>OZ034805.1:48167699-49367699 GCA_964028335.1 Altica lythri | reverse complement strand
AATTTATAAAATACATAGAATTTGATTTAACTAGTAAAATATAACGAGATTTAAATTGAAATAAAAAGAGTTGAAGAAAATTATATAATCAGAAGAATTTATAAATAAATAAAAAAATAAAGTAGGAGCAAACAGTAATACAAACCAGAACTTGAAAGATACAGAAAAGCAGAGAGTTGGAAAATTGTAAAAGAAGAAGGTATAGAGAAAGAGTTGAGCAGTAGAAAGGTATTAAATAGATGGAAAGGCAGTAGCAAGAAGGAGTTTGAAAGTAGTTGGAAGAGGAAGATATAGAGTAAGAATTGAATATTGGAAGAAGAAAGATTCAATAGAAGATAAATTATTTTTTTATTTATAACTTTTGTATTTTAGGACAATCAATTTAAAAATTTTGGAATCCACGACCGAGAATTTTATTGAAAGAGGGTGTTCCGGAAGGAGGATCCATTTCAATATATATATATATATATATATATATATATATATATATATATATATATATATATATATATATATATATATATATATATATATATATAATGTATTTAATTTTCTTTAACCATTTTAATATGTTTCTTTTATTCTTGGGTATAGGTTAATGTAATAAATAAAGAACACTGATTTACAACGTTTCGCACATCCTTTACTGTGCTTTATCAAGTCTAAAAAGATTAAACTATATGTTTACAATATTACAATATATATAAATTGTACAATTTTAACATATTAAAAATTCTTTTAAAATTTCATTTAAAACAGTGTACCTACCTTGGAGTTAAATATTTTAAATTTTTATCTTGAAGTTTTCAATTTACTTTGAATATGTCATTAATTAAAATTATTTAAAAGTCTATTTTTTGTTATTAAACATATATATCTATACTACTTATACTTAGTTTATTGTGTTATTAGGTTGTTGTAGATTTGGCTTAGATTATTAATATCTTTTTTGTCATTTTATTCTATTCCATGCTTAAATTGTCCTAAAAAATATATCGGAATGACAACACAATGGTTAGAAAACAGATTAAATGGACACAAATATACAAAAAACGCTTCGACTGCCTTACATAAACACGAATCCCAAACTAAGCATGAATTTAACTTTAATGAAACCAAAATACTAGCACAAGACTCTAATTACAGAAAATTAAGTATAAAAGAAATAATTGAAATAAAACGAGAAAAAGACGCTGTTAATGACAAAAAAGATATTAATAATCTAAGCCAAATCTACAACAACCTAATAACACAATAAACTAAGTATAAGTAGTATAGATATATATGTTTAATAACAAAAAATAGACTTTTAAATAATTTTAATTAATGACATATTCAAAGTAAATTGAAAACTTCAAGATAAAAATTTAAAATATTTAACTCCAAGGTAGGTACACTGTTTTAAATAAAGAATCCCTATCAATATTGCGTCCGATGCAAAGCTGCGTCCGTATACGGACGCAGCTTTACAAACTGTGTATTTCTTGCCTATCTACACATAAAACGGATATTGTTTCAATGAAATTAAACGGTCAATAACTTGTACATCCTAAATTTTTATAATAAGTTGTGCATATGGCAACCCCGGAGTGGCTACATGAATTTGATGGGGACGCATCAATGATAGATTACCCGTTAAATGTATATTTTTGTATTGTGGCTTTTTACCAGTAGAGGCGCTGCCGTTATATACGATCTTATCCCTTTTTGTCGGTGCGCTATGTGAATTTTACAAAGAACGTAGGCAACGTTGCAAAGGCCGCTGCATTTTATTCGATGTGAAACGATTGTGAATTTTATTTTATAGTATACCCTATTTTCTGCATAAAAGTAAGCATGTCTAATCGTTCAAAAAAAATATTAAGCCTGGTTGTTATGTATTAATTTAGGATTATAAAGTATTATAGTATTAATGTAAAGTAAGTATTAACATAAAATATTGTTATTTCTTATTGCCTTAATATCTTTTTAAAGGTAAGATTTATTATCCGTCCAGCTACAAGTAAATTTTAATATGTTATAGACAGGTCTCTGAGGAAAATTCGTTTATAGATTTTAGTTTGAAATAAGTATATCACTTTATTGTGATATTTTTTAGGTTTCAACACCAATCAAATAATCAAAATAATACTTAAAAGGTAATTGCTTATTTGATTATATTTACACTTCAAGTTCTGTTACCATATTAATGCAAATTGCTTTTATTATGGTTTAGAAAATGCTTTGTAGTTCGAATCTTACTACTTTCGTATATTTTATTGATTAATTAATTTATTTATTTAGTTATTTATCTATTGATTTATTTATTTACCTACTTATTTATTTATTTATCTATTTTTTTACTTGTTTACTAACTTATGACTACTTTAAAATAAAATACTCTCTTTATCGTTATAAGAGATTGTTTGTATAATATTTGTAAGAAATTTATTAAAGATAAATTTATATTTTATACAAGGAGAAAAAGAGAGAGAGAGAGAGAGACTTAATTATAAATAAATTCATTCTTTCAAGAATACGCAACTTTAGAAACAAATTCTAAAACAGGTTGATTTTTATTTTTTAATTATACTGTTCATATATTTATCATGCCATCCTGGGCGTGATGACATAATCTAAGAATGGAAGTTCTCTTATAGCTCATTTTAAAGGTTAATAAAAAAAATATAGTAAAATAAAACATTAACACATTAATTATTTCGGGATATACGAATTCCTAACCGTGGTCATAACATTTGGGGATTAGTAAGTAATTCGCTAATCCTATGTCCGAATTCCTAACTAAACATTTTTTACCTGTTCTTGGCGACTACTTTAGATTTTCTTAATCAAATTGAAGAAAAGAAATATTTCATCTGAGTAGTACTTGAAACTTATCAAATGTATTTCGTATAAATTTAATAATTGTTAATTTAAAATTAATTTATTTATGTATATATTTATTTCAACTATTTTATTTTATATATTTTGACATGTATGTAAATATTTTATCAAATTAACAAAAATAAATATATATTTGCAATTTTGAAATTTCTTTAATTTTATTAATTAAACGAAAAATTTCAAAAACAAAAATATAATTGCAATTTTGAACTATTTTTAATTTTATTAATCACACGAAATTAGAAAAAAAAAACACTTCAAACAGTTTATCTTCACTTTAAGATTTTAACGCGCTATACTTTTACGAGTAAAATCTAATTAATTAATGAATCTTACAAAAAAAAAAAAAAATAATGTAAAATTTTTCAAAACACATTTCGTTTTTAAAATTTTGAAGACTATTTTAGATTTATTAAATTCAGAATTAAATATTATTTGTATGCAGTTAGGAATTCGGACATAGGATTAACGGAGAGGGTCTGAGTTCGGTAGCCCAGCTGGGGGTCGATCGTAATGATTACCCAATTATTTATACAGGGTGGCAAAACAGATTTCATCTTAAATTACATGTTACAATCCAACAAAATGTTTATTTAACAAATAGATTAAATTAAACTTCTTAGCAGTAATTAATCCGACAACTAGATTATTCTTAAAAATTTCTGAAGTTACATTATATGTCCACTCTAATTCTGTTTCTATATCTTTAAAAGTTTGTAGTCTATTAATGAGAACTTTTTTGATTTTAAGTAACTCCATACAAAAATGTCAAGTCAATCTTGGGCACCACTCTTTTGTTCTCAAATTATCATCATTGTTATTTGGAAAATTTTCATTTTAAATTATTTATTTAATTTGTAAAAAAACTCTTTTTATGTGTTTATTTGAATTATAAAAATGTATCATTATTTTTATACTTTAAAACATAATAAAAAATTGATATTAAGTTGTTTTTTTTTTCAATAAAAAAAAGTATAAATGAGAATTGGAAATTATAGTTAATATCTAAATAAATATACTCAGTGACATTAGAAGTGTTACACCCAGAAGAAATAATTTCTTAATCTTAATTTTTTGGCAACATGGTAGATTTACATTGAGAATAAAACGTTAACATATTCAAGAATTTTCAATATCGTATAACAAAAAAAAAATTGGTGACCCAGTAACTGCATACACTCATGTACACGTCTAGGCATTGACAAAATGAGATGATCAATGTCTGCTTGTGGCATCTTGTTCCATGCAACTTGAATTTCATGGTTTAACTCTGCCAGAGTTTGTGGAGAATGGTGTTAATGGGACAGTCTTCTTCCCATCATAATCCACACATGTTCGATGGGATTTAAATCTGGTGAACGAGGTGGGTACGGCAAAAAATTAACGCCAGCTTCTTGGAGAAAGTTCATAGTTCGACGAGCAATATGGGGACGCGCGTTATCTTGCTAAAAAAGGACGTGGCTACGGCCGTCTAGATAAGGAAGTAAAGTGGTTTTTAAGACATTATCAACATAACGTAAAGCTGTCATACTGCCTCAAATGAACACAAGTGGTGATCGGCTACCATAGGCAATAGCCCTCCAAATCATTACTCCAACTGTCCTGTGTACATGTCATCCAAGAACAAACCCGGTATCTCGTCGCTCTCCAGGGTTGCGTCTAACCCTTCTACGGCCATCGTGCATGCCTAAACAAAATAGCGATTCATAGCTGAATGCTACATTATGCCATTCTTCCACCCATTGCTGCCGTTCTGTGCACCCATTCAAACGTTGATGGCAGTGGTCCTGTGTCAAAGGTAGCACTAGTCGTGGGCGGTATAAAAACAGTCCAAAGGCTCGAATGCGACGGTATAGTGTACACATAGTAACAGGTCTACCTTCCTATCCAAACCATTTATCAGCGATTTGACGCGTAGTAGCAAAAGGATCTTGCAGAGCAAGTAGTCTGAAGTGGCTATCTTGACGCTCTGTGGTACGCCTTGGTTGGCCAGTTGGTCTTCTTCGTGCTCCTCTACCTTCGTTTGACCACACACGACACACACGCATTACCGTCATTCCCGTACAATTAACACGAAGGGCAATTTGGCGATACGACAAACCCATATCTTTATAGACAACAATTCTACCCCTGTCAAAATCATTAACATGTTGGTAATTTTGATGTCCTCGAACTCGAGGAACTGAACTGAAGAACAGTAATTAAAAATTTCTTTACCAACCGGTCTTCATGAATCGTTTTTTTTTTTTAATTTAAGATAAAATTTTATTGTTACAAAAACTACTAAAGATAAAACATTGACATTGTTATCATAGCATTCTTTAAATATAGTCATTCTGTTGTCAAAAAATTAGGATCAAGAAATGATTCCTTCTGGGTGTAACACTTCTAATGTCACTGAGTATAGTAAGTAATTTTTTTAATACTAAAAACCTCATTAATAAACATATAGTGGGTATTTTAAACCACACTAAAAACATAAATTGCAATGAAGAAAATAAAGAACATTTTAATGTTTTATCTTTTGATTAATACCAATACCAACATCACATGACACTCATTTGACAAATTATTTAGTTTTATTAAAATACTTTCTTGTAAAAACAACTTATAGCAAAGAAAAAGATTAAATGTTCCATAGAACATATAGTTTGTATTTCACTGCAAATTGTTTATCTGTTTCTTTGTTATTTATTAATTTTGTATTTTTACATTTTTATTCTTTCTAAAAAGGCATTGGTATAGATAAAACAAATATTTACCAAATCAAATTTGTTCACTATATAGTTAAAACCATATTAAATTTACCTAATAATTACACATTATATTAAATGGCAACACTGTAGGACGCAGAAATGATGGTTACTTCAATATAATTTTTACAAATCGTATATAACGGACGCAATAATGATAGAATATTATATGGACGCAGAAATGATAGAGAAACATATAAATAATGAAATTTTATTTTATGATTAACAAAAAATTAAAAGTGGTTATCTGACATTACTAAACCTGTTGATAAGTATAATTAACTTCAATTATTGATATATCTAAGAATTCTGATGGACGCAATATGACTGGTTTTTTGATGGACGCAGTAATGATATAGTGATGTAAATATATATATATATATATAAAAAAAAAAAAAAAAAAAAAAAAAAAAAAAAAAAAAGGGAGGATAACGGGCAATGTACGCAACAAGGATCATAGGTTACAAGTAGGAATGGTAACCGCAGACATGCATGTTTCTGGCTCATTAGCCGTCATCAGTGCGGCATAACCAAGAAGAGTATTGCACTTGGCTAGCAAAAGTGTTGGGTACTTGGGAGCAAAGGATGTTGGGGAAACATGTGTCAAGAAACACAAAAAACACAAAAACAACGAACACTCACACAGGAGTCCTATCGCCATTTTGTGCTTTCGGCCAGCTGTGCCAATGGGTTTTCGGCTAGCAACCAGCGTCGCCACGTTGGCGAAACGGACTCATTGTGTTTGAGTCGTTCTAGCCCAGGACATGAAACATGTTATTAAGAAAAGTTGATCATAATTTAATAAATGATAGGTATTTTAAAAATTTTAAAAGACTCTGTGATAAAATCCGACTCAAAAAAAGAATTCAATAATAAATGAAAAAACAAACAAAAAGGCTTTTGAATAAAAAAATTAACTAAAAATTATAAACAAATTAAAATATATATTAAGAATAGTGTATACAAGAAATATGTTTTGCAATGTAAAAAGTGTAGAATGCATGGCATCAATAAATTACTTAAAAATTGTCCACTCGTTTTACATTGCAAAACAAGTTTTTTTATTTAGACTATTTTTTATTCATATTTTTAATCGGAATTTATAAAAGTATGATTTTAAGTTTTTTTAAACAATTATTTTTTATTTCTGGACTATGTTTTTTTTGTAATAAGTAGCATAAACTAATTGTCCTTATAATAAACAAAGTTTTATACTTAATTAACTAGCTTTTTCAATTGGTATGATCTGATGTCATGGGCAAAGGTTTCGCATTTAAATTTTTTGCAAAATAAAAATACTGGCTGATTCCGAACAAATCATTGAAGTTTTATCTTCCGTTCGTCACCCCTTTACGCCGGTACTGTATTTAATATTCACCTTGCCGTGCAAGTTTCTTAAATGTAGGTAAGTTGAATACGCCTATGAAAATATTTAGTCAATGCACTTTAACTAATAATGGTATCAGTAAAAAATAAAAAAGGATAAACCTGCTAAGCATTTAGTAGTAGATTTATTATTTATTCGTGTTTTGTAACCAAATCAGTCTCGTAAATTCTATGAAATTAGCGACTGGTAGGTAAGTACATAACTGCCGAACACTTTATGTTGATCCTGTAAACAATAAAGTTATCACACCACAACACGTGTGTATTCATCGATTATTGTCGTTAGTTGTTACGGAACTTAAATCAAGAGTAAAAATCATTCCATTCCCTTTAATTAAATTAAACAACACAATCGCGTCAACGTTGACTTATTCGATTGTTATTTGTTAATTGGACACAAAGAGTTATTGAAATTAAGCGTCGACCGTGGTTGTACTCTTGTTTGTCGTTTGGAACACGCAATAGACAACCATAGGCGGAGAATCCATAATTATGACAAATAATCTTACCATTTTTAATGACTAAGTTACTATTGACAAGAAGTGAGCCACAGTGAAAACAATTATTAAATCTTAAACGCATTTTGACCTGTTACACTTCGCATTCAACATATATTAGCTATTGCAAAGTTGTTGTTAGCTTTCGTGAAATTCAAATTTTAATTTCTTGAATTAAGAGACCGTCAGATGGTACGATCTGTAATATTCAGAACATAATTCAGAAATAATAATTTATTAAGACTAGTTCTTTTGGTTTAATATTAATACCTTTTGCAATTATTTATTGTTATACGTTATTTACACTTTCTTGGTGTATTAAAAAAACTTTACCTTATTTACTTGTAAATCAAGTAAAATAACTTAATGCTTGATAACTTGTAGATTTATGTATCAAAGATCGTGGAACTTAAGGATATTTTCATTTTCTCAAAGTTGACTTTTGCAAAACGACCTATTGCTGGTCTAATAATCTGTTTTTTGTGCAAATCAGAGTTATAACGCATTTTTTCATTCTACAATGTTTTTGAATTACCCAAATATAACATTAACGCATTAGACTTAATATACCTAGTCCATTTCATCGTTTTTGGCCGATTCGATATTAGAAACCAATGAAATAAGATTAAACTGTCATCCAAGTTACCAATGGCAGAGAGTTTGTTTTTCTAAATTAGGTCGTAAGTTTCTGAAAATATCAGTGTGGTTTGACATCTACAAAAATATGACATTAATAATTATTAAATTTAACCCTTTAACAACGAGCCGTACATGACGGTTACTAGAAATGTGAATTAAGTCAAGACTTCCGTATTGAATACTTTTTATCTACCGGTGAAACAAGATGCAGTTACGTAAGTGTTGTATTAAAAAACAAACGTCCTCATTTAAATTTCTATTTTGCCTGTATCTGAGAGAGATGTAACTCTAAATTTACTTCGAGTATGATTTCTGTCATCGGCCAAAATCGGTGAAATGGACTATATAGTAACGTACGCAATTTACGGCCCTGGTTCAACAGTTAAAAGGTATAGTTGCTTCCTTAGATTAAAATAATAGAGGTCAATTTGTGATTGGAATTTTATTTTAAAAAATTCTACAGTTTCTTGTTAAGATATTTCAAAAATAACATATAGTCTAAAAATATTTTGGTTATGAATAGAATAAGTTTAACAAATTATTTAATATACCATAGGGTTTAACAGCTAATACTGCAATCAAATTTGATTAAATGTTTTTTTAATCATATATTGTGATCAAATTTAAAACTTTAGTAAGTAATTTAGCTTTTATTAAAATAAAAATTGTCTATAAAGATTTGATTCAATATGCTAAATTTTATTATTACAACTATTACAAGTAATATTTTCTATAAATATAAATCGAACTATTTATAACATATATTGATTATAAAATTAATAACATGTTTCGGAACTTTAGAATTAAAATCAAGTAGGTATTTAATAGATTATAAAAAGCATTTCGGTGTTATTTCCTAACGGGTCTACCACTGATATTAAAATGGCTTTCTGTGTGACGCTATGAAATGTCGCACGATTCGGTTATGATTATTATTCGTATATTTAATGTTGAACTCTCTGTGTTGTTTTTAAAATTGTTGAAGATGAAAGTGATACAGGCATGCAAACCTCAAGGGAGTTTTAAAAATTTTAAAAGTACTTACCGAGTCACGTATTCTGTGAAAATGGAATAGAAGTTTTCTAAACTGCCCTATTTTAATGAATTGTGGATAAATTAAATATTTTTTAATTAAAATCGCTATTAGGTACTTATCATTATCATAAAATATAAATAAAATAATTACCCATATCTAAACTTAATAAAATAATCTCTTCCTAATAAAAATCTCCGTCATAACCTGGACTTTAGCCTGGTGTCTTTTTTTGAGGAAGTTAAAACTTAACAGTAAACTATCTAAATATATTATTAACTAGTTCTACCCGCGACGTCGATCGCGTGGCGTGTTCATTGTTGTATAAAAATTTCTCCCCCCACCCTTTGTTAAAGAGGTGGGAGGAGAAATTTTTATACACCGGATGTTAAGTTGAAAGAAGACAAATACATCTGTAAAAACCGCATTCAAATCCGACCAGTGGTTTTCATGTGATACGCGCACAAATATACAGACAGACAAAAAAATCTAACCACATTTTTGGGTTCTAGGTATATCGTTGTAGTATCACCCCCCGCTAATAATTTTTGAAATATCTTTAATGTACAGAATTTTCATTTCTACAGTTTTATTATATTGTTACGATTAGAGCCGGTCCTGCTGAAACAAACGGGGCAGTTCTTGGAACACCAGAATATATAACGTGAAGTCAATCGTGGAGTTGCAGTCAACGTTTGGCCAAGGTAAGTAAAGAAAACTCTTTGATTTCAGTCAAGCTTTCGAATTTATTTAATTCTTCTTCAGGACATCTGTGGTGAAGAACAATTTTTATAAAATAAAGAAATATTGTTACAAATGTGATGACTTACTAATGTGAGGTTATAAGAGAAGCGACGAATTCCGTTTGACAACATTACACTAATAAAACATTTTAAAATTCAGGTACATCACTATTAAAATACATAAAAATATATACATTTACACCATAAAACTTATTATTTTGTTATTTTTAGCATGGGGGTTTGTCTGTAAATGATTGAATTTTAATGTGTCTTCAATTTGCTTTTTTATTTGTGTGTTTTTTATATATGGTTTTTATTTTAACACAGTAGGAGAGCAAAACATTTTGATGATTTATTTATTTAGATTTTATTATTATATCAAGTAAAATTCTGTAGTCATGAAATGCGGGATTTTAATTTCAAAAATTTATTTGTTAAATTTTATGAACGTTGTTGTGTTTTTATTTTTATTTATTTTAGTGTTATATTAATCTTTATGTTTGTAATCATGTTTTAATTTATTATTAGTTTATTTATCTTTATATATTTATATATTAAATTTTTTTTTTTATATTTATTTTTGAAACGACAGAATGTAACAATAAATATTACTCAGCCCTTCTATATCCGATTTTCTATTAATACATGTTTCCCTTCTGTCAATGTGTGTCATTTCTAAGAATAATCGTTTCTTAAGGTCCCTTTCCCTTTCTAAAATTTTTGTTTCTTCAAATTTAAAACTATGACCATTTTTAATTGCATGTTCAGTTAGTGCGCATGCTTTATATTTATTATTTTTAATGTCACTTTTATGCGAGATGTTCCTGCTGTGTACAGTTCGGCATGTTTCCCCAATATACACCCTTTTACAATCCGAGCAAGTGATTTTATATACTACATTTGAACTTTCTAAATTACTAAGCGGATCTTTGGTTCGGGTGTATAATCTAGAAATGGTTTTGATATTTTTCGTGCCTATTTTGAAATTGTCATAATTTTTGAATAGTTTTAAAAGTTTAGGAGTAAGTTGTGGGATATAAGGTAAAGAACCAAAAATTGGCTGTGAATTTTCATTAGACAAGACACCTCTCTCAATGTCAAATGTTTGTTGTTGATTGAAATTATTGTTTTCACTTATTCTTGCAATGCACGTGGTACTAAAAATTAATTTATTTAATAATCCCAAAGGGTATGAATTATTTAACAGTATTCCTTTTAATTTAAGTAAAGTATATATATATATATATATATATATATATATATATATATATATATATATATATATATATATATATATATACATATATATATTTTGTTATGGTAGCTACTGTTGCTTCTTATATTTTAAATTGAATTTTAACTGCTCCGGCTTATTTTGGGTTGGGTTCTTCTCTTGTATTGGAATTGTTTTAATTTAATTAAAATATTCTTGCTTTTAGAACTCTATTTTTATTTTTAACTTCAAAATATTTTTTATAAAATGACAAATCTTTCAAAATACAATTTACAATCAATTCAAAATCTTAATAATCCTATGGCATTTCACTTCATTATATAAGTGAAGTTTATCGTTCAAGAAAAACTATTTTTAAAAAGCAAAAATTTTATTAACAGGGACCTTTAGCTCACAAAAGTAACTTTAAAGTGAATTTAATTAAAAATAAAAAGAATATATAAGGTCGGTGTTGTTGCTGACGGTGCGTTTATATTTGTTGATAGGCCTGCAGTTCTCGTGACTTAACTCCTCCAGGGCTGAATGAAAACTATGGGGTAACATAGTTTGAAAGGTATGGTAAAGCTGTAAGTTTTTCCTCTTTTTTTTTTATTGATCCTCTAGATTTTTCTTTATTTGACTTCTTCTTCTTATATATGTGCCAAGTGCTATAAACTGATATAATTATTGCTGCAACATATAGAAAAATAGTATAAAAGCTGACATGTCCAAAATGGATTGGAACTGTGGAAAAGTTTTCCAATTTGGTTTCTTCTTGGTTTAGAACACTTTGTATATGGTTTAGTTCATCTAATTTTGTAGAGTCTATTTTCACTTGTTTAAAATTTAGATTATTGTTCGGTTTATTCACTAAAAGTTTTAAATTGGGTAATTCTATTTTCACGAAATTTGGTGTCTTTGAATATTGTAGGAGGTGTACTTCGCAAGGGGCGTTCGGGGAAATTTCAATTTTTTGAACGTCTTGACATAAATATTCTTCTTCCAATAATATTTTACACTGAACATTGGAAAGTGCGTAATGGTGCTTAGTGGAGAGCAGGAATTTGGATTTTGGAATAATAGTTTTAAAATGAGTTTGATATCTTGTTGGAAAGGAATAGAGGTGATAATAATTATAATCATTGATTTCTACAATCGGTAATTCGAGTATAAAAAATATCTTGTTCAGCTTACTATAACTTTTAATTTTTATTATTGTTTAGAATAAGAGAATGTTTTGAAATGATGGTTCAAATGGAAATTTATTATTTTTAAGATATTTACTAACATTTTGAATCTCAGAAAATAGTTCTTTTGGATCAACTATTGAATTGTGGAATGTATTTAATTTTGCAAAACTAATAGCGACTTCGATTTTTTCTAATAAATCGTAAATAATTTGAAAACTAATGTAAAATTGTGATACAAGTCTTTCTAAAGCAAAATAGTGAAATGTCTCTGTTTGTTCTAACTTTAATTGTTTAGTTATTTCTTGAATTTCTGTAATTCGAGAATTTAGAATTAATTGATTGTGAGCGAGAATTTTTGAATTGTTTTCAAAATTTTGAATAGATGATTTTAATAGAGTAATTTGATTTTCTACTATTGTTTTGGTATTATTTTGATTATTAGTCAAAGTTGATATTGCTTCGTCATAGTGTTTCGCATCATTTTGATCTAGATTTCCAGTTATAAATTTAATTGCGGCACCGATGCCATCGAAGAGGGATCTTTTTGATCTAGTATTCCAGAAGGTAATATTGGTAATGTCATAGATATGTATAAAAGTCCAACAATTTGTTTGAATTTGAGCCGTTCCTAAGTGGAGTGGAAGGAGTCAGGGATTGTCATTTAAGTCGTGGAATTTGGACGTGTCTCTTCTTGTGTCAACGTTTGTTGTCCAGAAGATGAACCTGTAACGGGAGGCTTTTTTAATTCTTTTATGTAAATGATTTCTGTCTGGTTAGTTTGTTTTTTATTTTTTACAGTTTTTCGTAAGATCTCTACTAGGTTTCTATCATGAATTTTTATAATTTCATAAGGGCCAAAAAATGGTGGATCTTTTTTGTTTCGTATCTGTGAGTTAACTTTATAAACTATTTGTCCTATTTTAAATTCCGGGTTTGTTTCTCCATTGTCATTTCTTTTGTTTATTACTTTAGTTTTGTTGTTCGTCAAATTTTGATTAACGTTTTGATAAACGTGTTTTAATTTTTCCTTGTGACTGTTGATATAGTCCGAATAAAAGTTTTCAGATAGAAATAGTTCTTTAGGGATTCTGGAGTCAGTGTGTCCGAAAGTGAGTTCAAATGGGGTGAATTTTGTAGAGCTGTGTATGGAGTTATTGTATGCTATGAGTGCATAGTCCATTAAATCGTCTTCGTTTGGATACGTTTGTTGTAAAAGTCGTAAATGTTCGATTAAAGTAGAATGTAATCGTTCAGCTATTGAATTAGATTCGTGGTGACCAGGGGTTGTGAAATGTACTTTAATTTTAT
This sequence comes from Altica lythri, assembly GCA_964028335.1. Taxonomy (NCBI): domain Eukaryota; kingdom Metazoa; phylum Arthropoda; class Insecta; order Coleoptera; family Chrysomelidae; genus Altica; species Altica lythri. The sequence goes on along the minus strand of OZ034805.1, from coordinate 49,354,054 downwards.
GTATGTTTAAAAGGTCTTTTATTGTTTCGTTGTTAAATTCTCTACCTTTGTCTGCTACTATTAATTGTGGAATTCCGAAGGAAGTAAAATACTTTATTAGCGATTTTGTAATGTAAATAGCATTTTTACCTGGTATGAAATATGCCTGTGCGAATTTAGTAAATGCGTCTGTAATAGTCAAATATTTTTTGTTGTTATATGTAAAAACGTCTATGTGTACAACTTGAAATGGTCTACTGGCAGTTTCTGTCAACATTAATGGGACGTAAGGGGTGTGTCGGGCGTATTTATTTTTTGGACAAATACTACATTCATTGATATAGTTGGTAATAAATTTTTTTATATTTATCCAATAATAATTTTGTCGTAGTTTTTCAAAAGTTTCGTTAATTCCTCTGTGATTCGTTTTTCCTTGGTGATATTTTTTTATTAAAACAGTCTGTTCTTCTTCGTCTTTCACAGTGTTAATTAATTTTGTACATTTGACTAATTTTGGACCTTTTTCCGAAAAATGTTTTAAGTAGCATTTGTTGAAATCATTTTATAGATTTTCCTTATTAAAATAAAAATAGGTTGTGTTTTTAAGATCAATATGTTCTACTAGAAAGTCGAGAATAATTTTTTTATTATTGGTTTCTGGAATTTTGATTTTGATTATTTTATGATTTTGGTAAGATTCGTGTTTAATGTCAATTTTAGGGTATGCATTTGGAAAAACTAAAATCTGATGATTTTTGTTATTTATTATATCGTCTAGAATGGGTATGCTTTGATTTGTCGTTTCGTTAGCAGTTGAGTGTTGAGTCGAGTCAGAAGAGTTGTTATCTTGAATGTCGATTTTATCTGGTGGTATTTGAATATCCGAAATAATATTAATTCTTTTTGTTTGGTCTAACTTGCTAGTTGAAGGTTGTGTGTCTAGAGGTATATTTTCGGCTAGATTTCGAAGATATTCTAGAATATCTTGATCAACGTCTCCAGCGTTATTTGCTACTGATTCGTTTTCTAATGCATTAATTGAAATTCGCGATAAGCAATCTGCGTTTGTATTATATTTGCCTTTTTTATAGATAATTTTGTAATCAAATTCCTCTAATTTTAATCGCCATCTAACTAATTTTGAATTTGGTTCTTTTAAATTGAATAGCCAGGATAATGGTTTATGATCGGTATAAATGTAAAATTTTCTTCCGTAAAGGTAAGGTCTGAAATGTTTGCAAGCCCAAACTATTGCTAACAGTTCTTTTTCTATAGTTGAATAATTTGTCTCTGATGTATTTAGAGTTCTTGAGGCATATGCTATGGGGCGATCATTTGGGACATTCCCTTGTGATAACACAGCACCTAGAGCAAAATTGCTTGCGTCTGTTGTCAGAATAAATGGTTTTGTAAAGTCTGGAAATTGTAAAATAGGGTCGTTTGTTAGAATATTTTTACATGTTTGAAAACAGTCAATAAAGTCTTTGTCATGAACTATTGATACCCCTTTTTAAGGCATTTTGTCATTGGTTTTGTGATTTTGGCAAAGTCCTGAATAAAACGTCTATAGTATCCTAGTAATCCTAAAAAACTTTTGATTTCTGTTTGAGTTTTAGGAATAGGGATATTTTTTATTGCTTGGATCTTGTCGGGATTTGGTTTTACACCATGAGGGGTGATTACATGACCTAAATACATAACGGTTTTTTGTAGGAATTCTGATTTGTCTAATTGTACTTTAAGGTTGCTTTTTCTAAGTCTGTCAAATATTGTTTTTAGTTTCTCTAAATGTTCTTGTAATGAAGTGCTATAAATTAATATTACGTCAAGGTATACTATGCAAGTTTCGTCTGTTAGTCCTCGTAAAACATTATCAATGACCCTTTGAAAGGTCGAAGGAGCATTTTTAAGTCCAAAAGGCATTCTTTTAAAATGAAAATGTCCTTGTGGAGTGCTAAAAGCAGTTTTTTCAACATCTTCTGGGTCCACTTCAATTTGATGGAAACCACTAGCAAGGTCGAGAGTCGAAAAATAATTAGCTCTTCCTAACCTGTCAAGAATTTCTGTAATGTTAGGTAATGGATATTTGTCGTCTACTGTACGTTCATTCAATTTTCTATAATCTATGACTAAACGCCATTTTCTTTTTCTTGTCGCGTCAAGTTTTTTTGGTACAATCCAAATAGGAGAGGAAAATGGAGAATTAGAATCTTCGATAATACCTTCGTTTAGCATTTTTGTTACTTGTCTTTTTACTTCGTCGCGATGGATTTCTGGGAAACGATAAGATTTTGTGTATATAGCAGAGTCGTCAGTTAGTTTTATTTTATGTTTATTTTTATTAGTAAAACTTAGGAATACCTTCACAATAGAAAATATCTCTATATTGAAAACAAAGTTTTTTAAGTGATTCTACTTCTTCTTTATTGCAGTGATTTAACCTAATATTTTTCAAATTTTCTTTTAACATTTTATCATGGTTTATGGAAATTTCTTCATCTGTTTCCATTTTTCTTATAAAATTTACTTGTAATAAATCTATTGGTTCTACATCTAAAGGTTCCGAAATATTTAGTCTTACAGGATTTTCATTTATATTACTAATAGAGGTTATAGCAAAATTATTAGATATTTTAACTAAGGCTTTCGGTGTTTCGATTCCGTTACCGAAATCCTGATAATCTAATATACCCAGTCCTTCACTTAATTTTACTGGTAATTTAACTATTTGTTTGGTTCTACCGGGAATAATTAATGAATAATCTAAAATCGGTAATTGAATGATTTTATTAGTTTCATTGGGTTCAAAAATTATTGGTATGGTCGCTTGAGGAGTTTTCAGTTGTCGTCTGTTAACGTTAATTGTAGCGTTTAATTGATCTAACAAGTCTATGCCTTGGGAATAATAAAAATAATAAAAAACGTTAGTTTTTTATATAAAACTTTCACTTTAAATGTATTTTAAAAAATGACATATGTTTCGCATTTAAGCATCGTCAGATTGACATATAAAGTTACATTTTGTTTATAGCTAACTATCTGATGTTGAATAGGTAATATTAAGGCTAGATTAAGTATGGAAGTAATAAGATATAACAATATTAAAGCCTAGATGTTATTAGCCCTAAGGGATTATCCTGGATGTATCTCCCTCTAAGATCAGTATAACTGTGCAATGATATAGAAAAACCAGGAAAAAACTATATCTGCTGATCTTTACAATAACTTAATATATTTGTATTACAATTATATCTTATTTATGTATAAAATGAAGACTCAATCAAAGTAAACAGTTTAATAGTGGAGAATTTCTAAGATTTATTTGTTCATTAACAACTTTAAATTGTGGATCTGCTAGATGTCTTTTTATTTCAAGTTCTTCAAGAAAATCTAAATTTTCTTTTTTATTACAAATGTGTAGAATTTGGATGTCATTGTTGTGTAAGAGTGAGGTTGGATGTTCAAGTAGGTGTTTTGCATAATTTGACTTATCTGGTTGTTTTAATCTATATGCTCTTAAGTGTTCATTAAATCTTATTTCAAATTTTCTTTGTGTTTGACCTATATATATCGCATTACATTTTGGACAATTAATTTTGTAAACACCAGATTTTTTTAAATTTGGTAATTTTGTTTTTACATTTAAGAACTTGAAATAAAAAGACATCTAGCAGATCCACAATTTAAAGTTGTTAATGAACAAATAAATCTTAGAAATTCTCCACTATTAAACTGTTTACTTTGATTGAGTCTTCATTTTATACATAAATAAGATATAATTGTAATACAAATATATTAAGTTATTGTAAAGATCAGCAGATATAGTTTTTTCCTGGTTTTTCTATATCATTGCACAGTTATACTGATCTTAGAGGGAGATACATCCAGGATAATCCCTTAGGGCTAATAACATCTAGGCTTTAATATTGTTATATCTTATTACTTCCATACTTAATCTAGCCTTAATATTACCTATTCAACATCAGATAGTTAGCTATAAACAAAATGTAACTTTATATGTCAATCTGACGATGCTTAAATGCGAAACATATGTCATTTTTTAAAATACATTTAAAGTGAAAGTTTTATATAAAAAACTAACGTTTTTTATTATTTTTATTATTCCCAATAAAATGAACTTTCAAGTAGTAAGGGTCGGTACAATTAATTTAAGTCTATGCCTATTAATCCGTCAAAATTTTCACTAAATTTAAAAACATAAAATTTATGAAATTGATTTACTTTAAAAATATCAAAAACTGGAATATTGACTATTTCGTTGTGTGAAGAAATACCATGTGCTGTTTGGATATTAAATTTTGTTTTAAAAATAAAATTTCGGTAATATTTATTAGCTAATTCGGGATTTATTAGACTTTTTGTGCTACCTGTGTCTAATAAAAATCGAGCGTTAATTTGTGGGACGACAATGAAAGGTAAATTTGCTTTAATAGCATTTACGGGTATCATCTCGGGTTCTGAGATGTTGGGGTCAAAGTAAAATTTACATTATCATTCTTTTCGCACGGATTATGATTAGAATCATCATGTTCACATGAGTTTATGTGGTTTTCTGATAAATTGTTATCATATGTATCATATTGAATTTCTTGTGGATACTGAGAATATGAATCTTGTACATATGGTTCGTTATCGTGGGAATTATTATATTGTTCGAAAGGATTTGAAAACTGAATTTGATCATTAATTTGTTGATTGAAAAGTTGTGTGGAGGTAAAATTCGATTTTTGTTTAGATCCTATACGAGTATTACCAGATGATGTATCCATGGGTTCTGGTTTGAATTGATTTCGAATTGTCGATTGATTGGAGGTTTGAATAATTGTTTTAGGCTGAAATACAGAATTCTAATTCTGAAAATAGTTTTGACGTGGTTGAAAATTATTTGGGCGTGGTTGAAAATTATTTGGACGGGGTTGAAAATTATTATTGGGATAAAAGTTGTTGTTTGGATTAAAATTGTTATTAAAATGTTGGGGGTTGGAATTCTTGATGTTGTTGATAAGAGAGTGGTCTATGTGGGATATCGTACCGTGGTATTTGTGGAGGTTGAAAAGAATTTTGTTGGAAATTTTGGCGATTTTGATGTGGGTTATTTCGTGAAATATTATTTTTTGTCGGGATAAATCTTGTAGCTGGTCTGAAAGAAGTTTGTGAATTAAAATTGTTTCCGCGTTGGGTAGAATATAAAAAGTTTTCTTCTTCTATTACTAGGCCCATTGCCTTTTCTAGGCTATCAGGGTTTCTTAATCTAATATTTGTTTGAATTGACATGGGTAAACCCCTAATAAAAGTTTTTAAGCTTAAATCTAAAGTATTTAATTTTGAGTTGACTAAGCTTCGTGCATCTTGACAACGCATTCCAAAATTATACGGAGCTTCGTTTTTGAAAGGTCTCAATGTTATAAGGTCCTGAATTAAACAGTCAAGATCTCTCTGATCTCCAAAACTAAGTTTAAGAGCATTTTTTACTTGTGGCCAAGTATTAAGTTCTATTCTAGTACCTATTAACATTTGAGCTCTTCCTGTTAGTTTGCCTAATATAGCTCTAAGCAAAAAACTATTTAAAGCAGCATCAGTTTGACTTGCAAATTGATTAATCAAACTTTACTTTCGCAATTTCCTATAAATATTGTTAGAGTGTGTGGATTACCATCGTATTGTGGAATGGAATCCAAATATAATTTTAATAATTGGTAATTAGTTTGAGCCATTTCGCTATCTGTTATACTATCTAATACTTCGGAAAGACTACTTAAATCTAAACTTGTTTCTGTTTCTGTCATTAACTTTTAAATAAGTAGATAAATTCTGTAAATATTTTTTTTGCAAATTAAATCGTTCGTTAATAGTAAACTATAACAAAACAATAACACTTCGAATTACTTTTCTACGGTTACAATTATTATAAAAAATAAAAATTAACGGGAAAGGTAAAATTGGAAAGCACTTACGCAATTATTATTATTTTCATATTCCTTGTTGCCTATAGGATCTGACAATTTTTGTTCTTCTCCCAGGTCTTCCTACTTCTATAAGTTCTTAAATCTATGCTGCCTCTAGGTTTGGACGATTTTTCTTCTTCCCTCAGGACTTACTGCTACCTGTTAATCGTTCTCCTTGGACACTTACACAATTTTGTAGTAATGATACTTTACCGATATTCACTCGATCTTGCGTACCGATTAACTACTTAAGATTCGGTTATTCGGTTAATCATAAAAATGAATAAAATTACTCGCGAAATACCGTGTAATTTCCCGAATTATCCTACTGACTGCGCCAGTGAAGTTTATCGTTCAAGGAAAACTATTTTTAAAAAGCAAAAATTTTATTAACAGGGACCTTTAGCTAACAAAAGTAACTTAAAAGTGAATTTAATTAAAAATAAAAAGAATATATAAGGTCGGTGTTGTTGCTGACGGTGCGTTTATATTTGTTGATAGGCCTGCAGTTCTCGTGACTTAACTTATACATAAAAAAAATAATAGTCACTGGTCTATGTCGTCACACTATACAGTAAGATATTTTATTTACATAATAGACACAGTGATATCATAACAAATCCCCACAATTAAAAAAATTAAAATTTTCTCCAAAGATATATTTTAATTTTTGAAATTTACTTTTATAAATTTAAAAAAAAAATAATTTAAAATTTAAAACATAACAATTAACATTTTATAACAAATTCTAAATACTTTAACTTTCTTCAAAATACCTATACAGGCTCTCAATATTAAATATTCCTCAAACATTTCTTGTTATCGGATCTTCAACAATATAACTATATTAACACCTTTTTCATTTACTACCCTATAAAGTCCTTCACCATAGCTTTTAATTTTCCTGATTCATTTTTCTTTAATAATTGTACTAATGTAATCTGTTTTTCTGATATTTTCCCATTATTTATTTTCCTATTTATTTTTAATTTTAATCTTAATTTTATATCAATCCTATTTTCTTTTAATTAACTTATTTGTTTTTTTTATAATTATACATTATGTCCTTCCAAATCTTGTTTTAATCTTATTACATATTTCAAAATAATTTATATCCTCATCTTCGTACGTTTTCTTCTTACATTTCCTTTTATTCTCATTATCATAAGTAATTTCAGTTTTATATTTAATTTTATTAATATAATAATATACTTCATTTTTATATTTCTTTTCATCAACTTCGTATATTTCAATTTCATATTTTGCTTCTTTATTTTTGTAATATTTATCTTTATCATTCTTCTTATTATAGTCATATTCATCCTTTAATTTTAATATCATATTTTCATATTCTTTTTTTATTTTGTCTTTATAAGTAACATATCCTTTATAATCATTATTTTTATTTTTTTCTTCTTGTACATTGTCTTCATGACAATTAAATTCTTCATATTTTCCCGTAGGTTTATATCTATTTTGAATTATATTTTATCATAATCTACTTCCTTAATTCCATGTTTCAATTTGTCTACTTCTTTTTGTATTTTAATATTTTCTTTTTTAAAAATATTTTTCATTTCATTTATAATATCTACTTTCATATTATTAATATCTAATTTAATGCCTTCTATATTTTCTTTTAAAATCTTTAACTCTTCCTTATCTTCTTTTCTATAATTTTCTTGTTTTCTACTATTTTCAGCCATTTTTCTATTAGTTTCATTTAATTTTTCATCCATTTTTCTATTATTTTCATCCATTTTTCTATTATTTTTATCAAATTTATTTTCCAAAAATTTAAACATTCTCTCCATGTCTGTTTCTTGATGTGGTTTTGAACTAGTCGCATCTCCTATCACATCTACATTTACCACCTGAATAGTTGTATTTTCTTCTCCTTCCGAAGATCCATCATTTTCCCTTATACCAATATTTTCTATTGTTTCATCTACATCCTGTCTTATAACATCATTACTTTGTGTTTCATCTTCTCTCCTTCTATTTCTTTTATTTTGTCTTGTATCCATTTTATTGAAGTATTTTTAATTATTTTATATTTAATTTAAAATGTCAATTTGTTATATTTATTTAATTTATATGTTGATATTCAAAAATTTAATAATTTTAATTTTAAAAATAATGTTTAGTTTTTAATTAAATTCTCCCCACAATTAATCACTGCCTCTATTATATAAACATAAATATAACTACCTTACCTTTTTGTCAGTCCTGTCTGTCAAAGTCCTTGTCTTCCCACTTAATCTTTTATGTTTTTCGTTTTCTCGTTCTTGGTGTCTTCAGGTGCTTATAGTTTTGAAGTTCTTGGTGCTGCCTTCAGATACTTAGAATTTTGATGTTCTAGGTGCTTTCTTGTTATCTTGAATTTTGAAGTTCTAGGTGCTTTCTTGATGTCTTCTTGGTGTATTCTTGTTGCCCCACGTTCGATCGTCAATTTTGTTATGGAAGCTACTGTTGCTTCTTATATTTTAAATTGAATTTTAACTGCTCCGGCTTATTTTGGGTTGGGTTCTTCTCTTGTATTGGAATTGTTTTAATTTAATTAAAATATTGTTGCTTTTAGAACTCTATTTTTATTTTTAACTTCAAAATATTTTTTATAAAATGACAAATCTTTTAAAATACAATTTACAATCAATTCAAAATCCTAATAATCATCGTCTCTATGGCATTTCACTTCATTATATACATAAAAAAAAATAATAGTCACTGGTCTATGTCGTCACACTATACAGTAAGATATTTTATTTACATAATAGACACAGTGATATCATAACAATATATATATATATATATATATATCCAAAGATGATACATAAAGTATCTAATGCCATACTGTCAATAGTAATAATTTCAGTTTTAAACTGAAATGGTGTCGGTTAGAAATTTCTAACACTTTAAAAGACACCTTGGATGCTGCCATATAAATAGATATAAATATCATTCAACCTATATCAGGGCAAAACCAAACTACAGACACGTGTTTCGCTCTTGTTTGAGCTCGTCAGTGTAGTACAGGCTATGTCTCTCAAGTCACTAATCAAGAGACATCCCTGCTATAAATTGAACGATATCTATAGATGTCAATTGCGAAACTGATAAACAGTTTGGTTTTGCCCTGATATAGGTTGAATGATATTTATATCTATTTATATGGCAGCATCCAAGGTGTCTTTTAAAGTGTTAGAAATTTCTAACCGACACCATTTCAGTTTAAAACTGAAATTATTACTATTGACAGTATGACATTAGATACTTTATATATCATCTTTGGACATTTTTAGACTGTCACAAAACGCTCTGTTCGTTATATATATATATATATATATATATATATATATATATATATATATATATATATATATATATATATATATATATATAAGGGATGGCGCTGAACGGAGAAATCAAACAGAACAGTGGTTGTTATAGCGATAGTCGGCGATAAATAATAGCGGTCTTAGTTGGCGATAAATAGGATTAATTGTATTTGTAATTCTGTAAATTAGTTAAAGAAAATTGTTATTTAGTTGTGTTTACTAATAAATTGTTAAGTTTGTCTGCTGTTATCACTTATCCCGAACCTCCGAAGTAAAAATTATAACAATCTGTATATAGATATATTACTTACTTACATATCCCTATGATGATTATTGACAGTACAGTTATTCTACTGTGCATGTAAATATAAATTATATTATTGATTAATAATTATTAATTATACTGCAAGTAGGCTTTAGAAATGGATATGTTACCACCATGACCACCATGCACAAAAACACAAACATGAGATTTTTTATTTACTCCTATATTACGGCTAATTAACGAATCAATAATAATTTAATCAAATAACCCTAATCTTAAGTTTCGTTCCGAAACATTTGATGTGAGTATTCTGCAACTAACAAAAAAAAGGATATAGATATCAAGTAATAAAAATAAAAAATTAAAAGCAGTCACGACATCAAGAGGTATTTAGAAATACCTAAAATGTTAAATTTAGAATATGAACATGATGATAGCGACATCAGTAATACATAATTACAGTATTGTTAGTTATTATAAATAAATTTTTATAGAAAACTAAATATAAAAAACAATAAGAATTATGTAGACTGGATTTAAAAATCTGGGCCATCGATCGCTCTACGTTGTGAATGGCAAGCGGTTCTCCAGATTTCCGATTCTAATCTACTTGCGGCTAAAATATTTTAAACATCTTGGTTGGTTTTATCGAACGCAAGTTAACTTTAATATGTTTGACAAGGTTAATCTTCATAAAGAGCTCATGGTATGAATTAAAATTCATAAATCTACCTGAGGCTATCGGTTTTCTGTACCACAACGAGTATAAAGTTGTATTGATCTCTTGTTAGTTTGGTTTTTAAGAAGGGTGTATCGATCACTCATTATATTATTACTTCAATGAGAACTAAATATGTGAATAATAAGAATTTAAAAAATCTGAGATCTTATCCATAGCGTTAATAAGTAGAGCCAAGGCAATATCGTTTAAATCTTATTCCTTAATAAACAGTAGTTTAATATGAAGTACTTGAACAAATGTCCTCTATGTCACAAATAGGGCTTTTCACGGCCCTCATGGGGCAACCAATAGACTTAGTGTAGTTGGTTATTAAAAGTGTAAAAGGTTCCAAGATTACGAGCTTTTAAAGTTTAAAGTGAATTTTGATTGTTCCAAGAATTTTGTTATTTTTAATAATTTCTGCTTGGAAATAGTAAATTTTATGTTTTTGTTTTGGGATGAGGATTGCCAATTTCGACTCTAATTTAGCATGTTTAATAAAGAAGGATAATAAAAATATATAAAAAGGCATAACATTTTAAAAATATTACTTTTCTTCATTCACTCCGTTATTGCGTGATTTGCCTATAAAAAGTCAAATGCATTAGTTTTTATTGTAAACTAGTTGTACTCGCAACGTCGTTCGCGTGGCGTATGATGGTTGTATAAAAATTTCTTACCCCACCCCATTTAAGGAATGGGAGAGAAATTTTTATACACCAGATGTTAAAGTTGAAAGAAGACAAATACATCTGTGAATACCGCATTCGAATCGGATCAGTAGTTTTCATGTGATGCGCGCACAAACATACAGACAGACAAAAAAATCTAACCACATTTTTGGGTTCTATTTCGATGTACCCGCGACGTCGTTCGCGTGGCTTGTTGATTTTTCTATAAAAATTTCTTTTCTCATCCCGTTAAAGAGGTGGGGTGAGAAAGCTTTATACACCAGATGTTAAGTTGACAGAAGAGAAATACGTCTTTGAAAACCGCATTCGAATAGGATCAGTAGTTTTCATGTGATGCGCGCACAAACATATACATTTCTACAGTTTTATTGTATGTATAGATTAACTTCGTTGGACTTTATAGAAGAAAATAGTGATGATCGAACGAATTACATGATTTGAAAATTAGTTACATTTTTGGAAAATTTTAGGTTTTTGTTTTTAAATATATTTGTACCATTTTAAGTATAGTATAGCCGAAAAAGACAATTGTCGCATATACCAACCACAACAAAGCGCAAATGTTGCCTTTTATATGCAATGTTAAATTAGAATCTATTTTGTAAATCTGCAAAAAAAACGTAAAGTTGACAATTTATAAAAGAATTTGAAAAGTCATAAAAAATATTCAAGTGCATATTTACAAACTCGCAATATTTGTATATGGTATGTAAAGAAAAATCATTTTGTCTTAAAGTCAATAAAGTCAAGTCAATTCAAAGATTGGATAATATTGAACCACCCTGTAAACACTTTGCAATTGCTGATCTAATTATTACATTTATTAAAATTAATCCTTTAATCAGGAACAACTATATTAAAGTAATATTTATTAACAAACTTTATTGTAAACATATTATATTACTAAATTAATAAAATTGATTTTACATTATATAAATATACTTTATATATTAAAATAACTAACCTACTCACTCGACTAAAAATAATTAGATAATTATTTTATAGAAAAAACATTGTTGAAAACTAAAAACATATTGAAATATAAAATGAAATATTGATTTCGTTGCAGAACTCGTATAAATGCAAATTAGATTTTAGTTTTCATATGCGGAACGTTACAATCATATTGAACTGGTTTAGGTATTAGTTTTCTATTTATATACAGTTTTGAGAATTTTATGTTCATCCTTAAAATAACCTTACTTCAATACTTTTGTTGATATAATTATAGTAGTCATATTTGGGATTGAAATTTTATTGTGAAGTCTAAATAGAAGTTCTTTGCAAACAGTTGCGATAAATTTTCAAGTGAATTTAAGAACTGAGTGCCTTAAAATGTTTATGGCACTGCTGGTAAAAGTGAATTGTCAAATTTTGAAAGCAAACGTCAAAATATTTAGATTTTATTTATTAACATGAATATTAATATTACAATTTGTGCAATTTGACAAATTAATTTCCTGCACTGCTGTTTTACCATTTTCCGTGGATAAGGAGGAATGATGCGCAGAAAAAATGGAATTTCCAGTCGAGGTTGACGCCACAATATCTTCGGATGTTTGTTGTTGGATTGATGTTGTTGGTAATGTTCGCTGCACTGTCAACAGTTTTTGGACAATCAAATTCTTATTTTCCAAAGAATCCTCAATGTACCCCTCAGCAACGGTAAAAGATCTCCACCCCCCATGACGCTTAATTGTCGTCAAATTTGCGCCAGCATCGGCAAGTAAGGTCGCTGAAGAGCGGCGAAAACAGTGTCCCGTATAAAGGTTCGGATTTGGAAATTCCAGAAATCTTGCTATAGCAGCAGGAATTTTTCCAAACGAATTAATTCCAACCGGATTTCTGGTACATTTACCTTTCACGTATTTCAAGAAAAATCGCCGGTGTCCGACATTTGCTGGTCGAAGAGCCAAATATTTTCGATAAAGATCCAAATAAATTTTTACAATAATAGTAAAACTTCGTGAAACATTGGTTTTAGTATCTGGTATTTTAATAATTAATAAAGTACCCATATCTTCCATATCGTCAACAGTCAATTGACAAAACTCCTCCCTGCGGGAGGCACCAAATATTTCCACAATCACAACTACTTTCATTAGAAGATACTCATCATCTAATGCAGACTTCAAAAACTGGTCAATTTGGACTCCAGTCAAGATTTTTGATTTCTTTGGCCGGTTACCTTCTGCTTGACGCTTTAAATACGCGATAAGCTTAATATATTTGCTGATATCTACGTCGCTATTTATACGTAGCATAGATTTGATCATCGAATACTTTGACCACAGAGATGATGCCTTCCATACCTTTGCTTTCTCCTCAAAATAGGCCAGAAATACATTTTCAGTATATTTTCCAGAAACGCATTTTGCTTCACACCATTTCTGAAACTTATTATAGGCTATATCGTATTGAACCCTGGATTTTCTCGGCAACAAATCGAGGATTGCTCTATTGGCCGCCGCCTCTATGTCTTCAAATTGATCATTTTTATTACTTTCTTCCATTTTAAGAAAAATCTACAACCCTAACTACGTTTTAAATAAAACAGATGCATCAAAACATTCGTAAACAATTAAATCAACAATGGTTGGTAAGGTACGTAATATACGATGCAATTTAAAATTATCTCCTTTGGATGTATTAATAAAGGTTTTTAAAATTTAATTCAAATTGTATTATTGCATTTTTTGAACGTTTGTAGAAAAAATATTGTATGATGTACGTGTTAAAAGTACCTTTTAAGGCACTCATGTGAATTGCAGAATTCGCTTCGCTCATTCTGCAAACCTTCACATGCGTGCCTTAAAAATGTACTTTTAACACTTATATCATAAATACCTATTATTAGTGTAATGTTGTCAAACGGAATTCGTCGCTTCTCTTATAACCTCACGATTAGTAAGTCATCATATTTGTAACAATATTTCTTTATTATATAAAAATTGTTCTTCACCACAGATGTCCTGAAGAAGAATTGAATAAATTCGAAAGCTTGACTGAAATCAAAGAGTTTTCTTTACTTACCTTGACTGCAACTCCACGATTGACTTCACGTTATATATATATATATATATATATATATATATATATATATATATATATATATATATATATATATAAATTTAACAAAAAAAAACTACCACAATTTTGTCTAGAATTTTCGTTTGGTGCCGCTTGCTCGCCATTTTGTACTTCTGTTAGCGTGTTGAGTTACACAAATTAATAAAAAAAAAAAGTAGCGTTTTATCAAAATTAACAGTAAAGATCGTTAGTTTAAACTGTACAAAGAAAAATTTTTCTATTTAATTTTTCTTGTTGTGTGTATTTTCGCTACAGTACGTTGTATTGGCACATAAGTGTTTGCTTAACACTTTTTTATCATCTTAACAAATTTTATTATGTACGTGTCTACGTGTTTACACTACTTGTTTTTATGTATTCATCTTTTGTGGCTAATGCTTTAAAAGCTTCTTTGACTCAAGTTAAGTAAGTTCATTTTTTATACTCATTTTTTGAGCTTATACTAAAAAAAAATTTTTATACAATCAGAATCCTGATGAAGATTTGAAATAAATCGAAAGCTTGATTATTAAAAAAGAGTTTTATTACTCACCTTCGGCCTGTTGACTACATCCCCAGATTTGTCACTCGTTGCATACAGTGGTGGATCAACATCGTTCTGTTTATCTCTACTAGTCAATACCTTCCTATTATATATATATATATAATGTAAAGTCAATTGTGGAGGTGCAGTCAACGTTATGGCCAAGGTAATCAAAAGAAAACTCTTTGATTACAGTCAAACTTTCGAATTGATTTAATTCTTCTTCAGGACATCTATGGTGAAGAACAATTTTTTATAATAAAAATATTGTTACACATTTAGTTTACTTACTAATCGTGAGGTTACAAGAGAAACGACGAATTCCGTTTAACAACATTACACTAATAAAATAATTTAAAATTAAGGTAGGTACATCACTATTTTTTAAAAATACATAAAATTATATACATTTAAGACATAAAACTAATTGTTTAGATCTTTCTAGTGTGGAGGTTTGTCTTTAAATGATGATTGATTTTTAATGTGTCTTTAGTTTCTTTTAAAATTTTTATATATGTATTTGTGTTTTTTATATAGTTTTTATTTTAACAACAGTAGGAGAGCAAAACATGTTATTGATATATTTATTTGTGATTTTGAAATTATATCAAGTAAAATTCTGTTGTCATGAGATGAGGGATTTTAAATTCAAAGATTTTTATATGTACTGTTTAATAAAAGTTGTTGGTTCTTGTGTTTGTATATTTAATTTATATTAGTGTTTTATTAAACTTTATATTTATTTTAATTTATTTATAGTGATATTTTCTTGATATTTATATTTTAGATTTTATTTATTTTAATTTATTTATATTTATTTTTGGAAAGATAGAATGTAACAATAAATATTGCTTAGCCCTTCTATATCCGATTTTCTATTGATACATGTTTCCCTTCTGTCAATGTGTGTCATTTCCAAGAACAACCGTTTCTTAAGGTTCCTTTCCCTTTCTAGAATTTTTGTTTCGTTAAAATTAAAATTATGGCCATTTTTAATTGCATGTTCAGTTAGTGCGCATGCTTAATATTTATTGTTTTTAATATCACTTTTGTGAGAGATGTTTCTGCTGTGTATAGTTCGGCATGTTTCCCCAATATACACCCTTTCACAATCCGAACAAGTGATTTCGTACACAACGTTTGAACTTTCTAACGTACTTAACGGATCTTTGGTTCTGGTGTATAATCTAGAAATGGTTTTGATATTTTTAGTGCCTATTTTGAAGTTTTCATAATTTTTAAATAATTTTAAGAGTTTGGGAGTAAGTTGTGGGATGTAAGGTAAAGAACCAAAAATTGACTGTAAAGTTTCATTTGATAAGACAACTCTCTCAATGTCAACTGTTTGTTGTTGATTCAATTATTGCTGTCATTTATTCTTGAAATGCACGTGGTACTGAAAATTAATTTATTTAATAATCCCAAAGGGTATGAATTATTTAAAAGTATTCCCTTTAATTTTAGTAAACCTTGGTTTTTAAAATTCGGATGTGATAGTTTTACAACTCTGTCTTTTAATCCTAGAATTAGGTTAATCTTAGTTTTTGGAGGATGTTCAGAATAAAAATTGATAAACCTGTTGCTGCATATTGGTTTACGGTACCATTCAGTTTGTAGGATGTTGTTTTGTGTGCGATGGACAATTACATCTAGGAAAGTTAGGCTGTTATTATTTTCTTTTTCCACTGTGAATTGCATTTGTTTGCATTGACTATTAAAAATTTTTAGGACATGATCAACTTTATTAAATGGTATCGCAAGTATTAAATCATCAACAAAACGTTTGACAAATGGAATTTTAAATGGTATTTGATTAATACTTCTCTCTACCAAGTCATCCAATACAAAGTTACACAGAATCGGGAACAAACTCGCAGGCTTGCAGTGCTCGCCCTGCAATTTGCCTACTCGTCCAGTAAAAGGACACTTTCAGGACTTGTTACGTAAACTACTATTTTTTACGTCTTTATAATATTAGTATATATA
The DNA here is from genome assembly GCA_964028335.1 of Altica lythri. NCBI lineage: Eukaryota > Metazoa > Arthropoda > Insecta > Coleoptera > Chrysomelidae > Altica > Altica lythri. The sequence goes on along the minus strand of OZ034805.1, from coordinate 49,337,494 downwards.
TATATATATAAAACAAAAGGGGTAAATTAACGGGCATGTACGCAAAAAGGATCATAGGATTACGAGTAAGAATGGTAACCGCAGACAGGCATGTTTCTGGCTCGTTAGCCGTCATCAGTGCGGCATAACCAAGTAAGGTATTGCAATACCATCTTCTTTGTTCTTTGGTACATCAGGATCTAACAAAGAAGATCATACATGGGGACATTACCTAAATTAATAGCAGTTTTTGTGCTTCGTGAGTGAAAAACAATGATTTTTCATCGTTTTTGGTGTGTTGTTTTGTTTTGTGTTTATGTCCATGACCTAACCTTAAAACAATAAATGACTGACACCTGTCGAAGAATTATCCAAATGTCACTATATATGGCCTCTAGCAAAGGGAGTATCCTGACAACTGTGTTTACCCAGTGTCACTCCGTGTATTCCAAATATGTTTTGTCTCTGTCTCAACAATATTAAAAGAAAAAGGATATATGTTTTCTGCGTTCCTCGATGTCCTCGTGGCTTACTGTTTTTCGTTTTTAATTTTATAATAGTAACAACTCTTAAATTGTTTAAAATTAATAACGGGAATTTAAACACTGTCATATTAGAAGAATAATTTTTATTGTATTACTGTTTTTGCTTGGTACAAATTATGTTGTATTTGAACACCTAAAAAATAGGAATATTAGAACATTTTCCTTTGTAAGTTTTTAACATCATACAATATTTATATACTTACATATCTTGTAATTCCCATTTTAGGCGCTGATGAAGGCGAAAAAAGTCGCCGAAAATTTCGCAGTCTTGGAATAAAGTTTCTCTTACGTCTGGCTCTTTTCATCCATTGCCTAACCTATTCCTGTGGCGTTTCCCGAAAGTGAACTAAAAAGAACTTTTGTTTAAAAAAACCCGCCGTGATCAACCATAATTTATATATATATATATATATATATATATATATATATATATATATATATATATATATATATATATATATATATATTGGTATTATTGGTCTAATTCTTTAAAACAATTAAAACTACTTTGTATTATTAGACAAGCAGTACTAACAGATAACGATGTAAAACAGTACACATTTCCATATAACAATAGAATAAAATTTCAAGATTTATTAAAACAAATAAAGGTGAAATTTAAACAAATTAATAAATTCATTTAAATAAAATAATAGTTTTCGATTTTCCATTTTTTGCTCTCAAAAAGTTTATTTCTTCTTCACTTAATTACCGCTTCTCATCATTTTAACTGGATTTTATCGAGTTAAGTTGTGTTTTAGGTCCTGATTGGATGGTTAAACTCGATATAGAACTGATAGTCTAACAGCTAGCAACGTTTTTGAGAGAGAATTTCAGGTAGGCCAGTTTTTAGATATGTTCTCTCTCTTACTTTCCCGGACACCATACGAGCTGCCTGGCTGGCGGTAGTGGTTGCGGTCATCAGTGCGCATCGTACCTGTACAGGTAAATTATCAATTTTTCAAATAATTTTAAGAAGTTTTTTATTTTTTTTATTGTTTTTATTGAACGGTTCGCAGCATGAATCTATTATTGCCAGGCATTTTTAGTGTTGTTAAAACTGTGCCAGGCGCCAATTTGGAACAAAAAAAAATTTTTTTTTCGAATTATTTTAGTATGGCTAAAATTTTAATATGATGTTATTTAAGTAACTAAAAACACAAAATTAATTTGCCAAGCAATAATTCGATTGTTAACCTTCGGCCAGACCGATCTAAAAGTGAAAATAAATTACAAAGATCGGATTGAAAACTATTGAACTAATCTGTGGATTAATACGGTTTCAAAATAATAATTTATTGTTGTACAAAATTTAGATATTTATTAATGTCAAAGTATGAAAATAAACAAAAATTTGGATGGTTAGGTACATAAAAATCAAGGTTAGATATTTTAATCAATAATTGTATCACAACGCTGGACAAAAAGCCATAGTATTAGGGCTGCTTTGATCTCCCATGTTCTGGATGTTTGTGGATTAAGATACTTGCAAGATATTACCGCAGACTTACAACCCAATCGTATTAAAATTTTTGAAAAACAACTTGCCCTATTCATCGATATTTTGGAAAAAAACTGTAATCCATTCGATCCAGATTTAAACAAACATAATCTCTACAATATAGCTAGTGGAAAGTCGGTCTCTGAACAAATAGCAGAGTTCCTCCTGAACATCGAAGAAAGTGGTGATGAGTTAAGAAAGCAATTCATTACTGAATGTGCTATAGAAATTGATTGAGAAGAAAATCGGTGATAACGTTGATAAGCCACCTTCGTGTTTTAATGTAGCTATTTTAGATGGTTTCTTCATGCTACACTTAATAAAAGAAGTACCTGTAACTTTCGACGCTTTATCTAAGAAATTTCTTAATATGATACTACGATTTAAATCTACTCGTGTCGATGTTGTTTTCGATCAATATTTTACACCTTCAATCAAAGATTTTGAGCGCACACGTCGAGATGAATTAATGAGCCAAGTGACAATCGGGCCCAATCAAATCCGTCCACATAACTTTGTAACTGAACTTAAAAATATAAATTTTAAGGAAGCCCTTGTCAATTTTTTAAGTGACCATTGGGCTGGTGATGAAATGGCTCCTATTATTGGAAATAAAATAATTTATGTGAACAACAAGTGCTATTCATACCGGGTTAAAAGTAATAAAGTAATTAAAACTGTGGAAGATTCATTGTCTTGCGAAGAACATGAAGAAGCCGATTCACGAATAATATATCACATTTGTCACATAAATGTTGATAACGAAGTTGTGATACGCTGCTCCGACACAGATATTTTAATAATACTTCTTGGTAACATGGATCATTTAAATGCATCTCTGAAACTCTGGATACATTTGGGTATCGGGAATCACCAACGATTTATAAGCGTCAATCAAATATACGAAATTCTCGGGATTTCGTTATCGAAAGCTCTACCGTGCTTTCATGCCCTCACTGGATGCGACTACACACCAGCCTTTTTCCGGAAAGGTAAACTTCGGCCTTTTAAACTGTTAGAGCAATCGGAACAGTATCAGACGGCCTGTCAAAATATTATAACAGATGATGAAGAATTGTTAGATGAGACATTTAAGATCTTAGAAAAGTTTATTTGTCATATTTACGGAGCTCGTGATTCTTGGAACGTCAATGAAGTTCGGTTCCAACTGTTCTCAAACACTTACAGGTCCAAAAAATTAGATAATAATTTTGAAAAAAGATTTCGTAATTTTGACCCATCAAGCCTACCACCATGTAAAGCTGAATTATATCAGCATTTACTACGAGTTCGTTACGTAACAAAGTTTTGGAGAAATGCTTATATGAAATATCCTACATCTTTATCGCCTCAAGCTTCCGGCTGGACCATAAATGACGGTAAATACGATTTTGTCTGGTTTGTTGGGGAACAATTACCATCATTAATTGCCGACATTATAATTAAAGGTAAAAATAAAAATAAAATACTTACAAATTTCTTTGCCGGAAAAAAGTATAAAATTTTTCATTTTATTGCAGACTAGTTGTACTCGCAACTTCGTTCGCATGGCGTGTGATTGTTATATAAAAATTTCTTACTCCACCCCATTTAAGGAATGGAAAAGAAATTTTTATACACCGGATGTTAAGTTAAAAGAAGACAAATACATCTGTGAAAACCGCATTCGAATCGGATCAGTAGTTTTCATGTGATGCGCGCACAAACATATAGACAGACAGACAAAAAAATCTTACCACATTTTTGGGATCTATTTTGATGTACCCGCGACGTCGTTCGCGTGGCGTGTTGATTGTTGTATAAAAATTTCTTTCCTCACCCGTTAAAGGAGTGGGGGGAGAAAGTTTTATACACCAGATGCTAAGTTGAACGAAGACAAATACGTCTTTGAAAACCGCATTCGAATAGGATCAGTAGTTTCCATGTGATGCGCGCACAAACATATATATTTCTACAGTTTTATTATATGTATATAGATAATAATAATTTATTACAACATGATACCAATTTAAAAGACGATGATGACAATCAAAATGGCAGCAGTGATGAAGATGATGACGATGATTCTCAAAATGCCTTCTTTTTTTGTGATACAATTATTGATTAAAATATCTTACCTTGATTTTTATGTACCTAACCATCCAAATTTTTGTTTATTTTCATACTTTGACATCAATAAATATCTAAATTTTGTACAACAATAAATTATTATTTTGAAACCGTATTAATCCACAGATTAGTTCAATAGTTTTCAATCCGATCTCTGTAATTTATTTGACAAATATTTCTATACCAAGCAAAATGATACCACTTTTCACTTTTATGAGTCCACTTTTCACTTTTAGATCGGTCTGGCCGAAGGTTAACAATCGAATTATTGCTTGGCAAATTAATTTTGTGTTTTTAGTTACTTAAATAACATCATATTAAAATTTTAGCCATACTAAAATAATTCGAAAAAAAAATTTTTTTTTTCCAAATTGGCGCCTGGCACAGTTTTAACAACACTAAAAATGCCTGGCAATAATAGATTCATGCTGCGAACAGTTCAATAAAAACAATAAAAAAAATAAAAAACTTCTTAAAATTATTTGAAAAATTGATAATTTACCTGTACAGGTACGATGCGCACTGATGACCGCAACCACTACCGCCAGCCAGGCAGCTCGTATGATGTCCGGGAAAGTAAGAGAGAGAACATATCTAAAAACTGGCCTACCTGAAATTCTTGTTTTCCCGACGTTGCTAGCTCTTGTACTATGATTGGATTAAATCAATCAGTGACCTCAGATCATAAAGCAGGAAAGCTGTGACATTAGAAGGGAATTTTATATGTTTGTTTATTTCCAGGTTACGAATGTTTAGGATTTCTCTTACTTTTGTTCATATATTACTTGATGTCAGAAAAATGAGACCTAAATTTATACAAATGCTAATTGTAATTACAAACTTTGTTTAAATATCAATGTCGGACATTTCGCACTACAACAAACAGCCACACGCAATATTGGTTCGTATCGGAGTCAGTATCAGGAATACGATTCTTATCTAACGTTGTGCTTAGAACAACATCGTTTAGTGTTCGTGTGTTTATTATAAATCGCCGGTTAGGACAACCAGCTTTGGTAATTCACATTAATTAAAAGTTATCTGTGGTTGTGTGGTTACTTTACTAACTTTACATAACTAAATACGAATTTCCGATAACATTCTATTTGTACGTGCCAGCAGGTGAGATAGAAGAATATATAACAAGTTTTGTGATTTGTATAGAAAAGTATTAAAATATGACAAAAATATCAGTAAATCTGGAAAACTATAATAGGAAAAAATAAGGACCAAATAATAACTAGATACCTACTATTAACTCCAAATTAGATAGGTAGTAAACCTGTTGATTTAAAAACGTAAAAATTTTATTTTTTTATTGACATAAAAAATATTTACTTTATGGGTTTCCTCTTTTCAGAGGAAACGTTAGTTAAGCAACTACAAGGCCGATAAAAAATTCTGTCAGATAGCGATTAAACGGACAGGGAATTATGTGATAATGCCTAAAATTTAATCATTAAAAGCTTTGAAAAATTAGATCCGGACCATTTGCGTCTTGTATTAACAAGACATCCGAATATCTTTCGCAAAAAAGCCTTTACAAAATTCTTTTTTAAAATGAAATATTACGCTTTTCTTCCCTTTAACTTAGTTTTACGCATAGTCTAAAAAATAATCCAATATAAAACAAAGCTAGTTTCAAAAGTACCATACTGGATATCCCAATCTGGTAATCAACTGTTTTTCACTCTAATAGTTAGTTAGTTAGACGTTTTCTAGTAGACAACAAAGTATAGGAATCATCTTTCTTAAACCTGTTTTTTTTTGTCACTAGAGCTGGTATAGAAGTGGGATACGATAGATTGAGATAAATGAAACCAATTAAGATATCTTGTTGATATTTCATGTTTTTTATGAAGAGTGAGAAATCAAAAATAGAAGATACTATAATTGAAATAAAAAACCATTGATGTCGACATGTCTTATCCAAATGGTAACGGCTTAGAAACTATATATGTTTAAATTTAAAATTTTATTTATTTTGTTTTTTGCTCTAGTAATACCCAATCTATCTCTAGTTCGCAGATTTCACATTATGCATGAAAAACCCTAATCAATAACTTCCGCTTTTGAAGTGATAACTTCTTATGGGAGGGTAACTGATTTTTAGCGTAACGCGTTGAAAAAAGCGTTTATCATAACGCGTTGTTTATCGTTGTTACACGCAGGCGCAGTGAAACATAATAATATCATTTCTCTCTCTCTCTCTCTCTCTCTCTCTCTCTCTCCCTCTCTATGCTTTTCCCAATGTAAGTTTTAAGTATATTTGGATTTACCGTGTTATACGGTATTAATCTGTCACTAAATTACTTTTTATTAATTATTAAATATTTATATCCATTTAATATCATTAAAATTAGGTTATTTTCTACATCTTCGTATATAATACTAATTTAGGTAATCCCTAAAACACCGGTTAAAGGAGTTTATTTGTGGTAAACATTAAATAAAGTTGTGTTGTAGGTCTAATTAACGGAAATTACGGTAAAAATTGTGTTATTCAGTAAAAAATTGATCAAAAACTTAGATTACAAAATGATAATTGTGATAAGCCCGCCAAAACTTCTAGTGCTTAATATTAACGTCAATACATGTTGAACAAAAAAATGGAAGAATAGATGAAATCCGATTCTGCTGAAATAATCAGGCCGTACAGGGTGGCTGTATTGCGAATTACTACGCGACTGATTAGAAATTACGAACTGTCATAGTAAAAATTTTTGTATCGTAATTAGTGAAAGTTATAGTGATAAAAAAAAATTCTGGATTTTCAAAATTTTCAAAATATTTAAATTTTTAAATTTATGCACATTATCATATTAATGTAATAGGCAAAGTTTTTCTCAAGTTAAAAAATTTCAATATTAAATAGTTTAACTTGGATTAATTGAAGTTATCACTTCTGTCGCGCGTCCTGAGACGCACACGTTTTTTTATTTGGTAATATACAGATGATAATTGTTGATCAATATATTGATTCTAAAAACACTTTAATTGCCTGTATTAATTGTAATTATGTACGTGAATAGTTGTTTGTTGCTATAAAATTTTAATAGAAATATATTACTAGTTTTGCTGTCTTGTGTGGTTATCAAAATTAAAGCAAGTTATAAAAAATTAAAAAAACTAAATTTTTAAACATACTTCTACTGGCTATCTAATATTTGTTTTATTAAATTATATTATATATTACATTAAAAATTTTGTTTCTCACTTATCTTAAAGAGTCTAACAGATAATACGAAAATAGACAATAATAAATACTTTGCGATGTTCATAAGCCAGAATATTTAAACTATAGTCGAGCCGTTCAAAAGATGGAATGATCACGTGAACGGCACGCACTCTTTGAATATTATTCTACCCAACCAACGTTACAAGTCCGATTTACACCACTGAACAAAAAAGTACCCACCCTCGATGCCTACAATTTATATTATCTCTGGTATGAGTACAGTGTAAACTGTCTTTTCAGTTTAAAAGGCGTGGCATCGTACGATTACGCCGGCCAGTCACTGATCACGCGTCCTTGAATTCCATCTTTTGAACGGCTCGACTATAGTCAAAAGAGTAGTTCATAGAGGTGAACATTCAAAAAATATATATATTCTTTGTTAATGGTTTGATGAAAAATCGAAATGAACATTTGTGTTGTGAAAATTATAGAAAAAAATTGCCAGGTATTTTCCAAGACCAGTTTTTCTTTATAATATATGTTAGAAGTTTATCTAAATGTAAAAGCAGAAACAATGAAAACCAGTTCAATAGTGTATACGTATTTACAAATAAATAAATTATATTTATTAATAGGCCAGTACTTAAATCAGAAATAAAAATAATAATCAATCAAAAAATTAATATTATGAAAATATATAAAACCAAAAAATGGCTCAAAAAGCTTCAAATAATCGATAAATTTAATGAGTAAGTTTTCGTTCGCAAATAAAAAAAAAATCGAAAAGAGGTTGACCTTAAAGGCCATCCTTGCAACTTCCCGCTAGTTTTAACCGCAAAGCTATAGTAACGTGACGTATTTTGACGTTTTTGACTTTTTTGAAATGTTTAAAAAGCCATAACTTTTTAACGCTTTATTCGATTTTGATGTTCAAGATGGCATTCGACGCAGTTTTTTGAGACCTAAAAACGTTACCGAGAGTGCAAAATCGGTTAGTCAAAAAATCTATAAGTTATTAAAAAAAACACTTTTTTTGAAATGTTTCGACAACGATATCTCACGAACGAATTAACTGATTTTAATTTGCAAAACGGCATTCGACGTGGCTTTTTAAGCTTGAGAGCTGATTAGGTTATGAAATTGATCAATGCAATAGCCAAAAAGATATGACCAAAAAACATCATTTTTACCAATTGTTTTTGTCGGTTATTTTAAAATTTCTCGAAATCTACCTGCTCGAATCGGTTCAAACTTACAGGGAATCTAAGTTAGATGGAACTCTTTGGAATGCTTTTTATTTCATTCCGATCGGTCAAGCCGTTCAAAAGTTATAAGAGGTTTACATACATCCACACACACACACATCCACACGTACATACAGACATACAGACACCCTCGTAAAAATAGTCGGGGGAGGTTCCTAAGACCTCAAAACGTTGAGATCCAATGAAAACTCGATTTTCGAAAAACGGGGTGAAACCAATATCTTCCCGATTTAAAAAAAAAATTAATTTTTTTTTAGCGGGAAGTTAAAAATTGTTAATATTAAAATTAGTTACCTGTTATATTAAATTATTAACTTACAAAGTTTAGAAGAAAAAATAGTAAGTAAACCTTAGACTGCTTGTCTATACTAATATTATAAAGAGGAAAGGTTTGTTTGTTTGTTTGTTTGTTTGAAATGAATAGGCTCCGAAACTACTGGACCGATTTCAAAAATTCTTTTACCGTTGGCAAGCTACACAATTCCCGAGTGACAGGAATAATAGGGATCCTTACTAATATGCCATTAATGTAACCAAAAATGACCTTAAAACCCTTAAATCGCGTGCGCTGAGAATACTAGCCTCAAGGTCAAACCTTCCAATTAGTAGGGATCGGTTTTTCTCATGGCCAACCGCCTAAGGCGGGTCGAGCACCTGAAAATACATTTATTTTGTTGCCAGAAAATAAAACAACATCTAATATTGTTTACAGGGAAGCGTTGACCCAATATATTTAGTGGCTTTTGTTATTTTTCTTTAATCCCCGTACAAAGCCGGGGCTTGTGGAGTAATATTTTTAAAACTAGAGCAGCTTGCTGTAAAAAATGAAAAATCACGTTAAAAATTACTGTTAAATAAAAAGCTATGTTATGCAATATTATTGTTTTAGAAAAATTTAAAAACTATAAAAATTGTAAAATCAAACCTTACTTCAACACCAACTACAGATGTTTTACTTAAGTCGACACACACCTTATTTTCTATTAAAAATTTCACAAGAACACTAAATGTATAAAAAGTTTTTTTTAATGTATGCGTTTAGTGTAGAAAAATGAATAATATGAAGAAATTTTGGAATATCAGTATAAAAATTATTTAAATAAGAAAATATACTTTACGTAGAATAAAAAAACGAGTGTGGCAGTCACTGGGACTGCCGGTAGAAGTTATATACTTCTATGCAGCCGCCCGGGTTTAGAAATTTGTATGAGCATGATTTAGCTAAACCATCATATGTTTAAAGCATGGACCTACTATACATACTATAAATCCAAACTTTCGTGTCCATTTTATAGGTTAAAATGCAATGTACAGTCAAAAAAAATCGTATAATAAAACACTCCATTTTTCCAATGGTATCTTACAAAATATCGCTTATCGATCAAAATCTAAAAAGGTTTATGGGAAAATATATATCGTGTATACACATTATCAACTAAAAATTGTATAAAGGATAAGGATAATCATTGCCACCAATGTATGCAGTATCAAATATTTTGACAAGCGTATAGGTTGGCAACAAGGTGAGAAAGCCTCTTTAATGGATAAAGATAGAAGGTGATACAAAACCTAGCATTAAATAGCGAAATTTTAAGAAGAAGTCACGTAGGTAGCGTATTTGTTGACTCCTTGCACTAGGTATTCATGCCAAGTCATGAAAAGTTAAATTCGATAATTCTCGAAGAAGTCACCTATACACATATATAATGCGACGAATGTAAGAATATTTATAATAGTTATTATAATTTTATGAAAATAATAAAACAATATTTATAAAATACATAAAAATTTCCAAAACAGTTAACTGAAATACATTTTTAAAAAACTGTTTATGTAGCCACAACCTCAGAAGCATAGTGCAGTATATAATATAAACTTTACTGCAACCATGTAACGGTACTATACAATATAATACAATACTCATTACTGAATCTTATTATTAATATAAAATACTTAATTTAATATGTAAACTTACGTGACAAATTAATAAAATAGTCTGTCAAACACATTGTGATACGTCACTATGATACTAAAACATTAGTGCAAACTATTTTTTGTATATCTATCCCCCTTCAATGTACCGAATGTTTAAACTGTATTTAAAGGACTTATAGTTATGAATTATTTCATGTGATAAATATTTTATCTTTTTTTTCCTATATACCTATATATATTTCTGTTTCTCTTTCTCTCTCACTCACGCCATTAGATATATAACGTGATGTAATGATTTTGCATATTTAATCTCATACAAATTAAGTTAAAGTTTAACTTCATTTCTTAAAACATTTTAACTGTCCATATGGCACCTGTTAAAAGATATACATATGTTTTATGTATTTAAAAAAGGAGTAAAAAATAAAAATAAAATTTAAGTAGCACTAAAAAGAATATAAATATCAAAATACAAATTTTAGTTTTATATTTGCGAAATTGTGTGACGAGTGTTTGAAGATACTCCTTTTTTATAGCATTTTTATTTTGCTTTTAGGTTCCCGTTCTAAGAGCGCAAGAGAAGTGACTAACCATACTGGCATGATTTATATTTCTCGCGTTTATAGAGAAGTAAATATAATATGTTCCCGATAAAGATACTATTATGTAAACTAGTATCAAACAGGAAATACGATCAGTGTATTTTCGTCCAGTAGGACCCATTTTGGGTTTTCACCTTTTCCTAAATTTACTATACGTAGGTCAGCTGGACCTTCCATGGACCCCTAAAATTAAACTAATTACTTTGTAATTTAGTTACATGCGGTAACAAAAGGGAAAGGGTTTGCATATTCAATATATTTATAATTTTAAGGTAGTGGGTAACACAGGTAAGTTACCCAAAGTGTGTATTATTAAAGTAGAAGAAACAAAAATTAGTTTTTAGAAGTTTAATTAATCTATATCAATTTCAAGTACCTATTAAGTTATTTAATTAAATAAAAATCACTTGCAAAAACTGACTAATAGATTATTGATTATTTTAATTTTTAAAGCTGTGGGCATATAATAGAATATCTAGATATAAAGAAAGTATTTATATTCTTGTGCATAAAATGTATTAAAAATACTGCAGAGCACTTTCGACTTATTAAGTTATTTTCAATGCGGTCGTTGTCAAAACACAAGATGAAGGCATGTTTAACGGTTGACTATCAAGATTAAAATTATTTAAAATCTACATTAAGAACATATTTAAATTCTTACAAAGTGTAATCTAGCATGGTTGATGAAAGATAAAAAAATTGTTATAATTATTATTGAAATAATGCTTTACTCCGAACTATAAAGCTTCTTTGTTATACTGCTGAAATTATTTTTCAGTCCTTTTTTACAAAAGTTTGCAGTCTATTCTTCAGCTGTCTTTACTTGAATGTTTCGTGTAATAAAATAATCTAAGTATGTTTGTAATAATGAAGGAGTTTTGATGGGAATCTCTGAAAGATATTCAAATTATACCGTGCCGCTAAAACTGAAATTTAAAACACGAACTTTTCTACGTTTATAGAGCACACCAGTTCGCCACTCTTTAGCAAAAACTACCAAATAGTAAAAAAAAACATCTGTTTTTATTCATTAAGAAAACTTATGAAGTGGTGAATTGGTCAAGCTAGTGGCTGACTCTTGGTTGCTATTTTAAGAAATTTGGTTATATCTATCCAGCATTAGCTTATTAAAAATCTTTAAAATGTATGACAACAGCCCAGTAGGTTCAAAATATTTGATTTCTACCGTAGATTTGCCTAGTCTTGCTATTTTAATGGTTAGGTACTGGTTTTCCGGGATCTAAATTGTAAAAACAGTAAATTATCCTTGTTGCCACAAATTTAAAATTCTGCAGCCGTAGGATATAATAAGGAGCGTGAATGTTTGCGTTAGTCAATTTTATGTGCATATTAGAATTTATTTATTATTTTTTTATATGGTGAAATTAGAATGCGTTTTAATCATAACTGTAGACTGCATTTGGTATATTAAGGTTTCTTAAACTGTGTTGCCGTTTTACTTCCCCTGTTACCTTTCCTTTGGGAACCATATTAAACAAAAATAATATACAGTTTAGCTAATTGGTAACAAAAACATAGTGTTTTCTTAAAATAGGGAATAATATTTTAAGTATATATTGTACCAAAAAAGAATTCTAAATAAATAAAACCAGCATAAAAACACCGAAATAATTTTAAATGTTATCTAAATTGTAATCATTTAGACGACGTAACACTCGAAAATTCAAATTTTCTATTCGCATTCATTTCTGCTGAGAGCAGCGACGAGAGCTTTGTTAGTTGTCTGCAGCATTGTCGTTAACACTAAAAGCATTTAAGCAGAACAAATAAAAATATTAACTAACGCAAATAAACTAGAAAACCACGAGCTCGATTAACGAAAATCATGAAAAATAAATGCAATGCATGTAGATACTATTAACCATTTAATATTGTCAAAAATAATTTAATGTTTCCCTAAAAAATATTAATGAGTAAGGAAAAATGTTAATACTCTTCATACACCACTCTTTGAGAAATAAAAATTTAAAACTCTATATTAAAATTTCACGCTGATTTTAATATTAAAAATTTAAAATTTCGTAATTTTTAAATTAATATTATTAACATAAATCTGATTTTTAAATTTTTCGGAATTTCAAACTACACACATATAGTCTAAGAGCTGGCTACGAAAATTAAAAATGATACAGTGCAGTAAAAATGATTATATAAAAACCTTCATTATCATTGAAGTATTATTACAGAAAACTGTATCATTGCCGTATGTAATAAAGCGTGTTAGCAATAGATATCAAAGATCAAGGAATATTATTATTCTAACGCTTTACAAATTTTTGAAAAACATTTTCAAAGACAATGACCGTTCAACTAAGAAGAAACAACTACTTTAAGCTTGCTGACGGATAACATATACCTTGTACTGACGAGGTGCAAATACACCGAAACCGGTCTACAAGTTATGTTGTCCCTTCTAACTGCAAACCAGAATGTTTGGTTTATATTATCTATTAGATATGCCAACTCCGTTTGACTTTGAAGTCTTCTTAGTTGAACTGTCATTACCTTCATTATCTATTGTATAGCGCGTAGTGTCACAGCCAGAAGTCATTCCCGAATTATTTTTAACTATATTTCTTATTTTTAATATAGTTAACCACTATTTAGTAATATAAAATAACGGTTGGCAGAACTGCACCTTGTCATTCATTTTAAGAACTATTGTTTTCAGTTCAAAAACATGCAAAGATTTAATTATCTTATCTTTACTTAGCCATCAGTTAAACTTCTTGCAATTTAAAATAAGCTTTTTTAAGCAATAAATAATATAAAAACAAATCCGCCAGAACTGAACCTTGTCATTAAATTCTCAATAATCTATTTACTACTTTAATGACTTCTGGCGACGTATAAGCCTCGATCTAGACTTCTGGCAATAATTTTACACTATTTCTATTGGTAAAAATTATAAAACTACAAATTTTCAAAACTGCACCTTATGATTTTATTCATGTTAAAAATTTACACGTTTGGGCGCCCGCCCACGCGTTCCGACTTCTGGCTGTGACATTACGCGCTCTACAATGATTAAGAAAGGTTTTTATATAATCATTTTTACTGCCCCTTCTCATTTTCAATTTTAGTAGCCAGCTCTCCGTCTAATACGATTTACAGCAGTGCTGCTACTACACTTACAAAATGTTATCACTTCATGAAACGTCTAACTCACAAACAAGCAATCGTCTTTAGCTATAAACAACTACAAGACCTTTCAAGTCAAAAATCTGCCTCTTTTTTATCCTTATTTTTTAATTACAACATTATAGAGCATTGTACGACATAATGCTCAACTTGAATGTTTCAAGTTTCAACTACAGCAGCGCTCTGCACAATCGAGAATTTTAAAAAGTAGGTACTGCTTTCGTCTGATGTGTGCAAGGGATACCAACTTAGTAGTAGAAAATATAAAAAATGTTTGTGCTTTAAGTTGGGGTTAATAAAAATTTTATTTACACTATCGCCCATCGGTAGCAATATTGTTTATTATTGAACTGATCTATCAAAATTTCTACGTAATCTGTTGAAAAAATAAAAAAGTGAATTAAAACTGTGTTACAAAACTGTATATAAGTAAGGATGAAGGTAAAAACATGACAATTTTTTTTATATTTCGCTATTTTATATACTAAGTGGAACTAAAATTTTATTGTATATAATTTTGTTTATACATTAATAAGATTGCCAAGTTTATGAATGTTTTTGTCTCACAACACTGAACCTTGCGCACCCTGTCGGTGCAGTTGAAAACTAATCCACGTTCCAATTAAGCATTAGCACACTTTGGCATTGTGCGTCACTGAGTCGCATTATGCTCTGTAATTGGAAAACTACCTATATTTTTCTTTCTTGTAAACACTTTAATAGCAAAGTTATTATACTAGTTACTTCCTCATAGCTCCTTTTTACAAAGAAGCACCAGTTGCATCCGTAATGTTACACGCCCTGTGTTTCTTATATTAATTTTTTTACAGACTTTAATCAATTAAACATTTCAACAATTTTGTGTTCGTAAAACGACTAGATAATTTTTTAGCTAATTAACACATATGATAATTTTTAAGTTATAAAATTTCTTCATTGGCATAATTGTAAGCCCCGAAAAATAAAATAGTGTCCTGTGGTTTGATTTAATTTGTCATCAAGAACACACGAAACTACTTGAAAACTGACTGTTGCATACAATTTCATATGCATATATTTTTAGAACCATATCACGCAAATTGACAAAAACTACTACAGTTTTGTAATAATTTAAACAAAACATACAATTATTTCTTTGTAATCCTAACCCTGATAAAAAAAATACACCAACGGTTGAATCTGAAAAGTAAAACAAAATTGGCGTTAACGCGGCCATAATGATCAGACACACACTGGAAACGAAACGTTTTACTGCAGCATGGTTTGTAAATGCAATCAGATATTATAGTTATTTTTATTTTCACATTACGGTTGTTATATGTCAGAATCTTTTACTGTAGACTTCTAAAAGGGATTATTTTAAATGATATCGTTTTCCACTGCAATTTAAACAGAGTTATTTATATGAAAATAATACACCAAAATCTTAGGCAAATGTTTTTTTATTCTTTAATTTTCTTAACACTACTTTAAATTATGCTGTATTATTCATAACTCATTTATTTATCATTATCGAATGAAAATAAGACACAAAACTTCTCTTTTTTTTAGAAAACATCTTTAAGTTAAAACATTTTTAAATTATAGTTTAACACATAGCAAATCTCCTTACTGTAAAGTCTTTTAACTGCAGTGTTTTGTACCTACCTTTTTTCAAGTGAATTAAGATACTTAGGATCAGAAAGCATCGCCTTTCATACTTATAAACTATGTATGGAATCAAGGATGTAAAGAAAGTCCAGGAAAAAGATAAGGGTGAAGTGACTTAGGAAATGAAAATGCTATAAATAATTAATCATCATGACTCGGATTCTTAAAACAAAAATATCTCGATAGAAATAAAAAAAAAAGAGTGTAAACCTTTACGCGCGATTGAAGTAATAGTATTATACGTTACATGGTCGGTAGGTGACTTATTACAGTACGAGTTAGTTTACGGACGAGGCGACGTAGGAGCCGAGTTTGGAAATGAAAACGAGGACTGTAATAACACCTAACGACCAGGTATCGTATTATATTTTATTTCATCCTGTTTTTATAAATTAATAAATTCATAAAAATGTTAACAGTAGTTCGTAACTTGATTAGTTATGTCATATTACCTTGAAAGCGATCTGTCACTGTCAAATATTTTTTTTATTATTAAGGTTTAATTGTTAATATAAAATTGAATAACATTGACTTCCTTTTAAATACGGATGTAAAAGTAAGTAATTAATTATTTTATTTTTATTTCATAGTCATTATAGTATTTTTAAATGTCAAAAATTAAAAGTAATTGTAACACATTACAGTACCTGATACCGTAATGTTTTACTTACCGGCGCCAAATTGATTATAGAGAAGTGTATTTACTGGACAGGATGAAATAAAACTTATTTGACGTACGTATCATCGCAAAATAAATTCAAATTCTAAATATGTTTATGAACAAGTAGCTACAGGTTTTTGATTTTTTTCGTTTATTATTATTATTTATTGATGAAACAATAAAATATTCTTGAGAATCCGCCATTTTATTCAAGTTACAACTATTTTGTTTTGTAATTTATCTAAAATTCATTAATTTCAATCTCGCGTTTTAAAAAAAATTGACCGAAATAAATGGTTTGGTTAGGTTAGGTTAGCTAATCAAAAGTTTTGACGTATGTATCGCAAGGAAGTCAGTAGAAACATAAAGAATTGTGTGCGTGAAAATCATGAGAAATCTGATAATTTCTTCCGTATTTTAAATGTTAACTGTCAATCAATTTCTAACAAAACTAATAGAATAGACCTTATCTTAAAGCAATATGCACCAGACATATTATGTCTATCTGAAACATTGTCCAATAATAACAATATCGGCTACATACTATTTAATAATTACTCTATTACTATTACTTCCATAGAACTAATAAATCACATGGTGGTGTACTAATTTTGACAAAATCTTCCATATAAATTAAGAAACACGATTTTTTGACTAATTTACACTTGAAGTAGATATTAAAATCATTTCATTCAATATTTTTTCATCACTTTCTTCACTAATAAAACCACTTTGTTTATTTATATTTAAAACAAACACTTTATACACAAATTTTAGGCGTAAAACTATTCACCAACAATGTATTTTGGTTGACAAGCTGTCAATTTGACAATACCGTAATATACAATTACAGATTTAACTTTTATTTAATATAGTAGGCGGAATCGTGTTAGGTATTTTCTATCAGGTTTATTTTCCGTCACATCCGTTAGAATTACTGCGCGCCTAACGAAGTTTTACTTCAAAAAACTCGAATTATTAAGTACTAACCACAGTTAAGAGTTTCGAAGACTCAAGAATGTTTATTGTATATGGCAAAAATTTAGTTCTAAACGAAGTAGAATTAGTATATAAGAAAGTTATTATAGCATTTAAATATAATTAATAACAACATATAATTTTTAATTCGTCACTATTTTTTTTAAATTGGTGATGCTGTAAAACATAAGATTCTTTGGTTTTTGAAGATAAGTAATTAAACAAAAATGTCTTCTTGCAATGTTTTAGTGTTTTGACAATTTTTACAATATTTGACATAATCAAAGTTTTTACACAATATAAATATTTTTAAAAGTTCGTTACAAAATGATTAAAATTCAACAAATAAGCCTTATTTTAATACTTTTTAAAAACGGTTTTGTTTATTTGAAAGTTAAAAATTAAGGCACTCATTAACCTTTTTTGTGTAAAGGTATTTTTTTAAGATTTTTATGTCAAAACAACTTTAATACGAAGCCTTTTATAAAAAAAATACATAGGAAGCTTTTTTGCTTAAAATCAGTCAAAGATTACGGTAATATTTTTTGTTTTGCGAAAAAACAGTTTTATTAGTAATAAATTATTTGTTAGTAACAAATTTCCTAACCATTTCTCGGGAATCCACCCTTGATATTTGTAATCAGTGTGTCAAAATACATAGAAAAAACTTTGGTTGAGCCTTGTCTCTTTAACGGCTACGAAAACCATATGGGCTCCCGGACTATTAATTATCTGTGGATTTTTTTAGTGGATGTTTTTTTCGTTTACCGTCTATTATGTAGGATATCCATTTCATAATTATAAGATATTGCCCTTAACTATTCTACAAAGGTACGAAGGTAATTAAATAATATGGTGCTGTTTTGTACGGCGCTCTTTTGTCAGGCGCTGTTTCCGAGGCGCTCTTATGGCCACTGTCAATTTAATACTAATTTAAGTTACAAAGAGAATTCCGTTATACAAATTTGTTTGCAAATTTGTTTTATCATTGTATTATACTTCATAGAAACTCCTAATACTATGAATGTAAAGTAGTTACGTTAAGCAAAAATTACATAACCAGTAATTCTTTCTATTTTTAACATGACACCAGAAGTACATTTTTTGTAATTTGGTTTAAAAATGAAATAAAAAAAATAAAAAAATGTGAGCCGTCACGGGACGCCTGGCAGATGTGAAACATCAACATTATTTTGTAAAAGTATATGCAGTATTCAATAAAAAAAAGAGTGTGCGTGTAACCTTTACGCGCGATTAAATTAACCATTGAAAAATTTAAAAACTTTGAAAATTTTGAAAATTTTCAAAATTATCATGATTTTCAAATTTTTGAAAAATTTTGAAAATGTAAAAATTCTTTTATTAAAAAGTAAAATTTGTTTATTATTGGAACAATTGGAACTATGTTCCTTACGGTAGGCTTGGAGAAGATAGGGATTTTGCGGTGTAACTGAACTGAAAAAAATGTAATAGTAAAAACCGTAACGAAAAACCCGTAACGAGACGTAGAATGCTCGCCTGCCACGCGGGAGGCTCGGGTTCGATTCCCAGCCGATGCAATTTTTTTTTTGTATATATCTTAACTTTTACCTTTTTTTGTTAAAGTAATATGAGATATAATTTTTAAAAATCTTGATAGTTGAAAGTAGTTAGGAAAGGTGAGAAGAAATAAATGTATACATTACTCTTTAAAGCTTACCTTGAATTTTAAAGAAGCTTTTTTCTTAACGCCAAGATTAAATGAGACGCAGGCGTTACAGTCGTATAAGCGAGTAGTGTTATGTGTCGATTCTTTATTAGCCGAAGGAACATAGTTCCTATCTTGTGTCCCATGAAACCATTTTAACTTGTTTAGTTTTTATATTTATTTACCTAAATTTTATAAGATAATATGCACTTTTAAGTCTATATTTCAATTTTTAATATTTTTACACATCAGTAAAAGTATTAAAAATTAAAATATGAGCTTTAAAAGTGTATTTCTATATGAAACAATTCCTGTCCCGCCAAATTTTTGAATCGATGAGCTTCTTCCCCCTATTGTTGGCGCGCTACCGTCGCGTCGCTCAAAACATGACACCAATTTCATATAAGATATCAGTACATCTCTTATCGATTATTATCGATGCGTTAGGTTTTTTACGTCATGACGTCACCGTCACCACGCGAGAAATCTGATTTACGTGCCGCTATAGATGTTTCACATCAAAAAATTAACAACATTTTTTTTGTAGCAAATTTAAATTTCTGTATTGCTAAACCGAATTTTTTTGATAGTTTTTAAAAGAACATAAAACATAAACCCGTTTTTTAGAGTACCATCCCTAAATCTCTATTATAAATTTATCTACTTTTACTTACACTTTCAGGATTCAAAAGACGGTTCTGACTATCGCAATTGAATGGTTACGAATTTAATTATAAGATTTTAAACAGTAATGAACAAAATGTCGGAATGACTTCGGTTTATGACACAATTAGTGGTAAAAACTAACATTAACATTTACAGCGTACTGCCGTGGCTGGGATTTGCGAAATTATAACGTGTAGTTTAATTTGTAAACGATACTCGTTCCGTTTCAATTACAAAAGAATAACTAGCGCTTTTATTTTCTGTATTAAAACTTAATAGTATTTAAATCGCATAGAATTTTTAAAAGATCACCGACTTATAAAATATCTATATCAAAGCTATTATAATTTGATATGGTAACATTAAATGACTTTGCATGATCCTTATGGATCAGCTAAATTTTTTTAAATTCAAGTATGTGACAGGTCTTCAAGAGTAGATCAAAAGTTCTCCAGAGCCAATAGTTTAGGATCTACAGCCCTCCAAAATTGACGTAGAATACGTAGTTATGTATGGGGCGTTCCATATCAAGGATGACGGTAATAAAACAAGTCACACTTGTTGTTGGATATCCCCATATACATATAGGCTTTTTTCCATCAAATTTGTTGTGAAACATCCTATATATAATAAATAAATAAATACCATAGATACATAAAAAAAACATACATATATAAAAAAGAAATTGAAGACATATTAAAAGTCAATCAAATAATAAGTTACAAACATATATGTTTTTATGTAATTTAATAGTATGATTTACTTTAATTTTATCAAACAGAATTCGCAGCTTTTTTCATAACCTCACGTATTAGTAAGTTATCACATATAAAACATTATAAAAAAATTTTTATTATATAAAAAATTTTTTCTTCACTATAGATGTCCTGAAAAAGAATTAAATAAATTCGAAAGCTTGACAAAAATAAAAGAGTTTTCTTTATTTACATTGGCCATAACATTGACTGCAACTCCACTATTGACTTCACGTTATATATATATATATATATATATATATATATATATATATATATATATATATATATATATATATATATATATATATCTATACTAATATTATAAAGAGGAAAAGGTTGATTTTTTGTTTGTTTGTTTGTTTGAAATGAATAGGCTCCGAAACTACTGGACCGATTTTAAAAATTCTTTCACCGTTGGCAAGCTACACTATTCCCGAGTGACATAGGCTATGTTTTATTTAAAAAAAAAATGGGGATCCTTACTAAAATGCCATTAATGTAACCAAAAATGACCTTAAAACCCTTACATCGCGTGTGCTGAGAATACTAGCCTCAAGGTCAAACCTTCCAATTAGTAGGGATCGGTTTTTCTCATGGCCAACCGCCTAAGGCAAGTCGAGTTCCTGAAAATCAATTTATTTTGTTGCCAAAAAATAAAACAACATGTTATATTGTTTACAGAAATATAGCAAGAAAAGGGGGACACAATAGATCTTATAGGTCGCAGGTGTATCTGTTACCCCTAACTACATACATACATACATACATACATTGTTTACAAGGAAGCGTTGACCCAATATATTTAGTGGCGAGGAAAGGTTTGTTTCTTTGTTTGTTTGTTTATTTGAAATGAATAGGCTCCGAAACTACTGGACCGATTTCAAAAGTTCTTTTACCGTTGGCAAGCTACACTATTCCCGAGTGACATAGGCTATGTTTTATTTTCAAAAAAATAGGGATCCTTACTAAAATGCCATTAATGTAACCAAAAATGACCTTAAAACCCTTACATCGCGTGCGCTAAGAATACTAGCCTCAAGGTCAAACCTTCCAATTAGTAGGGATCGGTTTTTCTCATGGCCAACCGCCTAAGGCGGGTCGAGCACCTAAAAATCAATTTATTTTGTTGCCAGAAAATAAAACAACATGTAATATTGTTTACAGGGAAGCGTTGACCCAATATATTTAGTGGCGAGGAAAGGTTTGTTTGTTTGTTTGTTTGTTTGAAATGAATAGGCTCCGAAACTACTGGACCGATTTCAAAAATTCTTTTACCATTGGCAAGCTACACTATTCCCGAGTGACATAGGCTATGTTTTATTTTCAAAAAAATAGGGATTCTTACTAAAATGCCATTAATGTAACATGTAACCAAAAATGACCTTAAAACCCTTACATCGCGTGCGCTAAGAATACTAGCCACAAGGTCAAACCTTCCAATTAGTAGGGATCGTTTTTTCTCATGGCCAACCGCCTAAGGCAGGTCGAGCACCTGAAAATCAATTTATTTTATTGCCAGAAAATAAAACACATGTAATATTGTAGCAAAGCCGGGGCGGGCTGCTAGTATATATATATATATATATATATATATATATATATATATATATATATATATATATATATATATATACACAGGCATTTTTTTTCATCATATATTCCGTCATCCTTGGTACGAAATAGCATTTAAAAATGTATTCAAACTACGTATTCTACGTAGAGGGCCGTAGATCATAAACTATTGGCTCTGGAGCTTTGTACCCATTAGTACTTTTGATCTACTCTTCAAGCGCTATAACATACCTGAATTTGAAAAATTTTTGCTGAAAGCTATTTCCCATAAGAATCCTACGGGGTCCTTACAAAATACTTAAATAAATAAATAAATAAATGTAAAAAAGTATTTAACTTTAAGTCTTAGTGAAATTATGAAAACTCGTCGTAAAGTCCGCGCTCTTGTTTCTCAAGCATTTAAGATATAATAACCTATTATTGATATAGCGATTTTTCTTATCCACTTTGTTCCTTGTTTCTAAGAGAGAGAAATAATTCAATAAAAAACAAAGCCCAATTTATCAAATATTCTACACGAAAGTGAACTCTAGGATCTGATAGGATCTGGCATAAAAACAAAATAATGTCTGTTTTTAATACAATATCATGTTCACGGTTTATCAGCTTAATCACAGTTTTTCATTAACGTAAAATCAGCTTGGTAGGTACTAACCAGATACGATGTCGTTTACAATTCTAATTCTCTGTAGTTTTGCTATTTCTATAAAATAATATAATTATGTATGTAACATGTTTTAGTTTATTAAAAAAACATATATATTTGGAAAAGAGTAACACACAACATTAGGAGTAACACACAACATTAGGCATTGTATATACAAATGATGAACACACACAATTCACATTTTGTTATTGATTACTTAAAGAAATTGCTTTGGATACTGACTGTCCTTAAAAATGGGGCAATAAAAACTAAAACGTTTAAGGAATAAATTTTTTGAATCTTTTATTTGAAATAAAAAAAGAACGAGTAATTTAGAGAGAGATGTGAAAATACAATCCTTTCATTTCTTTTAATATATCTTGAAAAAATGCAAACTGGCTTAAGTCGTAGTAAATTCTTTGTACAGATTTTTTTTTTTATTTGACGCATTAAAAACAGATTTTAATGCCTTTAATAGTAGAAGATTTTGATTTCAAATTTACCAAGATATTTTATGTTGAACACAACTATTTTCACGATTTTTATCGCTTTTATATTTATACTAAGTAATTTAACAATTTTTTAATTTTCAACAACTTGACTATTTTACTTGGTTAATAATAAACAAAGTTGTTAAAAAGTGCAAAATTTTCATTGCAACACATGATGTAACTACATTAAACATAATGAATTTAGATCTATTTACAAATGCAGCAACGATGTGGAGAAAGTTGGATTTGTTTTAGAAAAAATAACCGATCCACCTACAGCTTAGAAGAATGGCTTAGTAACTTGTATCGTGCAATAGGGATGTTGACTAATTTCCGGATCTGCTTTTATTTTATAGATAAACTCTTAATAACCGCGAAAAAAATATTTTAATAATAAAAATGGTTTTATTTTAAAGAAAAAAGTGATAAATTAGAATAGATTTAAAATTTCCCGCTAAAACGCCCAAAACTCTCATGTGACTTTGATTACGTCACGAACCGATAAACAATGCACGCGATCTGTCAAACTCTAAGGAACTTGAAAGTTTTCTTGAGAAATAATTATTTTTAGGCTTTAATGCTAGTTAATAATAAATACAAAGTGTGTATGTATGTAGATGTACATGAAAAAAATGAAGATTTTAATATTCAAACAGCCCACAGTATTTTTTACCACAATGAAGTTATAAATATGTTTTTAAAGTTTTTAAAGTAAACGAACGACATAAGTTTTATTTATTTAATTTTAGTCAAAAATATCACGGATTAATTGGTATTGATTTATTAAAACAATTAAAAGCAACTGTAAATTTAGAGAAAAAACTCCTTACACAGAAATACCTATAATATACGAATTAGAAGAATTAACACAACTAAAAAAGAAACTTAAAGTAAAAAATTATTCTATTAATATTCCCGCTAGGATATCCCAAATTGTAAAATTACCCGTTGACATAGAAAGCGGAACAGGACTTGTAAATTATATTAATTTTGCCAATCAAATAGAATCACCCTGTGCAGTTGTAAACGTAAATAAGTTTTTTGCAACAACCACCATTACTAATTCAAGAGAAGAACCAATAAATTAATATTAATAAACCTTTTAAAATTGAAAAATTAGATATCGCATATATAAATTTTATTGAAAAAATGGAAACCGATTCTGAATTAAACGAATACACCGATAATATTTTAAAATCTAATCTAAAAAATATACGAGTTGAACATTGTAATTACGAAGAAAAACAGGCTATAAAAAATTTATGTTAAGTTCCGCTGCACAAAAATCTTTGTAGCAAAGAAATTCGCCACCATCAAACAATCGATTCTCGGCAAGTTAGAACTGTTTCCTTTGATGAATCCAGTCTCCATAATGTAAACACAATTCGGTTTATGATAACAAGTGAGTTACAAATACTAATAGCGAGTAATTAAAGAGAAATCAAAGAAATAACTCGTTCACACAGTGACACCAAGCGACGCTAAGTTATTTATCGGTTCATGACGTCATGCGCTGTGATTGGCGTTCACAGTCACGTGATAATGTGTATTAAATAAAGTTTTTTGAATTAATTTTAATTAATAAAATATTATTAATTACGTTTAATAAATATGATTTTAGGTATTTAAATATTACCATTAATCATTTAAATTTAACTTCACATGGATTTACAACTGCTGTCAACATGCCTATTGACAAACATAACCCTAATTTGTTGAAGCATTGAAACAAGATTTTATACATGCCGGGTTTTTTAAACAGAGGGCTGATTTAGTTTTGATTCCTACAAAAAGAAAAAAATATACCAGAGACTTCACCATGCAATAGAGGAAACTGTCAATGATTTTGTAAACAAGGTTTATATGGGGTTACTTAAAAGAATTTGGTTATGTGCTAGTAATGGGTAGTTATAATAGAGATCAAGATCTAGAAAGAAGCGGAAGGGAAAACATTTTTTTTTTGATGATTTAATATTTTTGTTTTAAGATTTTAGAACAGATGACTATCAAGGATAATGTTTAAAAGGAAAAGTTGAATGAAGTTGAAAGATGAAACTAAGTGTGATAGAGTAAATGAACCAAAGGTATTGCAAGGCCAGTATGAGAGGAAGTCTAGGGTAGTCAACCTGTTAAGTAGAAGAATAGCATGAAAAAAATTTTAAGGTAGTATTTGACTTCTATATTTTAGGTATTTAGTTTCCTTTTTTAGATTTACAAAGTTCTGCTGAGAGACAGCAGAAAATTAGTTTGCAGGAAGCACGGAAAAGTTTTTTATTTAAGCAAAGCACCAAGATGAGCGGTTGAGGGTTCCTGCTAGTATTTTTTTTCTATAATTGTTTCTGTTGAGGGTCAGCAGAAAAGTATGTGTGCAAAGTGTACACAGAGGTTTGGTGTTGATGATAGTCTCTGCTAAAGAAGAGCGGAAATATTTTAAGTGCACATGAAGCACAATAGGTGATAATATCACCAAGAAAGGCAGATGATGGTTCCTGCCAATGATATTGGATGAGTTTTTTTAGGTATAATGATGTCTGCTGAGGGACAGCAGATATGTTGGTGTGCAGGGTGCACATTGTTTTATAATTGAGTTTGATAATGTTTGCGGGGAGATAGCAGGCGAGTTTGTGCGCAGTGCGCATATAGTATTGTATATTTGGGGCGAGAGGTTCGCCCAAGAGTTTTATATGTTATGGTCCCACAAAGAGGACTGAGACAATATGTGAAAATATAACACTCACTGACGAGTGTTCAAAAAAAAAGGGAGACTAATGTGGTAAGGTGTTCGTAAAGGAAGTCAAATACCCGTATCGGTATCAGTTCAAATTTGCGTTTAATGTAAAGAATAGTAATTCCCTAATGCCCTTTCTAGAAATATTGTAATAGTATTTGTTTTTGTATGTTTTAGGACCGAGTTATTGTTTTGATGTTTAAATGTTTAACATTTTTCCCACATCTGCTCAAGGAAGACGCGATCCAGGAGATGCTTGCTCGGTACCAGAATTCTAGAGAGAAAGGGTCCTTCATCCTGAGTATGGTATGGGTCTTGTCTCAACAAGTAAAGAAGGTCTCCGTCGAGGTATGGAAATGGTTAGCGTCGATACTCCTATTGCAATAGTAGCAGATCTTCCCAATGGATGGTAGCCATAGGTGGGAAGACTGTAGTTGTATGGTTTCAATGTTTTAAAGGTGGATGAAGTGATGGAGTACTGTCTGATGTTGGCCATGGACCTCGAGAGATGAAGCTATAGATAATGATTGGTTTTTAAAGTAGTTGCAGACAGACCAACATGCCAAAAAGGGATCCGTCTAGCCAGTGGTGGACCTGGCGGTTTCTAGACGAGGGCAAGACAGGACATTCTCCGAGAAGAGCGGATTTTGCTAAAAGTGTGGCGGATTATTAATTTTGTAAAACTCAGTCCTATACATACACCCCTGTAAGCCAGATCCGAGCAAAGCCAGGGGCTGGCTTTAAGGGAAGGGGGCATGTCACATACGATGAGAGGGCAGTTTTGCCCTACATATTAATTTATTAGTTTAAATTTTACTATATTGTTTTGTATTACATTCTACCAGGTCAAAGTCATTGCGTTAGATCTCGACACGTGTTTAAATAGTTTAATTTTTATTCGCACGTAGAATATGAATTGGCTATAAAAACAAGTTGTTGAGATCGCACTCGAGGAGTTCGAAGTCCGATGTTGTCTTTAAGGGTCACTCTTCGGGGTGTCCCTAAAACAGACCCTTGGGTCTGGGCCGTTGTGACTCTTGACGTATTTTTGTGATTAAATGTGACATGCCACCATGTAGTTTATTTGGTAAGATTAGTTAATATTTGTATTTAGTTATTTGTTATTCACATTTTATCATTTATTGTTATTGCGTATTTATTCATTTTGATTGAATTGGCTTATTTATTCGTTAATATATTTGTTGTTTGTTTCCTGTTGTTTATCTAATCTTTCCCTTGGTTAGTTTTCTGCCTTCAGCAGGATACCCCAGGGGGGGTTAGATAACCACGACCTGGGTAAAAAGTGCCTTCAGTAAGCTACCCCTCATCCCAAAACATTATGGCACATTCCCTAATCCCCCCAGGCGTGACAATAGCATGTTTTTGTTTTATGAATTGGTTAAATTTAGATATAGGGTTGAAAAAGCATCACAGAAAGATTATGATAACGATGAAAAAATTTGGCATAGATCATAAATAATTTTATCTAAAGAATTGAATTAACATGCGTTCAAATCGATAAAAAATAAATTTTAATTCCATAAATTGTTTAAACAAAAACAAATTGTTTTGCTTTGTTTTTTGTTTAAAATTGGTTTCGGGTTCAATACGTAATTATAAATCAATATTAAAAAAGTTCTTAAAACAAAGTAATGATAAAATATATTGCTATGTAATTAAACTGACACATTTTCTCGTTTGGTTTTAATGGATTGATTTATTTGATTTCTTAACAAAATTTTCTGTCACCGCATTTAATAAACCTTCGTTACTGGAAAACCATAACGATTAATATCTCTCCGGAAATGGTTGTACGAGCTGACGACAAGAAATTTTTGTGTTTTTCTTGAATGGTCAGCGTTATTGAGGTAGGTATATGACAATACCCTAAAAATCCGATGCACTTTACTCAACGGCTGAAATTTCAGTTTTTTTATTGTCAACGTCGCTAACACAATTTTTCCATCCGACAATAAAACAGGAGACGATTCAGTAAAAGTTGATTTTATCAAATTTTGTGAATCGTGCAATATTACTTTACTATAACTCAGTTTATGGAGTTTTAAGTGTAGGGTATATTTTTTATAAACAAGTTTTACGATTCCCAAATATTTTTGTGTATTTATATCTACAAGGATTGTTTTATAGCGGGTTTAAAGGTCAAGTTTGTAACTATAAATTTTAATTCACATTTGAAACATTTTTATACTTTTTATTTGTATTGGTATATAAAGTGTGAGCCACAGAATAGAGTCCACCTCGACATTTGGCCGTATTTATTAGATTTTTTACAATACATGCATCTGTCAATTGTCCCAACCCCTTATTTTTACCTAAATAGGGAATATACCATGTGGGGCACATTATTAGAAAGGTACCTATTTAGATGAAGTATTCAGACATAACGATTGTTCACGACTTTTTTTTTCGATATTCGTACTGTTTTCTCAAAAAATTCATTATTTATTTAAAGTACAACACCTCTTAAAATTGTAAACGTCACGCCTATGGTTTGCTAAAATGTCATTTTGTTCTTTTACATCAAAAGTAAATTAAAACAAATATTTCAAAAGCAGTTATTTAGTTGTAATGTAACGAAAATTAATTAAATAAATAATACATTAAACAATTTACTCAAATTAATATTAAATTAGTCACTTAATAAGATATTGAAAATGATGTTCGTCGACACGTCGACTTCCATACAATTGTTGTAGAGCCGCTGTTCGAAGTTACGTGTAAGGTTTTGAAGCATTTCAGGGTTTATTAGGCTGAATTCATGTACATACTATTCGTCGTCTCAGTTCTTCCAACGAAACGGGTTTGGTTTTATGAATTTTTCTCTTTAAATAACCCCACAAAAAGAAATCCGGGAATGTTAAATCGGGGGATCTTGCAGGTCATTCAATACGGCCTCTCCTTCCAATCCATTGCCTAGGAAATCGTTCATCAAGATATTGCCTTACAGCACTGCAGTACTGTGGAGGTGCGCCGTCTTGTTGGAAAAAGAGATTATCTTCTAAGTACCTATGATCTTTTTCGATTATATCTGTGAGAGCGGGATCAACAGTGTCTTCTAATAATTCGAGATATGTTTATCCGTTTAAATTTTGTGGCAAAAAAATGGCCCAACTATACGATCCCCATAAATTCCTTCTCACACGTTTAATTTAAGAGGATGTTGGGTATGTGTTTCAAGGAATACTCTAGGATTTTCGTCAGCCCAGTAACAACGATATACAAAAACTGAACATTTATTCGATAAACAAATATTAAATAAAAAGTTTGCATTCGTGTTTATTTTGTCAGTCATCACAAAACTGTAGTCGTCTGTCTGAGTCATCTTCATTACTACTTGTTGTAGGACCTAAATTAATATGACCCAAAATTGCTACTTTTGCAACTTCAGTACCTACTTACCATATTTTCATATCTCTCTTTTTGATTAGGTGCGACCCCGTTTGGTTAAATTTTCTCACTAGCTCTAAAACGTATGAATGAGGCATGTGCTTCACGAAGCTGATTAAATAAATCCGCTGTTTTTCTTGCACACCTCCTGTTTTCAAAAAATATGGAAATAATCTCAACTCGTTCTGCAATAGAATATAGCATTTTAGATCTATTAAAAAAAAACAAATGTATTTAACTACAACAATGTTAAACAAACTATTTTAGTTTAAATTAATTTTTGATGTAACAAAAAAATGACATACTAGCAAACTATAGGCTTTACGTTTAATTTTAACGAGGTATTGTACTTTGCATGAATTAAGACTTTTTTTGCAAAAACGGTACAAATATTAAAAATAAAATAGTTAAAAATCGTTATGTCTGAATACTTCTTCTAAATATTATTCTAATGATGTGCCGCACATGGTATAATCCCTATTTAACAATAAGGGGTTGAGAAAGTGGAAGGGAGGGGGTTCACAATTGACTGATGCATGTAACGTTAAAATTTGTTATTTATATTTTTATTTTATTTCTTAAATGAATAGTTTTTTATGACGGGCTACGCGGCTGAATAACTGTGACGTAACGATTCCAAAAACTTGATATCGCACCCGTCACGATCGTCACGATAATTCAATTCATAAGAAGTTCAAAGGATAGTACATACCACGTGAATTTAAAAGATAGAATGTTCATAAAAAACTGCGATTAACCTGATAAACCCAGAACATGATGTCATAAAAACAGACATTAGTTTGTTTTTATGCCAGTATCAGATCCTACTTTTCACTGTCATATTTGTAGAATACTGATAAATAAGACTTTGTTTTTTAATGAATCCAGAAATACGAGGAATATAATATTTTTATATTATTAATGGTTTTTTAATAATAAGTAATTGTGTCATCAGTGTGTGGCAAACAGGAGCGCGGACTCTACGACATGAGCAATAGATCAGTAGTAGAAAATGATCGAACACTAAAACCTGCATGCATCAATTCTAATTTCAATTTTAACATCTGGATATAGATCTTGGCTTGCTACTTTAATAAAAAAATGGGTCTAAAGAAATCAAAAACAAATGTTAAAAAAAAAATAAAACATTAAAGCAAGAAATAATAAAAAAATGTTTTACAACATTTTTGTTTACTATATATTTATTATTTTTCTTTATAAACGACAAATGATCTAGTTGTTGAAAGCTCAGAGTCAAATTAAAATATTTTTTTACATTTAAGTAATCCAATTTTGTTGGACCAATTCAATTTAAAAACGTTCCTTGATAAATTTGGCAAATATATTGAAACACTTATGGGGGCTTTTTACACAATTTATTTACAAAATTGTTAAGATACACTGAACTCTGCTGGATAACGTCTAACTACTTGACAATACAATGAACTCTTGTGAATACTTGAACTTGAACTGACGTTAACTGCCCATGCATCCCCTTATATACAACATAATTTAATCTAGTCAGTGTGTTTAGAAGTTTCTAGAATTTTCTAGAAACATTATTTAAAATGGTCAGTTGATTTTTAGAAACTTCTAAAAATAAACTGTCAACAACAATCTTTTAAATTAAGGTCCCTTCCTTTACGGTTATCCCGTTACACTGCCCCCTCCTTAGATTCACTCTTCCTGGAATGTTATTTCCTGCATCGGAATCCCGCACACTCCCTGAGCCAGCCAAACCATCTTCTTGGAGTTGCTGCGCATCTCCACTGTGGTTTCCCTGGTAAGGCGCCAAAC
The DNA here is from genome assembly GCA_964028335.1 of Altica lythri. Taxonomy (NCBI): domain Eukaryota; kingdom Metazoa; phylum Arthropoda; class Insecta; order Coleoptera; family Chrysomelidae; genus Altica; species Altica lythri. The sequence continues at coordinate 49,306,173 of OZ034805.1, read as the reverse complement.
GATCATGATGGACCACGACGGGTTTCCCTCTGGGAATTTTCACGATCCGATAAATGACATCGTTAATCTTCTTCTTGATGGTGTAAGGACCTTCCCAGTTCTTTTGTAATTTGGGACAAATACCTCGACGCCGTCGGGGGTTATAGAGCCAGACTAAAGCTCCAACTTGGTAACTCTTTTCCATTGTCCGTGTGTCATAGTACCTCTTCATCCGATCACTAGATAAATGTAGTTTTTCACGCACCAGGTTGTGTATATTCTCCATTCGATTCTGAAGGTCGGCGACATATTGTTCACGTGCCATTTCTTCACCAGGTTTACAAACAAACACCAAGTCACATGGTAGCCTCATTTCTCTACCGAACAGGCCCTTTGCAGGCGTTTGGCCAGTTGATTCGTTGATGGCCGATCGAATTGCCATTAGAAATAGTGGAATATGTCGATCCCAATCCCTCTGACAATCTGACACCACTTTTGACAGATAGTTAATTATAGTCCGGTTCATTCGTTCCACCATTCCATCAGACTGAGGTTGCAGCATCGCTGTGGTTCTCGTTTTGTGGATGCCTAATCTTTGGCAAACTTCTTGAAACAGCTTGCTCTCAAAATTTCTTCCTTGGTCTGAATGTAATTCTAGTGGTACCCCAAATCGGCTTACGAATTCTTCAACCAATATATCTGCTAAAGTGGTGGCTTCCTGATTGGGAACTGCATATGCTTCAACCCATTTAGTGAAGTAGTCCATTACAACAAAGATGTACTTGTTTCCTACATCGGTCTGTGGAAGTGGCCCCAATACATCTACTGCGATTCTTTCAAAAGGACTTCCAACCAGGTATTGCTGCATTTCCGCCTTCGGTTTTCGGTGCGGACCGTTACTGGCAGCACATGTAGTGCATTTACGACACCAATCTTTAACCTCATTAGTGCAATTTACCCAGTAAAATCTATCTCGGATCTTTTGCAGCGTTTTCGTGATACCCAGATGTCCTCCAGAACTATCATTATGCATCTGTTTTAAAATTTTCGGTACAGCATTTCTTGGGACCACTATTTGTTTCCTTGTTTCTGTGCCCTCGGAATTTTCTACAAGTCTTTTAACGAGCCCTCCGTCCAAAATTAAAGAGTTCCATTGGGATCAGTATGCTTTTAAAGCAGGAGAGGATGAGGATATCTCTCTCCACAACGGACGACGGTCCATTCTCTTCCACTCCCGAATCTTTCTCAGAACGGGATCGTTTTCTTGTTGCTCCTCCAGCATAGAGCTCTCGTCTCCTGGCACAACCTTAACTAAGGCAAGTTTTTCGTCGTTCTGCTCCATACGGGTACAATGGGGGCAATCAGGTCGACATGGTCTTCTGGAAAGTGCATCAGCATTACGATGTCTGGTTCCAGGTCTGTGCTCGATTTCAACATCATATTCCTGCAGTTTTTCGAGCCATCTTGCTATCTGTCCTTCTGGGTTCCTAAAGCTAAGTAGCCACTTTAAACTGGCATGGTCTGTTCTGATCAGGAATTTTCTGCCATACAGATATTTATAAAAGTATTCGACGGATTTTACAACTGCTAACAGTTCCCTCCGAGTTACACAGTAGTTCTTTTCAGCTTTCGATAAAGTTTTGCTGAAGTAACCAACCACTCTTTCCTTACCGTCTTGTAGCTGTGACAAGACGGCTCCAATTCCCACATTGCTGGCGTCAGTGTCCAGAATAAGTCAGTGGATAAGCAAGAACAGGTGCTGACGTAAGCTGTTTCTTTAATATTTTAAACGCCTTTTGACATTCCTGATCCCAACAGAAGGACTTATCTTGTTCTGTCAAACGTGTCAAGGGTTTGGCGATGTCTCCAAAATTCTTGACATATCGTCCGTAATAGAAACAAAGACTCAATAAACTCCGGAGCTGATGTTTGTCGATAGGGATTGGCCATTCCTGAACGGCTTGTATCTTAGCGGGGTCAGCAGCAACGCCATCCTTGCTTACGTTATGTCCTAAATAAATGACCTGTCTCTGGAACAAGTGGCTTTTCTTAACATTCAATGTTAGATTAGCGTTCTGTAATCTTTTAAAAACTTCTTCCAGGTTAGATAAATGTTCCTTAAAGGTCTTACCCATTATGATGATGTCGTCTAGATAAACTAGACAAGTTTCCCATGACAAACCCCGCAGGATGTTCTCCATTAGTCGTTCAAACGTCGCAGGAGCATTACAGCGGCCAAATGGAAGGACCGTGAATTGCCATAACCCTGATCCACTGGTAAAGGCAGTATTTTCTTTGTCTGCAGGATTCATTTTAACTTGCCAGTATCCGCTTTTAAGGTCCAAGGTAGAAAACAGAGTAGAACCCGCCAAAGCGTCGAGGGCATCATCAATTCTTGGCAGAGGATAACTGTCCTTTTTAGTGACATCATTTAGCTTTCGATAGTCGACACAAAACCGCATTGATCCGTCTTTCTTTCTCACTAATACCACAGGAGAAGCCCACGGACTACTGGATGGTTCGACTATGCCATTTTGAATCATTTCTTTAAGGGCTCTGTCTGCTTCTTCCTTTTTAACTTAAGGCATCCTTCGGGGTACCTGTCGAATCGGACGTGCATCACCAGTGTCAATTCTATGTTGTACAACATCAGTTCTTCCCAGTTTACTTTTAGAACCAAATACAGGTCTATACCGGTACAGTAGATCTCTTACCTGTTTCTTTTCTAATTTTGACAAAGAGGGGTCTAATTTTGTCATTAATTGTTCAATTTCGTTAGTCTCATCTGTTTCCGTAACATTTATCTTGTGAATTATGGCCATTATCGGTTCTAAACTTCCCATTTCCGTGTCCTTTCGGAGAAGAACTGGATGATCGTTCAAGTTGATAACTCGGATGGGTACCTCTTTGGCGGATCTAACAAGAGTCTTACCCACAAGGAGTCCTTTTCCCAATTCATGGTCATGGTTCTTCGGCTCTATCATGGCTGGGGCACCATCTGGCTCCAGTCCATCCAACCGCGCTGTGACGACACATTCGCAGCTTGCCGGAAGTTTGATATCATCGATTAGCTTAATCGAGGCATTGTCAACTTGTTTTCGGTGCAGGAATATTTCTTCATTACCAGTACGAAGGATACGTTGGCAAAGATCCAAATGAAAACCACAGTGGAGCATAACATCCATGCCCAGAACAACATCTTCATCAACGTCAGCCACCAGCACTGAGTGAACAAGAGAGGTTGAACTAAACTGTAGCGTCACCTGTATCTCACCGTAGACTCTAGCAGAATCTCCGGTAGCGGTACGCAGTCTCCAACTGGTAGGCAACATCTTATTTCGCATAATGATGGTTGGTCGGACGATAGTTTTTGTAGCTCCAGTGTCTACCAGCATGCTAATATTCTTCCCATCAAGGAGGCCACCTACATATAAGCTGTCCACGTGATGTCGCAGAGTTGCCAATTTAATGGTGTGAGGGACTTCGGGAATGTTTGGGGTCGAAGTCGCCCTTCAGGAGTCGACCCGTTTAAAGTTTTCCTGCTGCTGGGGTACTTCAGCAGGAGATTTTTCTTTATGGGGGCAAGTATTTCTTATATGGCCTAGTTCTCCGCAGGTCCAGCATCTCACTGGGCGCCTTCTTTTTGGAGATAACTTCATAAACCTCTCTACTACCGCTTCAACGTCGCTAACGGAATGAACGGCATGGTCGTAGTTACCGGTGATTTCCCTTAGTCGAGCAACTCCACGTGAGGCCTCCGTCACCGCCTTAAACTCCAGGGCAATGGTCAAGGCGTCCACAAGAGTCTTCGGCCGCGCCAACCGTACAGCGCGCTGCAACTCGACGTCTCATCGAAGACCATCGGCGAAGGTTTGGACTGCTAGGCACTCCAGGAAATCCTTCGCTGCATTTGAATACGCATGTCGTACCATTCTTGCTACATCCGCTTCAAATTCCTGGATAGTTTCTCCATTTTTCTGTTTTCGGCTCTTTAACTGCATTCGGTACACCGGTTGTAGATGAGTTTGACCATAACGCATCTCTAGACGATTCACCAATAACTCGAAGTTGTCAGCTTCATCCGGTATCAATGATTGCAAGACGTCTAAAGCTTCGCCTCGCAGAGCTACGGTTAGGGACAATGCTTTCTCCTGGGATGACCATCCATTAGCTCTGGCCGCTGCGTCGAATTGTTTCAGGTAATTTGGCCAGGAAGTCTTCCCGTCGAAGGTCGGGGGTTTCATCGTAGTTCGTACTTGGGTCGTCTCCCCGTTTCCTCGTCGCTCGATGTCTACGTGGCAGGTTTCCATCGTTTCTGCATCTCCGTCGCCGTGGTGGATGGGCTGGTTTCGACGACCAGCTTCATTTTCTCGTTGAAGCTTCCTTATTTCGGACTGCATTTGTTGGTTGATCTCGTCACGCAAGTTGGATATTTGGTGATTCTGCTCGTCTCGCAAGTATGCCACTTGGTGATTCTGCTCGTCTCGCATGTTGGCTACTTGCTGGTTCAAGTTGTCCACTTGCTGATTCAAGTTGTCCACTTGCTGATTCAAGTTGGTCACTTGCTGATTTTGCTCGTCTCGCAAGTTGCATATTTTGGAGCGCAAATGCGATATTTGCTGGGAGAAGGAACTGGATAACTCTTCTGGTAGGGTGGACATCCGTTGTGATAGCTGGGACACCCCTTCGCGCTGGCTTCTTATCTGACTGGATAGCTCCTCTTGCTGGCTCGTCATTCGTCCTGATAGCTCCTCTTTCAGCTGGGAAAGTTGTTGAGTTTGTTCTTCTTGTTGGCTCGTCATTCGTTGGGACAGCTGGGACATATCTTCGCGCTGGCTCTTCATCTGACTGGATAACTCCTCATGTTGCCGGGATAGTTGTTGAGTTAGTTCAGAATTTGCTTTTTGAACTGGGTCTTCGAACTCCACAGCGTCAGGGTCCAAATTATTATTTACGTAGTATTCACGGAGCCTTCTCAACAATACGGATTTGCTCCCAGTAGTTTCCAACTCTAATTCTTCGAGCTCTCTTCTGAGCTCAGCCACCAATAGTTCATTTATCTTTTTTCCAGGCATTCTTGTATCTTCACCCCACACCTGACACCAATTTGAAACACTTATCGGGGCTTTTTACACAATTTATTTACAAAATTGTTAAGATACACTGAACTCTGCTGGATAACGTCTAACTACTTAGCAATACAATGAACTCTTGTGAATACTTGAACTTGAACTGACGTTAACTGCCCGTGCATCCCCTTATATACAACATTATTTAATCTAGTCAGTGTGTTCAGAAGTTTCTAGAATTTTCTAGAAACATTATTTAAAATGGTCAGTTGATTTTTAGAAACTTCTAAAAATAAACTGTCAACAACAATCTTTCAAATTAAGGTCCCTTCCTTTACGGTTATTCCGTTACAATATTAACATTAAAAAAATAATAAAGGGTCCTTTTCGAATTTAATTAATTATTTATTATTGTAAGTGGAACAAGGTCCTCAATAAATAAAAGAAAATATAAATTGATGCCACAAAGAACCTACAGGGAATATTTAAGTATGCACATCACGTATTCCCCTATTAACGTCTGAATGGTACAGTAGGTATTTGAGAAAATAATAGGGCAGATCCATTTTTTATATGAAAAACCTTTTAAATTAAAACAGACGATAACTGAAAGCATATTGAAAAGAGATTTTAATTCTTTATCTAAGAGATAAAAAAAAAATAATTAGATTTATTACCTTTCGACTTTATGTAAGTTAAAACGAAAACAACATTTTCGATTTAAATGATCTTGGAGATAATTCCACAGGTGCTCAGTTCCTAGTTAGCTTTCCGCATAACATTTGAACAGTTAATTACACCCACCGGGAAACTGTAATAGAGTAAACAATTATCCTTTTTTGCATTTATCTCTTTAAGTTACTCTGTTGCTAAATAATCTATAAATAATAAAATTACTTGTATAAAAGTTTATAGAAAATAACTTGACAATAATAACAATAGTTAAATAACCGGCGATTGATCCAAGACTAACCAATAATATAATAATTTAAGAGACTTACCTACCCTACCATTATAATTATAGAATTGTTGATAGCTTCTCACTTTCATATTTTATTTTAATAGATATAGCAATAAAAACATAAAAAATATAGGTACAGCATATATATGCATATGCATTTTGCATATAACCTAGTCTCTAATAATGACGTATGTAAATTTTTAACTTCATCGGTCAGTTAGCGACCTTATACGGAATTGGTTTATAGAACGACTCTGCTGGGAAATTTTTGTAAGAAAAATTCTGAAAAATATATTTTCTGTGCAAAATTACTCGGTAAATACAATAGTCATTGCAAAACTTTTCCCAAGTAAAAAGTAAAAAAACACAATCAGCTTTCATGAAAAAATATTAATAATATTAATTAAAAATTTAACACCTGATAATTATATTTTTAAATTTAAATTATTGCATACACTGTGTTTAGGTCTAAAAAAAGAATATCCAATTATAGTTTAGGTTTTACAGATCTATTGCTTCTTTTATTTACTAAGTCTAAAGAACACAATTATAACACTCTATTGAATTAATTGCAATCGTAAGCAACCATCTAATAACGTGTAAAATCGGTTAAAATCTTGTTGAGTAGTCTCACTAAATCAAGCACCCTAAAATTATTTTCGTTAGTTTATGTAAACATAACATTTTCTGTAGGTCCATTATATTGACATATTATCAGTTAAAGAAGTATTTCTGTGTGTTGTTAAATAATAAATATTATTAATTCTATTTCTTCTGTAGTCAACATTGCTAATTTTATCAAAATATTCATGAGATCTGTAACAAGATGGCAACAAACAGCTGACTCCTGTCTGCATGCATGCGCATGAGCATCGACTAAAATTAGGATAGATTCTATAAGGTCTGTTCCAAGTTCCAACATACCACAAAACCGTTCTAGAACCGTTACTAAACAACTCAGTACTTCAAAGATAACGAGAATTCGTCCACTTCGCAGTTCCCGAACGGTTCTAGAATGGTTCTTTGGTCTGTTGAAACAAACCTATAATTTAACGGTTCAATCTTGCTCGATGTCAGAGGTTGCCACAGGCTTCAGTGCAGTGAGACCAATACCATTTTGATCTGTTAGTTTTTAATTTACTCGTTCGCACACAATTAAACACTACTGATCAATGAGACTGCAGCCTTACTTGACATAAATATGTCAGCTATCGAAACATTTTTTAAATCATTTTACAGAAAAGTTTTTTTTTTTTTCAAATTATCTAATACATAAACCTTTTTTATTTTAAATTTACTCACTCCAATAAATAAAATTTGGTGTTTATTAGTTCCTTTAGTACGAAGAAATATATCAAAACCTGATAATTCATTGATTCTATAACCTTAGAAGCAGAATAGGAAGACCCGTATTCAAGTTTTGCTTACTTACTAAATAAATTACTTGAATCATTTTCAAGTAAATCGCTTAAGAAATCGCTAAACGATCCTTTTCCTTTTCTTGAAAACACTTTGACTTTAAGTACCACTTACGGAGACATTAACAATACACAATGAATATACACAAATACGTTTCACAAGTTTTAAAGAACTTTCAGAAGCATTGCGTGTTATAAAACTCGTAATTCCTGTAATCTTCTTGCCAAAAGAATAAACTATTCACATTTTTAGAATATTACCCACTTCAAACACATTTTCCCAAGGTGACGTATTTGGATTTGCTACCATTGTAAATAGGTCATTATTTTTCTCACACTAATAATATTTGTTCACTAATTTTAGCCTGTTAATGTTTGCTTAATTAAATATGCTCAATTAATTGTTTGCATTATGAAAAACTAAAAACGTTATTCAATATTTACTATATTATTTTAACGAGTTTTTATTATTTTTCACTTCAAATAACTCTACATTTTGTGTCAGAATTTTTTTGATATTTTATGTATATAGTAAGTTTCTTAAAAGTTCTTAAAGTTCTGAGTATTTGGTTCTAGGTCCAAACACCCCTGCTCCTGTTCCTTTATCTGTCTTGGAGCCGTCCGTGTACCATTTTATGGCGTTTTGGCTGAGCCCCAATATGGTGTTTTCGTCCCATTCAGATTTGCTTCCCAATTTAGTGGTAAATTTTCTTACAAAGTTAAATTTCTTTGGCATATCATCTTGGGGCATTTCCCAAGTTTGATCAAGTTAGAGTAATCGAGGTTTTTCCTTGATTATTCCTTCTTTGATCATCTATGAATATGATACAAAGGAAAGTCAAGACTAATTAATAGGTCCTTTTGGTTTACCTTTGGACACATTAAATCGGAAATTTCTTTCACTCTGTAGAGATTTGTAAATGGGCAGTTATCATCCTGTCAACAATAATACCTATAATCTAATATGGACCTGGCAAAAGCACATATTCACCAAAAGGAAACAACTTGGCATCAAATATAGACAAACGTACTGGTTCGTTGGTCAAAACTCTAAGATAAAAATAGACAACAAACTACTTATTAACAAAGCTATTCTGAAACCAATATGGTCATACGGCATCCAGTTATGAGGCTTCGCTCGCAACTGCAACCTCGCCATCCTCCAACGATTCCAGAATAAAGTGTTAAGATCCATAGTGAAGCCCCATTGTATGTGACATCTGCCTTCATAAAAAAGATCTCCAAAGGCCTTCAGTCAAGGATACGATAACAAGTTACAGTGTCAAATATCTTGATAAAATAAGTGTACAACCTATTTTGCTCGCAAAACGGCTATTCGAAAACAGCGACGAACCACGTGGACTAAAAGTGTTAGTTTAGATTGCCTCTAAGTAGTTAGCACTAGTTGCTAAATAACCAGAGGAGATTCTTCAATGGAAAAGTGTCCTACATGCTACAAAGTCATGAAATTACTTATTATTCTATTTTGAATAAATTGTTATTACAAATGGTGTTAATAAAAAAAACGTATTTTGAGTTAGAGTTTAGTTTGTGCAGTTTGTCCTTGAGGCCCTTTTACTTAAAACCGAAAACCTGGAGAGCTAATTATCGGATAAATATCTATGGGTTATTTATTTTTGGTAATTTAAATACTAAAATTTTGTTTCTGTTAAGTTAAAATTTTTATCGAATTTTTAAATAATTTGAATAATTTTTATTTTTCTTGAGGTTCCAAGTAAGATACAATTGTAACTTTTTACTTTGCTGCTATCTTTACACAAAAGACTTTAATAGCGCTGTATTAAAATGTGCTCTCATGTTAAGAATATGAAGTTCTATAGATTCTTTAATTTCTCCTGAAGTTAAAGTACGAATTTTGGCAAAAGAAAAGGTTATGTCAATGAATTGTTTTTCAAGGTATAACAGATTAAATAACATCAAAACCATCTGTTTTAGAACATAATTTAATCATCTTATACGTGCACGTTTTTCTTGGAACAGAATTTTTATATTTAGTACTGCAAATAACTCCATGAACAATCTACGCAGGTGCATGCAGAACTGCAGCAGGTTTTATTAAAATTTTTGAATTGCAGTTTAAATTTTCGCTCAGAATATATTACTTGGATGTGAAATGCATTTGAAGTACAAATTCGTGGCGATATGAGAATGAATTTAAATGTTATTTCCTTCATCACTTCGAGTAAATTTACTGCAGATAACTAAGAGCAGGACCGTAGTTCTCAATATTTTATTACAAGCATTAATATTTAAACTTTTCTCTACCAACAAGGGTTGTTATTAATCAATATTGCTATAAAATTATAATTATGTGTAACAACTTCTTTAAAAACGTGGCATCTGATTTTTTGACATATTTAGGATATCTAAAAACGATGGTTTCTTTACAAATAGCTAAAACACTCCTAGTTATAGTTTATCAAAAACCACTAGAATAGGCGTGGTCAACGCTCTTTTCGAATTTCCAAGACTTCTCTTTATGGGCGTACACGTGTGAGTCGGGAAGTTCGCATTTTTGAGGGTTTAATTTTAAATTAACTTGACGTAACCTATTAAATACTTTTATTAAATTTTGATTATGAACAGTTAAATTATTTCCAAAGACTATTAGATCAACTAAGTAAACGAAACATCTTTCGTAATTTAAACCGGACATCGCTATAGTCATTGCTCTAGAGTCTCGAAAAAGCACTAGGGCTGATTTTTAAACCCATTGGTAATCTCGTCATTTGAAATTTACCTCTATCAGTCGTAAAAGCTGTACAAGGTCGCGACGACTGATCTAATTCTACCTGATAGTAGCCCTGAGACAAATCTAGATGTGAAAAATAAACTGCTCCAGAAAGAGGATCTAAGATTTCGTCTATACATGGTAAAGGAAATTTATCATCAATAATTTGTTTATTTAGTTGTCTATAATCAATCACAATCCTATAGCGTTTTTGCCCATTAATAGATTTTTTCTCTACTAAGAGGAGAGAACTAGAGAATGGGTAACCAGCTGGCTCAATTATACCATCGTTCAATAATTTATCTATTTGTTTGTGTATTTCGGATTTTGGGCATGTGGCAATCTGTAGGGTTTTATATAAACTGGATTTTCATTATTTGTTAAGTGAATGCTTTGTTTATAGACGTTGGTAACCGTAAATGGATCGTTTTCTAAATGAAATATATCGGCGTATTTAGCACATATTTTGTGAATAGATATTTTTTCCTCTTCATTTAGACCTTCTACATTTATTAAATTCAATACCGTTTCTACTCTTTCTACTGAACAATTAATATCGTTAAATTTATGAATATTAAAATTTGAAACGTTTTCCAATTTTGATTTAAAGTTCTTTAGCTTAATTTCTCTTTCGTTAATATTTAGAATTTTAACTGGAATTTTATTATAAGTAGGTCTTGCAATAATTCCCGCAACAAAAACACCTTCTGATATTTCTTCTGGGATAATTAGGCTGTCATTTTGTACATTAACTTTAAAATATTTAATAATTTCACAACGAGGTGGAATAATTGTATAGTTATTTTGTTCCGATATTAGTGGAATACTTAAACGTTTATTATTTACATAAAAATAAAACATGAACTTTTTGTAATCTAAAACTGCATTGTGTTTGATAAAGAAATCTGAGCCAAGTATGCCGCTAATATTACTTTCAAAACTCTTAATTACGTGAAAACTATGACCTATCCTAATATTATTATACTGTAATGAGATATTTGTTACTCCGAACGTGCTAGTGCAACCCGATATACCTTTAATTTGTATTTTATGTCTATCATCAATTGTTTGATTTTGGCCAATACTAGAGGAAAAAATAACGCTTATGGAGGCACCGGAATCTAGCAAAAATTTTAAATTATTATTTCCGTATTTTAGCCGTACGTAATTTAACCCGTTTATATTTAGGACGACATTACTGTTTTTATTGGTTTGAGGGACGAAAAAAATTATTGTTGGTTGCAGTTTCCGTATTTTCTTGGGCATTATTCATGAAAAAGGTACGAGGTTGATTTCGATTATTTCGCGTGTAATTATTACGTCTATTTTGAGATCTCCATTGATTTTGATATCTCGGGGTATTTGAATTTCTAAAGTTACTTTGATGAAAATTTGGTGTTGGGCGATTATAAGTTGATCTATTATTATGATTATAATTTGTTATGTCTAAATCGACCTCGATATGATCCGTTGGGCGTGAATTTCGATTTGCCCTGCATACTGAAAATTTGAGGGGAAGCATTTTTTGTTACCTCCTCGTCTTTGGCTCCTCGTATTGCCTCATTTAATAAAGAGTAGTTACGCGCTTTCATTATGGTTCTTAGGTCATAATTTTTCAAACCATTTACAAATGCGTTAATTGCAAGCTTTTCATTGGTACTTTTTAAGACCTTTGCTGCAGCATCATTGCCGTCAGCCTGTGCCAATGTAAAATTAACCATTAAATCTTCAATTGATTTCGCGTAATCATCGATAGATTTATCTTTTTTTTTATGGTATGTAAATTTAAAGATAGGGAAGCAGCCGATTGTTTAGTTAATAAATTATTTTTTATATTTTTAATTAAATTCGCAGTGGAGTCATAGGTGGGGTTTAATCTTAATTTGGCAGTTTGTGTTAATCTAGTTTTTAAAACGTATTTAATTAGAAAATCTTTTCCACTGTCATCTAAAACACTATCGTATAATTCTATGGCATCAATTAATTGCTTTACCGAATCCTCGGTATCATTAATTACAGGGATAAGAGAAGAAGCCGTTTTCAAATCAAACTTTTCACCCATATTTACGCATTTACTATCACTATCTTTAAGCTCTCTATTGTTTAATCTATCCCTTAATATATTACTTATTTCTAAAACATTTTTTTCTACCGCAACTATAATTTCTTTTACCTCATTAACTACTTCTAGTTTATGAGAAGATAAATTAAAAGTTTTCTTTAAATTTGTTAGGTAACTCTTAAATTTATCTAACTCTAATGTTTGTTGCTTAATGATTTCTAAAGAGTTTCGTCTTTGTTGATTATCTTTAGCTAAGTTTCTCTTAAAAATCTTAATGCCGTCATATAACTCATTAAATGCATCTATATTACTCATTTATAATTAAAAAAATTAAAACTACGAATACCTTAATAACACGTCATTTTCACTTTACGCACTACAGCATCCGGTCCTTCACGACACTATACACTAAACTAATTCTTGACTTCTCCTGATTGCTAGTCGGATTTTCTTGTCCAAGTATCTTCGGACCCTCTTAACCAGATAACCCATAAAAAAAGAAAACAGCCATCGCAAATGCTACGATACCAATCAACTCTGCTGTGGAGAGACCATCTTCCTGAGTAACTTTTGGATTATTCGTAAGACCACCACTGTTACCAGCCTGAGCTATAATCACTTCTTCTTTTGCCACGACTGGCAGTATCACCATGTATTAAACTCGCATCTTTAGGTTCTGTGTAATAAAACTACCTTTCAGTTCGAATTTTTTTTAATAACTCCCTAATTAAATATATTTTATGTACAATGAAATATAAAAAGTACAATCACCTAAGGAATTGCTGAATAGCTTATTTATTCCTAACTATTGGTAAAGCCCGGAAGAAAAGTGTATTGAACTTACTTGCTTATTTGCTAATGCCAATTCATCAAAACGTTATTAATTTTATAAAATAATTAAACAATTTTAAAATATATTAAATATTTGAATACATCCATTACAAACCAACTAATAGATAAAATCATACAATAAAAGTGTAAGATGAATAATACCTAATATTAGTGAAATAATTGGAATTTACAGTTGTCCACTATTGATTTAGACGAAATTAAATTCTCATTCAATGGAAAAATAATTGTCTAGCAGAAAGTTACTTCGTTCGTTCGAAAGCACAAAAACAGTCGTTATTTTATTCTATTTTACAAGAACAGATGAAAATTTCATTACTTGGCAAAGTCTTTCTTCATTAAAGCCCCAGTTTATCATTAAAGTCCCAGTTTACTTTTTAAAAGAAAACAATTGGATTTATGCTGAGGTAATTATGTACTAGAGAAAATACTTTTGAGTCGCTCGCAATATAAAATTCTATTTGTACCTAAATTGTAATTGTTATTATGTACCTGTTTAAGGTAGGTATTTACTGTGAATTAACGAATGACTGCCATTTGTTTGATGCTTTGATCTTACTACAATAAAAATTGCTAAAAACATTGAAGCAACATTATCAGACTCGGCAGTGTTAATTGCTATAATGTTTCACACAAACATGTGTTTTTTTATAATTTAATGTAAAGCAAAATAAAGCAGACATCGCTAGCGATTCAACTCATGTCGAATAGTTCAGTTACTTAATTGCAAATCATATAATAACATTAATAAGAGAGAAAGAAAAAGACAGACAGAGAGAGAGAGATCTTTAGTATACTAAAAATCATATACATTTATGCTTATTAAGGAATTAAGTGTTCTATAAGTCATGAGCATGAGTCATGGTCATGAGTTAAATCAAGATGTAGGTAATTAAAAAACGCTTACTAACCGCTAGGCGTATGTGGGTAAATGGTTAAAGGAGCTACCGGCTATAGAAAGAGATCCAAGGTTTAAGTCCTGCAGAATGGTACACTTTTTTAGTTTTTTAATTTCATATTTTATTTGTCTAATTTTTTATTTTAAAAAGGTAATGATAAAGGTCTCAAATAATTAATTTACTATAATATACCAATATTATAATTGTACTTATTCTGTTTATGTATTAAGGTTGCAAGATCTGTTTGAATTGAAATAAATAAATGATTTTTACAACTCATAGCGTCTGCCTAATGATTTTTCCATAATTATTTATTATATAATTGCAATAATAACTAGTTATATTAAAATTTTAAAAATAATTTATGTTAGCTTTCATCTAGTGTTAAAATTGTGAAAATTGCAGCAGTTCGCTTATCACTGTTTTAATTTCATTATTTCTGTTTTACATTAACAGATCTTTTCAGTTGTTTGGTTATAAATTTGTTTAGTTTAAAATTTTAATAAGCAGTATTTAATTATATACAACCTAGCTTAGCTTAATTCATAACCTCTGTTACCCATACATGTGTCGAGGTAGTTGCTGTTTATGTTGGTTTTCTATATATTTTCTTTCATTGTTTACGGTCTGCAGCCAAAGCCTTTGCGTCTCCTCAGTTTAAATTTATTTTGTTTAGCGTCTCCACTACAGTATTGTTCCATGTCTTTCTTGGCCTTCCTCTGTATCTCTTTTCCGGCAACCAATTTCCCATACTTTTTTAACTATACGTGCGTCTTGCATACGTACGATGTGCCCGAACCATTATTTATTATAACTATTATTGTCTACCGTTTGTAGAATTGATGTAGCTCCCAGGTTGTGTGTTATTATTTTATTTCTTATTTTATCCCTACTTGATATGCCTTCTATTGTCTAAGGACTTTCATTTCAAATGCTGTGGTTGTGGATTTTAATCTCTAGGTTAAGATTTATGACTTACTTCCGTAGGAAGATAAGCAGAATGACTTAGTTGAACAACCGTATTTTTGTCCCTATAAAATATTTTTATAAAGAAAAATTTACATAACAACATAAACATAAAAATTTAAATTTTAATGACTTATTATTTAGTTGCTAGTTCATTATTTAATGCTTACATTTTTTTTTCAAAATTATAGTAATTAATAATATATAGAAAAAAAATATTTTTGTTAAAGATTATTTTAATTATTTTAATGGATTCCTATATTTCTTATAAATTCCTTAAGATGCTTATTACCGATCGTGTTTTTGTAGGTAATCTTCTTACTGATTATACATTCATTATTCTTTGATATTTATTGTATTGGATTTGAAGCTTTGTCTCACATTAAATACATATATTAAAACTGATATTTAGGTGTAAGTAATATTATTCCTGGTTTTAATGACATTCCTGTTGATATAAAAATATCCTTGAATAAGAGATAAACGAAACTCTATAGCGCTGTTTAACAAGCAGGAAAAGCTGATTTATGGTGAATATGTTTCGCGGCAAAAGGGGTGATCATTGAGGTAGATTAGACAATTTCTAAGCTGATTAACAGGAGGGAGCATCTGTTTTTAAGGGGTCTACAGATAAACTCTTAGATGTTTTCATGCAAAAGAAAATGTTTCAGGTTTCTGTCGAGTAATTAAATATTATAACACTCTTATCAATATTTTTAATGTACATTTATAGTTTAATTCACTAAAATATAATACTTTTTAATGCAAAATATAGATCCTCATATATTAATAATTTGAAGAAACTTTATATAATAACGTGAAAAACAAATAATTTGACAGAATAACCAATTCAATCAATACCAATGTTTACTCATCGATTAATATAAATGCATAAGATATATATACTAATCCAATTCTAATTAATTACAATTAGTCAAATTAGGTAAACGCAAACAACGTTTAAGGTAAAGGCATTTATGCAGAACTATGTCCGGGAGGAATTTCATTTAGTATCATCCCATCAGCAATACAATGTGTCTTACCATAGTAACCGCACATGTACAGAAACGTTATACCTACTGTGAACGTTATTAGAAACGATTAATGCCAATTATGTTGTTTCAAAATGGTTTGTTGAAAATCAATGTTAAATAAATATTTCATACACGTATGCAGCAATTTTATACAAACGTACGCATCTTTTTGATTCTACTTCAATTTACTTCTATACAAATGTGTTTTTACATTAGAAACTGTACATAATTCATTTTAACACAAAGATTATAAGTATATACTGACTTGGGGATAATAATCCAGGCAATAAGCTTTAGATTTTAAAATTTTCAAAATTGGTTGTATTATATCTATACTAATATTATAAAGAGGTAAAGTTTGATTTTTTGTTTGTTTGTTTGTTTGTTTGTTTGTTTGAAATAAATAGGCTCCGAAACTACTGGACCGATTTTAAAAATTCTTTCACCGTTGGCAAGCTACACTATTCCCGAGTGACAAGGGCTATGTTTTATTTAAAAAAAATAGGGATCCTTACTAAAATGCCATTAATGTAACCAAAAATGACCTTACATCGCGTGCGTTGAGAATACTATTGATTATAGAATAAAATAATGTACTACGATTTTGAAGAATATATAAATATCTACAAAAAATGCCGCGACAGCATATGTCTAACTGTTATAGTTACGTCACAATAACTAATTTTTAATCTTTTAAAAGTTTTTATCTTGGTATTATTCCTTATCAAAATAACTTATTTCATAATCACGACAGATATCACAAATTTAGCATGTGCAATGGGACGAGGCTACTTATAAAGGAATTAAAGGACAATTAAGTTGTAGCAACCAATATAACTGAACCACCAGCTGGTCAACTAGCTCATACACTGAGGATACCGATGGTCCCAACTGATCTACCAAATCCATTTAAACCACTTCAATTTAATATCAAAACATCTTTTGCTTTTACTAATAAAAAGTCTTAAGGTCAAACCTTCCAAATAGTAGGGATCGGTTTTCCTCATGGCCAACCGCCTAAGGCGGGTCGGGGCACCTGAAAATCAATTTATTTTGCTGCCAGAAAATAAAACAACATGTAATATTGTTTACAGGGAAGCGTTGACCCAATAAATTTATTGGCTTTTGTAATTTTTCTTTAATCCCCGTGCAAAGCCGTGGCGGGCTGCTAGTATTATATATATATATATATATATATATATATATATATATATATATATATATATATACAAATAACGGTACTAGTAAAAGTCAATTGTGGAGGTGCAGTCAACTTTTATAAAATGAAAATAAATAATATACAAAAATTTAACAACTTAAAAATAGAATGTTGAATTGATTTCGATACTTGGTTTAGATACATAATATTAAATAAATGAAACAATTAGATACTTAAAAATCTACAGTATTATATTAACTAACGAAATATTTCGACGCACAGCGTATCCTTCAGGTAAATTTACCCTTAAATGATATTTTTGTGGAAGCAAAAATATTCATTAGAACCAACCCTGAAGTGTATATTCTTCGTAGTGACAAGGAGGACTACATTGAAAAATTCAACTGTTACTTAACGACAAAAAGTATTACCAACAATTACCAAATGATCCTACTTGTACACTCGAACAGAACGCTAATATATGATAAGTGATTCGGTAAACCAATAACAACTTTCTTCAATAGAAGCTAAATCATTAAGAATATACAATTCAGTAGCCCCTAGATTTGATGCATTCCCAAAAATACATAAACCCATTTTTTCAATGCGACCAATTGTATCATCGATAGATTCTCCCAACAGTAAATTAGCTAGTTTTTTATCCTCAACTTTTTCTAAAACACATAATTTTGATTATACTTTTATAATAAGAGACTTTTTTTTATTTTAGTAATTTCATTAAGAGACATAAGTATTCCTGACACATACATTCTAGTACCTCCATGAAGGTGGCGGACGCAAATTGGACCAATTTGTCGAAATTTAGGTAAAAATTAGGTGCTTTTTAGGTGCTATTTAGGTGCGCAAAACAAAAATTAGGTGCATTAACCGTTTTTGAAATATTTACCAAAAACCAAAGGACCGCCAGTCTTTGAAAACATAGCAGACCTTTAATAAAAACAAAAAACAAAAAAACTAGGATTGTATAATCTTTAAATTAAGTGCTTATTGAGTGCTTTCCAAAACCCGAAAGATAAAATTTAAAATATTTGTAAATGTAATGACAACTTCTTCAATCAAATACTGGGCACACCAATGGGTAGTACTACCCCGATTCTTTGTAACTTTGTACTGGATGACTTAATAGAGAGAAGTATCAATTAATAACCATTTGAAATTTTATTTGTCAAATGTTTTGGTGATGCGATAGCATTCAATAAAGTTGATTACATTCTAAAAATTTTGAATAGGTAGTCAATGCAAACAACTGCAATTCACAGTGAAAAAAGAGAATAATAACAGCATACTTTTTGTAGATTTAATTCCATCGCACACAAAATAATGTCTTACAAACAGTAAACCAATCTGCAGCAAAAGGTTTATCAATTTTTATTCAAAACATCCAAGAACTAAGATTAACCTTATTCTGGGATTTACATGTGTTAAAATATCACATCCAAACTTCAAAAACCAAAGTTTACAAAAATTAAAAGAGATACTATTGAGTAATTCATACCCTTTGGGATTATTGAACAAACTAATTTTCAGCACCACGTGCATTTCGAGATTAAGTGACAGCAATTTGACAAATCAATGCAGCAACATAAATCAACAACAAACAGTTAACATTGCAGAAATTTGGGACAGGTGAAGTTTGTTTAGATGTAGGTTCAGACAAAAACATTGATACCTAGTTTTTTACAAAAGTTTTTTAATATATATTCCAGTTAATTATCTGCAAAATTTGGAGAAGTTATTATCCTTCAAGTTTTATTTGTATGTAACTGACCGAGGGTCTACGATCGCGTTAAAATAAAAATAAAATCACTTTAAAAAACAGCACTATTCGCTCAAGCAATATATAACATAGAAAAATTATGTGGTGTAATTTAATCCCACATTATGTGTGTGAAAAGGAGACAATGGCAAGACCATCTAAAAATTAGACAAAACGACGAAGAACCGGTCGGAAAACTCAATTAAAAAGAAAAATAGCTTTTCTAATTTCATTTTGTCGATCTAACTCGACGTGCTTGTTTGCTTTTATTGTTTTGAAAACTTTCCAGAAACTGGTCAAGTTAATGACCTTTTTATATTTCTTAAGGATTTTTCGTGGCCCAGAAAACTTTATTAATCAACTCAAAAGTAAATTTCGATTTTCTTGTTTACTTGGTATTTCTTTAAATTAATAAGGAGTTCATTTATTAAGAGTAAATATATTTGCACAATGTAAAAAAACAGTTTATTCTATTTACAAATTGGTATTACTAATCTTTTAATAAAACAATGTTTGTTTGAAGTATTAAAAAGTTTGTAGTAGGTAAAAATAAGTGTTAGCAGAATTAATTAATTTGTTATATTATTATTACTTCTGCTTCTTCTTGTGAATAAATTGTAATTATTTTTGTGTGTGTTTACTTAATTAATTTATTTATTTTAAAAGCACATTTTCTATAATTGTTGTAATTAATTTAGGTCTAAAATGTTGTCCTTAATTTTTTTTTTGTGCGAATAATTAAATTTTGTAATGGCTAATTAAATTTTGTTATGTATGCATTCATGCCTTTTTAAGTATAACATATCTTACACGATTGTATTAATTAAAAATCTATTATAATTTCTTTAGATCTAAACTTTTTTTTTTAATTTAAAATAGAAACGTAATATTCAAATTATTTCTGTTGTATTTTTGATAAAGAATTTATCTCCACGGTAGAATAGTCACATTCGTCTTCGTTGAACGGAAGTGCTAAGCAAAACCTACATTTCCAAGCGTAGAAGCAAAACCAAAACAGATACTTTTATATTTTATACTGACCACAAACGGAAGTTTACAAGTATCGCGACATCGTGTTAGACACGTACCTATGTTTTATTTTCCTACATTGTAAAAAATGCATAAGCTCAAAATAACATCGAAAGCACTATGACTAAAACGGAAGTAGTGCTTGGAATTACGATGCACAAGTTACTCAAAAGAAACTGAGTCCGACAATATCGACAACATGCCGTATAGGATTTCCAGTGATGTTGAATAATAGATAAGTTTCTTCGAAAGATTTTTCTGCTTACCACGATCACTTATGTATCTATTACAGTTATTCTCATAAACAAAATATAATATGACAATGTTAAATTTTAGTGTTGCTCTTAAAAAAATAGACTACAGAAAATTTAAAAAAGATATATTTATTTACACAAGGGATGTCTCTTCATTAGTGACTGAAGAGACAAACCTTTACTGTGTACTGACGAGATCTAATAGATCGAAACACGTGTCTGCAGTTTGGTTTTGCCCTTGATTAGACTGATTAATTTTTTCATCTCTATCGCAGCATGTTAATTATGTCCTATAGTTAGAAATTCTAACCAGGACAAATCCAGGTTGTGTATCTGGATTATTCTGACAGCGTGGCACTAGATACATCTTTTTTTTATTATTTTGTATAAGATTGTCAAACGCTCCAATATTCGTTATATATATATATATATATATATATATATATATATATATATATATATATATATAGTACCTGGATAACCGAGCTTTGCTCGGGTAATGTCAGTCAAATTTTGCAAGCATCTTACTTTAGCAGCACGTGTGGGACAAGCAGAAACCTGATTATTTTTATTACGGTATCCTTGAAATGAGTCTTCACTGTAAGAAGTTTGAGAATCCTGATCAGTTTGATGACGATGCTCTTTTAGGTGTTTTAGATTGTTTATAACAAGCGTTTTTTTCCAAGATCGTCTAGGCATTTTTAAGTGAACACGTGCATTAGGAAGACACAAATAATATAAATAAACAATTGATTGTCTTAGTCTAACCACAAAGCAAACACTCATTGACTTCGTGTTACTTAACAACGCCATCTGTTGGAATAGCTTTAGCTGTTGTTGTGTCGTTAAAGTAATTAGTTGCTCATAATTAAAAAAAAATAGAATTATTATTCACCAATAGATGTCAGGAAGAGTCATATTTTTCAGTTTAAATTGATTTATCGATAAAACACGAATAAAATGACATTTTCTAAAAATGATTCCTAGCTAGATCGATTTATCGCCCCCGAAAAAGAGAAACTCTTGTTTACTTTACCAATATTTCGAAATTGTTTAATTTCTTTATCAAGGCTACAAAACGATATCAATTATTTTAACAAGTTTGCGGTGTAAAAACAATGAGAAAACTTACTAGTAAGTGAGTTATAAAAGAAAAACCATAGAATTTTACAAGAACAGCACACATTTTTTACTATATTTGTTCGTTGTTAATTTTAAAATATCTACGTCGTAATTATTCTAAGAAACTAATGGAATTTTACTTGTTTACTCAGTTTTTTACTCATTTAGCTCTTTTTAACTTGAATGGTTCAGGACAACCAACATTACTCGTACCAACTCAAATGAGAGGCGCGAAAAAACATATTTGAATTTTAAAATACTAAAACTTATTGTTCAACTTATTAGAGGATATCCAGCAACAACTCATGGGCGAAAAAGGTGATTAGGATTTGGAATCTGATAATTCATTCACCCCTGACCTGCTGGTGGACATCTCCAATAAATATGTGTATATCTGACTGATGTTATCCGTATCAGACTTTTTATTCATACTAGGTTGGTTACTATGGATGTAAAAAGCTTCTATATCTAAAACTTTCGCTTCCGCAAAGTATATATATATATATATATATATATATATATATATATATATATATATATATATATATCCTTTGCTCCCAAGTACCCAACACTTTTGCTAGCCAAGTGCAATACTCTTCTTGGTTATGCCGCACTGATGACGGCTAATGAGCCAGAAACATGCATGTCTGCGGTTACCATTCTTACTTGTAACCATGATCCTTGTTGCGTTGCATTCCCGTTATCTTCCCTTTTTTTATATATATTAATACGCGTTTCCTTGGCACTTTGTTTATTTCATTTCCTGGGCTAGAACGACTCAAACACAATGAGTCCGTTTCGCCAACGTGGCGACGCTGGTTGCTAGCCGAAAACACATTGGCACAGCTGGCCGAAAGCACAAAATGGCGATAGGACTTCTGTGTGAGCGTTCGTTGTTTTTGTGTTTCTTGACACATGTTTCCCCAACATCCTTTGCTCCCAAGTACCCAACACTTTTGCTAGCCAAGTGCAATACTCTTCTTGGTTATGCCGCACTGATGACGGCTAATGAGCCAGAAACATGCATGTCTGCGGTTACCATTCTTACTTGTAACCATGATCCTTGTTGCGTTGCATTCCCGTTATCTTCCCTTTATATATATATATATATATATATATATATATATATATATATATATATATATATTGAGATGATATAAGATAATATGCTATAATTAACAAAATAAATTAAATAAAGTTATGATTAAATTAATAAAACGAGGCTATTCTTGATCGCAGGTAGAATACAAAGTCTTAGAGTTTATAAATTTGTTCTATTTTCTTCAGTACTATAAGTTGTTGTTAAGTTATTCTTTCTTCATTCCTTAAAAGGGAAATCAAAATATGAAAATAGAATATAAAAGAAAATTGATTGTGAAAACATTAATATTAAAGATACATAATTTCAAATAAAGAATAATTTAAAGCAAGAACCAAATAAAAAAAATTACTTACGTTTTCAATAATTAATATAGGTGTTTCAAAGCCATAATAGTTGTTTTTAAATGATTTAATTTTGAAGAAACTAAAAAATCCTGAAACTGAAAAGTATTTTAGATTATAGTTAAATAAATATAAAATTGTAAATTCATTATGAATGTCATAGTATTTATCAAAATAAAAAAAAAATCAAGTATTCGAATTTTTTTTTATAATTGAGATGTTATCAAGTAGGTTTAATTTAGATAGGTATGTAGATGAATATTGTTATAGGTGTTCAATTGTCTGTTTGTTGATTTTGGAATCGCTCTCTTGTTTTTTGATCTTGAAAGAAGTAAGTCGTATTAAATTTGTTCCTGTTTGAAGTTTGAGTTTTTTTTTGAAAAATATTAAGTAAAAGAAAGTTTAATTGTAATAAAAACATTAAGAAAACTAAGAAGAGGAATATCTGGAATATCTGTGGAATATCTGTGGTAAGCAGAGAATTTGATTTATAATTAAAAATAAAGTCAAGAAAGGCAAGAGCAAAGCAGCAGACTGTACGAGTCATATTTTAATTGAATTTAGAAGAATATAGTAGCAGATAATAGATAAAAAGTGCCAGAATTTACTTACCAGAGTAGCAGTATACAGAATTAGCAGATTATCCAGAGGTTTTAACGAGTTGTATGGTTTTTGAAGATATTCATATTTGGACCTGGATTTGAGACAGTAAGGGGTGAATGAGCACTTCAGAAACCGGTATAAGTTTTTTTTAACAATAAAGAACTTTCTGTGTTTTACTTTTTATATTTAATGAACATTTCTCACTGTTGCACTGTACACTATTTCTTTATTATATAAGATTCATAATTTTGTTTCACATTATAATAATTACAAGATTTTTAATTTTCATTCAATTTTATAAGTAAAGTTTTGAAATCCGTTAAACATTCAATCATTTATAGCGAAGTTAGGTTATAGGGCTTCTTCTTTTCCTAAATCTCAACAGTATAATATCATTTGGTTCATTAGCATAAAAAAATTTATATTTTACATACAAAAGTATATAATTAATCTAATTTAAACATTGAATTCTGCCCATGAGAGAAGAGTCATTGTCGGGAAATATAAAATAAATTTATAATATTTAAAATTAAAAAAAAAAACAATTTGCCTTTATAAAAATTTTAAATATATATATATATATATATATATATATATATATATATATATTCTAGTTAGGGACTATATATATACCTATAATACATCAATATTAATTGTTCACTGAAATAACAGTTATAACAGTTATAAAACAACGAAAATAAAATGATAGTACAATTTTTTTTGTGAGGAAAAAATAATCTGTATTAAAATCGATATAGAGCAAACATAACTGCCATTAATAATCTTTTTATCTATAAAGCTGCAGTGGAAATTTATTTTCACTGATATTGCAGTTTAAATAAATATTTCAAAACAAAGATTCATGGAATATTTTAACAAATGAATCAAATAATGCATATATGCAATATTTTTAATTGGAAAAACGGGGGAAAATTGAGCCACTTTCGAAATTGCGACTAAAATTTACTTAATTGTTTTTAAATACCTAATTAAACAGCTACAACTACAACTTCAAACATAATGATTAATAGTAAGTGGCAGTACCTGCAAAGTACAAATATTTGTTTTTTTTACTTTGGCAATATTTAGATACTATTAGTGCTCGCGCTCTCGTGAAATATTTCTAAAACACATGCTGTACAACTCTTACTAAAAGGTAAATATATAAAATACTTATAACCTTACAGTCATCAATACTCCTGATTAACTTAAAAATAACATTATTCACTAGGCAAGCAAAATAGATTAAGAATAAGCCAAATAATGTATACATTTTGGTTAACATTTAATTTAAAATATATGTTTTACTGTTAATAAACTTAGTTACCATTACAACCAAATAAACATCGAATATTAGTGAAATATAGCTTAATCCCATTCTTATAGTATATTGTAATACAAGTGTTACAATGACAGAGGTTTCGTAGTACGAGTTCAGTTTGTGAAACGAACCGCGGAGCGGTGAGTTTCGCAAAGAACGAGTACTACAAACCGTCATTGTAACTCGAGTGTTACATACTATTTTTTATAATGAACTTTTAAAAGTATAAAAAATATATAAAATGAGAGTTTTTCGAAATATTTATTTATGTTGGCAATCTTGACACTTTTGACACTTGTCAGTTTTAATGATTTTAAATTTGAATGTTTGTCAAATTTGTATAAAATATTCCAAATTTAGCAAATAACGCTGATAATGTAGTTAATAATTTAGTACAACATACTTTTTGATTTACTACCTGAACTCTTTCGTTGACAATCAGTGCAGTGCAACCAATTGTGTACAACAAAAAGTTACCAAAAACAGTGTTACAATGAATCTATTTCGATACTGTTTTTAGTATCGAAATAGAAACTTTGTGAACGTGAATTATAAAAAATATTTTTTTTGTTATTTAGTATCAGTATCTGCAAGAAAATTATGCCTCGAAGACATTTTTAGCATCCATTGTTAACCATCTTATTAGAGATGGATCGTCACAACGGCAGATTGCCACCGAAGAAGACCATATGGGCTTCATTCAAGCATTACAACTTTTTGCCAGGATCGTATATTAATGAGGAATGCAACAAAAATCCAACTTTCACGACTCAGCATTATTCCAAATTACTGCAACAGCAGGAAACAAATCAATTTTAATTTAAACAATCAGATATAGTTTAAGAGCAATGGATTAAGATCTATACAGTTAGCAAGGGTTCCAGAATTAACAAGACTATTTCGTAGTATTTGTCTAGCACTTT
Source organism: Altica lythri (assembly GCA_964028335.1). Classification (NCBI taxonomy): domain Eukaryota; kingdom Metazoa; phylum Arthropoda; class Insecta; order Coleoptera; family Chrysomelidae; genus Altica; species Altica lythri. The sequence continues at coordinate 49,280,553 of OZ034805.1, read as the reverse complement.
GCTACGTAGGTACATGAAAACTGGACTGAACAGGAATGCAATAAGTTTTATTTTTAGACGAGTCTCTTTTTTTTAATCATGTGAACCTAATGTACGGATTCGAGTTTACAAAAGACAGTATGATAAAAAAGACTCGCTAATTTGAAAGTAGAATAAGTCTTGATGTGGGGAGGTATTTAAGATATCTTATAACTTAATGTATTGTCCTTTGTCTAAATTTATGGAAAAGATTTTATTTTCCAATAGTACAATGTCCGTCCTCATGTTGCCACACAAGTTCGAGAAATTAAATTTTAGTTGTGAATTGGTAATTGGCCCCATACTCCGGATATAAATTCTATAGAAGCGAGATTTTTAATGCTGTCTGATCTACGACACATCTAATACAAGTTTCCAAAGTTGAAACTCACCTCTAGAAAATTTTACCGTTACCAAACAATAAACAATGCTTATATTTATTGTTTCATTAAATAATGACATTACACAAAATATTTAAAAGAAAAGAATGAACTTATTTTCTTTGTTTTGTCATTATAGTTTTTACATCAACTCTGGTGACCGGAAAAAAGCGCACACGGAAAAAAGCGCACAAGGAAAAAAGCGCACAGGGAAAGAAGCGCACACGGAAAAGACGCACACTAGATAGTATTGACAGTTGTCAGTTGTAGTGAGCGTCGTGAAAACAGGGTTATAATTTGAATAAATATTTATTTTTATACCTATTTATACAATTATATTATTAAAGAGAAAACTACCAAAATAAAAATTATTAGGTATATCTATTTAAAGTTTACCTACAGGACCACATTTGCCTGTAGGCATATAAAAGTTTGAAATGCATGCAGAACCAGGAAGCAGGTTAGTTTTAAAGTACCTACATATTTGATTTTTCATTATCGTTTAGATGAATTGAATTGTGATAATAATAATAACAAAATATATTTCAGAATATTTAGATAATATAAATGAATGTTGATTTATAGTAAGGTACTTATAAACAAGAAAATTGATTGTTCAATATTGTTACTGAATTTTTGACAGTTCTATAATTTTATCAATACTAGTAAAACCACTAGTGGTTGCATCAATATAAACCGGAATGATTGGCTAGATTAAGCATAAAACATTGAAGCGTTTTCATTGGACGAAGTCACAAAATTGTGATATTTTGACAGGTGAAAAAAATTATCTATTTAAACCCAAACCTTTATAAAAATTAATGTAGGAAACGTGAATTTCTACGAAAAAAAAATAATAAATCTGTTAATTCTAGCTCTAAAATTACTTTAAATCAGTAAAGGGTCATTATCGGTAATCTTTTTATGGGATTATTTAGGGGAAAAATACTTAAGACACTACTTGACTTGACGTGAAAGTGATTTGATTTAGAATAATTTATGAAAATAGGGCAAATAAAAAAAAAAACGAAATTTTTGAATTTTTTTCTAAAAATGATTTTGATTCCAAACAACTTTTGTTTATAAGATGTTGCTAAATTTTTTTGAAAAAGACTACTTTACTCTTCTTTGAAATTCCTATTTTTGTTCTTCTTTGTACACCATTTAGAAATTTAATGGATCTAAATTAGGTTTTACACAATGCAACAAATTTTATCAAGAATGAAATTTTCTGACAAATGAATAATAAAAAATTTCTAATATGAGATAGGTATTATCAAAATCGTTTTTTGTCATTTTTTAAATATTATTATAGCTTATAAACCACAGCCTTAAATAAAAGTCACTGAATAAATTTCACAGTTTAAGTATAAAAGTCTCAGTTTTTTGATACTTTCATTCAAAATTATTTTTCTCATGATAGAATACAAAACGGATGCACAATAAACAAGATACAGCCGCTATACATTATATAAACTAAAAACCATTCATTTCGATTTTGCATTTTTTCCATGTGCGCTGTTTTTCGCATGCGCTCTTTTCCGAGTGCGCTTCTTTCCCTGTGCGCTTTTTTCCATGTGCGCTTCTTTCCCTGTGCGCTTTTTTCCGTGTGCGCTTCTTTTCCTGTGCGCTTTTTTCCTTGTGCGCTTTTTTCCGTTGCGCTTTTTTCTTTGCGCTTATTTCCTGTGCGCTTATTTCCTGTGCGCTTTTTTCCAGGATTCGATATATCTAATTATTTACGGTATTTAGTTTTAATGCTCACAATATTGGAAAATCTAGCCGCAGATAGGGAAGAGGTAGTAAAAGAAAAAAGGACCTTCACAGCTTTATCACACAGGCATGAATAGTCACCTGCAACCGACAGCCAAAATTTTGTTGGTTTCTTATAATTGAAACTTTTTTTTGGAAAACTTTGTCATAGAACGAAATAGAGTAAGGAAGACTAATAAGATAAAAGAATGTAAAAAAACTTGGTTGGAAAAATAAGAACAGATATTTCAACAAACCATTTGTCATTTAAACAATAGCATGCTAAGTCTGCGTCAAAAGCCGGCGCCAGACATATAATAGCTTCACTTGTTTGCATTTTGCTATGCGGTATCGGTTTTTGACGCACATCAAAGCGTTCAAAGTTGACTGTGTTTAAATTTTTGCGTAGCCTGCCACACTCGCGTAAACTCCAGTTGCGCGAGCAGTGTTGAGCAGAACGGTTTTGTGTATGCGTTCTTCTCGGACGTCTCCTTAAATTTTGATGCAAATGTAATAAATAATTAAATGCGCATAAATAGTATAGGCACACTGAGTCCATGAAATCGTCGTCCATCTTGTTTGTTATCTACCAGCACACTGTGGAGAAAAGTATTTGCAAGGCATGTCTGGCAGGTTTAAACAATATGTGTTCAAATGTGTTTTCAAAGTCTTCAAAGAAGTCTGCAAATCTTTGAAGCTATGTCTGGAGCTGGCATTAGCGTAATAAATGCAAGATAAAGTCAAGCGTGTTAATGAAACATACATAATATATTTCAGCTTCTGAAAAAACATATTTTGATTTTTTAATTTAATAATTGTCTCTTTCCAAAAATTCTAATCTCATTTGGTTGGTGTTGTTTTCTGAATAAAGTATTTTCTTTAAATTGTATCTAGTGTTTTTATATTTTATTAATTGTAAAATTAATATATTTTAATTAACAATAAAGTACTTTTTAATTTTATTATTTTTAATAGCGAATTATAGTGATCCTGAATTTATTTTGGTTAGTATAAAAGGTAAATGTTGGGGTTTTAATGTAAAAATAGTTTGATCTCTACAAATAAGTATACATAAATTGTTTATATATTTTGTTTACATTGTGGTCTGATGAAGACAAAACCTATATGTAGAAAATAATAACAAAAGCAAAGCAATCAATTTTAGATACAATAACCCTACCCGATTTCCCTTTGATTGATTAAATGGTGTTCAACTAATTATTTCATATGGCATAAGCGAGAGTCGATCTGTCGGAATGAATAAACGTAGTTAGTGATAAGCGAAATTCATTATGTATACACAAATGGACACTAATTTATTTTATACACAAATAACAGCTATACAGTGAGGGTAAAATAAATGCATGCGAACTAACAGTTGCTAAATTAAAGACAAAGTTGCGTGCGTGTAGGTACTATTATACACACGTAGGTAAGAAGTGAAATTTATTTATGACATTAGTTTTCGAACAATAAATAAATAAAAATAAATAAGATAGAGTTGTGAAGCAATAGGCTCTTTTTAAATCAATTTACAAAAAATATATTTCAGATTTTGTATTTCATGACGATTAATTGATGTTCTCCAGATTGATAGTCATACTAATAAATAATTACTATTTTTAATGAAATTATATACTTTTACCAATATTTACGATCAAAGACTGATACAAATAATAAAAAAAAATGAGTGGGGCAGTCAGTGGGACTGCCGGCAGAAGTTATACTTCTATAAACGCGCCCGGATTCATAAGTTTGTATGCAAATGATTTCGCAAAATCATTATATGATATTCGTGTTCAGCGACCCCAAAAACCTCCTAGTTCCGAGTGCACACTCTTTTTGTATCAAATTTGCATAAAATTCCTAGAGACGAGGTCTGTCTTAAGCACCGGTGTTTCGAAGACCATCGCCATTATTAAAATCGTATTTAGCGACTCAAAAACCCGCCGAGTAGCAAGTGTGCACTGATTTCGTACAAAATTTACATAAAACCCTAGGAGAAGAGGCAAATACCCTATGCTCCAAGTACCGCTGAGACTTTCGGCATCATCATATTTGTGTTCAGCGACCCCAAAAACCCCGAGTATATAAATTGAAACCATTTTCAGCAATACTTACCAAGTTGTAAGTTTTCTCTCTATTGTCTGTTCGGAATGCACTTTTTTCGAATACACAAATGCAATTTTCTATTTTTACATTATAAAAAATAGCGACAGATTTCCTGATACTCTAACCAATCCAATGCACTAAAACCATAGATATTCCTACATCTATGAAATAAACGCATTCCGAATCATCTTACGTTACAAAATTCGGAGGTTTTAGTGCTTTATTTTCTCGAATATTTGTAAAAACTCTGTTTATGTAGCCTTAAAAGCATATAGCAAAATATACGGCAACCATGTGACGGTACTTTAGACTACAATACAATACTTATTACTAAATATTATTATTAATATAAAATGCTAAACTTTATATGTATACTTACATGAGAGAATTATAAAATAATCATGTAGTCCGTCACTGTGATATTCATACATTAGTTCAGACTGTTTTTTGTATATCTATCCTTTTTCAATGTACTGAATGTTGAAACGGTATTTAAAGGACTTATAGTTATGACTAATAACATGTGGTAAATATTTCATCTTTGTTTTTACCGACCAATATACCTTATAAGTGTTTCTGCCTCTCTTTCACATCTTTACATATGTAATGATTTTTCGCATTTAACTGTACACAATTTTTTCCGCCGAGTGCACGAATAGAAGTATAACTTCAATAACTTAAAAAAAATACCATACCTACTCGCACCTAGATTATACAATCAAAAACTGAGGTTAACCTCAGATTATTTTAGTATTGATATATTGTTTTTTACTTCACTATTTAGTTTTAGAAACAGTAAAACGTGGCTTGATCCTCTCACGGGTCAGTAGCGACATTCCATCCCTACTTCTTTTTAATCGACCGTGAGAGGGGCCAGATAAATATGAAGCGTAACAGAAAAATATGACGCGTTACCGAAAAATGTGACAACAATTTTTTCCTACGTCAATAAACAAGTTACCCTTTAGAAAATCTTTATCAAATTGTGTTTTTAACTTCCCGCTCAAAAAAATTAATTTTTTTTTAAATCGGGAAGTTATCTCAAAAAACTGCGTTGAATGCCATCTTGAACATCAAAATCGAATAAGGCGTTAAAAAGTTATGGCTTTTTAAACATTTCAAAAAAAGTCAAAAACGTCAAAATACGTCACGTTACTATAGCTTTGCGGTTAAAACTAGCGAGAAGTTGCAAGGATGGCCTTTAAGGTCATCCTCTTTTCGAATTTTTTTTATATGGATTTAGGCATATTTTACATGAAAGTATCAGTCACGATTCTTTATTTCTATTTTTAGAAAGTTTTTTATATTTTCGCCGTGTTCTGTGTCTTTGCAATCGAATTTAAACATATTTCCCGACTACCTAGAGCTCTGAAATTTTCAGGATAGCTAAGAACTGGATGACAATGCATGTTTCAAGTGTGTTTAGGCATATACACAGATTTCGAAATTTATACTGAATTGTTATTAAATTAAATATGTATACATATTATCATTTTGAAAGATTTCATATAAGTTTGCGGTGGCCTATTTGGATAAGGGGTGAAGCGGTAGATTGTGACAATTCTGTTGGGTTATTGTAATAGGATCGAACTCGCGAGAGAGAAGTTTTTTTTCTTTTTTTTTTGTTTATACATGTGAAAACAGTAATTATTATTTTAACTGGTAATAAAATAAACTGTTTTAGAAAGTTTTTAGATACAACTACCCTTGATTTTGTTAACAAGGAAACAATCTTCTCTATGATCAATCACAGCGTTGTATGACTTAATCTTTTTACAATGTCAGGGATGCTGTGCATTGTTGAGATGACACAAAATATGACCTATAAATCAGTAAAAAACTTTCTATTATAAAAAGTTCTTTTTGTAAATTGTGCTTATTTAATATTTGTAAAACAAATAAGGATTCTATAGATCTCTTTAGTTATATTAACAAAGTATTCGTTTCGTAAAAAGAAGTTGGTAGAAGAATTGTTATAGATCATAGCAAAACTTATCTGACATTACGGTAAATAGTGACAGCAAATTTTATAGTTAAGGAGCGTCAGTATGTAACCCATATAGTACGTTAACAAACAAATGTAGTCTCGAAATTAGTTGATAAATTGCAAAGTGTTTATTTTGGTAATTTTGGTATTATGAAACTTATCTTAAAAGTCTTTTTTTAAACTGTCATAGTCTATTATTCACATTGTAGCATTTTTTTTATTTTTAATTTTATATTTTCTTACTATCTTACCCTGACGTTAGGCAACCCCATTTACATACTGTAATTTATTAACCTAGCGCACCCTTTAGGTAGTAAAATCTATCTAAATAAACAGTTCTATATTATCGACTGATATAGAACGGAAATAGGGTGGGGGTTGCGGACAAGACGGAAGTGAGTAAGTTCAGAGAGAGGACGGGGTTGAGATTGGTAAAAAGATGGATGAGTAAACGCGATTAGAATTTCCGAAAATCTTTAAATATCTTTGTGGAAATCGAGCAATCGTAGTATCTTTTAGCCGGATTTCATCGAGAATTAAATATAGTATCTACCGAGATAATTAGTTTAACAATTTAGTACCGATGTTCCGAAATATCTTTGTGAAAAAAAACTTAGCGTTGTGTTAACGTTCCCGCATTTTTATTTGTTACCGTAATTACACTTGTAATTTATCGTCTCCAAGTTTTCTAAGTACTTTTTCGTTGTGAACTGTAAGCTGTTTATCATCTTTAACTAGTGAAATAGTTGATCGAGTGAGATCTATCCAGTTATCGCCCAATCATCAAAGGTATGGCAGCCATTTTGCGAAATGCATCCAGAAGCTACGCTTTCATATAAGTTTATCGTTGAAGTTACCATATTGTAAGTCCTTCAATACAATTTTATTTTAAACTTTCATAAATTTATCGGTGTTTGGTATTAGTCATCAACACAACATTTTTTTGGTATCAGATACAGTGGAAATAGTACCAATAAGTTTCTTTTGTCTATAATCTACTCAGTAGATAATTGTGTGATATATAAGTCGACTAAATAGACTTTCGTTCACCGCCGCATTTTTTTTTTGTCCATCTAAACATACATATTTTTTTGTTTCTACCGTTAGTGAACATTTATTTTACCTTTTCATTTGTAAGTGCGGGAATAATTCAAATGTATTAATTTTAGTTTTATGTATGAATACTTTTTTTCGATAACTCGAGTTATTCAATAACACATCTTTATAATCCTGAAATTTCAACATTCTTTCAGTTTAACTTAATTTAAATATTTTCTTTAAATTTTAATTACAGGATTAATTGATGATATCCTATAAGAGGATTAAGTATACCATCTTAAGCAGGTAATTTAGGTACTATAACAGCATGAAAAGTGTTAATGTGCATTTTATTGTAGTATTGTAACCATCTTATGTTTTCTCTTGATTAGTTATTACTAATCGTTGTTCTTTTCACCATTTTTTTTGTAAATCATTTTTTCTTTTTAATCACCTACATATTTATTCAATAAATATTGGTATTGTTAATTTTAATTTCGATTTTTTATTTTATCTTACCGATACCTGTTGTTCTGATAATATAAAAATATCATTACTGAACCAAATACTGAAGTTAAGCATATAAAATACCGATGGTAAGTAACTTTTGTTTTTTATTATGTTATAAATAGTAAGGCTCAGCTCTCTAAGCTCTTTTATCTAATATTACCGTTAATTTTATATACTAAATTATTTACATCAAGGTTTCTTAACTTTCGATCCTTTTATATAAAAAAAGTTAAGTGGCGCCCTCTTTTGTTTAACATCTTAATTATTTTAGTGTCTCTCTGCTATTGCTCGCGAACCTACGACTCGCTCTCCTACTAAACCCTGAGTGCCGTTCGCCTTTTATTTGCCAAGAATTTCCGAACAACATCCAATCGAGCAACAATTAACATCTAAGGAAAACAACATGTTGGCTGAGGGCTGTAGCTCCAGGTTTCTTTACGGTGTCACTCTTGTGTAACGCGAGTCTTTTTAATAGTTTTTGACCAGTTTGCCCAATATAAGACTTTTTACACACATCACATTTTAACAGGTACATAACACTACTGTTTTTTTACACTGGAGTTTTATCTTTGAGGTGAGTAAAATATATTCCCAGTTTTTTGTAGGTGGAGTTCGCCATAACGATATTGAATTGCCGGAAGAGACTCGCAATCTGTCAAAAGAGTCCTGCAACATACGTAAGGTTCGTGTAGAACAATTCTGGTGGTTCTTCATCAGTTGGTCTTCTTGGTGATGGAGTTGTTTTAGTTATGCAAAATATCAATTGTCATTTACAATTTTAAAAAAAGAAGAAATTCGTTTTCTCGTGATCAAAATAATTTTTGATGTGGTTGTAATTGTTGTTGTAAGGTAAGTTTTTTAAAAAATAGTTTTAACAAAATACTAATTTAACACTGCTTTTAAATCTATAGTTTTTAAAAAAGACAAAATTTTTATGGTCGAAACGTCAATAAATGGTTTTTAACATGAAATCCTCTTAATATTTGGAGGACCGAATCTCAAGAAAAAATTTAGAAAAAAAATATATATATGTCGTCGCAGCATACTGTGCTTAGAATTAGGAATATTATAACACAATCGTAAGTAGCGCTATCTCTACTTCAAAAATGGCACTCTTGTGGTAGCTTTACATCTTATATATTAAACCTTAGCAACGTAAATAAAATTAACGGACGCTGCGTTTTTTGACAGTCTTATACATAAAATCGTGATAAAAATGATACAACGTATCTCGCAGAATGCTGTCAATATATTCCAGATATATATAATCTGGATTTGTGCATGGTTAGAATTTTTAATATCTATTTGGCAGCATTCTGTGCATGCTTAGAATTAGGAATTCTAACCATACACAAATTTAGATTATATTTCTGAAATATATTGATAGCATGGTGCGAGATAAGTTTTTTAACTTACCGCTAAAAAAATTTAAAAAAAATTTTAAATCGGGAAGTTATTGGTTTTCTCCCGTATTTCGAAAATCGATTTTTTATCGGATCTCAACGTTTTGAGGTCTTTGGAACCTCCCCTGACTATTTTTACGAGGGTGTCTGTATGTATGTGTGGATGTGTGTGTGTGTATGAGTGTGTGTGTGTGTGTGTGTGTGTGGATATATGTAAACCTCTTATAACTTTTGAACAGCTTGACCGATCGGAATGAACTAAAACGCGTTCCAAAGAGTTTCATCTAACTTAGATTCCCTGTAAGTTTAAACCGTTTTTTTATTGTATAAATGATGTTTTTTGGGCATATCTGTTTGGCTATTGCATCGATCACTTTCATAACCTAATCAGCTCTTAAGCTTAAAAAGACACGTCTCAAGCCGTTTTGAAAATTAAAATCGGTTGATTCGTTCGTGAGATATCGTTGTTGAAAAATTTCAAAAAAAAGTGTTATTTTTTTGAAATTTTTGAGATTTTTTGACTTATTGATTTTGCACTTTGAATAACAATCTTAGGTCTCAAAAAACTGCGTCGAGTGCCGACTTAAACATCAAAATCGAATAACGCGTTAAAAATTTGCTTTTTAAACATTCCAAGAAAAGCTCAAAAACGTCAAAATATGCCACGTTACTATAGCTTTGGGGTTAAAATTAGCGGGAAGTTGCAAGGATGGCCTTTAAGGTCACCCTCTTTTCGAATTTTTTTCATGATTTTATGACGGTCAAACAACACTCCGTTCGTTTATATAGATAAGAAGGTCAACCGTGGAGCTGTCAAATTTTAAATTAGAAAATAAAACTCTTTTGATTTTTTACATTTCTAACACCAATCCGTTATTGTGCCCAATTGTTTTCAATAGCAATAAATTAAATTTTATAATTTAAAATCGCAGCGAAATGATTAATCTTTTCAATTAACAAAATTACAGATTGTAGGTGCAGTTGATAATATGCTCGGTACTACTTCAGATCCTGTGTGTATATGCCTAAACGGAAATTCAGTCATAGGTAATATAGCTTAATTGTCGATACCCTTTTTTTAAAATGTAAATTTTTCAAGGGAACACAGCTTGAATTTCCATCAAAAATTCATCCGATCAAATTAGTATACATTTTCTGCAATAAGTGGAATAAGTGGACGTAAAAAACTCTTCAGCATAATGTAAGTACGTTTTCTTATGTTGATGAGTTCCCTTGGGTGTTAAATGCAAAAGGAGGCTGTAAAAATTTTATAAGGTAAAATATATTACTGTCGTGAAAAACTTGATCCCATCAAAAACATCCTGTAAAAAACCCAAGTCTCGCAGCTCAGTTCAGTCTTTCTACCGTCAAAAGTTGTGAGATCCATGTAATACCAAGTCGGTTAATCTATTTAGTGTCTACTTGAAGGACCTTCTGTCTTAAGTTATTACATAAGTTATTATCATGCCAATATTAAAAATATTTAACGTTTTAAACAAATAGATCGACTTGGACATCGCTTGATTTGATTATTAGTATGTATCACACTACACAGCACGACGGGCCAGCGACCAACAGGAACGAGAGTTTCAATCGCGTGAGGCGCGAGAGACTAAAGAATCTAATATAATATTGTAATATTCATTTTGTTTTCATGCGATGTCCAAGTCGATCTATTTGTTTAAAACGTTAAATATTTTTAATATTGGCATGATAATAACTTATGTAATAACTTAAGACAGAAGGTCCTTCAAGTAGACACTAAATAGATTAACCGACTTGGTATTACATGGATCTCACAACTTTTGACGATAGAAAGACTGAACTGAGCTGCGAGACTTGGGTTTTTTACAGGATGTTTTTGATGGGATCTCACTTCTTTTTGTAGAGCCTTTCTTTTTGATACCATCTACTTCTAACGAATTTTGTTAAAGGTCTTATGATATTTTCTTATTTTTATATGTAGTCTTCCTCTTTTTCTTTTCCGGTACTACTTCTTGAGCTTCAGCCACAGTTTTTCTCAAAGCCCACTCCCTGTCTCTATGGGCTTTTCTCGGAGGCTTTGATGTCTCAATTTTTGACAAGTCTGGACGGTAAATACTTCTTAATCTGTTGTATTCACAAATTGATGATTCCTGCGCTTTAATACTTCCAAAGTCGACATTAATGAGATGTAAACCGCCCAGACTTGTAACTCTCGAAAGTGCCACGTAAGCTTGACCGGATGTGAACACTGCAGAACCTATATCCATCAGCGCATTACTTAGGCTTAGGCCCTGACTTTTATGTATAGTTATAGCATAGGCTATACATATGGGAAATTGTTCGCGATGAACATAAGCTCTATTAATAATTTCAAATTTAGTTTTGACCGGACCAAGCTCGTATGCATTAGGTTCATTATTAAATGTGATATATATTCTCTTAATTATTTTTGAATTTTCAGGATCAACCTTTACTTTTCGCACTATACCGATAGATCCATTAACTAAACCGAGACTCACGTCAATGTTTCGCCTTAACATGACTTTTGCGCCTATTTTTATAATTATGTTCTTTTCTAGACCTGCAGTCATAGAAGCATCATCTTCATATTTTTTTATACATTCACAAGCTCTTTTTGTTAGGTACCTGGGACAATCAATGCTATCTATAGCTATAAGATTTATTTCAGGATGTGGGAGAGATCTTAGCATTGCAGTATTTAATTGTTGACACATATTTTTTGTAGGCAATAAGCAAACGGTATCATCAGGAAGTTTCGAGAGGTGTTTAATTATTTCAGTTAATCTGTTTTCATTTGAATCGGACTTGAGAGTTAATAATCTAGTCGAGAGTAACTCGCGGTCTTTTTTTGTAGTCACACCTAATCTAATTCTATTTAGCATATCAACAAAGTCAGAATCATTAATCTGCCGCATGTTAATTGTAAGTTCATCGTATGTGAACAGTTCAATCCACAGATTGGGCATAATGATGGAACCTAGCAATTTGTTAGTTTCAGTATTTGTCAATTTTTCAAAAGGTGACTTTTCTCTTACCGGTGGAAGTTGTAAGAGATCCCCGAAAACTACAAGATGTTTCTTTCCAAACCACCCGTTCTGATCGTCACTTGTGTCGAATATCTCAGACAAACGTAAATGAATATATGTTAAAGTAACATTGGATATCATCGACACTTCGTCTATGATAAACAACACTACTTCTTTCAAATCTGATCTCAAAACCTGGAGTACTTCATCAGAAAGTGGTTTGTACTTTGGTGTTTGCTTGTGTTCCACAGGCAGCTGCAATAGTCTATGTATTGTCAATCCATTTACATTGAAGGCAGCTATGCCTGTTGGAGCACTAACTGCCACTTTTTTGTTTAAATGCGTCTTAACCCAAACCTTTAGGGTTTTTATTAAAAAGCTCTTACCAGTGCCACCAGTTCCGCTGACGAAACAGCGTAAAACGTCAGCGCTATTATCAGTAGTGTCCATTTTATTTATGATCATATCAAAGACTCTTTTTTGATCTACATTCAGTTTTGCGATCATACTGTGAAGATCAGTCTCTTCTTCTTCAGCGATATTGATTCTCTGAAAGTCGTCCATGGCATTTGCAGCTTCCACGGCTTCAAAGTCTAGAGGATTTTCAGGACCATCGTCATCATCAACCATTTCCCTATCTTCATTTATCTCAGCAACTTTAGACTCTATCATTTCAAATGCCTTTTGTATTTTATATCTTGACTCTATCATTGAATTGCCATAATTGACTCCTTCTTTTAATTCTTCTTTCACCAAATTAAACGCCTCCGTGTAAGTTTCACACCCTATTTTAAGCTCATCTGAGGAACGCCATGGCTTGAATAAAAGAAGTAAAGAGAAAAAGTATTTTTCTGGTACCTGTTCTGGGTCGTAGAAATAGTGATTGATTAAATATGGGTTAGCTCTTCGTTTCAGGAACCTTTTACTGTCATTTATCTCGTAACACTCCACTTCAGAGGAGACTGGGCGTGTTTTCACAATATCGTAATTTTGAGCGAAACTGTATAAGTTAGTATCCTCTAGTTCTTTGGGCCGTTTAGGATAGTGGTCATCGATCCATGACTCGTAATAAATATCGGTGGACTCCGGTTCTAGTATCATCATATCAGACTTAGATTTAACACGCCGGTTACGAAAGATGTTGACGTCCAGCCATCGAATAGTTGTGGAAGGATCTGTGCCGTACAAAGAAATACCTAGTAGAGTGTCACTGGCTTCCAAAGAACCGCACTCTCTACTAGATAAAACTCTAAGACCAATGTTAAATAGGCGGCTTCTTAAAGGTTTCGTAGAGTTTATGTCTTGAAACATATCAGCAGCGTGAGTTTTCTCGCTCTTAGTGGTATATTTAGTGACGTAATAATTTAAAATAGCGGTTTTTTCGCCAACGTATTGTATATCTGTATTGCCATTCCATGCTAGCAAAATCGCAGGATTATAATCATTAACCATAGACCATTCTTGTTTGCGTACAATATTGTAGAGCCTACTGTTAGACGACAATGTCTTTCTTGCAGCTATTGATTCTATTAAATCTCTAATAGTAAGTACTTCTGTGGCCGGGCGAGGGAATCCGAAACGACAAACTTTTATGAAACCTCTTCTTGTTTTCTTTTGCCGCATGCAATACTGATTATGTTTATGGGTCTGATATGACGTGACTCGTTGATAGAGCGTTGGTGAAAGATTCTTGTCCGGTATGGCACAAGTTACATACTTTGTAATAAATGATGCAACCTGATCAATCGAGGACTCATGAAGTATGGGGGCGTCTTTTACCCATAACATTAAGTGAAAGTGTTGCGCTCCACGTGACTGATATTCCCGCCTCCAGAAATAATGAATAACTTTTCCAAGCGGTTCATCCGTTGACATTATGAATTCTAACATGGCTTTGAACTTATTGTCAATAAACCTGGAAGTGGAGACGGGATCTAAAGCAACCAATTCGCTAATACTCTTGCTAGCCATTTCTGGACTATTAATTGCCCTAAGGTACTCACCTAAGTCATCCCACATCCATTCGGAAGGACTTATGGTAAGAAACCAGGTTGCTGGCCCGTAGTGCTGAGTCATACAATTGACGTCATTCCTTGGCTTTTTCCAGAACTGTTCTGTATTTCGTAATCTACCAAATATTGCTGTTAAGTCACCTTCTAATTCATCTTTATTAAGCATCTCAAAATACTGTTCAGCTGTAAGCTTTTGTTTTTGGTTAACGCAATTCATTTTATAGAAAATGCCAGAATTTATTTGACGTATATTAGCATCATTAAGGAGAAAAAATAAATATTGTTGATTAAGGCGGAATTGAGAGTGTTTTGACATTAATCTTGCTTTAATATACTCACTTGATGTTAGCTTTTGCTGCCGATCATAAAATTGACCATATTTGCCTTCAATATAAAGATCAGGAAAGCATTTTACATCTAAATCCTTATCTCTGGAATCAATTGGAGCAGCGTTGACTTTCAGCATTTGATAGAGTTCGGAAATAGGAGCGTTTCTCCTCCTTTCATGCAATGGGTAAATAGTGTATTGTTCATAGTCCGCCTCCTTTTCTGATGTAACTTGTGTTAGTAGCCCACCGTTTCCTTCTACAACGTTATCTACTTGAGATTCTAATTGGCCTACGATATGATGAATATTGTCCTCTTCGTTAATATAATCAATCAATTGTTGAGGTGAATGCGGCAGTTGTATTCGAGAGTAGAGAGCATTAACACCTTTTAAATATTGTAAGGCTTGGTAAACCTTGTTAATATCTACAATATCCTCCCACACTATTTTAGATTTTGTTGGCGTACCTCGTACCATAATAAATATTTCAGGGTTAGTGATAGGGTGTTCTGGTCTAGGCAGTTTTTTTAAAGTTTCTTCAATCGGCAGAGGAAGGTGGAAAGTTCGGCCTTTTACTTTTTTCACCATGTTCCTATTAGGTATATGTTTGTTAGCAACGGGATTCATTAGCATTACCACCTGAAATGCTTTGGCGCGTTGAATTAATATCTTCTCATAGTCATTTAACTCGGTTATCTGTGGTGGAGCAATACTAACGTATAGGTCATTTAGAACACAAGCTGCTGGCAGTTGATTTGCTCTAATTTTTTGTAAGCACGAGTGACATATGTACGGGCTGTGGTCTAGATTGTTGGTTTTATAGTAGTCGAGAAGATTATTCCAAATACTAGTGTCTATAGCCTTTCTTAATCTGTTCAGAGATGAAACATCTCTTGAATAACAAAGTTTTATACATGACATGCACTCTAGCTTTGGAGTTTCAAGACACTTTAGTTTTAGAGATTTAAACGCAGCTTTATGCTTATTTATGATCTCATCCTCTATAATTTCCTGTGACTCTTCACTTTCCACTGCCATACTTCCAACTTTTTGTTGTATTCCGTGTTCTTTTATTTTTTCGACGTCAGATTTTTCCAATGATTCGTCAATATCTTTTAAATTGTTAAAAATACTCAGTACTTGATAAATTTCTCTTGAAATTGTTCTTAGGCGAGGAAAATGAGCTTTGATAGTGTTAATATAATTTAAGTACTCAAATATGTTTCCTTTTTCAATTAATGTGTAATACTGAGCTACACTTTTGTTTACCAGGCTTTCGAAAATGTTTGTTAATAGTATGATTACGTCCTCATCTAGTGCACACAGATCATTACAAGACCAAACTAAACTATGGCCATGCGTTTTAACATCCCCAAAGACAGCTTTTCCTGTATCGTCAATTTTGATAGCTTTGTCCTGGTTATGTAATAAACTGTAAGGTTGGCCTGCGTAATATGGCTCTTGATTACTTCTATGTTTTGATTTTCCAATAAAACATTCGAATTTGTCATTTAAAGAACTATCTGAAGGGCAAGAATTTAGTTTTTCTAACGATACTTTAAATTTATCTTTTAATTTATCAATAGTTTTATTAAAGTTTCCTAAAGTTTGCTGCCTGTTATGGAGTACCCATTTAATTAGTTTTTCCGCTTCTAATCTGTCCTTAATTTTATTTGTTAGCGCTTGAGTAATTTTTTCTATATTTTTTAGTTGAGATTGTAATTTTTTGTTTGATCTTTTCCTTTGGACAGCTTCACGGTTAACATCGGGGTGGGAAATAGTGTAACGTAACACCGCTTCTCGATTAACTTCAGGATGAGAAGCAGTGTAACGCGACACTGCTTTTCGGTGAACTTCTGGGTGAGAAGCAGTGTAACGCGCTACAGCTGCTCTGTTAACATCCGGACATGAAGCACTGTAACGAGCTAATGTCTCCTTACGTTTTTCGGGGTTGTTCTGGCGGTAACGAGCCGCCGCTTCTTTAAGTTGTTGAGAACGGGAGAGCGACGAAGTTTTAGGTCTTCCTATAACCTTTTTAGGTCTTCCCCCCTTTTTAGGCAAGTTTGTATTATTTTTATCCTTATTATCATCATTCGGAGGCACTTCTGGAAGGAGCACTTCATAATGGCCGCCTAAGTAACTACCAGAAAATCGTAAACGTTTCACCGGATTTCCATAATCACCACCGAATGATCCTCTCAAAAGGCCGTTTTCGTAAACCTCGAAAGCGTACGGATACAAAGCTGCGGCAGCCATAAGTTCAGACACGGAGCCATAGGTAGTTGTTTTTACCATTGCCGTCGAGTACAGGTCGGCGTCAATGTAGGGGTCTCCGTTCTCGTCACACGTATACACTTTGAACTCGTCCCAATGCGCTACCACATACTCCACTATAGCAAGTCTAATCTCATACGACGACTCAGTATTCCCATACATAGAGAATGACAAAGAATGAAATAGACACGAACCATCACCAGGTATACGGACAATCCGGTGTGGGCATGGATGGTCATTCACATACAGTATTTCCGAATCCATTGCGACTACTAGTACTGGTAGATATGCAAGATGTAAGAATACAATTAATACTTAAACGTAACTTTGGTCTCGTTATTTCGACCGACACTATTAAGTAATTATATTTGAAGACTAAGGTATTTATCTAAATTCCTTAAAATTAACCAACAATTTATCAATCGAAATTATAAATGAAAATCGCAAACTTATAGGTTAGGTTTCGAGGCACATCCGAACAGCATGAGGGCGCTCGAAGGCATTCACATTTCATTGTTCTGTCATTTTGGCGTATATTTTGCTTGTCAGTCATAGAGTAAAATAGAGGCCAGTCTGTCTGTAAGGAGGCTAGTCGCGCCAACAATTTATATATAACAGATTTAAATTATAATATATTGTTTTATTAGATTTTCGTACTTCAAGACATGTCCAATCATGTGTTTTTCATTACGTCGACCATTTTACAAGTAATAATGTTGTTCAGTTTCATGGGCTAAACACACCCTTACCCACCCTATACCCCCTCCCTTGCCTCATATGGTAGGTACCTATCTACACCTATTAAATTTATAACCACCACCAACCACCAACTGCATAAATAACTTTGTAATCCCATATATTTATATGGGATTACAAAGTTATTGATGCAGTTGGTGTATTTGGAAAACTGGACCGAAATTACAAAATATTTAAGTTTTCCCATGATTAAGACACTAAACTCTATATGTATTCCAAATATGAAGCTTCTAAGTCTGCTAGAAGTGCCTTGGACTTTTGATGATCGGTGAGTCAGTGAGTGACAAAATTTAGAAACATTAACAAGTTGTCATTCTTAAACTACTGGTTCAAATTGACTGAAATTTCAAATATTCCGTGTTTATACAATGCCGGATTAGTTACTGAAAATTCAGGTTTCTTGCTTTATCCACAACCGAATTATAGGGGGTCGAAAAAGGCCCGAATTGCTTCGAGAAAAGGATGGTACGGCCGTGCCGCTTTTTTTTTGCTCGACTTGGCGGGGGCACTGCCGTGCCCCCAGATACGTTTTCTGTTAAATATTACGCTGTAAAACAAAATATTTTACAGTTTTAAATATTTTGAATATTAAATATATAACTTTTTTATTAAATGTGAAGAGAATGGTAATAAAATATTTTTATTAAGGTAATATTAACCTAAAATTTTAAGTAATTTACATTGTTAACCCACATTACAATTTTAGGATCAATAAAACTAAGAGAATAACTTATAAACCATATAACCAAAGTACGTTCAATTAATAGCAAAAAAAATAACATAAAACAGGAATATTCCTTTTTTCTCACCTTAAACATTTTCTTATTAGTATGGTCTTTTATGTCCAAAAAAATAAATAAAAAAAGTTGATACTTAATCCAATTCATTTTTTTTCAAATTTATTTAATTTTCTGCTTTAGTAAAACAACATAGGTATAATATGAAAACTGTTTTATCTCTTTGAAAAACTCTGTGAAAGAAAAACAGCCTCATCTAAAACCATTTGTTTTTCTTTCCTATTATGTTTAAGCATCATTTTACTAGAAATGCTCTATAGTCTGTAACAGAATCATTTACCTGTATTGTTATCTCTAAAAACATTCGTAACATTTTTTTTTTTATTTTTTAGGATTAGAAATAATAAAACATAAAACAATGAAATAGACTGTAGGTAAGACTTGTACATTCCTACTGAAGTAAGAGTGAACAGGAAAACAAGTTTGTTTCTTTACGAAGCGTGTATTGAAAATTATTATAAATTGTTAGGTGAGCGCTTTCGGCCTAAACACCGGCCATCATCAGAGCTAAAAGTCAAGGTAAATCAATACCCCAGGGGAGAAAATGATAAGTAGACTGTACAGTCATCCAAAATTTACCATTCCATAGGAACTACCATAGGGTGGTCGAAAAAACAACATCAAACATATAAAAGTTAAAACTTCCAAGCTCTTTGAAGAAGAGAATGAAAGGGAAATTCAAATTATTATTAAAAACAGTCAAAGAAGGAGTGTGCGGCATCTAAGATGGATTATAGCCACATCAGGTACAAAAAGAAGCTCGCACTAGGCATTGGAGTGGTTAAAACCAATTAATGAGTAATATAATGAAACTGCGGTCGGCTTCTGGGTCTAACATCAATAAGTCCGAAACAGAAGGTCCATGCTACCAAGAAAAGATGGAGGTACGTTGTAAAAATCGTAATTTCCTCCCTCTCAATTACGATTTTTACAACGTACCTCCATCTTTTCTTGGTAGCATGGACCTTCTGTTTCGGACTTATATATATTTAATAACTTTTTAAAGACCGCAATACAATTTGGTATGTTCGCTAGAAATCCTTTAAATACACAAACATCATACAAAGATCAGTATTGTTTCTTATAACGAGATTCACGAGGACCAGCTCAATCACTGCAGTGGACGTTCTAATGGGTTTATTCTGACATATATGTTATATAAGACTATAGATTTGGAAATACCCATGTTAAAAAAGCCTATTTTATATTATCCAAGTAATAAAACTTAAAACATAGAAAAACTGATTTCCAATTTACTTTTTGCTATTACGGCAAAATTATATATTTTTTACTTTCAAATGTTCTTGGACTTTGATTGATGTTGATTAAAAAGATATTCATTTTGCCGGAAATTACTGGAAAGTTAATTACTGATAACATCCGAACTTCACCCTTCATCCAATTATAAACAGAAAAAAATTTCACAAATTTTTGTTAATAATCAACGAATTTAGCAAATTTGGCAATTTTCGTTCGCTTATTAAAGCTTAGCGACATTTTTGTTAATCTGATTTATTATTTGTTTGTATAATCGTTTCGTGACGTTACATTATTCGTTTAAAAAAGATGTTTTTAAATTTAAATACGCGTTTGGTTACTCTATGAATAAATATAGTCGATCAAAAACTAATTTACAAGTTAAAATCATTTATTGTTGTCTGATAATTCACGCGACATCATGCAGCATTATTATTATTTGCATCCAAATCATGCACAATATGACCATTATGACTTCGTTAAACCAATTCAGTACTATGTACTATGAAGGGTGGGTAAAATCAACGAAGATGATATGTCCGTTGATTTAGCTGCATAATTTCCGCTGAAACTAGTGTCGAACAAATAATTGTTAATTTGTGATTTATTATCGGGAATCGATAAATTTGTGGAAAATGCGAATTAATGTGTATAGCTTCTGTGTAAGTTCTAGTAAAACCAGAAAAATAATATTTTGATGTTAAATTTTTTATATCTTTATTTGATTAACTAGTTATATTTTTCTACGTTAATGGTCATCTGAAATGTCCTGATACAAAACTTCTTTATCTTTACTTTATCAGAAATAAAGATAATTTATAATTAAAGCTCGGATTATAGGCAAATTGCCTTTTTTTGCCTTTTTGCCTATTTTTGCCTATTTTGCCTATGCTAGGTGTTTTTTGCACATTTTGCCTTTTTTTCGTAAATCCCGCCTATTTGTGCCTTTTTTTTTAAATTTTATTCTGCTACCCATGATAATATTCATATACTACTATGACTAAATCTTTCTATAATAAAATTTTGGGTGAATAATAAAATATCAAGGGTTTGTTTATATTATAATAGATTTCTCGGAAAATGTACCTGATCTATGAAGCGTAGTTGCCAGATTTAACTTAGAAAGACTTACTATCTTTGTCTTATTAACGCGCAATAGAGAGAGATATTCTTAAGTTAAATGGCAACCGGTTCCACTGAACGATTATCAGTTGTACAGTTGGTTACTATATCAGGGTTTAGTTTTGTTGCGTATGCCGAAAAGCAAATAACAATCATTTTAAAAATTTTTATACGTTTGCTTAGAAAGATGACTTCTAAGTTAAGTGCATGGATCCGACCATATTCGGAACTTTCTCTAGAAGGAGATAAAACATTTTGTAAACCGTGCGGCAAATCGGTAAGTTTTATTTTTTTTCTCTTTCTCATCCCGCAAATAAATTCCAAAGTGGTATTAAAATTCTAATTATTAATTATTGTTATTTTTAATTCTCAGATTTCAAGTAGTAAAAAGTACTTTATTGACCAGCATTGTGGAACCCCACTTCATAAGCGTAATTTGGAAAAATTAAATTCCTCTAAGTTAGTCCAAATATCTCTGCGGGATAGTTTAAGCAGTTCAAAGAAAAAGGAGGAAGACACATTTAAATTTGATTTATGCCAGATGATGATTGCAACAAACATTCCTCTGTTTAAAGTTAACCACCCTAGTTTTAAGTTCTTTTTTGAAAAACATTTTAATAAATCCTTACCGGAGGAGAGTACATTGAGAAAACAAACTATGGAAAAATGCTATGTGGAATGTATTTCAAAAATTAAGCGGGAGTTAGAGGGCAATTTCTTGTATATTGTCGTGGATGAAACAACAGATGTATGCGGCAGGTATATAGCTAATTTGATCATTGGAATTTTGAATGAAAACTTTGCAAGAAAACCTTATTTAGTTGCCGTTAAAGAATTGGAAAAAACAAACAATTTAACTATAAGTAGATTTATACAAGAGAGTCTAACAAACCTCTTTTTACCCAACCCTATACCAGTGAATAAAATAGTTTTAATGCTTTCAGATGCCGCGGCTTATATGGTAAAAGCTGCTGTTAATTTAAATGTTTTTTATCCTAACTTAATTCATTGCACTTGTCTAGCCCAGGGGGTAAATAGAATTGCAGAAGAAAGAAGAAATCTGTTTCCGTTGGTGAATGATTTTATCAATTTTATGAAAAAAGTTTTCCTTAAGGCTCCGTTAAGGGTGCAGATCTATAAAGAAAGACTTCCCGGTGTCCCTTTGCCACCTAAACCAGTAATTACAAGATGGGGAACATGGCTCGAAGCAGTTTTTTTTTTTACTTTGAACACTGCAATGAAATAGAATTAGTAATGTCAGAATTTGATGATGATATTTCCGAAGCCATTCGAGAAGCAAAAAAAATATTAAAAAATCCGAAATTGAAACAGCAACTAGCATATATCAATAACAATTATAAATTAATAGTTACCACAATTACCTTATTAGAGAGACAAGAGGTAAATTTATGCGAGTCAGTAAAATTAGTAAATAATTTAAAGCTAAAAATTAAATCAGCACCTGGAAGTAATGGTCAATTAATTTTTAAAAAATGAAATATGTCTTTGACAAGAATGAAGGTTTTTTTTTTTTATCTAATGTTGCTAAAGTTTTGGATGGGACATTTTCCGAGGAATTACAAATTGAGCCAGATTTATTATCAGCTCTAAAATATGCTCCAATTACATCTGTCAATGTACAAATTAATTTCAAGTGATCGAAGACATAGTTTTAAGACCGAAAATATTGAAAAGCATTCAGTTGTAGCTATTAATGATAAAATTTTAAGTGGTTACAATGTTTAGTTGTTAATAATTAACAATTATTTAGTTATTATGTTACTAATGTTATGCTAGTGTAAATATATTTGTGTTAAGTTAATATTAAGTTAATTCCCTTTGTCAAATAAATAATAAGTTATTTGCCTATATGTTAAGATTTCTGCCTTTTTTAATAAAAATCTTTGCCTATATTATAGGCGCCTTTTTCTTCAATTTTTGCTGCCTATAAATCCGAGCTTTATTTATAATTGTATATATTTAAATTAAATTTAAAATGTAAAAAAAATTAAATGAAAAATAATGACAGTAACAAGTATACTTAAGAGGAAAAGAGCAAGCAGAGCTAGGTATATGATAGAGTTAAGGCAAGAAACTTTCGAGTAAAATTACTGAAAAGAGATTCCTGGAACAATGGCACCCAATTCAAGCGGAGTAAGGTAGTAAATTTGGTATGCCGATGGCTCAAAGACTGAGAAAGGCACAGGGTCAGGTATATATAGTAAAAGACACAGAATACAATTCCAATTAAGCCTAAGTTTTTCATGCTGAAGTAATGGCCATACAACAATGCGCACCAGAGATCGTAAGTCAAGATATATCGGGTAAAACTGTAGTCATATACTCGACCAGTCAAGCAGCTCTCAGGTGGTGTGGGACTGTGTTAGGGCCGTGACACATGCCGCAAGTCGGAATTCTCCCCGAGCGGAAGCTAATATCCTAATAATTGGTCCTGAACCATTCGGCGGAGTTGCTGACACTTTCAGAAAGGAAAACACCTCTACTTAAAAGACTGTTTTAAGGTTATAATCTTCTACATGTAGTTATTATGATAGATCATGGTACTCGAATAACAAGCCAACAAGAGGAACAATTGCACCAACTTTACCGGCTGCAAGAAGAGCTATCGCAACGAATGACGTACCAAAAAGAGGAACTATCACAACTAATGACGAAACAACCTTATATTTTCACATTGAATGCTCGGTTATAAAGTTCTGTTATGATGTCTGTAAACGCCACCTGCATTTGATATTTATTGCAACTAACTTTATTTGGGTGTGTTTCAAATCTAATTTATATTGGTTTAACATATTGATACGTTTAGTCTTTTTTCCAATAGTATGGCATTATTGGAGCTCTGGCCTTATCGTAGGCAATTACTTTGCATCATGCAATTAATAACAAAACGTAAAACAAGCTTTCTTAAATATCTGCACGACTAACTTATTCGTGAAAATAATAAGTGTCATTGGATTGTAATTTGGTACTCTTCTAGAATTTATGTACGGTTTGGCCCCCTGTAGCAGCTTGAAAAGTATTTATCATTTTGAACATTCATACGTAAAGAGAACTCGTATTAATACAGTTGGAGTACATGCCTTTTATCCAGGTTTACAATAACAATGAGCTTAAAAAAAGTTTATGAGTGTCATCGAAAACACGGTTGCCTATTAGTGGTGTGTTTTAAGTATGTTAAAGGGTTATTTTAGGAGTACAACTATTTGTGTTAATTATTTTTTCGTTTCGTGCTAGTTATAACAGTTCTATAATTTGCAGATATAAACAAAGAGATAAGTTAAAAAAATATGACTATAGGTAATATAAACTAAAATTTGTTGACAAATAACTTATTTTTTACACAAATATTAATCAGTGATTAAACTACCAAATCAAATATATATTTTAAATGCTCATTTTTTTTGTACTATGTACAACTAGTTAACATAACATTAGCAAGTATTAACTACATAGATTTTCTGAAGATAATTTGATCTAATGCTTTTAGCCCTACATAGCACGCATTGGTACGAAATGGCCTAGAATATAAGCAGTAATCACAAATCGTTGGAATGCACGTCTGACGGTGGCTTTGCGTGATTCCAGCAATGACAAAAAGGTTTCGAATTTCCGAAATTAAATTACGAAAATAGTCGTCAACGATTGCTTAACCCGTGGAGTAGAAACACAGAGTTCTGGTATTGCAAAATTTTATCGAATTCCATTTAGTTGATTAAAAAAGTATTTAAAGAAATAATAAAAAGTTTCAAGGTAAATCTGAATCTTATCAAATAAAAGAAAATTTCAGTGTTATATCACACTTAATATAAATAAAAAATACATTTTAAAAAAGATTTCCATTTAAAATGCATTATTAAATTTAAATTTGTCCATTTTCTAAAACTAAATCTTTCTAAATAAATTTCGTTTATAGTAAATTTGTCAGTTTATTTCGTTATAATAATAATAATAATAATAAGGCCTTTATTTTCTCAGCATATACAGACAAAATACATAATTTAAAATCGAGAATCACAATAAAAATATATCTAAATAATGCCAGAAAATCTCAAGGAGTAGTTCACCTGATATGGTGCTCTGCCACTAACTCCTTGTATAAAAAAATAGTACCATGTTAATTTGATTTTTCTCCCCAAAAACCTAAATCACTTTTTTACATTTTTACATAATTTTTACATTTTTTTTTTTATTTTTTTTTTCTGTTTTTTTTTGTCAATTATTATATTTGGTCACTCAAAGATTTCAACCTTCCTAATCATATCACTTTGTCCAATATCAAAATTTTAATTTCCTTCTTGAATAAACTGAACTGCAGTTTTTTAATATGACTTGGTAACAGATTGTATAATTTGTAAATACTAAATCTAAAACTTCTTTGGAAAAGCGCAGTACAATGTGCGGGAGGTGTTAGCAAATCTTTTTTTCTTACATCAACGTTATGTACATCTGTTCGAAAAGTTAATTTATCAATTTATTTTTTATTTCTTTATATTGTTTTTACGTTTTGCAGTAATTATATACTTTTAGCGGTCCGTAAGTGTTTCGTTATATTTTGAATAGTACTACAAACTTTCTCTTAGTCTCAATTGTATCGAAAGAGTCATTTTGAAGACCAGAAAATGTGTGCCCGCATGAGAGAGATAATTCTATATTCTCATTAAATTCATGCATACCTACAACATATACGATACAATTCTCAGGAGATGGCGCTTAAATGAAATTTATCCTGGAGTACGTGCGCAAATTGAAATAAATTATACACTAAGGAAGAACTGCAGTTCCGTTGTCGCACATTGTCAGCCATTATTTCATATTTTCATTTTTTAATATACTAAATATATTTTTTTTATCTAAGTTAATTTTTACTTCTAGACAAAAATAATATACAAACAAAACTTCATAATATAATATTTATTCTAGTTAGATGTGTAGGTACGTTTTGTACGAATAAATATTTTTCGATATTTTTTGTTACTATTTTTAGTAGTTGATTTTTTGATTTGCTCATAGTTTTATTTATTTATTTATTCATCTCTACCGGTTTATCTTACTATAGGTAATTAAAATCTTTTGTGCGAGTGTATGCCATTGAACTTTTAAGTGGTTGACTTATTTGGATAAAAAAAATTGTGTTTTTAAATGGAATTAAAAATGATATTTATTTAGAAAAGTGTTTACTAGAATTTTCAAAAAATCTAAAAATACTCATATTGCAAATATACTAAACTAGCAGCCCGCCCCGGCTTTGCACGGGGATTAAAGAAAAATGACAAAAGCCATTAAATTTATTGGGTCAACGCTTCCCTGTAAACAATATTACATGTTGTTTTATTTTCTGGCAGCAAAATAAATTGATTTTCAGGTGCTCCGACCCGCCTTAGGCGGTTTGCCATGAGGAAAACCGATCCCTACTATTTGGAAGGTTTGACCTTGAGACTTATTATTAGTAAAAGCGAAAGATGTTTTGATAAGAAATTGAAGCGGTTTAAATGGATTTGGTAGATCAGTTGGGATCATCGGTATCCTCAGTGTATAAGCCAGTTGACCAGCTGGTGGTTCAGTTATATTGGTTGCTACAAGTCCTTTAATTCCTTTATAAGTAGCCTCGTCCCATTGCACATGCTAAATTTGTGATATCTGTCGTGATTATGAAATAAGTTATTTTGATAAGGATTAATACCAAGATAAAAACTTTAAAAAGTGTGAGGTGTCAAGGGACACCCGGATGGAACGAAGTTCCTTTCGATTAATTAGTGAAGGAATTAGTAATTTGTAAACACAGCAGAGTGTTTATACATACATAAGCATTTATTATTGTCTGTATAAAATCTCTACTTACCTAACAGTTCGTTTCTTTTAACAAAAGTGTCCATTTATACAATACCAGAGCTTTAAATAACACATCTTTTTAAAATTACTTTTTATAATTTAAAACAGGAATTAACAATTCAATACAAAAAATTTAAAATTAAAATATTTGACAGTGACTGACAGTTAAGGTAATTTGACGTAGTCAAGTTACGAACTATTTTTAAAATGTTTATGAATTTATTAATTTATAAAAACAGGATGAAATAAAATATAATACTATTATAGGTAATTATGTTTTTTTCTACAGTATTTTCTTTTTAATGTACATTTTCTTTTAATTTAAAATAGTGTCTTTTTAATTGTAATATATCTATCTATGAGAGAGAGTTATTTATTTTTTGGTCTGTGAGAGAGAGAAACATGCGTGTGTCGGTGCATTGTGTCGGTGCATAGTGTCGTGACAACTTTTGGTATGAATTTTTTTGGGCTAGCTCCTAGCGTCAGCTGTAACTGTTCGTAACGCGCGAAAGGGAACTTCGTTCCAAAAATTAAAAATTAGTTATTGTGACGTAACTGTAACAGTTAGACATATGCTGTCGCGGCATTTTTTGTAGATATTTATATATTCTTTAAAATCGTAGTACATTATTTTATTCTATAATAATATTCTATAATCAATAGTATTTTCAGCGCACGCGATGTAAGGATTTTAAGGTCATTTTTGGTTACATTAATGGCATTTTATTAAGGATCCCTATTTTTTTAAATGAAACATAACCTATGTCACTCGGGAATAGTGTAGCTTGCCAACGGTAAAAGAATTTTTTAAATCTGTCCAGTAGTTTCGGAGCCTATTCATTTCAAACAAACAAAAAATCAAACCTTTCCTCTTTATAATATTAGTATAGACATTAAAAAATAAAAAAATAAAAAAAATTATACCAAACATTGTAAAGAAACAAGAAAAATATTAAAAAAAAACAAAAGCAAAAAAGAAAAACAATAAAAAAATCTGAAAACTATTGCATATTTTTAAATAAGATTGTTTGGTCGTCTTATTTTGTTCTAGTTTGAAATAAGCAATATCCTGGCGAAATATTGCCAAAAATAAATAGTTACTTCCTTTTTTGTCACTTTTCTGTACAACAGCCTGGCATTTATCATGGTTATATTAATCAAATGAAAATATATTCTTAAATATCCCTTCTTACTGCCCATTTTAATATAGTAAATCGACGCCTTCCTTGTGTCTATTATATTCTTTCTGGCAAAACGTTTTATCTGCGATAATTGCAATTTTCCTGTGAAAGAGACACAAGGATCACTATTTCATTGTCTTTCCAAACTACTAAAGAAACTTCTACCTCATCAACATCGGTCACATATTCTTGAGAAACGCCTCAATCGTTCTTCAATTTACAGTTGAAAATTCGCCCACTTCGAATTGTTCCCAACGAAAGAATTCCATTTTGTACAAGATAAGTGAAAAGAGGTATTAAGTTGCAGTAATTGTTAAAATATAGTTTATAATTTAAATAACGTGGTACGATTCTATACAATCGAACGACCACTTTAGCACTGGCCCCCAAATCTGATCTTCTGTTTTTCTGTATGAGGGATTATTTTCGTTTCCAGTAAAAATAAAAAATAAAATATACGAGAAACCATCTGCCCCATAAAGTTCAAATAGTTTGTATCATAATTCATGACGTTTTACCAAAAAACATGGTTTTGTGTAGTGTCTACCTTTCGTTGCTCATAGCTGGTCGTCAATACAAAGGTACTCTGGAACAGTTTGAAATCTAAGACTTAAATTTTGACGTTGGGTTCTAATTTATGTAGTCTATCATGCTCTGGGTTTATTTCTGAGTATTTATTGAAATACAGGAAACTTCAAATTTTCACAAAATTATTGTAACTCATAACATTACTTATTTTATAAAACCTAAGTGTGAGTAACTATTAGTTTTTCACGTTGGTCATATGCACTATAAATGTATATTCCTATAAATTGTTTGAGATCATGTTCATTTTCATTAGCGAGTCTATTTGGATCCTTCTCCAAAGCATAAAAATTAGTCTCTTCATCAATTCTTGGCAAACATAATATTGGAAGAATAAACACGTTGTTTAACGATCACTTCTGGTATTTGGTAACTTCGTATAACCTCTAAATTTCAAGGCAACCTGGTTTGGAATTAGATTTTTCTTACGCCATAAAATATTTTTACATAGGTATTGCCTTACCAAATTTATAAGCTGCTGTAACTAATTCTTAAATTTTATCATTTTTTACATTTTCATCTTAATTAGTTAAATTGGTAGGTACTGTAATAATAATCAACGTTCAAGCACAATTTATCAGATCTAATTGATTGACAGTAAAAATAAGCACAATTTATAAAAAGAACTTTTTATAATAGAAAGTTTTTTACTAATTTATAGGTCATACTTTAAGTGTCATCTCAACAATGCACAGCATCCCTGATATTGCCAAAATATTAAGTCATACAACGCTGTGATTGATCATAGAGAAGATTGTTTCCTTGTTAACAAAATCAAGGGTAGTTGTATCTAAAAACTTTCTAAAACAGTTTATTTTATTAGCAGTTAAAATAATAATTACTGTTTTCACATTTAAGAACAAAAAAACAAAAAGAAAAAAAGTTCTCTCTCGCGAGATCGACCCTATTACGATAACCCAACAGAATTGTCACAATCAACCGCTTCAACCGCTTATCCAAATAGGCCACCGCAAGCTTATATGAAGTCTTTCAAAATGATAATATGTATACATATTTAATTTAATAACAATTCAGTATAAATTTCGAAATCTATGTATATGCCTAAACACACTTGAAACATGCATTGTCATCCAGTTCTTAGCTATCCTGAAAATTTCAGAGCTCTAGGTAGTCGGGAAATAAGTTTAAATTCGATTACAAAATTCCACCGAATGACACAGAGACAAAGAACACGGCGAAAATATAAAAACTTTCTAATAAAAATAAAAAATAATATAAATAGTTTATGATTTTTGAATACAAACATTGAAGCGTCAGAATCACTCATAAGTTTAGAAAATAAACCACGAAAATATAATCACAAATCATAATTTTTTTTGGAATACGGTGGTGCATACAGTTTAAACGCACAACCAGAATAAATGCAATTCCCTATTGTAGAACTACAATGTGCAGCGTAGGAATATGTCCATATACTAATAAATTAAATGGGTCTAAATACCGTTGTATCAGATCAGCATTGTAGGGTTCACATAATCACAAAAGTGAACACATTCAAAATTACCTTTTCTTTTTATTAATAGTTTGCTGTTTTATACTAAACCATTTGAACAAATTTTGGTACAAAATCAAGATTGTATAAATATGTTTAAAGTAATACCTACTTTGCAAAATATTTATTTTTTTCCACGGGACTATTTTAACGATTTATGTTATATAAATCTTTAGGATCTACAAATTAAAAACTATTCTATTTCCAAACTTGATGTTAACAACAAAAACACTACCTACCAACAATAAAAACATTCCAAAACTAATACCTTAAGTTCTTCTTGGAACAAATATAAGTATTTTTTTTAATTAAAAATTTTACAAATACGTACCAAAATTTATAAAAACCGACACATTTAACACATTTATAACAAGCACAAATTTTTAACACTTTTAATACAGAAAAATAATTAAAAGTTTTTAAAACATTCCTTATTGGAAATTTACGAAAAAAATAGGTAAATATTAACATATTTATATTATTTTTCATACGTTTACAGATGCTACGGATTCTAATAAGTGGAAGGTATGCGGATAGCGGAAAACTAAAAATAAGCCTTAGAGTAAGCACTCAAGATACTCGCCAACAGAGTTTTAATCCTCTAATTGATAACAACTATCTGAAGTAGTTTGTATGCAGTTCAGTATATCCGAAAATCCTCGGCATGAGCACCAAAATGAATTTATATTATGAAAAGTTCTTCCGCACCAGTACATGTTAATACCTGCCTAAACTCTAAGCCCTGGAAAGCTCCCTGCTGCTTCTCGTGATGGTGTAAGACGACTTTTCGATTTACAATTTCCAGTTTTTTTAACCAATTTAAATTTACCCAAAAACTAATTGACAATGTTATAATAATACCATTTAAATCAATTATCAATTTCAATATAAAGAGTTGTTTCCACTGTGACAATTTTTTTCTAGTGTATAACTATGTAAACAATTTAACCTATTAAAGAAAATAAAAAAACCCAATTACTTTTTTATTCGCTGTCAAAGTTCAAGTCCTTTATTCAAGAATCCTCATTCAATCATCAATTAACGCACTCCAAAAGAAATTCTTTTTTATTTCGCCTAACGAGATTAGTAAGTTTTGTCCCTTCTCTTTCTGTAAAAAAACTTAACCGACGTCGAAATTAGACCTCCTAAAGAAACTTTCGGGAATGACAAGTGATTTTCTTTTGAATATTTTATGATGGATTGTGTATCTTGAAGTACCTAAGCTTTTAACTTCATAAAATTATTCGAAAGGATAATATTAAATAAACATAATGTTTACTTTGGTGCCTGTAACATGTTAATTCGTTTGCCTTTCTATTTGGTCTAATTTATTTTCTTAAAGAATATTTGACATAATATACTTTATACTTGCTTTTTAAATAATTTGATAAAAGTCAATAACTAGATTATTCATTATTTTTTATTTGGTGCAGTTTTGGTAAAAACATCCAAAAACACTAAAAGGGCATTAAATTTTTACAAACAATTTTGTCGGAAATCATTCTAAGGTACTGTTTCTAATTTAAAGGTAAGTTTCTGACATCTATATAATATATAAAACTCAAAGGTGACTGACTGACTGACTGACTGACATAGTGATCTATCAACGCAGAGCCCAAACCGCTGGACGGATAGGGCTGAAATTTGGTAAGCAGGTAGATGTTATGACGTAGGCATCCGCTAAGAAAGGATTTTGATTAATTCCAGCCCAAGGGCATAAAATAGGGGATGAAAGTTTGTATGAAACTTTGTCAATTTTAAACCGTTCGGGCTGAGATTTTGCATGCATATAGCTACTATAACGTAGGCATACCCTAGAAAAGGATTTTGATTAATTCCACCCCTAAGGGGATAAAATAGGGGATGAAAATTTGTATGAAACTTTGTCAATTTTAAACCGATCGGGCTGAGATTTTGCATGCATGTAGCTACTATGACGTAGGCATCCCTTAAGAAAGAATTTTAATAAATTCCACCCCTAACGGGATAAAATAGGGGATAAAAGTTTGTCAATTTTAAACCAATCGGGCTGAGATTTTGCATGCATATAGCTACTATGACGTAGGCATCCCTTAAGAAAGAATTTTGATAAATTCCACCCCTAAGGAGATAAAAAAGGGGATGAAAGTTTTTATAAAACTTTTGTCAATTTTAAACCGATCGGGCTGAGATTTTGCATGCATGTAGCTACTATGACGTAGGCATCCCTTAAGAAAGGATTTTGATAAATTCCACCCATAAGGGGATAAAATAGGGAATGAAAGTTGGTATGAAACTTTGTCAATTTTAAACCGATCGGGCTGAGATTTTGCATACATATAGCTACTATGACTTGGGCATCCCCTAAGAAAGGATTTTGATAAATTCCACCCCTAAGGGTAAAATGGGGGATGAAAGTTTGTATGAAACTTTGTCAATTTCAAACTGATCGGGCTGAGATTTAGCATAATAATAGTCTAATACCACTCGCGCTTTAATGTGCGGGGTGTGTGGAGCGGTGAGGCGGTAGCACGCTGCTGCTGGCCGACATGACACTGTCGATAGACGCGTAGAGTCTTAAAAATTCGAGAATAAATTAGTTTTATTACGTAGTGGTTTACTAAGAAATGACTTTTTTAAATTCCATCCCTGAGGATTTAAAATAGGGGTTGCAAATTTGTATGAAACTCGGTGGCAAAGTCCACGCGAATGAAGTCGCGGACGGCCACTAGTTTGTTTATAAAATTTTGATATTTTAATAAAGAGACATTGTCAGATTTTTCAAATTTTTTTAAAACTGATCAAACTTTGCAAAAAGATATGGAAAATTAATTGTTCTTCATAGTGTCAGACACAAAATATATTATATATGATGCCACTAAGAAAATAATGTAATATGAAGACACTCGAAACGCTAAATAACTTTTGAATTAACAACAGTAAAACTAGCTATTTATTGTATATTAATAGCAGTAATTACATCTTACCAATAAAGAGAGTATTATTTGTATTTCTTTAGCAACATTTTCTTTTTTACGATCTTGGGAAGAAGGGTTTGGAAAAAGAGAATATGGTAAAAAAAATATTATTAAAAATAATGAAAAAAAGTTTGAAATCTTTTAAATTTTTTTGTGATGTTATTCAGACAAATTATTAGTATCTTCCTTTAAATTATACAATTGACTAGCTAGATATTGTATGTAATTTTATGAGATTGCAGTATCTAAAGAAGATACAGTATATGCCTATCCTTTATTTAAACCGTTTAAGAAAGAATGTCGGCCTTTGCTTGACACCAAGAAGATGTTGTATAATTTGTGTGAACACCAGTCCAACAAGTGTTTGTTTTTTTAAGCCTTCTTTCAACTTCACTTGCAAGGCTTAATAACATTTGGCAGCGTAGCGAGGCATCTCTAAGCAATAAAACGTGTCAGACTTAGATTTTTTATTTATTAGACTTAGATTTTTTATTTTTTTAATCTTCGATCAATATTAATACACCGCCGCACTTCTTGTACAAATAAGACCCTTCTTTCGAAATGAGGCCTCATTCCTGCAGTTGAATTAATAAAACTAGTCCCTCTTTACAAATTTGGCGAATTAATTAAAATGTATTTTAATAATGTTTATTTTATATATAAATAATTTATTGCTATTGAACTGCTGAAAACTTGATTAAAAAAGTTAAAAATTGTTTGTTGTTACAGAATTAGAGTAAATATGGCAATAATGCCACAGAAATGTAATAAAAAAATCAATTAAATTTAACAATGTGATAAAAAATTGATTGGGTAAAAAATAGTAAAACATTTTCAGTAATAATATATTTTAAAGGTAAAATCTTAAAATTTTAAGTAAAAGTTTTAATTAACCTAAAGTTAACATTATATTTTATATTCATTTACATTCACGTTTAAAAAGTACATACTTAAAATATAAAAAATATAAATACCCTATTTGCTAAAGGTTCCGAATTTTTTTTTGTAATTTTTTTTAACTATTATCTCGAGAATGTTGACTAAAGCTTTATGAAAATCATACCAACTAGCATAAACTGCAATTTAGCCAATACGGCGAAAGATTTATAGATAATATTTTAATAAAAATTTTAAGATCAATATTAACTAAAAATTTTAACAATTGAATAATTAGCAAGTACGTTAGACAGTATTGTTTAAATGCATACAGCATGGATTTATATCGAAAGACTTGAGATTAAAACCATTCTTTAAAAATAAAAAACTTTTTTATAAAAGTTGAACCGCCTTCAAAAAAAAAAAGAAAAAGGCACTAAAAAGTTGGAAATCAAATCTGTATTTCTTAAAAAAATTGGAGGCATCTGATTTCGATTTCCTTGAAGTCGGGTCCAATAGTGTATATATTTTCAAAAGATTTAAGTTACTAACATTTGAAATCTAGTTTTAATAGCTCAGATTAAAATATTTGCCATTGGTGCCGACTTCAAGGAAATTAAAATCAGATGCCTAGTTGAATAAATTTTTTTTTAAGACATGAAGATTTTATTTCTACCTTTTTAGTTCATTTTTCTTTTTTTTTGAGGTGGTTTAATTTAAAAAAAATATTTTTTTAATTTATATTTTTTAGTTTGTACCTACTTGGCTTTCTCAGATGTGGGCGCAATTTCATGTTGTATGTTGTATTATCTTCAAAACCTTCCGAATACTGTGAAAGAGGTACTGAGTTCAATCCCCAACAATCTTGACATGTACCAATGTGATTTTTTGAAGACATAATTTAATTCTTTAACACCTAGAGACATCATGCATGCACGGTAAAGGAAAACATCGTGACGAAAAGTGGACTTAATTGTCTGAAATCACCAACCCGAAGTGAGCAAGCGTGTTGATTAAACGCTCATTCCTTCTCTTTGTGAGAAGAAGCATTTGGCTTCAGAGTGGGACAATAACGGGCTAATTATTATGTCTTTATGTTATACATCATTATATTAACATGTTAACTTAATTCCAGAGCTTATTCTGTTGATTTTTGTGATATTTCCTGTAATATCTTTCACTTTGAATCACCTAATTTCTATGGGACCACAAGGACAATCTACTCTTTTGTTACCGGAGATATTCGGTAACAAACAAAAAATATGGTCGAATTGAAAACCTCTTTTTTTGAAATCAATTAAAAAAGGAAAAAGTATGTAAATAACGACCATTTCTAGCTGTTGTAAAAGAAACAATTTAAATTAATAGACATGAATAGTTATTTGTGACACAAGGACGGAAGACATACAAGATTAGATGTTTATTGACATCTATTGCACGATTAAAAGAATTAGTAATAAGGAATGGTTTTCTGATAATCGATTTCAAGATCCTTAATTTTTATACATACGAATACTTTGCTAATAAGCAACACAGTAAAAATTGTTATATTGAAAATATTACCATTAATATCTAATCATTTTAAATAAAAATAGCAGAGACAATGAACTATTTTAGTTTAATGAGCAAAAATAAAATATGTATTTTCATAATCGAATGATAAGTAGTTGTAAATTGACATAAATGTCAAATTTAAAATAAAATCTGTGAGAGAAATTAAATGTACCTAAATTAGAATCCTGGTTACCGTTAAAACAAGTTATTAGTAAATAGTATATTATACGCTGATTTTAAATAAATTTAATTAAAATTTGTATTATTCATTATGTATTTTTGATGACTCATAGCGTCATCTCTTTAGATAATCTAAAAGCTACTTTGCCGGCCTAGGCCGGAAAATGTCATTTTCTGGACGATCAATTAATAGTATTGTTTCTGGACGGAGGACCAAAAAAGTTATTTATTTTTAGATAGATTAGATTAGCTATATAGAGATATGAGAGATATATTCATTTAGACAATATACACTACAACCATTTTACAAATAAAACACAAATAGTATTCAGACAGACAACAAACAAATTAATTAAAAAAAATGATTAGTTTAAGCAAAACATCATATGTAGAAAACAAACCTTTGTCAAAAACTGTAACAAATTTATTAAATAAGAAATTTATATATTTAGAAATTTCTGTTTTGTTAAAAGGTTTACATGTTTAAATAACTTAATTAAAAAAACTGGTCCCAATACGGGATTTAATTATCAGTATAAACCTACCGTCATTTAAAAGTCATTTATGTAGTTAATAGTAGTTTACGTAAAAAGTCCTGAAAGTGGTCTTTTACTGGACGAGTATGCAAATTGCAGGGCGAGCCATAGGCGAACCACAAGCTGTTTATGATTGTCTCTTCTTTCTGGTATCCATAATTACTTTTAAATGTCATAGAGGACAGAAAGCTTACATTAAATTTCGTTTTTTTCAACAGAGGTAGGTAAGTTATATACAGTGATGGGCAAATGTGTGGAACCAAGTGAATAACTCTGGAAAGGTTAAAGATATCAGATTGAAATTTGGAAGGTAAGTATTACAGTAAATTGCTCATTTGTTTTTAATTTTCTCAACAATTTTGAATTTCCGGTTTAACCGGAAATGATGTCGATTTTAAATTTTTTAATGAAACACCCTGTATATTATTTTGGTTTCGAATAAAGCATTTTATTACGATTCCAAAAATATAGGGTTCGATATTTATTCGAAACCAAAATAATATACAGGGTGTTTCATTAAAAAATTTAAAATCGACATCATTTCCGGTTAAACCGGAAATTCAAAATTGTTGAAAAAATTAAAAACAAATGAGCCATTTACTGTAATACCTACGTTCCAAATTTCATTTCGATATCTTTAACCGTTCCAGAGATATTCACTTGGTTCCACACATTTGCCCATCACTGTATATACATAAAAGCGAAAGGTCGCTCTTCACCATATCTCAGAAACTATAAGACCTAAAAACTTGAAATTTGATAGGTAGGTTCCTTATAGGGTCTAGACGTCCGCTAAGAAAGGATTTTACGAAACTCTACCCCTAAGGAAGTAAAACGGGGGTTGGAAATTTGTATGAAAGTCCTATGTTTTTGAAGTAAGTGACTAGAAAATTAAAATGTGTGCTCTTTAGAGGTTGTGGAGGTGTACTTATATTGTATTTCTAGAAATCAACCCCTTTCATAAGGATTGCACGGGAGTCGAATACTTTTTATACAACAATCATTACGCCACGTGAACGACATCGCAGGTACCTACATCGATTTGGAACCCAAAAATGTAGTAAGATTTTTTTTGTCTGTTTGTCTGTCTGCCTGTACGTTTGTGTGCGCATCACATGAAAACTACTGATTCGATTCGAATGCGGTTTTCACATATGTATTTGTCTTCTTTAAACTTAACATCTGGTGTATAAAAATTTTGGCACGGTTTTTCTATTGGAATAGTTGAAGAATGACATAGGGTACTTTTTATACAACAATCAACACTGAAATAATACACAACATGCATACATACGTACTTACTATAATTTAGTTTAGATATTCGAAACTAGATGGCGCTAGGAGGTTATTAAAACAAATGATTCAAAAATATACATAGTAAAAAACAAAGTCGCTTTTTCTGTCCCTATTTCCCTTTGTATGATTAAATCTTGAAAACTACGCAACGGATTTTGATGCGTTTTTTTTTAATAGATAGAGTGATTCAAGAGGAAGGTTTATATGTATAATAACATCCATTAAATAGTGGAGAAATACTGTTATTTTTAATATTTCTGATGTGATGTCGTTAATTATCAATTTTTTTCCGCTTACATTGCAAACGCAGGCTGAACCCTACGAGATTTATCAAAATAATGTACTAATTATTTGTACACATTAAAAAGGTCTACAGAAAAGTCCGCGATGGTATATGTCTATCTCTTATGGTTATGGATATCCCACAATAACATTTTTTGTCATTTACGTTGTACGACAAATAATGGCTAATTTTCGAAGCGATTTTAACCAATACAGCATTAATCCTTATCCAATTAAATAGCTTAAATACATTGTTGATTTAATATAGATCTATATGGTCCTTTACAGCACAAGATTTAAATGAATATTTTCGAAGATATTACAGATTTAAAATTGCGGGACGTAGCGCTGGCGGTGGTACTGGCCGGCCGGGACGGCGGCAGCGTGCCTATATATAGCGCGTAAAAGGCCGCGATTTTCCCTGTAGCACTTTGAATTTTGCAGCGATCGGACGGGTTTTTTACGAAATTAATCATTATGACGCTACCCTAAGGTGGCGCAGTTGAGATGTTATAAATTTACACCTGTAATTCTTACATAACTAAGTACTATAAGGCCACCGTAAGGTGGCGCAGTTGATATCTCATATATGTATTTAAAAGAGCAAAACTTACTTACCTAAGAACTATGACGCCACCGTTGGGTAGCGCAGTTAATATATAATATACCTAACCGATAAATTACAAAGTACTATAAATAATAGTAAAAACTGGTAACCAACGAGAAAATATGATAAAAAATACAAAAAATTAATCGTAAAAATTAAAAAAAAAAATTGGAAAAAACATTAGTGTTAGGCGGTGCGAAGTTCGCCGGTAGTGATTTATAATTATTAATTATTAAAATCTGTTCACCGTAAAAGTAGTTTGGCAAAGACTTATTTTACGAAGAATATACCTACAGAATGATTAAAATTAAAATTTTATATGTAAAATTAAATCATTTGTGAATATCCCAATTTCACGCGGGCAAAACCGCGGGTAAAAGCTAGTACAGATATATGTGTGTCAATCAAATATGTTTAAAAGTATTGTTGACTTTATTTATTACATCAATAACTAAATACTAAATTTGTCAATAAATAACTGTAAAGGTTCTAGTTTTTCAATTAATTTGGTAGATGCAATCGATAGGCCTTACATGTAAATTAATACTATTTTAAGACAAACGAGTTAATAAACACAGCTAGTCCCTTGTCGTACAGTGCCAAGCGTTTAAAATATTCAAACGGAAATTAAGGGCAAACATTCTTGAACCTCATTTCCGAAAATCGTTATAAGCCTTAGCCTAAAATAGATCTAGCCCTTTGTTCATATTAATTTATGTTTGACAATTGCCATAAAAACCGTGTGCTGAAAAGTATGAAAGAATTTAGTATTATGGTAAATCGATTTTATTGAAAGAACAAATTCACCAAGTGCAATGGACAATATTTCATTGATAGCAATAAATAAGCTCCATCCAACAAGGACCGATGTTACACTTACCTACCTTTTACTTTCCTCCATGATAAAACTAACCACTTTGTATGATTAAACAAAAGTTTTAGGTTAAGTAGAGAGTAGGTACATTTTAGGATATGATAATCAACAAGCCTTAAATTAAATAAGTAGGTGATTTTAAATATTGAACTGCGTACCTAATTAAAAATACTTAATGTTTCTTTTCTTGTCTAATGCAAATTTTAGATCTTAAAAATTCTTATATTAAAAACTAGCTGACCCGGCGGACTTCGTACCGCAAATCATTTATGTCATTCTTCCATTTTTCGTTTTTTCAATTTATTTTGAATTTATCGTTTTCATTATATTTTCTCGTTAGTTATCAGGTTTATACTATTTTTTTCGTTGTATTTGTAATTTATTTATTAAATATATTTGATATTAATTGCGCCACCTTACGGTGGCGTGATTATAGTAATCAAATAAGTAGTGGTTGCTCGTTTAATGGAAGCGCCATCTGGTGATAACTTCCATTAATACGAATATCTTATTCATATTAATCATTTAAAATACAGCATCCTACTAATTTTCACGACAATCGGTTGAACAGGGCAGAAATTGTTACTCTGCAGCGCCACCTCAAACCTTCTCCGTGGAAAAATACTTATGCATACCAATTTTCATGACAAACGGTTAAACGGGGCAGAAGTTGCTACTCTGCAGTGCCACCCGGTGGCGAGTGGCATCAATGAGCATATTATGCAAACCTTCTCCTTGTAAAAATACATATAGATACCAATTTTCATGACAATCGGTTGAACGGGACAGAAGTTGCTACTCTGCAGCGCCACCTGGTGGCGAGTGGCATCAATAAGCATAACATATAAACCTTCTCCGTGCAAAATACATATACATACCAATTTTCATGACAATCGATTGAACGGGGCAGAAGTTGCTACTCTGCAGCGCCACCTGGTGGCGAGTGGCATCAATGAGCATATCATATAAACCTTCTCCGTGAAAAAATACATATATATATATATATATATATATATATATATATACAAAAGGGGAAAATTATTGGGCATGTACGCAAAAAGGATCAATAAGGCCACGAGTAGGAATGGTAACCGCAGACATGCATGTTTCTGGCTCATTAGCCGTCATCAGTGCGGCATAACCAAGTAGGGTATTGCACTTGGCTAGCAAAAGTGTTGGGTACTTGGGAGCAAAGGATGTTGGGGAAACATGTGTAAAGAAACATAAAAACACAAAAACAACGAAAGCTCACACAGGAGTCCTATCGCCATTTTGTGCTTTCGGCCAGCTGTGCCAATGGGTTTTCGGCTAGCAACCAGCGTCGCAACGTTGGCGAAACGGACTCATTGTGTTTGAGTTGTTCTAAGCCCAGGATATGAAATAAACAGAGTGCCAAGAAAATGCGTATTAATATAAACAAAAGGGGAAAATTATTGGGCATGTACGCAAAAAGGATCAATAAGGCCACAAGTAGGAATAGTAACCGCAGACATGCATGTTTCTGGCTCATTAGCCGTCATCAGTGCGGCATAACCAAGTAGGGTATTGCACTTGGCTAGCAAAAGTGTTGGGTACTTG
Organism: Altica lythri; assembly: GCA_964028335.1. Classification (NCBI taxonomy): domain Eukaryota; kingdom Metazoa; phylum Arthropoda; class Insecta; order Coleoptera; family Chrysomelidae; genus Altica; species Altica lythri. The sequence goes on along the minus strand of OZ034805.1, from coordinate 49,239,909 downwards.
GGAGCAAAGGATGTTGGGAAAACATGTGTAAAGAAACATAAAAACACAAAAACAACGAAAGCTCAGACAGGAGTCCTATCGCCATTTTGTGCTTTCGGCCAGCTGTGCCAATGAGTTTTCGGCTAGCAACCAGCGTCGCAACGTTGGCGAAACGGACTCATTGTGTTTGAGTCGTTCTAAGCCCAGGATATGAAATAAACAGAGTGCCAAGAAAATGCGTATTAATATAAACAAAAGGGGAAAATTATTGGGCATGTACGCAAAAAGGATCAATAAGGCCACGAGTAGGAATGGTAACCGCAAACATGCATGTTTCTGGCTCATTAGCCGTCATCAGTGCGGCATAACCAAGTAGGGTATTGCACTTGGCTAGCAAAAGTGTTGGGTACTTTTTGCGTACATGCCCAATAATTTTCCCCTTTTGTTTATATTAATACGCATTTTCTTGGCACTCTGTTTATTTCATATCCTGTGCTTAGAACGACTCAAACACAATGAGTCCGTTTCGCCAACGTTGCGACGCTGGTTGCTAGCCGAAAACCCATTGGCACAGCTGGCCGAAAGCACAAAATGGCGATAGGACTCCTGTGTGAGCTTTCGTTGTTTTTGTGTTTTTATGTTTCGTTACACATGTTTCCCCAACATCCTTTGCTCCCAAGTACCCAACACTTTTGCTAGCCAAGTGCAATACCCTACTTGGTTATGCCGCACTGATGACGGCTAATGAGCCAGAAACATGCATGTCTGCGGTTACCATTCCTACTCGTGGCCTTATTGATCCTTTTTGCGTACATGCCCAATAATTTTCCCCTTTTGTTTATATTAATACGCATTTTCTTGGCACTCTGTTTATTTTATATCCTGGGCTTAGAACGACTCAAACACAATGAGTCCGTTTCGCCAACGTTGCGACGCTGGTTGCTAGCCGAAAACCCATTGGCACAGCTGGCCGAAAGCACAAAATGGCGATAGGACTCCTGTGTGAGCTTTCGTTGTTTTTGTGTTTTTATGTTTCTTTACACATGTTTCCCCAACATCCTTTGCTCCCAAGTACCCAACACTTTTGCTAGCCAAGTGCAATACCCTACTAGGTTATGCCGCACTGATGACGGCTAATGAGCCAGAAACATGCATGTCTGCGGTTACCATTCCTACTCGTGGCCTTATTGATCCTTTTTGCGTACATGCCCAATAATTTTCCCCTTTTGTTTATATTAATACGCATTTTCTTGGCACTCTGTTTATATATATATATATATATATATATATATATATATATATATAAAAAAGGGGTGCCAAGTATGCGTACCTATAACAAACAAAAGGGGAAAAATTAATGGGCATGTACGCAAAAAGGATCATAGGGTCACGAATAGGGAATGGTAACCGCAGACATGCATGTTTCTGGCTCGTTAGCCGTCATCAGTGCGGCATAACCAAGTAAGGTATTGCACTTGGCCGGCAAGAGTGTTGAGTACTTGGGAGCAAAGGATGGTAGGGAAACATGTATTAAAAAGCGAAAAACACAAACAACGAAACTCACACAAGAGTCCTATCGCCATTTGTGGCTTCGGCCAGCTGTGCCCAAACACAATGAGTCCGTTTCGCCAACGCGGCGACGCTGTTCGTAGCCCCGAAATGTGGGCACAGCTGGCCGAAGCCACAAATGGCGATAGGACTCTTGTGTGAGTTTCGTTGTTTGTGTTTTTCGCTTTTTAATACATGTTTCCCTACCATCCTTTGCTCCCAAGTACTCAACACTCTTGCTGGCCAAGTGCAATACCTTACTTGGTTATGCCGCACTGATGACGGCTAACGAGCCAGAAACATGCATGTCTGCGGTTACCATTCCCTATTCGTGACCCTATGATCCTTTTTGCGTACATGCCCATTAATTTTTCCCCTTTTATATATATATATATATATATATATATATATATATATATATATATATATATATATATATATATATATATATATATAATAGGTTCCAATATCAGCTGGGAATAACCCTTTTTTTATAAATAAGGAAGCGAAAAGAAACTAGTTGCTTCAATGTGGTGTCTTTATTTTTTGTTAAGCTTTCGCCAACTGAACGTCTGGCTTCATCAGAACTTACTACAATGAGAAAAATGTAACTTATAACAGAATACTTATTGGTTATATATATATCTTACCAAAAATTTGACACAAGTCTTAGAGATATGTAGGAACAGAAATAAGCATCTTATTATGTAATTTTGAATGGAAATTACGTAAAACGTCTTCGGAGTTTTTTTTAAAGAAAATTCTTTTTAAAATAACGGCCACGTGTAGAGAAATTAGAAATTCAGAATTGATAAGTCAAATGTCAGTTCGGCTGTCACTAATCGCACTGACATTTGCCTCATATCCTCTTCTTTTTTGGTTTAAAAGGGTACTCATTTCAGTACTTGGTAAAATTTACATTAAAATTGCATCTCCTTACTTACTAAGTTGATTATTTTTGTTCCAATTGTAAAATACATTGTTAAGTGATATCAAATAAAATCACAAAATACAAATAAATATATATATATATATATATATATATATATATATATATATATATATATATATATATATATATATATATATATATATATATATATATATATATATATATATATATATATATTAATTTTCATAATTTCATAATAATCGGTCCAGTAGTTTTTGAGTTCATTGATTTCAAACATAAAAACACATCCTTTTTTATATATTATACTTATCTATAGATATAGAATATTTGTACCTTGTTATCTAGTTTTTTAGGTAATTTAGTTTTATAATCTCCATGTTGTTAATAATTATAGAGTAAAACTTGTAAAAAAGGAAAATTCCGTAAATAAATTAATAAATAAATAAAATTTATACATTCCATAAATTAAAACTATGGGTGTGATGTCACAGGTTAAGTAACCACGTTTCCGAACAAACGATGCTCTTTCAATATAGTCTATGGCTGTGAATGACATTGACATTCGTTACGCGCGTTTTTTAAAATATGCAAAATTGAATGTCTATTTTTCAATATTTCTGAGAGATTTTCTTAATATTTTTTTCCGTAAGAACATTCTCCTAATAATAACAAATACAACACAAAAAGAATTAGTAAAATCGGTCCAGCCATTCACGCGTGATGCGATGACCAAGGAAAACGGGTTTCATTTTTATATATATAGACTAGCTGACCCGGCGAACTTCGTACCGCCTACTAATGTTTTTTTTACCATATTCCAAATTTTTACGGTTTTGTAAATAATCGATTAGATATGTCATATATTAACTGCGCCACCTTATGGTGGCGTCATAGTACTTAATTACGCAAGAATTGCTAATGTAAATTTATACTATCTCAACTGCGCCACTTTACGGTGGCGTCTTAGTAAGGATCACTCTTTTAAATATATGAAATAGGTGTACTGGGCGCGCGTTGCTACGCCAACAACTAAAATAAATTTAAGAAAAATAAAAGATGAAGAGATAGAGAAGGAAAGAAAGTTTATAGTTTTGTTTCACTTATCGCACCAAAAATATATTTTTCGAACTTATATTTATATGAAATCGTATAGATATCTATTAATCAATATTGAATTTGATACATGGAAGCTTTATTTAATTAAGTAACCACGTTTCCGAACAAACGATGCTCTTTCAATTATATAGTCTATGGCTGTGAATGACATTGACATTCGTTACGCGCGTTTTTTAAAATATGCAAAATTAAATGTCTATTTTTCAATATTTCTGAGAGATTTTCTTAATATTTTCTTCCGTAAGAACCTTCTCCTAATAATAACAAATACAACACAAAAAGAATTACAAAAATCTGTCCAGCCATTCGCGCGTGATGCCATGACCAAGGAAAACGGGTTTCATTTTTATATATATAGATAAATACAATGAACATTTACAAAAAATATTATTCGTTTGGTTTTTGTGAATACACACTTTATAAAAGGTACAAACAACAATTTTGGTTGAAAGTTCTTCCTTTGAAGTTATCTATTTACCTGGGAAAAGCTCGAGACCAAAAAAAAAATATTTTTTTTATGTTAACATAGGTTAATTAGCCTCAAGTGTAAACATACTTTGACTTTATCTTTCTGTAACATAAGAAGCCTTTGTGCGAAATGAAAGATATACTATGTGAGGAAGTTAAATTTATTCTTTATTTACGGAAATGGATTTAATTGTCATATAAAATTTTAAGTTTGTTTTACTACTGAGTAAATAAGTAATAAAAATCTTTAATTTATAAATTAAATTAAAAAAAAAGTTAATACGGTTTAAACACCTATAAAAACGCAGTTTTTAAATTTAATTTCTTTACCATCCTATATACCTACTGTTAGTATTGCTTTTAAGTTTCCTTTTACTAGCCAATTTTCAAAATGACGAAGTACAGATTCATAAAAAAAAATGATTGAAAATATTTCATATTATTGCTAATAGAGAGGGAAAACCAAACACCATGTAGAATTTTTTACCTTTGATGTTTTATCAAATTTCGTTTTTAATTCCACTTTTAAATTAGCAATTGGCTTAGGTACATATTTCAATGTCACTTTTAGCCAATACATAAGCGAAATTTTGTTTGTGTTTATAAAATAACATTAACAATACTCTGGAAATAATATAATATTTATTTTCCATTATTGCCACAATCATTTTCCAGGAAACATATAATTTTATTTTTCTTTGATCTTTCGTATTTCTGCCGCTTTGAAACAAACGGAATTATATTTAATATATTAAAGTGATTAAAAGATTATAAAGACTTCAAAATGATCTACATTGTATTTGAAATTTTAAAGGTTATTATCTTAAATATTAATACCAGATTTTGGACTAATTAAGTTTGTTATAAAGAATTATATTAAAGATGTATTGATTTATGAAACTTTTATATAGACTATATATAAAAAAAGTACCAAGTATGCGTACTTATGACAAACAAAAGGGGGAAATTAACGGGCATGTACGCAAAAAGGATCATAGTTACGAGTAGGGATGGTAACCGCAGACATGCATGTTTCTGGCTCGTTAGCCGTCATCAGTGCGGCATAACCAAGTAAGGTATTGCACTTGGCTAGCAAAAGTGTTGGGTACTTGGGAGCAAAGGATGGTAGGGAAACATTTGTCAAAAAACACAAACAACGAACGCTCACACAGGAGTCCTATCGCCATTTGTGCCTTCGGCCAGCTGTGCCCAAATTTCGGGCCTACGACCAGCGTCGCCACGTTAATAAAACGGACTCATTGTGTTTAAGCCGTTCCAAGTCCAGGATGTGAAACAAAAAAGGTGCCATGTATGCGTGCTTATGACAAACAAAAGGGGGAAATTAACGGGCATGTACGCAAAAAGGATCATAGTTACGAGTAGGGATGGTAACCGCAGACATGCATGTTTCTGGCTCGTTAGCCGTCATCATTGCGGCATAACCAAGTAAGGTATACCTATATATTATTGTTTTATTGGTAAAGCAATGTTGATAAATTATCTTTATCATATTGTACAACATAATTAGTAATTTACTATCAAACCCAAATTAAGATTATTTAAAAGGTAATATTTTTATTAAAGAACATTATTTCGTTGAAAATAGAACGATTACTTTGACGTTAATGATTTGAATTAATTAATTTTATTTATTTTAATTTATTTACAAAAAATCACTTTAGCACCTCACGTCATTGTCTCTTAAAATGATTTACAGATATTCCCAAAATCTCACAATTAAATTCATTAGATAATCTGGAGAACCGAGATAAAGGCGTATGGTAGGCATAATTACGGGCATGGAACAGAACAACAAACAAATTAGTATTACGTGTACCACACGTAGAAACTTTTCTTTTAGCAATTCAGGGCAATTTAAATCACCAGAGATAAGTTTCAGACGATCAGCAAGAATACGATCATAAGACCATAAGACATCCCATAAAAAAACTTGAAGCTTATAAAAACGAAAAGATTGGTTTTTTAAATAAAGTTGTAAGTACAATATAAACTGAGTTATGGCTGTTCAATAATGTTTAGTTACAATTTTGTCTTTCAGCTTGAGTATTTAAGGTCAAATAGCGGAAAACGGATACATTTTTAGTTAATATATCAAACAGGGCTTAAAAATATGTACCTTTAAATAGGCGTTCGTTCAAGTCTTTTGAATTAAATGTACGTGAGATATAAAACTTTAGTCACCTTAGAATGCCCAGTTTTTAAAAAAAGTACATTTATTTTGTTTTAAATAACTTCTGAACTATAATAGATACGATGATTAAATACAAAAAGCATGTTTTTTCAACAAAAATTTTGGTTAAAGAGTCTTTGAAGTCACCCTTACCTGGGAACAGAGGGCCTCCCATAAATCCGATCCCTTTTTCGACCCTCACAGTAGGCGGTGATATGCACTTATGATTTTACAATATATTGTTAAAATTAAAAAAATATATGTGATTAATTTTTTATAAATAAAAATAAATAAAAACCAGAAACGTAATAGATCATTTTTTTCTGATTTCTACAATACTTACGCAAAACTAAGTTTACATGCGCTAGAGATATTTTTTGTTATATTGAGTGTTGTTCTTTTCTTAGTACATTGTAGAATATTTTAGTGTCTTATTTGTAAACTTCAAAGTTTTTATTTTCTTTTTGCCCCTTAAAAAATAACGCAGATATAGTTGATTAAAGTTTGCTTTATAGCACACGAATCATCAGTCGACTCTTTAACCTTTCGCTTTAAATATAAAAAACTTTAAGATGTTTTTACATCTCTTATCTTATAGCTAATTAAATTAACTATAAATTTAAATAGATTGTAAAATATGCTATTAGGGTCCAAGAAAATGTCTCTTTTATTTGTCTTCCGCTGGGTCCAGGTAAGGAGTGACCTCAAAGACTCTTCAACCAATTTTTTTATGGATGTAGTAACAACAAAATAAACCAAAGTTTTGTTATGAAAAATGCAGAACATGTTCTAGCGACAACTGCCAAAATTATCCTCCACTATACAATAAGGAGACGATCAACATAAAGATTTAAAAAATAAATAAATTTATATTTATTTATTAACTACAAAGGTTTTTTACTTTTAGATTGTATATGAACTTAATTTTTGTATTTACATCCATGTCTGAGTAATTATTAAGGGTTATTAACTAATTCATTTTTTTAAAAGAGGTAGTTATAAAGGGTTAAAATTAATTAAAATCAAATAACATTAAATAAGAAAAAAACATTTTTGTTACTGAAATGCATTCAAGAAATGTTTTAAAACTGATAAAAATATTTTTTAATTCATTTTTACAAAAGTTGTGAGGCTTGAAATGTTGAAATTATAATAAAAAGTTTTTATAAACATGAAACTATTTTTGGTTTATTAAAATGCACTCAACAAATGTTTGAAAACAATAAAAATATGTTTTTGATTCATGTTTGGTAAAAGGGTGAAACTTTTTTTAATAAAAATGATGGTATTTATTTTTATTCGTATTTTTTAAGCTAGTACAATGTTTTTTATGTTAGTTTTTAGTATTTGGTTGTTTGCGTTTTTAATAGGTCTTAAGGGTTAAAAATTGTTAATAATTAATTTTTATATAAAAGAATACATTACAAAATTTATCTATCTTATACGAATAAACAAGATTTAAGTTCATAAAATAATTGAATTCGTGTTTTTTTTTCTTCAATGTGGTATAGTTTTCAGACCCTTATAAACAAAAAGTTTAACAAAAGTGTATATAACTTTTGAATTAGATAGTAAAGTAGTAAAGTAAAGTTTTCAGAAAAAATTATGCAGTTATGAGAAATTCTGAGCCTCGCAGCTACTGGAATATTATCTAAACTTAATTTGGAGTTTGCTTTTACCTGTTTGGGATCATATCTTTCATAATTAGTTATGTTTCTCCTTCATTTTTATGTTAAAGTGGTTTACTCTCATGTTAGTGCGTTGTTTGTTTTATTCCTCTATAATTTGTATTCTTTCAGATCTTATACAACAATACCTTTTTTTCAGATAAGATTTTCTTGGTTGTTTTTCTCCAACCACTCTATCTCTATATAGATTTTGTTTTATTAGTTTCTTCGTTTAATATTTGTTTTTACAGTTTGTTTAATTTTTATTTGTCGACAAACTATTATATATTTATCGTTTTTTTAATCGAAAAATATTATTTTTTAAATTTCATGGTTTTACCACTGATGACTGGACTATTACACAAGATTTGACGACTGTTCGTGTGAAACTGTTAGGCAGGTGGACGAGGTTAAATATCTTGGAGTAGTGCTGGACATGTCATTTTCATGGAAAATGCATGTCAATAAAATTAAAAGATCAATCAAAAACTCAATTAGAAAGTTTTATTTTCTAAAAAGCATGTGCCCTCCTAATATTCTGCGAATGTTATATTTTGCTTTAATTCAGTCAAGATTACAATATGGAATCTCCTCGTGGGGTGGAACTTAACCCAGTACGATAAGTCCATTGCAGGTTGCACAGAAACATGTTATTAGACTAGTTATGTCGGGGAAATCAAATATGACCCATTCTCTACCGCTTTTCAGAGATTTTAAAATCTTGCCCTTGAGGTGTTTATTTTTTAATAAAATACTAAATGACTTTCTAATTGGTGGTAGGGGTGGGGGTATAGAGTCCTGCAAGCAGGCATTTTGCAGTAGGAGAAATAGGGGAGGTCTCATTCTGCCCAAGCCACGAGTTGAAAAATTTAAAAGATCTAACTTGTATATGGCTCCAAAGATTTTTAATTTCTTGCCCGATAATATTAAATATGCTGCTTCAGTGGCTTGAAGGAAAAAACTGTTATATCAGTGGCTTCTTACAATTGATGATCCCGAAATATACTTTGGTCCACTTCATGTCATACCTAAGTAATCTACCTTCATTCATTAATGCATAAATTCATCTTAGAACAAAGTCGATCGTTTTATTTTATACAAGTCATATAGATTTATATATTTTTTTATGAAAAAGTAAAATTTTGTTTTCGTTCATATTTTTAAATTTTTTTTTATTTTCTCGGCAGCACCACTGCGTCACTCAAAAAAAAGAAAAAAAATTAATTTAAAAGAAAAAATGTATTTAAGAAAAAAAATGTTATGCAATTAAAAGACTTTTTATCTATAAATAATGGTAACCTCCTTCCTAAGGAGGTACCTAATTTCCATACAAATTGTAAAATAATTTATAAAACCATATTTGTATTAACATTTGTAAGGAAATAAAGGATTATTATTATTAATACTATATTCGAATTCCTTAAAAAATTGCCAATCGTTTTATGTGTATAAAATATATTTTTATTAAATAAATAACTAATATAGAGGCAATTCTAATTTTGTATTAGCTGCCTATTTCACATAAACTTGTTTCTGTTGCGTAAAGTAAAAGATAAAAAGAACACTTTTGCGTTTAATGGTATGATAGTATCTGTAGAAGAATTTAATAATAAAATCTGTTTTTAACATAAAAATGCTTTTTGTTAATGAGTATTGTATTATAATAATAATAATAATTTAAATAATTAATACAAAATTCATTATCTTGATTTAACAACCTAAATAAACAAAATTATTTATTAAGATTTTAGTCGTTACTGTCGCCCATTTATTTTATACTCAATGTGGTTTAAAACGGTGGCGTAATAAGTTTTTGAGCGTTTTTTCAGTTAATTCCACTTGAAAAATGACTTTTTCTCTTCCCGAATACTTGGAGAACAAACTTTTAGTCCTCTCATCCCATATCCGAAGCCAGCGTTTACTCGAAATCCTCTATTTACGTATAGATGCCTTAACGTCGTGTATAAATGACACCTGTTATAAAGGCAATTCGTCTTTCAATGTTTGGATTTCCTATTTGAAAGGAAGTTGTGTTACGGTTGATAGAAGGCCTATATTATCAAAAAATAAAAATAAATTGAATGTCTGTATACTTTTCAAACATACAAATTTTCTTCTGATAACCAAAAACCAAAATTTCATAACTACTAGAAGATGACCCTGATAGAAGACTGCAGTTTTGTGTACAAATCGTGGATCAACCGTGCACGAACACCATTCTCATAGAGAGAAAATTCTGTTGTATAATGAATCTAGGTTTTTGTTAAAGAATGAGATAAAAAGTTAATGTTTGGTAAAAAATTAATATATAAAACCAATATTCTTTACCGAATAAAATATCTAAAACTTTTGCGTTTCGGAAACCTGTACATGTTAATTTTCTAAATTGAGACATCTGGATTTAACAGGATGGTGCGCTCTGTAGGTATTTTGCAAAAACTGTTCGTTAATATCTGTATGCTGTAATTTAAGAAAGATCGATTGTTAGAAGGGGACCTATTGAATGACAACCGATATTTCCAGATCTCAACTTCTTAAACTTCTTTTTATGAGGGTACTCAAAAAGCAAAACCAAACCGATAAGTACTGGGAAGTGAAACACACGAATAACAAATGAGTATAGATTTATTTACTCTTAAGTAAATAAAATGTTCAAAGTGATTTCGATTGCTATTAAAATAAAGGCAAATTGTGAATGGACATTAGTTAAAATAATAATTCAATGTATTAGTTTAATTACTTGTTTTTGGAATTTAGTAGTTATGTAACATTGTTACAGTTACCTATATCTTACTTGTTCTTATAAAAAAACGGTTTTTTCGATAAGCTTATCATTAAAATCACTTGGAAGTACCTAGAACCTAGACACTACTTCTGGTAAGCGTAAGCCGATATTATAAGGAAAGGAAAGTGGTCTTGTAAAACAAAGTATTTAAAATTTTATAACTCTAAGAAGGTATTATATATTAAAAGGTTATTGTTGTCCCGAAATAAGACATGCATAATTAAGAATTGAAAAGCGTTAAAATTTTATAAATTCAACTTTTCCATTATCTTTAGTTATATTTTAGTTCGATGGGTATTTAAAATATAAAATATTAATATTTTAGGATAGAATAATTAAACTGATTCAGCATTTTAGCATTTCGATGTTTACGCAGTTTTCTTAGGTTCTTCCATAGACAAATTAAAGGGTTCTTCATTCCCTTTGTCGTTAGTAAAAAAACACGGACAAAGTTATTTTAATCCACCTTACTTTTAGGTTTTTGACTATCCGTATGGTCTTATTTGCGCCACTTTGTTTAATTAACACAGTTTTTCGTCCTCGTCCTTTAATATTCCTTAGTAAGTTGAGACCTAAAGACGTTAAAATATTTGAACACCGTGAAAAATTCCCCAGCAGTGCTGTACGGAAAAATATAATTAAATCAACATTTTTAAATTTGTAAAGGTTCACAAGATTCGCCGTTGCATAGAATTTAGATACAATTCACATATTGTTGAAGAACTTTCAAATGCAGAAATTAAAAAAATACTTATTTTTTACAGTGTAATTATAAATTAAAAAGAAAAAAATAGAATAGTGTTACAATTATAAAAAAAATCTACCTTTAAAAAAATTCAAACTTTAACAAAGTAAGTACTAAACAATATCGGGAAATTGTAAACATATTGGGAAAAAAATAACAATTTTATAAATTCGAAAATTATAATTAAAAATACATTAAAAATATTTAAACTAGGTTATAAAACATAAGGCAACACTTACCAATTAAAAAAATTAAAATATAAAAAATAAAAATAAAAAAAGTGTGTGTGTGTGTAACCTTTACGCGCGATTGAAGTAAAACTTATTTAACGTATCTACGTATCGCAAAATAAATATTGAATTACAATTCAATTATATTTATTGTCTATATACTTTACAAAAAAAATTCTCTTATAATATTATTTAACAAAAGAGATTTGATATATTTTTCTTAAAAATGATGAAAGAAAACTAGTTTAACAATAATAAAAATTAACACTTACGTTTTTTGCAGGTCAAGTCATTATCAGGTTTTTGATTTTTTCTTTTATTATTATTTATTGATGAAAGAGTAAAATGTTCTTGAGAATCCACCATTTTATTCAAGTGACAACTATTTTGTTTTGACGTTCACAATTTCCTTTTTATTTTAGCTCTTTAAGTCTATAAAACGAAAATAGCTAGGTATAAATCATAGGTATAAATAATTAGGTATAAATAGTGTAATTACAGACCAAAAATAAAATGTATGCACCTTCGCTGGGTGCGTAAGTAATAGTGGGGGACACAAAACTGATGCCAGCGCCCAACTACGGAAAATACAGAACTAAGGGTGGCTCTTTATCACATAAGTCTATAAAAATAACACGTGTGTCAGTTTAATAAGATAAATAAAATAAAATTGGTCACAAAAGTTGTTGTGTAGTCGATAGCAAAAATACTGATAGAAACAGCAATTTTAAATTTTACAAGTTCCTGGTTGCCAAGTAAAAATTAAATCAGCGAAAAAATGTACAGCTGCTGTTTAAAGGCAAAAGTAAGTGTTACTGTAACCCATAGGTAACCGTATTGTATAAAATAATATCCTATACATATGTACATCCTGTCAGAAAAATAAGTACATAATAATTTAATTGATTCTTAATACGAATTCCATTTTTTATATTACAAATAAAATAAAGAAAATAAAAAATTATCATTCATTCGTAAATATAAAATGAAGGTAAATAGAACGATTCGTTATCATTTATATAATTGCAGATTGTTATATATTTATTATTATTTACTGATTTTTCATTCAACATTAATTTTTCAAAAATGAACATGTTGATAGATTTTGACACTACTTATAACTTAATTTACTTGATACTTGTTTTAGTTATTCTATTTATTTTACTTACTGTTTTCCGCTGACCCAACAAAAAATTGTAATTTAAAGTACACTCTGTGTTTGTTACATTTTACATTGAAAGAAAAATTAAGTTTATTTAATTTTTTTAATAACTATTTGATGTCCAATGCATGTAAATTTTCACAAAAGAGCCACCGTAAGTTGTTGTGGCGCTTGGGTTACGCACCCAGCAAATAGAGTACTCACTCATTTTCATACAATATTTTTTCATCACTTTCTTCATTAATAAATTCACTTTGTTTATTCATATTTAAAACAAACACTTTATACACAAATTTAAACTATTCACCACCAATATATTTTGGTTGACAAGCTGTCAATTCATACAATTACAGATTTAACTTTTATTTAATATAGTAGGCGGAATCGTGTTAGGTATTTTGTATCAGTTTTTTTTCCCTTAAATTAGAATGACGTCACGTCCGTTAGAATTACTGAGTTACCCCTAGTCGCTCCTAAAAAAGTTTTACTTCAAAAATGTACTTTTTTTAATTAAGGGTTGGTAAAGATCCGCCACCGCTTAGCCAGGTTGCCATTTCTGTATTCAGATAACATTAATGAAACATTTTACATGATTTTCATTATGCCTTAAATACCTACTTAAAAATGCTTACCACCTCTTCTACTAAACCTACAATTCGAATTTCTAATCATTTTAAGAGCTGACAGCTTTTAATTTATGTCTTTTAAATATAAACACTAATCTTAATGCTTAAAATCAGTATTCTATATTTTACTATACATTTAGAAATGAATTTCACATAAAACTGTCAGATTTGCCTACTTTTAATGCTAATGTAAAATAATAACTGCCAGAACAATATAATAAAATATGAGTGGAATTCAAAGCGCTTTAATACACATTCTCGTTTCTGTTCACAACACCATAAAAACTATGTTTAAAAACGATCTACACAGAAACTTTCGAGCAATAAAAATGCTAATTCAGCTGCAATTTTCGCTGGCTAACAAACATTATCTCGTGTTGGAAAAGAAAATATTTTGATCAAAGAATTTCCCTAATTCTTCTTGACAGAACACGGAAATGTTTGGAATCCAAATTTTGCCTGTAGATTATGATTACAAAAATGCTGAATAGGATGAAAATAAATTCTCTATGAAAATAATAAAATGTTTTTTATTATTTTCATTATTTTATTATAGGTAATTAAAACAATTTTATAATTGTCATGTGAGAATTGTTGCTTAAATCTATACCACAAAATATAAAACAAAAAAGTTAACAGGTACGCCTAATAATACCTTAAATGTAAATTTAAATCTTTTAAATATTATACAAAATAAAAAAATTATTTTGCAGTATATATTTAAATGTGCACTAAATGTCATTTAAAATCTGTTATTAATGAGGTAAATTCCACAGTAAAAGGTTAATTTAAATTTTAAGATTAAAATAAAATTATGGTCAAATTTCGAAGAATGAGCGATACCTAGATATTTAAATAAAACCAAAGGAAATAAGCTTCACTAACTCGCTGCTGACCACGCCCGAGGCCGTGGCTGGAGAGGGGAGAGGATAACTTTCTTCTCAGATAGCCAGGCTGCACTGCTGGCCTTAAAACAGTTCCGGGTTAGTTCCAAGCTGATCTGGGAGTGCATACAAAACCTCAATGAACTGGCTAGACAAAACAGTGTCTTCTTGGAGTGGATACCAGGGCATAAAGGTTTTGAAGGTAATGAAACCGCGGACCTTCTGGCCAAGAAGGGAGCGGATACACGATTCACTGGTCCAGAACCTGTATTGGGACTGCCTAGAGCCTGGGTAAGGACCAAAGTCAGGAACTGGGTCTAAAGCAGCAGTTTTACACAGCAGTGGACTGTCATCGCAGCGACTGTTTGGAGGTGGGGAAACCTCTACTGCTATGATTTTACTGTTATATCCTGATTCACATATTGCGAATGAAAGGGATAAATCAAAATTGCTCTTACCAAAAATCAGAGGGTGTATTATTTGTTTATTACTAAAAAAAAGTTGTCTAGGCGACGATACACGCAAAAACAGTATTGGGTAAAGCCAAATTTTGATTTAGAGAATCACTTATTGATTGAATTGTTAAGTGTTGAAGGCGATCATTATACATCGTTCAAAAATCCATTTGATGAATCCATGTAATTGTTGAAATGTACATATTATCTGTACCCGATCCTGTACTTTTGATTTTAAGAATTTTATTTCTTTCTAATAATGTAGACCTTTAAGAAGCTATTTTTTTTTTGACAAATACCCATTTTTCTGTAATATCAGCAAGTGCTGCTTTTCTTTTGTTATGATTTTTATAATGTGGCGATTTAACTTGCCATAGACATTCATTTTCACGTAACAAATCAACAAGTTTTATCGTCCGAGACGCTCTTCGATTAACAGATTTCGCCATGTTTTTTTGTGACGTATAACTACTGCTATACGAAAACTAGAAAAATTTCTAGCTATAGCAGTCAATCTTATCGCACTCAACTTTCATCACAGTTCTGTGATTCACGTAAAGAAATGGCTAGCAGTAAAGTCACGCCTCCTAAACAGTCGCTGCGATGATAGTCCATTGCTATGTAAAACTGCCGCTTAAGAAGAGTCGACCAAACATCAAAGTAACACTGTAGGGCTGAGACACTCAAAGCTGATGCTCAAAGCCTACTCCAAAAAACTGATGTCTGACATACTGAATCTTGGTAGGAGTCGGATAAGAGTACTAGTGGGCCTGCTCACTGGGCATGGACCATTCAGACTACACCTTCAGAGGATGGGGATTCTGACACAGGAACCCACCTCGTGCCGACTGTGTGCCATGGACGATGAGACGGCAACTCACATTCTATTCGAGTGTGTGGCCTTGGACTATAAACGGTTCCTCATCTTCGGTGACACGAATCCTGAATCCTATCACCACCTTGAGGAGCTAGTCACAGAATTCAAATCTCTTATAAAGGGAACTGCTCTATGGCAACAGTAACTCAAGTAATTTCGGACACCTGGATTCTAGCCTACCTGAAGATCAGCGTGACAATGATTTTCAGCTGAACTAACTAGAGTCCTTTACGCATCGGATGCATGACAGGACTCTTGGTGTCGAACCTCGTCACAATATTCCCATAGGAAGCAGTGCTCAAACATGGAGCTCCACAGGAGAGACCATGCCAGGTTATTTAGATTAGATAGATTAGAACTCGTAAGTTAAGTTGTGCTTTCGTGTTTGGGATTGTGTCTTTATTCTATACAATTCAGTGCTACTAAATAAGATATTTTATTGTCTAAAATAATTAAACTTTTTTTAAGCAAATGGATGTTGGTCTATTAAGCAATCGACTTCTATTCCCTTTAAAGCTGCGTTTATGAAGTTACATTTCCAAATAAAATGGCAAATTTCCAACTATATTTGCTATTTATATACAGCAATAAGTTACAGTTAATTATATGTATAAATTTATATACAATATTATTAACAAAAATTAGTGCATTTAAAATTGAATAATTAATGGAATCATATTCTAAAATAACTTTTCAGATTGCAATTTTGGGTTAATTTTTATGGAAATTGTCTATCGACGCCCCGAGGTATTTCCCTCATTTAGCCTATAATTTCCTATCCGAGAAGGTGAAACGTAAATCCATTTAAAAAAAGGAAATAAAGCAGTGCGACATGCATTGATTTAAATTTTGTTAAAAAGAATGTATAATATACAATTTCTAATTTATAAAACATTATAAGAAATTTGATTTTGATTTTGTAAACTCCTTCATATTTTTTGCTTGTCAAAAAACACTTTTAAAATTAGTTACGTAAGAAAATGTTCTATATTAAAAAATAATAGTTATTTATGATATGAGTGTTAAAAGTGACGTTTTATTTTGTGAGTGAAAAAGTTTGTGAAATGAGCGGAGCGAATTGAACAATTTCACAAACAAAATAAAATCACTTTTAACACAAATACCATACAATGTTTTTTGTACAACTGCCCTATTTTGATAATGAAATGAGCGAGTTGGCAATGACAATAAACTAAACCGTGTTAAAAGTAAACTAAACCGTGTTAAAAGTAAATTAAAGCGTGTTAAAAGTATTTTTAACACGCTGCCATGTAAACAATCAATTTTAACATTGTTTGCTATCATTAAAAGTGTCACTTTTAATGACAGTTGTACAAAAACACATTTTAATCGCAAAAGTATAATATATTTTAATTTAGTAACAATAACGATTTTTTCAATCTATAAAAAATTCTTTTAAATTAAATTCACATGTTGCCTACACAAAAAACATATGAGGCTATGCTCTTTTATTTTCCATGATCGAAAGCTTTTTTTTAGCTGTGCCCTCAAAACCACATCACATTATCCTTTGTATTAAAAACCCGAACGAAAACCAACGTTATTCCACGTAGAGGATTGTTTTAAACAAAGGACTAAATACTTAACGGGGTTAGAAATCCACAAAGGGCGTTTTGCTGGACCCACATTAGAATTATCTAGACCCAGGAGACCCTACGAGTCGGTCTCTTCAGAATTAACAGCACCTTGCTCATTTTGTTTTTGATATATTCATATTGTTCCGCTGAGTAATACCTCAGAGAAAAGAAAATCTAATAAGGTAGAAAGCACAATATTATTTTAAAATGAATGAATGAAATATTTATTTTGAAACATTGTGCGTTTCTACCTTTTTAAAAGAAATCTATTATCTATCGCGGCTTATACAATAGGAAACTGCATTTTTTGCCGCAATGACGTATCATTGGATTTTTTTACAAAACTGTATTGTTATGTCTAAACTGAATAATTTTAAAAATAGTTATTTATGATATGAGTGTTAAAAGTGAGGTTTTATTTTGTGAGTGAAAACGTTTGTGAAATGAGCGGAGCGAATTGAACAATTTCACGAACAAAATAAAATCACTTTTAACACAAATACCATACAATGTTTTTTGTACAACTTCCCTATTTTGATAATGAAACGAGCGAATTTGCAATGACAATAAACCAAACCGTGTTAAAAGTAAACTAAACCGTGTTAAAAGTAAACTTGTTTACATGACAACGTGTTAAAAGTATTTTTAACACGCTGCTATGTAAACAATCGTTTTTAACATTGTTTGCTATCATTAAAAGTGTCACTTTTAATGACAGTTGTACAAAAAATTATTTACAGACAGAACCAAACAATTAAATTTAATTCCTATTTCAATTTTTTTGCCGTTGATTAAAACAATAATTACGAATCTATCTGCTGATCTAATAAAATTTGTATTTATCAAAAAATTTAGATAGTAAAAATATAACCAGTAAATACCTTTATAAATTTAACACCAAAAAATTGTGGAAAACAAAATACGAGTATATAGGTACCTAAGTCACTGTTTCAATTACCTATTGAAAACAATGTATTATCAAAAGTTATTACATAGGTATATTATTTAACTAGCTTTTACCCGCGGCTTTGCCCGCGTGAAATTGTGATATTTACAAATGATTTAATGACTATCTATTTTACATATAAAATTTTAATCATTCTGTAGGTATATATTTAATAAAATAAGTCTGGCCTAACTACTTTTAATTTTTTTTTTATTTAAACTCTCATGTTTGTCAGTCAATCAAGCTGCAACCAGTAAACAGATTTTGATAATAATAAATCATACAACACCAATTATGACTATCTTATAATATTGATCTATGACAGTTCTACATGTGACCTAATCATCTGCATACATACGTGCTAGAATACATCTGTGGAAACCGCATTCGAATCAAATCAGTAGTTTTCATGTGATGCGCGTACAAACATACAAACAGACAGAGAGACAGACAATAAAAAATCTAACCACATTTTTGGGTTCTATATCGATGTACCCGCGACGTCGTTCGCATGGCGTATTGATTGTTGTATAAAAAGTAGCCTATGTCACTCTTCATGCTTTCAACTATCCCGATACAAAAATCATGCCAAAATTTTTATACACCAAATGTTAAGTTGAAAGAAGACAAATACATCTGTAAAAATTGCATTCGAATCGAATCAGTAGTTTTCATGTGATGCGAGCACAAACATACAGACAGACAGACAGACAAAAAAAATCTAACCACATTTTTGAGATCTAAATCGATGTACCCGCGATGTCGTTCGCGTGGCGTGTTGATTTTTGTATAAAAAGTATCCGACCCCCGTTCAATCCTTATGAAGGGGGTTGATTTCTAAAAATCTTAATATATATAAATTACGTGTCACGTTGTTTGTCCGCAATGGACTACTAAACTACTAAACCGATTTTAATCAAATTTTCACAGCGTGTGCAGTTTGATCCAACTTGAAAGATAGGATAGCTTACATTTTAATTTATAGTCGCATTATTGCAAATTATTTGTTTAATGAATTGTTATTATATTAAATTTGATATTATCATTTTGAAAGTCTTTATGTAAGGTCTTAGTAGCTAATTTGGATCAGCGGCTGACTATGACATTTCGGTTGGGTTATCGTAATGGGATCGATTACGCCAGAGGAAAGTTTTTTTTTTTGTTTTTACATGCGAAAACAGTAATTATTATTTTAATTTTAACTGTTAATAAAATAAACTATTTTATAAAGTTTTTAGATACAACTACCCTTGATTTTGTTAACAAGGAAATAATCCTCTCTATGATCAATCACAGCGTTGTATGACTTAATATTTTTGCAATATCAAGGATGCTGTGCATTGTTGAGATGACGCTTAAATTCAGTTATAATTATTGAAAAGTTTTAACATAAAAAGTTGTGGTATGTGCTTTGAAACTATTCAGTTTAATAAAAAGTGATAAGTAATTAGTGATTAGTGTGTTACCAAGTAAACGGTAAGTGTTACTTACCATTTAATAGAATTTACTTACATTTCATTCAAATTTCACTGAGTTCATTAATTAACTTGTTCTTTAATTTAATTGTAATCGATGTTAATGAACGCCATTTTGATAATAAAATAATGAACCCACCTCAATTATGCAACGGTACGCGTTTGGTCATTAAAAAGATCACCGGTAATATTCTTGAAGCAACCATTTCAACTGGGAAGCCGTCGAATCTGTTTGTGTTAGCTAAAGACAGGTTAACCAAAAATATTGTGCACCGATTAGTGCTAAATTAAATTGAAAATAAGAGTAATTATAATTTAAAATAATAAATATTATTGTTAAAGATTTAAGACTATCTGCCCTACCTACCTCATTCATAAGTTAAAGTGTTACATGTTATTTACTTTGTAATGTCACATAGGTGATAGGGTAGTTTTGCCCTACATATTAATTTATTAGTTTATATTTTACTGTATTGTTATGTATTACATTTTACCAGGTCAAAGTCATTACGTTAGATCTCGGCCCGTGTTTAAATAGTTTAATTTTTATTCTCACGTAGAATATGAATTGGCTTTAAAAGCAGGTTGTTGAGGTCAGACACCAGTAGTTTGTAGTCTGAGGTTGTCTGTAAGGGTCACCCTTTGGGGTGTCCCTAAAACAGACCCTGGGGTATGGGCCATTGTGACTCTTGACGTATTTTCGTGAGTAAGTGTGACATGCCACCATGTAGTTTATTTGGTAAGACTCCCTATTTATAATGTTTATTACTCATTCTTTGCTTATTTATTCGTTAATATATTTGTTGTTTGTTTCCTGTTGTTTATCTCATCTTCCCCTTGGTTAGTTTTCTGCCTTCAGCAGGATACCTGGCCGGGAGTGCCTTTAGTAAGCTACTCCTTATCCTATAACACTAAGGCACATTCTCCCAAATCTCTCCAGGATTGACAGTAATATACTCATTTGTTAGAAACTGAATAAAAATAATTATAAATGTTTAAATTCTTTTGTATTGATTTTTGCTAAATATCAATCCAGTGAATTTTTATACCAGCTTTAACGTTTCCGTCTTCATTCGTAAATAATAATTTCATTGTATTAAGGGGTTGCAGTAGTAGAAAATCTGTCATGGAGGTCGCCAAATTTTTTACAAATGGCATCTATGATCTATGTAAACAAGGATGGTGGTCCCCATGACTGATGTTCTCCTACTGTTCCTCTTAAATAGATTACTACAATGTAATATAACAAAAACCTTAGCCACAGCAACGCGTGGCCGGGTCAGCTAGTACAAAGTACAATATAAGTACACTTCCACAACCTCTAAAGAGCACACATTTTAATTTTCTAGTCCCTTACTTTAAAAAACGTTAATACAAATTTCCAACCCCAGTTTTACCCCTTAGGGGTAGAGTTTCCTAAAATCCTGTCTTAGCGGAAGTCTAGACCCTATAAGGAACCTATCTACCAAATTTCAAGTTTGTTGGTCTTATAGTTTCTGAGATATGGTGATGAGTGAACTTTCGCTTTTATATATATAGATTGTCGAAACTTATAGATATGATTTTAATGTTTTATTCCTTATACATAAGGACCGTTAGTATTTGTTATACAAAAAAATGCTATCTACATTGGTCGATAATAGATCAAAGGATTACTTAACAATTTTGCCTTTTATAGTCTAGTCCACAAGTTCAAAAACGTGTTATAGATAGAAATAAAGCTCCTAAAAATATGTGCCAGAGCTCATTCGATCCGGAATGACGTCTAGAAAAATGTTTTTTAAGGGTATATTAGCACATAAAAAATTGCGATTGTTATTAACAAAATAAGATAAAAAAAAGGTATTTAGTTTTTCGTTAATCACTTTTAAAATAATGATATTTAAGGAATTTTGAAAAAAGATCCTGAATGAGGAGGAAATTTCCAATAAAAAAGTCCCAACTGCCGGAACTCTATCTCCATTATTTATATTTTTAATTTGACGTTGAAAATAGTGCTCCGCTCGGCTTTTACAGCATTCGAGCGCTGCCGCTAAACGGGGTTTATCAGATAAAATATTTTTTTTATGACATAAAATGTGATTTTTAAAATTTAAAAAAATTGCAGTATTTTCCTAACACTTGAAAGAATCTAATTCAGTTGAAAAAATCATTTTGTCACTATTTTTCAATAAGTTATTTAATTGTTAACAAACAAATTTTTTCCCAATCTCTGTTGGCATAAACAATGGGATAAAAGTTATAAATAATTGGCCTAAAAATTTGAAACTTCGTGGAGCCCTTTTCATATGTATTCTTTACAAGATACTTCAATAAACGTTCATAAAAGTTTATTAATTTGTTAATTATGATTGTTCATAACTATTGCAAAATATTGCGAAAAAGTAAAAAAAAAATACAGAATTTTTATAAATAAATGCATGTAGTATCTAATAAACAATAAATACGAACTTGGTTTTAGAATTATTTGAAAGAGAAATTTATTTTCTATAAAAAAACCTAAATGTCCTTTATTATATCTTCAATAGTTTAAAAGATATATCATTTTTTTAATTGGCAAGTTAAGTAGGCGCTACAGTTAACGTGACGTATGACATTAGAATAGTTATTTACGTAACGAGTTATGAAAAGTCCAATTTTGTTTAACGAGTGTGATGTTGCAGCAAGAGCGTAGCGAGTGCTGCAAATGAACACGAGTTAAACAAAATGGCGTTTTATAACGAGTTCCGTACAAGATTTTTTATAATTTTGACGAAATTCCATAATTAAAAAAAATCATAATTATCTAATAATAATTAAAAACAATACATCTAGTTCTCGTGTTTATTTTGCATTGACAGCTTTCTAATGACAATTCTGTTTAATACAGATATAATTAAAAGTTAAGTTACTGACTTAAATATTAAGTATACTTATTTAATTTTTTGTTTAAAAATGTCTGCTTTTAAAGATTTCTTTAATAAAGTTAGTATAAAATAGTTCTTAGTTGTTTATATTTGCTTTATATTTTTCGTAACTTGTTTTGAAATGAAGTTTTCAAAACTAGTTACGTAAAGTTTTACTTTTCAAAACTAGTTATGAAAAGTAATGACTTTCAAAACTGACAGCAGTTTTGAAAAATGTCACTTTACTTGTCAAAATTATAAAAAGTATATTAACAAATGAATAAACTTTTTTAAACGTTTATTGCAGTATCTTGTAAAGTATACATATGAAAAGGGCTCCACAAAGTTTCAAATTTTTAGGCCAATTATTTATAACTTTTATCCCATTGTTTATGCCAATAGAAATTAGGAAAAAATTTGTTTGTTAACAATTAAATAACTTATTGAAAAATAGTGACAAAATGATTTTTCCAACTGAATTAGATTCTTTTAAGTGTTAGGAAAATACTGGAATTTTTTCAAATTTTTAAAATCACATTTTATGTCATAAAAAAAATATTTTATCTGATAAACCCCGTTTAGCGGCAGCGCGCGAATGCTGTAAAAGCCGAGCGGAGCACTATTTTCAACGCCAAATTAAAATTATAAATAATGGAGATAGGGTTCCGACAATTCGGACTTTTTTATTGAAAATTTCCTCCTCTTTCAGGATCTTTTTTCAAAATTCCTTAAATATCATTATTTTAAAAGTTATTAACGAAAAACTAAATACCTTTTTTTTATCTTATTTTGTTGATAACAATCGCATTTTTTATGTGCTAATATACCCTTAAAAAACATTTTTCTAGACGTCATTCCGAATCGAATGAGCTATGGCACATATTTTTAGGACCTTTATTTCTATTTAACACGTTTTTAAACTTGTGGACTAGACTATTAAGCACTTACTCAAAACGTTGGTCCATTAGACTCTACCAAAATGTATTTGCTTACTCCGGCAACAAAGTACCTTCGAGAAATCTGTCCTATAAAGGTAGCTTTCTGCTTTCAAAGGGTTATGTTTTAATATAAGTTTGATTTTTTATTTTGTAATGAGTAATTGTCGATAAATCTAGTCTTAATGATAATATACAAAAAGATCACTAATAATATTCATATGTATATAGCCGACTCAGCGAATTCCGTCCTGCCTAACACTGCTGTATAACTCATTTTTCGTTTTTCAAGTTGTTTTATTTCAATTTTTATTATTGTTTTAAATATTTTTGAAGTAAAACTTCTCTAGCGACACCAGGAGTAAAAAAGTTATTCTAACGGACGTGACGTCATTCTAATAACAGAAACCGGAAACAAAACCTAATACTGACACGATTTTGCATGGGCGCCGGCAGCAGGGTGCAAGAGGGTGCGCTTGCACCCCACTGCTATGAAAGAAAATACCTGAATTTACCAGAAAATTATATATTTTTTTAATTTTTTTATTAAATTATTGTTTGAATAAAAACTAAAGGCGTCGCGGTTGCTGTCCAAATCATTCTACATTCTATATATATATTAGATCATAATAGTGTGCAGATGCAGATGCACCCCCTGAAAATAATCCTGGCGGCGCTCATGCGATTTTGCCTCCTATATGAAATAAAATTAAATCTGTAATTGTATGAATTGACAGCTGATCATCTTGTCAATCGAAATACATTGTATAAATAGTTTTTTGTGTATAAAGTTTTTGTATTAAATATGAATAAACAATGTGGATTTATTAATGAAGAAAGTGATGAAAAAATATTGATTGAAAATGAGTGAATAGGTAGGTACTCTATATGCATAAATTTTATTTTTGGTGTGTAATTACACTATTTATACCTAATTATTTATACCTATTATTTATACCTAGCTATTTTCGTTTTATAGACTTAAAAAACTAAAAAGAAAAAGAAATTGTGAACGTCAAAGGGGATATTATAAGCGCCAGAAAGATTTGAAGAAAAATGTCAAAAATGAAAAAATGACGAGACAGCCACATTCATTATGATTTGATTAAGTAAGTTTATATACATACATACATATTATGATAGTAAATAATTGTTTATACGGAATCTTTACGTTGAGTAAAGAAGCATGTTGCACGTTTTTGTTTATAAAATAATAATATTCAAAATATTTTAACACTTTCTTATACTTATTTTAGGTTTGGTTAGGTAGCCATAAAGGCCATAAAACCAGTAGTCAAGATGGCTGACCTTTGACCACCAATAACAGATCTTTCGTAGACGTGAAGGAAACAAACTTAACTCAGGATTTTAAATTTTATGGAATATGCTATAAAATGCTACAAAATGAAATGGTTATCTAACTATCGAAGGCTCTTGTGTTGTGATGTATTACAATAAGGTAGATACAGCTACAAAATCACACATTCTAAACGTAATGTGTGTATATTTTTAATATTGTTTACCTATTATTGAAGCAAAACTTCTTTAGGCACGACTAGGGGTAGATTCTAACAGAAGATTCTGATGGAAGTAACTGTATAATTTCAGCTATGGGAGGAGTTTAAATTTCCGAAATTTATTTATGAAATTTTCAAACGGTTTCAAATACATTAATGGTATTTATAGACTAAAATCTATGTTTCACATTTTAGTTATCATAAACCTATTATTTCATATATAAAAAAAATAATGATAACTTTCAAATTCCTATTTCTAATGAATAATATAAATATAACATCTCATTTTTTTTGTAAAGTATATAGGCAATAAATATGATTGAATTGTAATTAAATATTTATTTTCCGATACGTACGTCAACAAGTTTTACTTCAATCGCGCGTAAAGGTTACACGCACACTCTTTTTTTTTGTTTTTGACGTTTTCATTATATTTTCTCTTTGGTTTTCAGAATATTAATAAGTACTTTTTCCATTGTGTGAATAATTCATCGATAAAATATATTGGTTACTTAATTTAGTGAAAAAATAAAGTTCATTCTGCGGGGGGCCTGCACATTCACATTAGGACTGATTTAAAGGAGGAATAAGCGACTCTTGCTCTTTAGTCTAAGTGCTACAGTTAAAAGTAGAAGAGAAGCAACAGGTTTAAGATCATAAATGTCTTCATAGACTTATGTGTTGTCGACATATTTAGCAATTACATCAGCCAAATCAATTTTCTAAAACTAGTGCTTTCTTGCTGACCCTACGAGGGAATCCCAGCTGGAATACTTTCCTAAAAACTGCTTTAAGGCTTCTTTTTTAGGCAAAAACAAAGGTTTTAAGCCTGCTGTAGCTGCTTTGGGTGGCATATTTCCTAATTCATGCACCTATCATGGTTGGTATTATGACTAATGCTATGCAGAAAGGCGAGTTTAGCATTTGCATTATTATCTCCCTACAGTCTTTTTCGGATATATGGTCAGGTTATGTCTAACTGGAATTAAAACAATTGTAATGGAGATGCTGGTACAAGTAAATTTTTCCAGAAATTTTGTAGTTTGTTAGTTAAACTGAAGATTCTATAGTTTATTTAATATTGCAATTTTTATTTTGTTATTTTTTCTATCAATTCTAATTTGGTTTATGTCCTGTTTAAAAAAAGCATGAATGTAATTTTGCAACTGGATTAAAAATTAGAAAAGTTAATACAACACAGTCTACTGATCGCCTTGCCTCTGTACTACTTTTGTACTCAATCACTTACCACGTATGTAGACTAATTTATTATTTATCTAATTATACTTTTAAACTTTTATTTACAACATTACCATTAAGAATAAAATTATTTATATTTGACATATTAATATTAATAAATAATGTTTCATTAGAAGCACCAATTCCACATACAATATTTGAATCCATTCTGGGTTAATATATCTGGATTTGCCTAAGCTTCAACCTCGACTAGAGGTGGAACCCTATCGACACTCGTGTTTAGTTTGACTAACTAATCTGACTCACCTGTAATTTAATATGGGACTGACTACGATCCAAATTATCTCAACGGAATTAATCCTAAAGTACTTTTCAATTAACCGAAACGTTTCGCTTGTAATTGGAATTTCACATGTCCCATTAAATCGAAAAAACACAGAGACAACTCTGCAAGCACCTAGTCGGACAAATCACATCAGGCCGAATACAATTTCATTAACAGAAAATTGTTTCTAAAACAAACTGTTACTGGTCGGTTTTAAAATAATTACAATAATTTGCAAACAACCATTTATTTTAATACTGATTATAAGAATTTATTTTAGAACTAGTTGTACTCGCAACGTCGTTCGCGTGGCGTGTGATTGTTGTATAAAAATTTCTTTACCCACCCCATTTAAGAAATGGGAGAGAAATTTTTATACACCAGATCTGAAATTAAAAAAAGACAAATACATACATACCGACAGACAGAGAGACAAAAAAATCTAACCACATTTTTGGGTTCTATTTCGATGTACCCGCGACGTCGTTCGCTGGCGTGTTGATTTTTGTATAAAAATTTCTTTCCTCTCCCCGTTAAAGGGCTGGGGGGAGAAAGTTTTATACACCAGATGTTAAGCTAAAAGAAGACAAATGCGTCTTTGAAAACCGCATTCGAATAGGATTAGTAGTTTTCATGTGATGCGCGCACAAACATATACATTTCTACAGTTTTATTATATGTATAGATATAGATACTGGACAATTAAATTATTTAATTTCAGAAAAGTCATACCGAATAGTATGTATGTATGAATGAGCAAGTTAGGGGTAACAGATACAACTGCGACCTTATGAGATCTATTGTGTCCCCCTTTTCTTGCTATAAATCTGATGATTTTTCAGACTAGTCCTAGCCCAGTTAGTATTCGTGTTATAATTCGGAGGTTCTTCTTACTAAGGTTAAAACAGCTGTGAGATCTCTTCTGGTAAAAGTTTTCCAGGATTATCTTCGATTGTCTTAGTCCTTCTAGTTCATTCCAGTACTTGGATTTTATGCTATCCATTTTTTTTTTTTTAGTTTTTCTAAGATTGTACTGCTGCTGATTCCACAGGATGGTTCTGGTCCTAGGTATGGTGTTCCAGCTCCTTCTTTCGCCAGCTTGTCTGCTGTTTCGTTTCCGTCTATTCCTTTGTGTCCTGAAACTCATGGGAGGGTAACAGTGTTATTCTGTCCTAGTTCATTTAATTTGCCTAGGCATTCCCAGACCATCTTTAAACTGTTTATATCTGACTTCACAGCTTTAGTGGCTGCTTGACTATATGACATAATTAGAATCTTTTGTCTACGATAGTTTCTTTTAATATTAAATTCTATAAGTCTTTCGATGGCACGAATTTTCGCTTGAAAGAGGCTTTCTGAGTATTTGGTTCTAGGTCCAAAAACCCCAGCTTCTGTTCCTTTATCTTAATATGCATGTTGACGAGGGTGCGATGGCCCTTGCTTCAGGACTTCTGTTCTAATATAATTGTCTACAACTTTTTCCATTGTTTTAAGAACAAACGTTGTAAGGCTGATTGGTCTAAGGGATTTAGGGTGTGTAGTGACCAGTGTCCTAGCCTTGGGGATAAAGGTGATTCTTGCCCTCCTTCTCACTTCTGGTATATATCCCAGTTCAAATCCTCTCCGACCGATTCGGATAACATGAGGAACGATTGCCTCCTGCCCTTGTTGTAGTAGGGCAGGAAATATTCCCTCAGTTTTAGGGGTTTTAAATGGCTGAAAGGTGTTCATAGCCCATCTCAGCCGTTCTTCACTACATTTATGTTTTGCCATTGCAGTGTCTTTCCTGGTTGATCTCTTAGTTTTGTACCTCGTATTTCTTGGGGTGATTTTGCCTGCAGGAGAGTGGGTTTCTAACAGGAGCTTTGCTCGTTCTTTTTCGCTTTCTGTAAAGCGTAAAGCGTTTATCCGGCTTTTGTAGTGCCATTACTCTATTTACTATTTGCCGCAGAAGGTGTAGAGTCTATTTCTTTGCAGAATTTCCTGAAGACATTTCTTTTAGCGTTTTTTATCTCTTTATTGTAGGTTGTGAGTATCTTGGTGTAACTCTGCCAATCTCCGTTACGTTTGGCTCTGTTGAAGAGCTTTCGTGTTTCGGATCTTAGGTATGACAGATAACTGTTCTACCATATTGCGTCGTTTGACTTTTTAGTCTACTGAATAGTATGGTCGCAAGCCTATGGTCCTGTGTTCAATCTGTTTTTAAGGTATATTTTTGTTTTTGATGTGTTCCATTAAATGAGATGGGCA
The DNA here is from genome assembly GCA_964028335.1 of Altica lythri. NCBI lineage: Eukaryota > Metazoa > Arthropoda > Insecta > Coleoptera > Chrysomelidae > Altica > Altica lythri. The sequence goes on along the minus strand of OZ034805.1, from coordinate 49,211,132 downwards.
TCAACGTCAAAACCTGACGAAAAATAACGTATTTGTATAATTGTGTTAAAATTTAATTTCTAGTAAATTGTGTCTCCACATATTATTAAAGAAAAACTAGAATAATACGGTTACCCGCTTCTTGCAGTTTTGGTATATCCGTGACAGAAATTAAGTTTATAACAGCTTTTGATGTGAAACATCTATAGCGGCACGTAAATCAGATTTCTGGCGTGGCAACGGTGACGTCATGACGTAAAAAACCTAACGCATCGATAATAATCGATAAGAGATGTACTGATATCTTTTATGAAATTGGTGTCATGTTTTGAGCGACGCGACGGTGGCGCGCCAACAATAGGGGGAAGAAGCTCATCGATTCAAAAATTTGGCGGGACAGGGTATGAATTGTTTCATAAAAACCTAACTCGATTCCGCCTACTATCTATTCTATATATATAAAAATGATTGTTTGTATAGGCAACATAATATACCTACATATTTTGCTGACCTGTAAAATTGACAGCTAGTCAATCAAAATAGATTGTTGGTGAATAGTTGTCATATAGTTGTCCGCGTAAAATTTGTGTATTTAGTTTTAAATATGAATAAACAAAGTGTTAATAAAGAAAGTGATGAAAAAATATGAATAAAAATGAGTGAGTACCTACCTACTTTATATACATTGGGGTGTCCGTTATTTCCCAGATTTGGTTTTGTTCTCCAAACACCCATCAAATTTTTAGATTATGACCTAACAAAAATTATCAGACCTTAACCAGCCCTTAATATTCACATTAACCCGTGCCTAAATCATAATACATTTCCGATTTAAATACCTACCGTTTAAAATTTATTCAACGATAAAGTTGTATTCATAGTTAAATTCATCATTTTCCTATTTTTTATTTAGTATCGCTTTTTGTTTGTACTAAAATTATGAAGTAACTACAATTATATTAATATAGTAACGTACTTCTATATAAATTTGTGTTTTAATAAATTCCTTTTTTAAGATTATTGAATTTAAGGCAATTAAATAAAAAGCTGAACGAAATCACTTTTTAAATTTATTCAATAAATAGTCATCGTTATCTGGAAAAAATCGTAATATTTTATTTTATCATTATGACATATTTAGTTCCTATCACAATCTGTTCTTTTCTGCATATTACTTTTACACAATAATGTCGATGTTTCACATCTGCCAGGCGTCCCGTGACGGCTCACATTTTTTATAAAATACCAACAGAAGTACGATATTTTGTGGAGAGCAGAATGGCACAGAATAATAATACAACCAACACAAAATATACTAAAATGCTTTCAGAAAATGAATAAATTTAATTATTTAAGAAGCTTTTAAATTTTTTTTTAATGTCACTTCTTGTTTGTGCATTTTCCAGATATAAAAATTACCATCAGAGATGTACAAAATAATTAAAACTACTAAAATTGTATGGTTCCAATTTCCTAACTAAATAAGAATATAAAATAAAGCAAAAAAAGTTATTTGAGGTTTCAATTGTTAATTTGACAGGTAATCTCTTCCTCTCTTTCTCTGATTGATGTCATATATAAGCTTAGATAAAATTGAATTTCCGATAGAGACGACATATTATTATGTTAAATCAAGATATAATCCAAAATCCAACTTAGTAATTTTTTCTTAATGTCAATTATTGTTTGACTTATGTTTAAATGTTAAATAATTAACTTTAAAATATTACCTAATTAAAATCATTAACTGTTCGAGTATATTGTGCAAAAGATGCATATCAAAGCTACAATATAATAATAACTTCTTTTTTAACGGACAATAAGTTATATGCCTAAATATTAATAAGCACCTTAGCCACCATTTAACATTGTGTACGATACTATACAGACATTTTATTTAATATACAAAATTTACCTTATTTGTTTATAAAACCAAATTTTTCGATTCAATCAGAATAAAAAGACTGGATAAAAAAGGAAGAATAAAGAAAAAAGAAACAAAAAAAAACAAAAAAAAAACATATATTAAAGTAAAATCCTTGTTTTTAACAATTCTTATGAAAACAATGGAAATGGCTAGTAAAAACAGAGTGGTAAGAGTGGATATAGAAAACCAGTATTAAAATAGAAAACTTTAAGCAAAGGACAGAAAACAAAAACGAATAATAAAGGTTATCAATCACTTTTTAGAAAAATATTTAAAAAATTATTTATTATTTAATTACCCCAAAATTTTTATTAATGTAAATTGTCCTCATTGAATTAAAGCTTATTTCCAATATATAACAAGAGGAGTGTATATTGGTTGATTTAATTTTGTTTGGAGCTTATTATACTCTAATTGCGAATGGTTTAGCCATCAATTCAGCAACTAAATGTAATAAATAATTACAGTTGCTGTTAGTTTTATTTACAGATCGATAATGCCAGTGAGGCAATTCGGCAGTCTACTCAAAACCATGGTAACGTGGTATAAATAACAAAAAATAATTAAAATACCTAAAAGAATATCGTAATGTCATATATGAATATAGACTATTTACAAGTGTCGCGTCGTACCACAAAATGTTGGAATGATTTTTTTTTTGTTCAAGATAATCCAGAATATTGAAAATTCGTTTTATCTAATGGTAACCATCTGTAACGACTTCAATGTGCTGTCCATTAATCATAAACTTTCCTTAAAATGCTTTTACAAGAAAAAATTAATTTAAAGTAATAAAAAAAATGAGTGTGGCAGTCAGTGGGACTGCCGGCAGAAGTTATACTTCTATGTACACGCCCGGATTTATAAATTTGCAGATAAACCCAAATAATTTTTTTAGATCAATTTATTGAAAACAAAAAAATATGAAATGTGCTTCGTTTAAATATAAAATAAAAAAAAAAATATTATTAAAAAAACAAAAACCCGGATCCTGATAGCCAGTAAAAACTAAAAAACAAGCTCTATAATTTAATGTATCTATAGAGTATAGAGTGCCCAATCTATTATATTTGATTCATTCAATACCCAGATAAAATGCGTAAATTTAGTACAGGTGTGAGTGACACACAAATCTACAAAAAAACTATCTCTACCGACAATCCTTTGGTGAACCAGTGTTACAGGAAATAAATTAAAATAATTTATAATTTTTTTTCACCGAATTTTAAATGACTTGGATTTTGTATCATTATTCTGGTGTATTAATTTAATTGTAGGTATCTTATCTTTAAGGTCACCTAGTGGTCAGGTACTTTATTAGAGTAGTTAAAATTATCAGCAATTATCGAAATCTTTTGATATCGTTTTAAAACTGTAGAAGTTGCCGTCAGGAGTCTCGAGGTCAGCAACTTCGACTTAAAGGCCATTTTTGATGTTCACTTTTTAATGACTGTGGTGGTATGGTGTGGCACTTAAAGAACAATTTTGATTTATTTAAATCATCCGTAAAGGGATTATTGTTAAAAGTGACCTTTTGAAAACTTGGACTATTCTGTGTATGGTGTTAATGATATTTTGGTGGTTAGCCCTGGTTTTAGCCTTTGAAAATGGATTATTCCTACCTCCACGCCATTCTCGAGTGCATTTTAAGGATTTAGGTACTTTGATAATTCTGTTGAGTTAGTAGTACCGAAACTGCGAGGAAAATATTTCGCCTAGTAATAGTTGGTAGATTTCCAAATCTCTGAAAGAAACCCCTTATTAAGGGTAAGTTATTATTGTTTTCTTATTCATCACCTCGTAAATTTATGATTTATTTTTGCTGATAATTAGTTAGTCAAAATTATTTATTTGGCACAAATTATTTTTAATAATTTTTTTATTAACACTGAAAGAAGTGTTTCGTTTAAATTGAGCTTTTCCCTAAATAAAACTTTAAAACTCTTTTCTTAGTGGTACTATATATTGTAATATTCTTTTTATAATTAATATTATTTTTCGTGTTTTTCTTTATTTGTAAAGTCAAGGTTAGCGTTAGTTTAAAACTTAAAAATTATATTACACTGTTGTCAGATGCAAAATATATCTGGGAATTTCAGAATTTTCGTAGGGGTTGTATCGAATGTTTTATAGGAAATGTTAGGGTAATTTAAATATTTTATTTTGTTGTGTGGTAAAATTATTTCTTCTTTTAGGGTTTTTTTATTTTATGGGTTTTAATTTGCAAGATTACACACCTACAAGGAATCTTGATTTTTCCTACTCGCTCCTTGGTTGATTGTATCCTGTTACAACCTTATAACACTACTAGTTGCCAGTCACATCGACTAGTTGTAATAGCTGCCAGTCCCATTAGGAGTCACGCAAGTTATATATTAGTTTACTTATTTATTTTCTTTGCTTTACCTGCTTACGCTTTTTAACGATCTATTGGTTAGTGTTTTTTTTTGTGTACAAATAATATATAAAGCTTAGTAATATTTGTTAAGCCTAGATTAATGCACTTTAGCTTCTCAAAGTTTGAATGGTTTTGTATAGTGCGCATACGCCTGAGCTCAAGCGACGCCGTTGTCATATTTTATAATTATGCATTAACATCGCCGTGTTAGTATTCTTGATAGGTTAACCTGATTCTAAATTGCATAAATTAAGTATTGCTTAAATTTCTATGTATTATTTAAAATAGGGTTGCATATTTATATTTAGATTTCTCTATTTTGACTGAGCATCAACACCTAGGAAGTTTGCATGTTAATATGTTTGCTTTTGCGCTGTAGTTATTTACTAATTATCATTTAAAACTGTCGTAAAGTAGTGCTTGCTAACTACTCGTTGTAAATTGGTAAAGTTCACTAATTTAATCTTGGAGCTATTGCTGCTACCACCTACTCGCCGTGACTGTTATCATTTCTCATTATTATTATTTTTGAGTAAGTAGACTTGCTGGAAATATATTTATTAAGTTCTTTAATAGCTTGTCTTTTATTCCTTTACGTTCTAGAACCTACACTTGTTTGGTAAATTTAGAAGTGTTAGGAAGAGGTGTTTGCTGGGGGTAAATTTACCTGGCGCCCATATTTAACCATCTTAATAGAAAATATATATAGATATTAAATTTTCTAGATTTCTTAGAACCCCTCCCCCTCCAATGCAGCTAGGCGGCAGCACCTATCTTTAAGGACTTTTGATAATTTAGTTGTCATTTAGGATAAGTCCTAAAAGTTGTGGTTGCACCAGTTAGGTCAGTAAAAATAGCATTTAACTTTGCACTAAATTTCCGATCCAAATTTCTTTTTTTCTAAGGTTTCGGATAACTTACTGAGTATAAAATCACAAAATGCTAACAGATCCAGGTGACGCTAGAGGCGCCATCTTGAAAAAACGTTTTCGGCCGATATCTCGGAAACTATGCACTTTAGAGCAAAAGTCATACAGACCATTATTATAGAAAATAAAATTTTGCATCTTTTGTTTCTAGCAAACTTTTTTTGTAAAACTTACCGTTTACCATTTATGGCCCATTTAATGAACCGGTTTTTCGATCGCAGCCAATAACTCTTGAAAGATTAGATTATTCAATAAAATGCATTTATCCATTTTTAAAGATCCGTTTATTCTCTACAACTTTTGTTTTAAATTTTTTTTTCTAATGTCCATAGTTTTTGAGTTATAGGACGTTTTATGTTGGACTACCGAGCAAAAACTTGGATACCCATAGAATATCCCGATTGTTTATGTAGTTAACAAATAATAGTTCAATTCCTTACCTGCAATAGTAACGAACATTTTTTTTATTTTACTTAATTATATTTCGCTTCCGCGATTTTATGCTCAGTAAGTGATCCCAAATCTTATAAAAAAAAAATTTGGATCGGAAATTTAGTGCAAAGTTGACGGCTATTTTTTATGGCGTAAGTTATCAGTTTGTTTCCGCTTGCAATATATTAAAAACGTATAAATTACTTTTTATGCATTAAAATATATTTTATCTAGGTATTGAGTTAATTAAATTTAAGAGATTAGGAACTTTGTATTATATTATAGAGCCTGGATTTCACTTTTTAATTTGTAAAGTAATGCCTCATATTCTTTTCCCTACGAATGTATGCTACGAAGTTGCAAAATTCAACGTGGTCACTTTAGTCTCAGCGACGAATCCAAGTAGTTCCACCCAAAACAGCAGTCACACAGCATACGATTGATGGGGTTAATCAGCTAATTAAGGATGACCGCACTGAAACATACTGTGAGATAGAAGCATCTTTGGGAATTTCAAACACCTCGATCCAAAAGTTTCTATATAAAAAACTGGGTGTTACGAAGTTGGATTTCCGTAGGATTCCTCATTTGCTCAACAAGGAAATCTCAAAACACGTTTACAGTATTGTTAGTAGTGAGGTGTTTTGAATTTTCTCCTACGAACCGTAAAATAAACGCCAATACGCTGTGTGGGTGTTTCACGATAAAGAAAAAGCAACAAAAATGATGTTTTCTCTAAGAGTGTGTCAAATAAAATAGTCATACTTTTTTGTTAGAATCTAGGCATGTGGCAACAATTCCTTTAGAAGATCGAAGAACAGTTACTTACAATTAGTATATAAACGCTTGTTTACCAGAAGTTACGGCGAAACTCCGAAAACGCACAATGGCGAATCCTCCATATAGGATAATGCAAGTGCTTACACTCTCCAAAAATAATCGAGTTTTTGAAGCTTCAAGAAATCGACTTGTTAGACCATCCACCGTATAGTCCCGACCTAAGTTCCAACGACTTTTTTACGTTTTCAAGAATGTCCAGTCGCCAGAAGGAGCCATCGATGCCTTGAAAACAGAGATTTTGCAGGTGTCAACTAAAGACCAATTGGTTTAAACGTATGTCAAAGTGTATCTATCGATCTTGTTGGCACATATTTTGAAAAACAGTAAAGTACTTTAAGTCTATATATTTTTTGTCTTTATGGCTATATGCCAAACTAAAACGAAACCCTCGTACAAAATCAATAAGTTTGGTATACCTACATATATATTTTTTGTATCTCACAATATAGCGTCGAAAAAGGTTTTTTAAGCGGAATATAAAGGTTGTAAGTCAAGTTAAGAGGGTCGAAAAAAATAAACCTCATTTTTTTTCAAATTATTACCATTTTTTCAATAATTAAATAAATTCTAACTAGCGATCTGGATCTGGAAATTTGGGGAGGGGCGAGCTAGTGCTCAACCAATACTGAGGCTACATATGATCCATTGTGCATCCTCCCGTGTATAGGGATATTCTCACCTCAGGCTGTCGCCAGGCCTAGTGATTTAAAATAGGTGATGAGGCTCCCGAGGGGGATCTCCCTGACATCGGCTGGTGTAAGCCAGTACTCGCCCAACACGGATCATCTGATTTCAGAAAAAGCAGAGCAGTCATATATTATGTGTTCTACTGTTTCCTCTACTTGTTCGCAGCCTCTGCATAGCGGCGATTCTGTTACTTTCATCCTAAAGAGATGTTGTCGCAATTGGCAGTGACCTGTCAAGATTCCCACAGCTGTTCGGAGATTTTGTCTGGTTAATGCCTTAAATTTTTTTGCTGTTTCCTCGCCAGGATGAGGTAATAACTCTCTGGCCAGTCTACAGTTCGTAATTTCATCCCAGCACTGTATAAAGTTTTGGTAAGAGTGCTGTTTGATAAGGTGCACGACTGCGGGCAATGTTAGCTTGGTAGATGGGCGAGTGCTTACATATTCGTAGCCCGCAGCCCTCCTTGCTAAATTGTTCGCAATGCGGTTGCCTTTAGAATTCCCATGACCTTTGATCCAGCTGAGAGTGGCCACGTTATTCTGGCTGGCCTTAGTTAGAGATTGGTGACATTCTAGTACTAAACTTGAAGTGAAACGTGGTCTATTCAAGGTCAGTAGTGCTTGTCGGCAGTCTGTGTATATATTTATATTCCTGCCTGTGATGTTCCTATTGATTAATTCTTCTGCAGCTATGGATATGCCTGTGAGTTCTGACTGAACCACACTTGACAAGCCATCCATAGCCCATTTTATTTTTAGGTTTAAGGATCTAGAGTAAATTCCACATCCCACACCTTGCTTTGCTTTTGATCCATCCGTATATACGCTCCGAGTGTTCACTACGAAACTAGCGAAATTTTGTGTCAAATTAAATAACAAAACTTTATATATATATATATTTTTTTAGGAGCAATATTTTCCGAATTATACACAAAAATAGGGGCCAAAAAATGAGAAATTTTTAATTTTTTTTATATTTTGTTAAATAAAACATTGAGCAGAGGGTTTGCGACTGGCGCAGATGGTGAATATCGATATCGGGCACATCCTGAAAGGATTAAAACAAAAAAGTTGCTTTCTATGAAAAATGTCAAATCCAAAACAGATTCCTCCTAGACTATTACATTAAATTTTCTTTAACGTTACATTTAATTTTCTAATTAATATTGAAAAATAGGTTTTTTTAGCGATTTCATAGAACTTATGTATATGTGACTTTTGTTATAAAAAACAATTATTTTAGACATATTGTATTTGTACACTAAATTAACAAACAAATAATGAAGACAATTGGAAGCTAACCACCATTCTTTTGATATACAAACCGCAAGAATGTTTCATCAGAGTGTTAGTTCTACGAAGGGTCGAAATCCTTTTTACAGGATTAGGATTTGTAAAAGATTATCTATAATTATCCTGTTTTTCGGAACACCAAGCTTTGCCACTAATGGAATGGAATAAAATGGTATATACGTAATGACTCTCTGGGGATTTCTCTATATTTATTCACATGAAAATTTATTCAAAATATTGAAAGATTATAGTGGATGACTGTTATGCAAATTTTATCAAAATTTGATGTTCTTTTAATAGTATACCTAGACCTAATAAACGCTTAGCTCATAACTTAATATAGAATTAAGTTGATATAAAGCAAAAACTTTCTAATTTATTCTTAAAACGAGCTTGTTTTGCTAAATTCTTACCGCCACACAGTAAATATTTTTTTTTCGATTTGGTTCATTTTTCCTTTAATTATTATTTTTTTTATTTATCCTTTTGTTCTTCTTTTCGATTACCTCTTTGTTTTTTGTTTTAATTTTTCTCACTTACTGAATTATTTCTAGTTTTTCCCCACTTGATTTATTGTTTGATATCTTTTATTTATTTATTTCATGTTTCTGTTTTTTTTTGTTGATTTTTTCCTTTTTTGTGTTTTTGGCTACCTACACTTTTTTATTTCTATTTTTTTAAATTATTTTATGATTTTAACGATATTTCATATTTATTCGAATTTTCTGAATTTTCGTTTTTTCCATTTTTTTGTTCGATTTTTTCAAATGGTTTTATTGTTTGTTTTTTACTTCAATTTTTTGATTTTTAGTTATAAAGATTACATCTTTAAATATTTTTTGCTAATTTTTATTTTATATAGGTATAAAATATAAACAATCAATGCGTTTTTCTAGCAAATTTTGATTCTCAACAATGCTATTATATAACTTTTATTGGACCCATGAAAGGATGCAATTAATTGTGCATTTGTACAAAAACACGGCTGATTTAATTCAACACATAAAGCATTCATTTAGGCGACGAAGGCTATCTTGTTCTGTAATAAATTTGACGATTTCTTATATTACTGACTAATTGAATTGAGAAAAATAAGACGACTTGAAACCAAAGATTATAAAATAACGGTAACCTTAGTATCACTTTTTAATTTGACAGTTTATCTAATTCAGATGTTAGTTTGGTAAGAAAGAGAACATTAGATATGAAGGTTGTTATTTCTGCTTTTATTAAGTTTTGGAAGATATTTTTTTAATTTCAATAAATAATTTTATTCGATATATTAATAGTAATCCTGATATTAGGGACAGAGACGAATCCAGCACGACAGAGAAGATTTCGTTCTTCTTATGTGTCTAACCCAACTGTTTAATGTATAGATAAAAACAAAGAAAAAACGATCTTATTGATGGGCATATATTTCTACTAGTTTATGAGAAATTATACCAATAATCATCCCCATCAGTGACATAAAGATTAAATCTACAATCGATTGTGTAAATGTACAGAAACCCTCGAAATTTATACCACAATTTTACGCTTAACAAAATAACAGTCTGTTCTGCAGCTGGCCAGCAATGTTTCCAACAATAAAAAAACTCTCACCATATTGACAAATATCCAACAGTGTGTACATTAGGGTGACAACCACATCCATTACTTCATCATAGTTGGTCAACTGGTAAAATATCTACCCAGTGGGGGAATAACTGCCCACCAGACACGGACGGGCTGTTGAAGTATGTAATAGAAATATGAATATTTTATTAATGAAATCATAGTTAGACATATTTGCTGCCATGTTGAAATCGGTATCTTAAAATTGTACTGACAGTACTTTTTTAAAATAAATACGAAATTCATATTAATATAGCAGAGTAAGATACGTTTTTTACTGTTATATGTATTGTAATAATATCAGTTAGTCCATTCCTGTACTAAAGAAACTCAGAAGTCTTCTATAGACATATTAAAAGTTATAGATCCCATGTTGTTATATATCACATTTACACTTCTGAACTTTTTGTTGACGGAGCAACTTACAGTAAGTGGACACCCTGGGGACGACACCATTTTTCTATTGTGAGGAGATGTCGCACAGAGTGTTATATTTGAAATGAAAATACCGAAAGTAAACTGATCTTGAAATAGATTTCTCACACGTTTTATAAGGCACTATAAATCTTATAGTTTTTAACACACATATAGCCACCTTCAGAAGAGAATGAGTTTCCATATTCTAGAGGAAAGTAATTTATTATCAACTGCCAATAAATAGTAATTATATCATTTTAAATATAAATGCTTGCATTTCCAAGTATCCTTACAACACTACAATCTGGTAACAGTTTTAATGAAAAACTTATTCAGATGAGGAGATAATTTTGTGCTTATTGGAAACGCAGTTTATTCACTATACCAGTGCAAACTTTTCTTATGACTCCTTATGAAATTCCTGCATACATCTAAAAATAACTTTAATCACTGTTTTATTTGGAAAAGCAACATAGTCCTGACAACCAAATTAAGCTGTTTACTAAAACATCGTAGAGGTACTCTAAATTGCGATCCTATAAAAAAAGTATAAAATTATTTATAGTGTTGGTAAGTATCATAATATTGTAGCATTGTATAAGAAAAATTTGTGATCATAAGCTAGTAGTTGTGAACCGAGAGATTCAACATGTGAATCCAGTTATCTTACAAGAAGCAAATTGGAATCGACGAGCATTTGAATTACAAAATGAAATTATTTAACAATATTTTTATAACTAAATTTTTATTTTACTAACGTTTCTTTAAAATTAAAAACTAAAAGTTATACCTTATTTATTTAACAACTAAAAATGTACTACAATGTACTATATTGCATTTGTTAAATTATTATCGTGATTTTCTAATCAGATACGGCCTGCAAAAACAATAGTGCAATGGAAAGATTACGAAATTTAAACAAAATATCCTAAAGTATTGAGTAAGGATGTATTATTACAGATTAATTTTTTTTAGATCGTAAGTAAAATGAAAACAAACGTCAGAAGAAAAGCAAAAGAGTCAAATGGGTACAAGGGAACTAGAGAAAAAGATGCAGTTTGGTTTTAATATCTAATGTAAATGTTGTTAATCTTGATTTATTTGAAGTTAATGCTGGTTAATGAATCGGATCAAAATTGTGAGATTATTTGAAAATAAGATGTAATTTCTTTTGTAAACAGAAAAATTTATGAAACATAATCTTAACAGTTATTTAATCAAATTTTTTACAAGCCTTGACGTTTATCTCTTATTTATGTCATACTTCTGTCTGGATGTAAGGATGTATTTGGCATGCAAATGTGATCAATATCTGAAATGAAGCACTACAGAAATCTAATGGGAGTGATTGGGATAAATGTGTAAAACACACTGGTGAACTCATTAAAAAGTGGTATATTCGCCAATAACATTTAGGTAGGTACTACACATATTGAGCCAGTAATAATGATACAAAATTTTCTTATTTCAAATAATGGGCTATGCTGCTGAGTGAATAAAGCTCACTACACTTGAACCGTAAATATTTTAATATAATGGTGGATGTGGTTTCTATTTAAAAGAAACATGGATAAATAAAATCTGCTATACCGTTTCAAAAATATTGTTAAACAAAAAGATTGTTCTCGAAAAACATTTCTAGAGACATGTTCAACTGGTCTATATACTCCCAACCAAAAAGTTCGTAGGTTAAAAATTGCACACATTTCTAGTAAACATGGTTTTTGCAGCATGTTTGATTGGAGTTTGTTTTGAAACCAGCTAAAGATTACCACAAAGAAATAAAATCCAAAGATTTTAAAGATTATTTTTCTTAACTATTTCTTTGGATAATGCCAGCTATTATTTTAAATTAGTCACAAAATTACAGAAAAAAAAACAGTGTCTCCAAAACTAGGCAATTCCTTATGACACTACATTGTTCAACTTGTAATTATTATGAATTGCGACCTAATCATTGTTAATTAAACTAAATCGACTTAATAGGGGTGTTACGAGCTGTTTCTGACCTGTTGCCCAGGAAGTGGTGCGAGACAGACGCCAGTTCTAAGAATCTTTAAATATTCTAGTGGCTTTTCGAACGTTCGGAAGATTCGAGAGTGTTGTATTTGCTGGATGTAGGTAATTGTGAAGATGCTTCTAGAAGGAATTGATTTCATATATAATGGACCGCTTTGGAGGAAGAAGAATAATAATAAATGTAACAGTAATACCATAGACTGCGATTGTGAAATAAGGGCGAATTATTACTTTAGAAAGACGTCATTCAATAATTGTGACTGTATCAGCATTGTGTGGATTATTTTAAGAAATTGTTATTTATTTGTGTTTATTAATTAATTGTTAAGTTTGTCTGCTGTTTATCACTTATTCCGAATCCACGAAGGAAAAATATAACAGGGGCTTAAGTAAAAGGTGAAATGGCGAGGAAGACTACAACTTTTAAATTGAAAGATGTCTGAGATCTTTTATTAAATCCTTTGAAAAAATATGAATAATAAGAATTGGACCTCTGCCGTAAATCACGTAAAGAATGAGGAAGAACGATTGCGGAATGTTGATAATAACATTAAAGAACTTTGCCTTATCGTAACCATTGGACCGGAAAATGAATCTGATTCAGATGGATACGAAGAAATGAAATCTTTGATTCATGACTTAATAAGTAAGTTTTTACCTTTATTTTCCTTCAGTACTTTATTTAAAAATGTCATTTCTCCGACTATGGGTATAACTTTATTTCCAGTTTTCTTTGAATAATCTAAGATTTCTAGTGTGATTTGTGTAACTTATTTAAAAAATAATATCGAACAATACGTTTCAATAACAAAACATATTAATTTTATTTATATTTTGTTGACCACCCACCACCCTAACTTGGTATCAGAAGGATTTGCATTTATAATGAGGTTAATTAGCTGACAGTTCTAACCAAATGAAGTTTAATAATTAGTTTATTAATTAATTTATTACCACATGCAGAATCAAAGGTTCACATAAAACTACAAGTCGTTGGAAAGTATGATGCTTTGATTTAACCACTATTAGTTTAAACTGTATATTATACATATTATATGAATATAAATTCAACAATACATCCGTAAGTCGGAGAAATAGTCACACCTCGAACTATCTGTGACCTCCACTAAAAATTTAAGCCATTTTATTTTGGTTTAAAAATAAAAACAATTTTAAACATGCACTTTTAACATACGGAATCATCTAAATTTTTTGCGGAATTCCAGCTACAGAACACAAACATAATTTTAACAGCAGCTAAAAGTTTAAACATTGCTAAAATTTAATTATTAATTTCTAATCTAATCTTAATAACCTGGCATGGTCTCTCCTGTGGAGCCTCATGTTTGAGCACTGCTTCTTATGGGAATATTGTGACCAGGTTCGGCACCAAGAGTTCTTACATGCACCTGATGCGTGCATGACTCTAGTTTGTTCAGCTGAAAATCAACATCACGCTGATCTTCAGGTAGGCTAGAATCCAAGTGTCCGAAATTCCTTGAGTTACTGTTGCCACAGGGCATAATTATTAATTTACAGAATACACCCCTAAGACTATTTATTTAGTAAAATCTATTCCAAGGAGGCGACATCGAGGAGACGAGCTTTTCAAACATGTCAAAAAACCTCCCTATCTATTTCTGATATAAATTATTCGGATTAATGCAAATCTCATCCAAATATTTTCTTATCTAATATCAATTATATTAGGATTGTTTCTCTAAAAATATCATTTTACCAGTTTTAATCAATATCAAAAATGGTAAATCCTATATAACGTATTTCGAGTTATAAAGTAATATATGTGTGTTAAGTAAGTTTTATTTTATTTTTTATGAACTCCTTTATACTCTTGCCTGTTAATTAGAATGTGGCCCATTTTTTATTTTTACGTTAGAAAATTCGCAAATTACCAAATTGTTTTAAAATTTAAAGGAAATTTGTCATTTATAAATCTGATTAATGGTAAGATAATTTTCATACTGTGTTTTCAAAATGAACAAATAATAAATGTGGTTTTAACACACCATTCTGGTTTGAAATGAAATGATACTCTCGTTATTCAATTTTATAGTTTGTATTAATTAAAAATAAGAATTTAAATAAACAGAATAAACAGAACAATTTTATAAAATAATTATAAAAACACTTTTACATTCGCTGGTTAATATTATATTTTTGGTCCTTATCAAGCCATTATTACCTATTCAAGAACTACTGCCAAAATTTATATAAATATTGGTTTTCTACCAGGAACATATTGAAACACTTATGGGGACTTTTACACAATTTATTTACAAAATTGTTAAGATACACAGAACTCTGCTGGATAACGTCTATCTACTTGACAATACAATGAACTCTTGTGAATACTTGAACCTGAACTCACGTTAACTGCCCATACATCCCCTTATATACAACTTTATTTAATCTAGTCAGTGTGTTTAGATCTTTCTAGAATTTTCTAGAAACATTATTTAATCTAGTCAGTGTGTTTAGAAGTTTTTAGAATTTTCTAGAAACATCATTTAATCTAGTCAGTGTTTTTAGAAGTTTCTAAAAATCAACTGTCAATAACAATCTTTCAAATTAAGGTCCCTTCACGGTTATCCCGTTACACTGCCCTCTCCTTAGATTCATTCCTCCTCGAATGTTATTTCCTACATCGGAATCCCGCACACTCCCTGAGCCAGCCAAACCATCTTCTTGGAGTTGCTGCGCATCTCCACTGTGGTTTCCCTGGTAATTCGCCAAACGATCATGATGGACCACGACTGGTTTCCCTCTGGGAATTTTCACGATCTGATAAATGACATCGTTAATCTTCTTCTTGATGGTGTAAGGACCTTCCCAGTTCTTCTGTAATTTGGGACAAATACCTCGACGCCGTCAGGGGTTATAGAGCCAGACTAAATCTCCAACTTGGTAACTCTTTTCCATTGTCCGTGTGTCATAGTACCTCTTCATCCGATCACTAGATAATTGTAGTTTTCCACGCACCAGGTTGTGTATATTCTCCATTCGATTCTGAAGGTCGGCGACATATTGTTCACGGGCCATTTCTTCACCAGGTTTACAACCAAACACCAAGTCACATGGTAGCCTCATTTCTCTACCGAACAGGACCTTCGCAGGCGTTTGGCCAGTTGATTCGTTGATGGCCGATCGAATTGCCATTAGAAATAGTGGAATATGTCGATCCCAATCCCTCTAACAATCTGACACCACTTTTGACAGATAGTTGGTTATAGTCCGGTTCATTCGTTCCACCATTCCATCAGACTGAGGATGGATCGCTGTGGTTCTCGTTTTGCGGATGCCTAATCTTTGGCAAACTTATTGAAACAGCTTGCTCTCAAAATTTCTCCCTTGGTCTGAGTGTAATTCTAGTGGTACCCCAATTCTTCAACTAATATCTCTGCTAAAGTGGTGGCTTCCTGTTTGGGAACTGCATAGGCTTTAACCCATTTAGTGAAGTAGTCCACTACAACAAAGATGTATTTGTTTCCTTCATTGGTCTGTGGAAGTGGCCCTAATACATCTACTGCGATTCTTTCAAAATGACTTCCGACCAGATATTGCTGCATTTCCGCTTTCGGTTAAGGGTGCATCGCTGTGGTTCTTGTTTTGTGGATGCCTAATCTTTAACAAACTTCTTGAAACAGCTTGCTCTCAAAATTTCTCCCTTGGTATGAATGTAATTCTAGTGGTACCCCAAATCGGCTTACGAATTTTTCAACTAATATATCTGCTAAAGTGCCGGCTTTCTGATTGGGAACTGCACAGGCTTTAACCCATTAAGTAAATTAGTCCATGACTACAAAGATGTACTTGTTTCCTACATCGGTCTGTGGAAGTGGCCCCAATACATTCACTGCAATTCTTTCAAAAGGACTTCCAACTAGGTATTGCTGGATTTCCGCCTTCGGTTTTCGGTGCGGACCGTTACTGGCAGCACATGTAGTGCATTTACGACACCAATCTTTAACATCATTAGTGCAATTTACCCAGTAAAATCTATGTCGGATCTTTTGCAGCGTTTTCGTGATACCCAGATGTCCTCCAGAACTATCATTATGCATCTGTTTTAAAATTTCCAGTACAGCATTTCTTGGGACCACTATTTGTTTCCTTGTTTCTATGCCCTCGGAATTTTCTACAAGTCTTTTAACGAGCCCACCGTCCAAAATTAAAGAGTTCCATTGGGCCCAGTATGCTTTTACATCAGGAGAGGATGAGGATATCTTTCTCCACAACGGACGACGGTCCATTCTCTTCCATTCTCGAATCTTCTTCAGAACGGGATCGTTTTCCTGTTGCTCCTTCAGCATAGAGCTCTCGTCTTCTGGAACAACCTTAACTAAGGCAATTTTTTCATCGTTCTGCTTCATGCGGTTACAATGGGGGCAATCAAGTCGGCATGGCCTTCTGGAAAGTGCATCAGCATTACGATGTCTTGTTCCAGGTCTGTGCTTGATTTCAACATCATATTCCTGCAGTTTTTCGAGCCATCTTGTTATCTGTCCTTCTGGGTTCCTAAAGCTAAGTAGCCACTTTAAACTGGCATGGTCAATTCTGATCAGGAATTTTCTGCCATAAAGATATTTATAAAAGTGTTCGACGGATTTTACAACTGCTAACAGTTCCCTCCGAGTTACACAGTAGTTCTTTTCAGCTTTCGATAAAGTTTTGCTAAAGTAACCAACCTCTCTTTCCTTACCATCTTGTAGCTGTGACAAGACGGCTCCAATCCCCACATTGCTGGCGTCGGTGTCCAGAATAAGCTGACCATCAGGAAGTGGATAAGCAAGAACAGGTGCTGACGTAAGCTGTTTCTTTAATATTTCAAACGCCTCTTGACATTCCTGATCCCAACAGAAGGACTTATCTTGTTCTGTCAAACGTGTCAAGGGTTTGGCGATGTCTCCAAAATTTTTGACATATCGTAATAGGTAATAGGAACAAAGACCCAAGAAACTCCGGAGCTGATGTTTGTCGATAGGAATTGGCCATTCCTGAACGGCTTGTATCTTAACGGAGTCAACAGCAACGCCATCCTTGCTTACGTTATGTCCTAAATAGTTGACCTGTCTCTGGAACAAGTGGCATTTCTTAACATTCAATGTTAGATTAGCGTTCTGTAATCTTTTAAAAACTTCTTCCAGGTTAGCTAAATGTTCCTTAAAGGTCTTACCCATTATGATGATGTCGTCTAGATAAACTAGACAAGTTTCCCATGACAAACCCCGCAGGATGTTCTCCATTAGCCGTTTAAACGTCGCAGGAGCATTACAGAGGCCAAACGGAAGGACCGTGAATTGCCACAACCCTGATCCACTGGTAAAAGCAGTCTTTTCTTCATTTTAACTTGCCAGTATCCGCTTTTAAGGTCCGAGGTAGAAAACAGAGTAGAACCCGCCAAAGCGTCGAGGGCATCATCAATCCTTGGCAGAGGATAACTGTCCTTCTTAGTGACATCATTTAGCTTTCGATAGTCGACACAAAACCGCATTGATCCGTCTTTCTTTCTCACTAATAACACATGAGAAGCCCATGGACTACTGGATGGTTCGACTATGCCATTTTGAATCATTTCTTCAAGGGCTCTGTCTGCTTCTTCCTTCTTAACTTGAGGCATCCTTCGGGCTACCTGTCGAATCGGACGTGCATCACCAGTGTCAATTCTATGTTGTACAACATCCGTTCTTCCCAGTTTACTTTTAGAACCAAATACAGGTTTATAACGGTAAAGTAGATCTCTTACCTGTTTCTTTTCTAATTTTGACAAAGAGGGATATGCTTTTGTCATTAATTGTTTAATTCCATTGGTCTAATCTGTTTCCGTAACGTTTACCTTGTGAATTATGGCCGTTACTGGTTCTAAACTTCCCATTTCCGTGTTCTTTCGGAGAAGAACTGGATGATCGTTCAAGTTGATAACTCAGATGGGTACCTCTTTGGCGGATCTAACAAGAGTCTTACCCACAAGGAGTCCTTTTCCCAATTCATGGTCATGGTTCTTCGGCTCTATCATAGCTGGAGCACCATCTGGCTCCAGTCCATCCAACCGCGCTGTGAGGACACATTCACAGCTCGCTGGAAGTTCGATATCATCGATTAGCTTAATCGAGGCATTGTCAACTTCTTTTCGGTGCAGGAATATTTCTTCATTACCAGTACGAAGGATACGTCGGCGAAGATCCAAATGAAAACCACAGTGGAGCATAACATCCATGCCCAGAACAACATCTTCATCAACGTCAGCCACCAGGACCGAGTGAACAAGAGAGGTTGAACCAAACTGTAGCGTCACCTGTATCTCACCGTAGACTCTAGCAGAATCCCCGGTAGCGGTACTTAGTCTCCAACTGGTGGGCCACATCTTCTTTCGCATAATGATTAATGGTCGAACGATAGTTTTCGTAGCTTCAGTGTCTACCAGCATGCTTAAGTTCTTCCCATCAATGAGGCCATCTACATATAAGCTGTCCACGTGATGTTGCAGAGGTGCCAATTTAATGGTGTGGGGGCTTCAGGAATGTTTGGGGTCGATTTCGCCCTCCAGGAGAGTCGACCCGTTCTAGTTTTCCTGCTGCTGGGGTACTTCAGCAGAAGATTATTCTTTTTGGGGCAAGTATTTCTTATATGGCCTAGTTCTCCGCAGTTCCAGCATCTCACTGGGAGCCTTCTTTTTGTAGATAACTTCATTAACCTTTCTACTACCGCTTCGACGTCGCTAACGGAATGAACAGCATAGTCGTAGTTACCGGTGACTTCCCTTAGTCGAGCAACTCCACGTGAAGCCTCCGTCGCCGCCTCAAACTCCAGGGCAATGGTCAAGGCGTCCACAAGAGACTTCGGCCGCGCCAACAGTACAGCCCGCTGCAACTCGACGTCTCGAAGACCATCGGTGAAGGTTTGAACTGCCAGGCACTCCAGGAAATCCTCCGCTGCATTTGAATACGCTAGTCGTACCATTCTTGCTACTTCCGCCTCAAATTCCTGGATATTCTCTCCATTTTTCTGCTTTTGGCTTTTTAACTGCATTCGGTACACCGGTTGTAGATGAGTTTGACCATAACGCATCTCTAGACGATTCACCAATAACTCGAAGTTGTCAGCTTCATCCGGTGTCAATGATTGCAAGACGTCTAAAGCTTCCCTTCGCAAAGCTACGGTTAGGGACAATGCCTTCTCCTGGGATGACCATCCATTAGCTCTGGCCGCTGCGTTGAATTGTTTCAGGTAATTTGGCCAGGAAGTCCTCCCGTCGAATGTCGGGGGTTTCATCGTCGTTCGTATCTGAGTAGTCTCCCCATTTCTTCGTCGGTCGACGTCTACGTGGCAGGTTTCCATCCTTTCTGCATCTCTGTCGCCGTGGTGGATGGTCTGGTTTCGACGACAAGCTTCGTGTTCTCGTTGAAGCTTTCTTATCTCGGACTGCATTTGCTGGTTGATCTCCTCTCGCAAGTTGGCCACTTGCTGGTTTTGCACGTCTCGCAAGTTGGCGACTTGTTGATTTTGTTCGTCTCGCAAGCTGGACACTTGCTGATTTTGTTCGTCACGAAGAGTGTACATCTCGGAGCTCAAATGCGATATTTGCTGGGAGAAGGAACTGGATAACTCTTCTGGTAGGGTAGATATCCGTTGTGATAGCTGGGACATATCTTCGCGCTGGCTCTTCATCTGACTGGAAAGCTCCTCTTGTTGGTTCGTCATTCGTTGTGACAGCTGGGACATATCTTCGCGCTGGCTCTTCATCTGACTGGATAGCTCCTGTTGTTGGTTCGTCATTTGTCCTGATAGCTCCTCTTGCAGCCGGAAAAGTTGTTGAGTTTGTTCTTCTTGTTGGCTCGTCATTCGTCCTGATAGCTCCTCTTGCAGCCGGGAAAGTTGTTGAGTTTGTTTTCTTGTTGGCTCGTCATTCGTCCTGATAGCTCCTCTTGCAGCCGGTAAAGTTGTTGACTTAGTTCAGAATTTAGTTTTTGAACTGGGTCTTCGAACTCCACAGCGTCAGGGTTCAAATTATTATTTAGGTAGTATTCACGGAGCCTTCTTAACAATACGGATTTGCTCCCAGTAGTTTCCAACTCTAATTCTTCGAGCTCTCTTCTGAGCTCAGCCACCAATAGTTCATTTATCTTTTTTCCAGGCATTCTTATATCTTCACCCCACACCTGACACCAATTTGAAATACTTATGGGGACTTTTACACAATTTATTTACAAAATTGTTAAGATACACAGAACTCTGCTGGATAACGTTTAACTACTTGACAATACCATGAACTCTTGTGAATACTTGAACTTAAACTCACGTTAACTGCCCATACATCCCCTTATATACAACTTTATTTAATCTAGTCAGTGTGTTTAGATCTTTCTAGAATTTTCCAGAAACATTATTTAATCTAGTTAGTGTGTTTAGAAGTTTCTAGAATTTTCTAGAAACATTATTTAATCTAGTCAGTGTTTTTAGAAGTTTCTAAAAATCAACTGTCAATAACAATCTTTCAAATTAAGGTCCCTTCACGGTTATCCTGTTACAATATTATACATTTTATTCGTAAAAATTTTGGTTCTTATTACAATCCCAGAACCTTTTTCAAAATGAAACATATGTTATATAAACGAGTTTCCGGGAATAAAATTCATTGAGACGTTAATTCTACAAATGAAAACCCATTTCCAATTAGGCATTGACCTGCTGGCTGCTTGCCTACGTTCCTTCGTAATATTATCCGATTTTCCGCAAAAGTAATTATTAAAAATGGGCACTAGATGAAAATTTCTGGAAGTTGTATCCTGAAGGGAATACTAAATCAGTGGCGCAGAGAGGTTTTAAAAAATTTAAAATCATTTTAAATTAATAATAGGGAAGAATACTTCGAATCATCTAAGATAGTCTCCAAATTTCGTTATAATATTCGTATAAATAATAAGTAAAAGAATAAATGTAACTATTACCTTTGAAATATTTTTGATATACCTAACTAGCCCAGTCTTCTATGGTTTTTACCTCTGATTTCTTTAAAGATGCAACGAATTTTCCAAATTTAAGGGAATACCTCAAAAAACAAAATCTACCCTATGCTTTCTATCAAAAATGTCTTATTGGATACATTCTTCCGTAAAAAACACGTTTTAAGCGGTTTTTAGCAAATAACTTAAATATGTAGACCCAATACAATCCTGAATAATGTCCTGTGAAAAATTTATAATTTATAATAATAAAATCATTAAGAGCATTTTAAAATCAGACCAGACCCTCTACGCTTAGAAGTTAGTAAGTTATAATAAAAGTAAGATTGAATTTAAGTTTTTTTTTCTGTCAAAAACCACAATGACACCATTGGTATTACTTTTCACGTCTGTAAAGCTAGAAAGGTGAAGTCGGCAGAATCACTCGTATCTTAAAATTTAGTGCTAATTTAGTGCTGATAACAGATATTTGGTGCTGTGATAGGGGGACTAAAAATGAGAACACTGCTAACTTTTCATTAAGCTAGCAGTGTACTATTAGTGACCGCGCTAAAATGGAAAGTAATGAAATTAAAAGACGTCACTATTTAGTGCTCAATTAGTGCTGCCAGTACAGCAAAAGATTTTTGAAAAATATTTTTTTTTCAAGGTATGAAATTAAAAATAGTTTGAAAAATGATAAATAGTATTTGAAGCATTAAAACCTTTCATTCTAGAACTACAAATATTTTTCAAATTGTTACATGCTTTATTTTCAAATTTTATTTGTTTTTTGAAAAAAAAAGGGACTTTCACCCTATGTGGAAGGTAAGTAGAGCATATTTTCTAAATGTTATAAAATTGATTCGTCTTCGAACATTTCGGAGGTTACACTTTATTTTTACCTTGGTCGACAGGACAAAACCTATAGTAAATTCAATTTTCACTATGAAGCTTTCTACATAGACCTTTTAAACATAGGTATATTTAGCCTTCAAAGGGGCTCTATGTTCCATCTAAAATTGATACCGAACGTTTCGGTTATAAATTTGATAATTTGGTTTATCATTAACCTATTGCGACCTTTGTTTAATATTAAAATAATAATGAAACATATCTAAAAAAAAGAGACAAAAATAACCCGCCAATGATTTTGTAATCGTTGCCTCCCGTGACTGCCTGGTTATATTAAAAACCTTAGTTACTGTATAAATCTGCTGTTGTAATTAAAACTTCATAAAACGTACATTCAGGTTTTTCTTGAATAAATTCTATGTACGTTTCAAGATTAATTAGCTTCTGTAGAAATTGAAGTAATTATTTTTTTCTAATTAATTTTTTAGAGAAAAACGCCTAACGGTATTTTAATTATTAAAAATGTGTCCAATATTTTTGATTTAATTCTTATAAAATTAAGTTTAAAATGACACCTTAGTTAGCAAGGATTTTCTAATATTGTCTTATTTTTAATTCCTTCTAAAACATGCCAGTCTGGCGATCATCATCCGTCATTTTTGTAATTTCTTTTGAACACCGAATATGTGTGAATTAATTTCAGTCAAATCGATTTCTGTTTTGCAGTTGGAGGTGAAGATGTCACTACTATCGCGTCATTTCCATTTCCATCACTCTGTGGTTATAAATGCATCGCGACGACAACATATACCTTATACTGACGAGACCCAACAGGCAGAAACCGGTCTATAAGTTAGGTTCTCCCTGTAACTGCAAACGGCAATACTTGGCTTTAATTCCACATTTTTGAATATTATTTCCTTTTTTTGTGCATACTTTTGAGGGCCAGTTGATGGGAATAGTTATTCCCGAAACTTAGCCCTTAAATTAAATGTTTTTTGTGGTACTAGACTTTGAGTTTTCTTTGGTATTACCATTGGACCACATTTAAGATATGGATGATTTTCTCTTTTTATTTTTAATTGCAAAAAACTTTTTTTGATATTCTTTCAAAATAAATATTTTTTAACAGAAGCTGCGTGAATGTATACACGTGTTCTATGGGAATAATCTATACATATAAGGTTTCTACATGATAAATATATTTAAATAAACATAATGGTGAGCCTTTGTGTACGCAAGAAAAGCAAAAACTTTTTTTTTATTTCGTCTGTTTGTAGGTATGTATGTATATTTGTTAACGTTAATGTCAGGAACGGCTTAACCGATGTGAATGCAGATTTTAGAAATATATATAATAGGGTTCACTTAACATTCAGCTTTTTTGTATGTCAATCACTTAATATATATATATATATATATATATAAACAAGGTGCCAAGAAAACGCGTATTAATAATAAACAAAGGGGGATAACGGGCATGTAACGCAACAAAGGATCATGGTTACAAGTAGGAATGGTAACCGCAGACATGCATGTTTCTGGCTCATTAGCCGTCATCAGTGCGGCATAACCAAGTAGGGTATTGCACTTGGCTTGCAAAAGTGTTGGGTACTTGGGAGCAAAGGATGTTGGGGAAACATGTGTAAAGAAACAACAAAAACACAAAAACAACGAACGCTCACACAGGAGTCCTATCGCCATTTTGTGCTTTCAGCCAGCTGTGCCAATGGGTTTTCGGCTAGCAACCAGCGTCGCCGCGTTGGCGAAACGGACTCACTGTGATTGAGTCGTTCTAAGCCCAGGAGATGAAATAAACAAGGTGCCAAGAAAACGCGTATTAATAATAAACAAAGGGGGATAACGGGCATGTAACGCAACAAAGGATCATGGTTACAAGTAGGAATGGTAACCGCAGACATGCATGTTTCTGGCTCATTAGCCGTCATCAGTGCGGCATAACCAAGTAGGGTATTGCACTTGGCTTGCAAAAGTGTTGGGTACTTGGGAGCAAAGGATGTTGGGGAAACATGTGTAAGCGTTCGTTGTTTTTGTGTTTTTGTTGCAAGCCAAGTGCAATACCCTACTTGGTTATGCCGCACTGATGACGGCTAATGAGCCAGAAACATGCATGTCTGCGGTTACCATTCCTACTTGTAACCATGATCCTTTGTTGCGTTACATGCCCGTTATCCCCCTTTGTTTATTATTAATACGCGTTTTCTTGGCACCTTGTTTATTTCATCTCCTGGGCTTAGAACGACTCAATCACAGTGAGTCCGTTTCGCCAACGCGGCGACGCTGGTTGCTAGCCGAAAACCCATTGGCACAGCTGGCTGAAAGCACAAAATGGCGATAGGACTCCTGTGTGAGCGTTCGTTGTTTTTGTGTTTTTGTTGTTTCTTTACACATGTTTCCCCAACATCCTTTGCTCCCAAGTACCCAACACTTTTGCAAGCCAAGTGCAATACCCTACTTGGTTATGCCGCACTGATGACGGCTAATAAGCCAGAAACATGCATGTCTGCGGTTACCATTCCTACTTGTAACCATGATCCTTTGTTGCGTTACATGCCCGTTATCCCCCTTTGTTTATTATTAATACGCGTTTTCTTGGCACCTTGTTTATTTCATCTCCTGGGCTTAGAACGACTCAATCACAGTGAGTCCGTTTCGCCAACGCGGCGACGCTGGTTGCTAGCCGAAAACCCATTGGCACAGCTGGCTGAAAGCACAAAATGGCGATAGGACTCCTGTGTGAGCGTTCGTTGTTTTTGTGTTTTTGTTGTTTCTTTACACATGTTTCCCCAACATCCTTTGCTCCCAAGTACCCAACACTTTTGCAAGCCAAGTGCAATACCCTACTTGGTTATGCCGCACTGATGACGGCTAATGAGCCAGAAACATGCATGTCTGCGGTTACCATTCCTACTTGTAACCATGATCCTTTGTTGCGTTACATGCCCGTTATCCCCCTTTGTTTATATATATATATATATAACGAACAGAGCGTTTTGTGACAGTCTAAGAATGTCCAAAGATGATAGATACTTTATATATATATATATATATATATATATATATATATATATATATATATATATATATATATATACAGGGTGTCCCAGAATTAACTACGGAAACTTCGTATACGTATTCCTTGATAACAAATAAGTAGGGTCTTTCCTATAAAAAAATTTTTTTAGAGACTCCTGTCAGAGTTATAACCTACTTTGCAAATGTGCGCTACTTGATCGCGATACACGATACTCAATTGACATGGTCCTACTTTTTATTTTTTTTACTCCAAACCGAAACGATTTCGCAAAAAACGACAAGGAACAAAAAAGTTTCTAAATAATCAAAACTTCCTAAAATAATTTTTTTGTTATTGCAAATATTAATTGCTAATAAAGTTACAAAAAAAATATTAAGAGGGGTTCCTTGATTTGCACCCTTAGAATGGGGTAGGGCAGGTAAAAAGTGGCAGGAGTAATGCGTCTTTATAAAAATGATGTTCACCCAAATTTTTAATTTTTTATCTTGGACCAATCAGAAGATATTAAATTAAAACCGTATTTTACCACCCCTCTTTAAAGGGTTATAACTCTGACAGGAGTTTCTAAAAAAAATTTTTTTATAGGAAAGACCCTACTTATTTGTCATCAAGGAATACGTATACGAAGTTTCCGTAGTTAATTCTGGGACACCCTGTATATATATAAAATGATATATCTTGACTGATCAAACATTATAAACAATTTGAAATTTTTTTGGGGATTGCAGTCACTTATTAAAAAAACTCTTATATAATTTCCAAGCTTTCGAAATTTATTTTATTTCTTTTTCAAGGAATCTACAAATAAACAAAATGGAATATAATGAAAAACAGAAAAAATATAAATGTATATTATTAAACTTACTATGTTGAGATTAATATAAAACAGAAAAGATTATTCATATATGAATTCTTCTTGACAATCTTATGATTTAAAAATTTTTTTTTATTGACATTAAATATTATTTGGAAATAATATTTAATGTCAATAAAAAAATTTTTAAATCAATAGATTGTCAAGAAGAATTCATATATGAATAATCTTTCCCAAATTTTGCTGATTTTCTGTTTTATATTAATCTCAACGTAGTAAGTTTAATAATATACATTTATATTTTTTCTGTTTTCCATTATATTCCATTTTGTTTATTTGTAGATTCCTTGAAAAAGAAATAAAATAAATTTCGAAAGCTTGGAAATTATATAAGAGTTTTTCTTAATAAGTGACTGCAATCCCCAAAAAAATTTTAAATTGTATATATATATATATATATATATATATATATATAAAAAAAAAAGGAGGATAACGGGAAATTCTAACGCAACAAGGATCATGGTTACAAGTGTGAGCGTTCGTTGTTTTTGTATTTCTTGACACATGTTTCCCCTACATCCTTTGCTCCCAAGTACCCAACACTTTTGCTAGCCAAGTGCAATACTCTTCTTGGTTATGCCGCACTGATGACGGCTAATGAGCCAGAAACATGCATGTCTGCGGTTACCATTCCTACTTGTAACCATGATCCTTGTTGCGTTAGAATTTCCCGTTATCCTCCTTTTTTTATATTAATACGCGTTTTCTTGGCACTTTGTATATTATATATATATATATGTTATGATGTAGTGTTTCACGGATGGTAGAATGAACAGTAGTGGTGTTCCGGGTTTCAATCCGTTGGTTGTTTGTGTCTTCACGACGTTTCGCCAACATCTCAGCTGGCATTTTCAAGTGATGCTTCCTTTGCGGCTGCTCAACTTGGAATTCCAATTTTTTTCCAGGAACTTAGATAGTTCTAACAAAAAAACAATTCCAATTTGTGTTGCATATTATTATAACAAAATTTAACGTTGGTATACAAACACCATTTAAAGCTAAGCTTCTAAGGAATGTTCAGAGGGATGAAGTGAGCGTAAAAATAACGACAAAGAATAACGTTACTCCCGCGGTAGGAAAAAGCGAACGCATCCGATTGTGGACCCCATAGCATATATGAATAGTTATAGATATACCGGGAGATATTCATCGGCATTTTATTAGCGTCTTCCTCGTTTATGCCTCGGAGGGTACTGAAAAATATTCTACAAAGAAGTAAACATAGTAAGTATACCTTTAAAAAATCTTTTTTTTAAAAAATATAAGAACAACAACGTCTTGTGGCAATCGATTTTATCAATACAATTTTTTAGGCTTAGGGGTTCCCAAGAAGTAAAAATTTGATGTAAAAATCATTAAACACATAGGCATAATTTTTGCTAATTATAGTAGAAAAACAGACCTAGAAAATCCTGTGAATTTTGTTTGCCTTGAACCACTTTTTCCAGCAATTAAATGAATGATAAGTCTAAAATTAAACTTGCAATTATTTAAAATTATAAAGAACATAAATCCACAGTATATACATTCTAAACATCATTAAAATTTGTTGAAAAATTCATGGAAATTGCCAAATCTTTTTTGCTTGTGTCACTGTGCTTATAGAAAACAAAAAGCCTTATCGTAAGCCTAAGTACATGAAGGCATAAGTCATAAGAAAACCCGATTTTTAATAAATATTTGAGGCAGGTCAACGTATCAGAAAAGTAATATACGATATCCACGATTTCTTCGCTTCTGCCTTTTAGTACGCAACTACAAAATTTTATTAATATATATATATATATATATATATATATATATATATATATATATATATAAATATATATATATATATATATTATAACATATGTAACTCTACTATTAGTATTCTATAAGTCACCATGCTATAAAGTAATCCTTACCTTGAATTTTTTAAATTTTTATTATAAATGTGAAGAAGCTAAGACTCAAATTAATTTCTTTTATTTTAAATATTATTATTTTAAAATATGCTCCTGGCTATTCTCTTTCTTAGGGTCAGAGTTCAAAAATTTCACATAATAAATAGATTCAAATTCAACCAATGTTGAAAATTTTGACAAACGATTATAAAATTTAGAAATAATGTACCAAATTATGTTTTCTGAACGATGATTCTATCTTAACCTTAACCTTACTTTTTCTTATAGTGTTGTGAGATTTTACACACTATTTTCAAAAATCAAATGTAGTTAAATCAAGTGTTATGAAAAATTATGAATTTTGTAACTAATAAATCAAATTAAACTTATCTAATAATGAAAAATAACTTATTTAAACAGTGAAACAGTGTACAAGTGAAATTAAATGTTCATTAAATACGTAAAAATCAAACACAGAAAAGTTCTTTATTTTTAAAAATTGGAAATTGATACCGTGTTATGAAGATCTTGTATTCTCTTTGGACAGCTAAGGCTCTGGATCCCCTTTTCAATTAGAATCCACCATGTCCCAGGACAACAATGATATACGGACACTTTAGAGGTTTTGACTAATAAAATTTCTTCTAATCAGGAAACAATCAGCTCTTACATCAAATGGTAAGTAAACTAATAATCTTCTTTCTTGTTAGAAACTGGTTTTACTTTCTTTAAATTAATTCAGGAAGCATTTATATCAATGAACTGCTCAACATTTATTTCTTCATAAAAATAGACTTTACTTCTTACCAGATGCTATCAGGAACTTCCTTGTAGTTTTGTTAACACTGTTGACTACTTTTAAACTTTCTTTTGTAAGTATTTTGAAAAAAAAAATCTAAATTTTAACGGAGCAAACTTTATTACATCTTTCCTCTTCAGAAGGTCGAAAACCAGAGAGAACTTCCAAAATCAACAATTAAACAACTAAATTTTTAAACAAACTTAAACTATACATTCATATTATCTATTCGCCTACTAATTATTTCAAATGAAATTACAAACAATCTAATTCTTAATTCATTATTCAAATTGAACACAATAATCATTCTTTTTTTTTTAAATTTGCTATAACTATAAACTAATATTTTTCTATTTTCAGAATTTTTCATTTGGAAGTTAAACTATAATAAATTACAATATGGCTTGAAAAACAAATTTGTGTGTTTTAAAAGTAAGTAAAAATTTTTAATATTTCTTTTATGAATTCTCATATTTCGTCATTTAATTTTCTAATTTAATTCTATTATAACTCATTTAAGATTATTTTTAATTAATACAGTATTGTAAACTTTATAAACTTTTAAATATTTACTTTTATTATCTATCTAATACATGATCATTAAAATTTTATATATTGATTAAACTCTATTGAATCTTTAAAATAAATATCTCTTAGTTGTACTTGTATATTTTAGTTTCTTATTATGTTTTTTTTTTCTTTTTTAGGAATTGTGAAGAAGATGATGATAAATTATACCAAATTTACTGCATTTGCACTCTGCCTTGGAATAAGAATATTTTCCTTTCTCTATTTCCATTAATTTCCTTTATATGTACTTATTTGATATAGCATAGTAACTCATATCATCTCATATATATATATATATATATATATAAATAACGAACGGAGCGTTATGACAGTCTAGTAATAAACAGAAAAAAATGATACAAAGTATCTTGCGTAATACTGTCAAAATTTTTGCGTGGTTAGAGTTTTCTAACACAAATGCACATTGATGCTGCAACATGAATATAAATATCAACTAGTCTATATAAGGGCAAAACCAACTACAGACATGTTTCGATCTTGTTAGATCTCATCAGTGCAGTATAGGTTGTCTCTTCAGTCACTAATGAAGAGACATCCCCGGTATAGAAAAGCTGATATTTGATGTAAATAGTCGCAGCATCAATGTGCATTTGTGTTAGAAAACTCTAACCACGCACAAATTTTGACAGTATTACGCAAGATACTTTGTATCATTTTTTTCTGTTTATTACTAGACTGTCATAACGCTCTGTTCGTTATTTATTTATTTACCTTGCGTTAGGTTTATTAATTAGATGCAAAGCGACCAAAACGGTGCTATTATTGGAGTAGAGATGGCATTGCTTGCGAAATTTACGAGTTGTACTCACTTTCGCGACTATTTACATCAAATATCAGGTTTTCTATACCGGGGATATCTCTTCATTAGTGACTGAAGAGACAACCTATACTGCACTGATGAGATCTAACAAGACCGAAACATGTCTGTAGTTGGTTTTGCCCTTGTATAGACTAGTTGATATTTATATTCATGTTGCAGCATCAATGTGCATTTGTGTTAGAAAACTCTAACCACGCACAAATTTTGACAGTATTACGCAAGATACTTTGTATCATTTTTTTCTGTTTATATATATATATATAAATAAACAAAGTGCCAAGAGTCCGTTTCGCCAACGTTGCGACGGTGGTTGCTAGCCGAAAACCCATTGGCACAGCTGGCCGAAAGCACAAAATGGCGATAGGACTCCTGTGTGAGCGTTGGTTGTTTTTGTGTTTCTTTACACATGTTTCCCCAACATCCTTTGCTCCCAAGTACCCAACACTTTTGCTAGCCAAGTACAATACCCTACTTGGTTATGCCGCACTGATGACGGCTAATGAGCCAGAAACATGCATGTCTGCGGTTACCATTTCTACTCGTGGCCTTTTTGAAGTCGGTTTACGGACTGATTATTATCTTTTTATGTTATACATCATTATTAACATATTAACTTAACTGCAAAGCTTATTTTATTCATTTTTGTGGTGTTTCTTGGAATATCTTCCACATTGATGACCAGACCTTAATCAAATTTCTATGGGACCACACGGACACTCGACTCTTTTGAATGCAAAAAGTTTTTTTTAAATCGGATTATAAATACCGGAGATATTCGGTAACATATATAAAAAAATATGGTCAAACTGAGACTCTTCTCCTTATTTCCTGGAATATCTTTCACATTAATGACCAGACCCTTAACCAAATTTCTATTAGACCACACGGACACTCTACTCTTTTGAATGCAAAAGGATGTTTTTCATATCGGATTATAAATACCGGAGATATTCGGTAACATATATAAAAAAATATGATCAAACTGATACCCTTCTCCTTATTTCCTGGAATATCTTTCACACTGATGATTAGACCTTAAACAAATTTCTATGGGACCAATGGGACACTCTACTCTTTTCAATGCAAATGATTTTTTTAAATCGGATTATAAATACCGGAGATATTTGGTAACATCCATAAAAAAAAATATGGTCGAATTGATAACCTTCTCCTTTTTTGAAGTCGGTTAAAAAACACCAAACGTTGTAATCGCAGAGATGTCAGTATAAATCTAAATTTCTACTTACATTCTGTCACTAATGAAATGTAGCTCTCCAACGATAAAGTAAATTTTATTTCTAAATCTTGGTAAGAATCTCAAAAGGCTGGTTATACAATATCCGATTAATTTTTAGATTTGTAGTAAAACTTCAGTTTTCTACAAATTTTAGTTATACAACTACAGATTGTACCAAAACTTGAAAACAAACTATAGATAAATCATAACCTAGACTTCATGTGCAATGTGCATATTAAACTAAAGTTTGTAGATTTACGCATGCGCTGTTAGAAATAAACAAACAGGGTATACATAACATATAGCATATAGCTATATTGATTTTTCCTGAAAAGGACGTAAGTCCCCTTATACATACCAAATTCCTAAAAACTATCATACTTATCTTCCTAACTATATATTCTTAAGTCTAATTGTCGTTTTGTTATTTGTAAATTAGATATATATGTGATGGCTATTGATATATTAAACGAATTATTATGTAATGATGAAGAAATTATTGAGTTTATTGAACATCCTCTGCGTCCAAAGCAATATAAGCCTCGAATAGATCATTTCTCTGAGGGTGGGTAGATACACATGATATTTTTTCCAATGAAAATTCGATGTTCTCATTTGGACAATCTAAATTTTAGATTTACTTCTCTCTAATATATCTTTTAGTACCCTTGGAGGCATAAACGAGAAAGACGTAGTTAAAAAGAGTGTAGTAGGTACCTACATCCCAGTCTATTAAATGGAGTAACATGCAAAACAATAATAAAAAACACTATCAGGATTTGTTATACTATTTATTTTTATACTTATTCTAAATTTTTTTAATATTACAAATAGGTATACGAAAAACGAGAAATAACTAAATTTTTTGAAAATATCGAAAAATTGTTCAAAATATCAAACAACACGTAAACAATATGTAAATATCGTAAACAATTTATAAAAAGTCATATCCGAATAACGTTTTAATCATAAAGAGCACTAATGCAAAGTAGAAGCATATTTTCTGTCGGTTACAAAGTTATTTTAAATTACTAACTCATGCGATTAAGATTTTAAATATACATTTTTATCCAAAGTAGTCAACTACCGTATTATTAAATTTCTACTAAAACTCTTATTTTTAAAAAGTGTCATAAGATCTATCCTTAGCATAGAAATCCTCTTCATTAGAACAAAGCTACTTCGTTTGCCGATAGAGCGCGCAATCTGCGGGGCATTAGAAGGTGAGATCTGGTTACATAAGAGTTGTGATTCCCTAAAACGACTTGGGAAGCCACTTCATCGAAGGGTCAAGCGTGTCCTGAAGACCTTCCTAATGCCCTCGTGCCCCAACTCATTTCTCCGTAGTGCTCTTCTGGCCTCTCATAATTCTTTCTGCAGCTCATTGCCAGACTAACGTTTCATGTTCGAGGATGGTTTATAGCCACTCGAAAGTTTTATATTATTGGGATCAGAAGATTGCCTCGTAATACTTTATTAAAAAAATATTACGGTTTGTTACCTAATAAATAAACAATGTTACTTTATTTAAATTAAATAATTTATTTCTATAGATAAAGTAAAAAAATGTCTTAAAATTTAAAATTCAAAGTGTTCATAAAGGTAGATACAAAAAAATAAAATCATTCTTGATGGGTTAATAAAATTATTATCAACAAATCTCTTGTTCCACGAATTTTTTATTTACCACATTACAGCTGTGAAACTTGCTTATCTATTTACGAAGAACTAAATCTTTTTAAAAATGAGAAGGACTAACCTAAATAGCTGAGATTTTTAAACTTTCTTACAATTTTCTTTTAGACGTAAGTGGATACCAAACATTATCAGGAGCTAGTAAAACCCCCATTTAAAAATAATAGTAGGTTTTACGTGGCCAGGACATCTCTGTTAATCCGTTAAAATGGCGAGGAGCACGAAATCCGGCCAGCTTTCATGATAATGAGGTTCGAATAGAAAGAAAACACAAAGAAAATAAAACGACACTTTTAAATCTGGAAAGATTTACTTTTAGTCTGATTTATTTGACCGATTACTACAACATAATTGAACTGAAAGCAAAACAAACTATAATATTTAAACAAAACATTAGGTAAGGGCAAATATACCTATGTTACTTTTTTAAGAAATTTTTAAGTTTTTATAATTAAATAAAAAATATAAATTTTAATAAGCCGTATAAAAAATGTATTTCTTTGGTGTTTATACCTTACCTATATAAAAATTTTACCTGCATATGACTATTTGAAATTCCTAAATTTGCATTTTTAAAAACAATTGGTATACCTATCGTGATTTATTTAAGATTAAACCAATTACAACCAAATAAAAGGTATATGAATGCAAAGCAAATTGTACACTGAGTCGTTTGTATTAATGGGTAAACAAAAGAATATTACTGCAGCCTTTGGGATCGACAAGATGATAAGGGTTCGCAAGTCGCTTTGTTTTTTTTTTTAAGAAAGAGATTTCAGAAACAAATGATACAGAAATATAAAAAGAATAAAGTGCAGAATATCACGTCCTATCTTATTAAATAAGATTTTTTAAATATTTCAATAAGAAATACTTTTAACATTATATAACAGATAAAACTACAACTAGTAACTATTCAACAAATAATATCCTGTTATGTAGGTAGAACCAACCGATCTTAATTAAACAAGAAAAACTAGAAAAATTAATAAAATAAAATTAGTTAAAACAAAAGATTATACCGGTTAATTAGATGGGCGATTTGGTATTCGTCCGCTATCCGCCTAACAGGTACCTGAAAAGTTCGTATTCGTACGATGGTCAAGATTTGGATTATCGAAAAAGTTGGGATTCGTACGGCGGTCCCTCAGGTCGATAAACTTTTATATACTCGTGTTTCTTAAAATATTACATATTGATTTGCTTAGATTTATTTTATTCGTTTGATGTGATGACCAAATATTATAACATATCGCATTGAAATATTTTTTGTGGAGGGGAAAAACATTACAAAACCATTTTAAATGCATTTTTCAAGATTTATTTATAAATGTACAAAATAAAATATTTAAAAACTATAATAGTGTGAACATAATTTTACAAATTCCAGTAAAGTTATTTGATTGTTATCAAACTGCCAAATTTTTTCTTTTATATAATTTTCTCGTTTTTGTGTTTTGGTATTCGGTTTTTTCTCTTTAGCAATGCTTTGAATTTGTATATACGTTTCGCATTGAAAGTGTTTTAACGCCTCTACAAATATAAAAATATTAGGATGGTTAAAATTAAAAGTTTTGTTTAAATGCGAATGGAACGATTCGCATGCATTGGTGGTTCTCGTTGGTGATGCTTGTTTTCGATGCCCAAATCGTAGGTGGAAAAATGGCTTCATCTCCTATATAGACATCTATCAAATAATCTACGAATTTGTTCAGTTGAGAATTTTCAGGTTTCATTGCGATTAATTCAAACACGAAACAATCAGGAACCCATTCTGGTTCTGTAATTAAAAAAAATAATATAAGACAAAATAAATATAAGATAGGTATATAGGTACATATAAGTATAAAAATAATTACAAAATATTTACCCAAATAGAGTAGTACAAAACAATAGCATATCCATTTACCAATTTCTGTCTTTTCCTTGTATTCTTTACTAAGAATTTTACGCCACCACACCTGAGTAAGGTGGAATCTACACCCAATAATGTTTATGTTGCTAAATACAATATTCACAGCTTTGTGTATAGCCTGTTCAAAATCTATTACAATATCTTTTGGTTTTAATTGTAATTTTAGTTCCTTACATTTGTTTGCGATTATTTTCAAGCACGTCAAATAAGTATTAGAGGTCTTGTCGGGTAATAACGCAAATATAAGTGGGATATAAGTGCCTATTATAATATCCGTACGGTAAATAATTGTAAAAATGGTTTTGGGCAGTATTTGAATGTACCATCCATATAAAGAGTCGAACACTGACAAAGATGTTTTAAGTTCGTCACATTTGAAAACATAACTATTTTCGAATCACAATTATTTGCCATTACAAAGTCTTCTCCTCTACTGGTACTAACTTGAATATTTTCCAGCCACAAATGAGTTTCTTCAAAAGTTTTCGGTAACTTTGGGTATTGTTTTCTTTTCTGTCTATAAATGGTATCCTTTACACGTTTTATGTCATCAACATTAACATTTTCACTATTCACATTTTTTAAGACGGAATGTAGAATCTTTTTCGGTGTTTGCGTAATATCTACAGAAACTTTTTGTTTAGCTGCTACTGTTATATAATGTTTTTGTAGCTCTGCCTCACTTAATTTTTCATGGTTATGAATCGTCTTCTTACTATTCGACACCAAACACTCCTCACCAACAGTATAGATTACAGCTTTGCACTGTGGAATTCGACATCGCCACTTTATCTAACCAGACATTAACTTGCTAGCAAAACTTAATTTAAAATTATTCACAATTAATTGCGTATTACCACGTTCAGAAACACTTTTAACGATATTGAAATTCTCCATTCTTTCGATCTTACTTCCAGAAAGACAACAGTTTACTGAATGAAATAATTTATTTTTACTTATGCATAAACCTTTAGCCCTTCTCAGAAACAATCAATTAGGTACTTATTTAGGAATAACCAACTATTTTCGTATGAAGTAAAGATTTAAGAATAGTACCTACCTACTTAGAAGTGTATTAAATATATCAATCATAGCAATGGAATTTAACCATTGGGACGAGTAGATACAGGTAAACAATAATTCCTACCTTGATTTTATGATCGGATTATCGGACGAATCGCAACTGACCTTTTTAATCCCTTCGGACGAATCCCAACTTTAGCAGGTATACGCTTATTGCAACCTTTCTAATAAGACGGGATTATCGGCGAATCCCAGTTTGCCCAATTAGATTCCACGTCTTTGTTATATAAAAAAAGAACAAAAAAATAATGTAATCAACGAAAGCTATCTTTGTATGAATCAAATTGAGTGGAATTAACTGATACATATACTTGTTAACCAATAATTTATGCTTAAAAGTGTATCATTGTCATCAAGGAAAAAAACTAACGTAAAACCATTTTTTTAAGATCCATGAAGCATTAAATTATCGACAATGAAGCAAAGTTCTTTTTGCGCAAGTGCTAAAGACCAGTACAATTTAGTGTCTATTGAGTGCTAATACATAGGAACAAAAACCGATTAAAAGTGTTTCTTATATTTATTTTTGAACCTTGACAATGCTGGCTTGCTACTGACTGGGCAAGTACCAATTTTTATCTAATATTTAATATGCATTACCTCAAAATCCCGATCATAATTTAGTGTTTGTTAAGCATCAATGGAAAAGAACAAGCACCAATAAAAAATTGTTTCTTAATTAATGTATTTTTAATTTTCAAACCCGATAAACAGGTTACCCTAAATTTTCAGTGATGTTCGGTATGTAGCAAATGCAAAGCCCAATCATTATTTAGAGCTTATTAAGTGTTACCCAATATTTTTTTGTCAAATCCCTGTTTTGAAAATTAATCATTTGATAATAATACCGCTTAACTTAACTTTACTGCTTTTTACTAAACATATTTTGATTCGGCCAACTGCATTTTAAGAAATTTAAAACATAAGACTTATAATAACTGTTTTCAAATAATTATTAAATGACTGTAGCCAAATTCAACTAATTTGTTTTATATCATAAAGGTTCCTGCAAAATTGTGCTACAAACGACAGGTACCAGAAAATTAAACCAAATTCAAAGATCAGCAGGCCTTTTCGCAACAACAGCCATGCGAACCACAACGACCAAGGCAATGAAAGTAATACTTGGAATCATTCCTCTTGACATATTTTTTAAGGAGGTAACATTGATGACCATGGACACACTGTAGGGATCGGCACCCATAGGGACACTCTCTAGAGGTAAACTCTAAAAGCAATACCACTCTTACAGATGGACAAACTCTAGCAAATACTGAAGATAAATTATGCTATGGATGGCTAGTCAAAGGCAGGAATGTACATATTTACACGGACTGCCGACAAGCACTATACTGATCTTGAATAGACTACGTATTACTAAGTTTAGTGCTAGAATGTCACAAACTAGAACTAAGGCCATCCAGAATAACGTGTTCACTCGGAGCTGGATTAAAGAACATGGGAACTCTAAAGAGTCTAAAGGCAACCACATTGCGAACAATTTACCCAGGAGGGCTGTGGACTACTGTCCATCTACCAAGCTAAAAATGTCTGCTGTCATGGATCTTATCAAACAGCACTCTGGGATAAAACAAGGAACTGTATACAGGCCAGAGAATAATTACCTTATCCTGGTGAGGAAACAGCAAAAAAATGTAAGCATTAATCAGACAAAATCTCCGAACAGCTGTAGGAATCTTAACAGGTCACTGCCAATTGCGACAACATCTCTTTAGAAAGAAATTAGCAGAATCGCCTCTATGCAGAGGTTGCGAATAAGAAAAGGAAACAGTAGGGCATACCTATAATGTATGACTGCTCTGTTTTTTTTTTCTAAAATCAGGAGATCCGTGTTGGGCGAGTACTGGCTTACACCAGCCAATATCAGGGAGATGCCCTCGCAAATCTCATCACCTATTTTAAATCTCTAGGCCTAATGATACCCTGGGGTGCGCATATCTCTAGACACGGGAGGATGCACAATGGGCCATATGTGGCCTCAGTGCAGGCAGTACACTTTCTCGCCTCTCTCCAATTTTCCGGATCCAATATCTCGAACTTTACAATATTTTGATTGTCAATTATCATTAGTAATACACTTTTTAGTTAAAAAACTATTATTGGTTTATAAGTTAGGATTTCTAAATTTTTAAGACAAATCCAAGTTTTGCTCTTTGTTAATAGACCTAATGTTTTAATTATAAACATCTAATAAATTAATTTTCTAAAAAACCATATTGACTCAGTAAAGACAAAAATTTACAGTCATTTTAAATGTCTTTTTAAAAGTTACGTACAATTCATTAGTGTCTTTCTAAAACGACTTTATGATAAATAACTTTTTTATTGAATGGACATGTTCTACTTATTCTAATTAACTATTTTTGTATGCCAAGCACAAAGGAATAGCGGCGAAGTCATTTCAAAGAATTTTCCATGAATCTTTGAAGCGAAAGATACACTTTCAGGATTAAATTGTGGGATTTGTGATAAATCGTAAATTGCGCCGAATGCTAATTTTTGTGTTAATACAGAAAGTTTGTAATTTCCGCAAATAAAAAAGCTGTTGAATACTAATTAGCATCTATGTATATATTCAAAAAATATTATTTATAAAACACGACATACCTATATGAAACCATTAAAAAGTAGGGATCAACTTTTAAATATAGTTAGATAATATCTTATTTTGTATATTACACCTAATAAACCTATAAAGTTAAAACTTCTTACTATTTGTACGCCTACCATTCAAAACTAGAAGTTACTTTTTTTTTAAATTCCAAAGAGATGAATAGATATGAATAGAATGATGGAATTAAATTAGGTATTTGGTGGATTTGGTATTTGAACACAATACTTTCTGTATAGGAAGCCAACACTCGACCGTTGAGTGAAATTATGGATCTATCTTTTAGTAATGTCGTAGTTATTTAAGAGAATAAATAGTTTGACAGCAAATAGTTTTAAAATTGAGGTGGCGACAGAAGTAAAAACATTTATATTTAAATATTCTTCATATATTTTTTGTGAGATCATTTTCTTCTATCATTTGGGGAACTTTTTGTCACTAAAACAAAAAATAAATCAATATGTATGAAAATGCTCCTTGCTTATTTTATTAATCCTTGATATAATAATTATTAAAACTTCTTACTTAAGCCGGTTAATAAAATAAATTTATTTGAGTGCCCTGCCGACACTCTCATAACTTTCAGTGCGAAACCCTTGTTTGACCCCGACCCCATATTTTATTGTTGAAGAATGAGTTGAATCCTTTAGCTCTTGATAAGATCACGTAATTAGTCTGTGCAGCTTTCAGAGTAATTCTGATGACACTGACGGCAATAAAATTAACTTCAAGTGTCTGTGACAGCTCGAGAAATATGCTCTCGTCAGTTCTTTGGCTAAAAAATTAAAGATCTTAAAATTCTCCTTTTAAATACTAGCATTTCTTATTTTACAAACCACCTTCCAGTATTCTTTACTTAATCATTATTCTCTATAAGTGAGATAGATGTTCTTATTTGTTCGTTTTTAAGGATCTGTGTGTGTGTGTACTTCAAATATGATTTGGATTTGTCATCAAAAATAATTTTTTTGTAATAAGAACTTCGTATTTGGAGAAGATAATTTTCTCATTATAACATTTCATATTTGTTTAAAATACTTTTTAAACATGAATCTTTTTATTAGTAAATACACTTCTCAGGTCATAGTTTTTTAACAAATTTATCGTTCATCGCACCATCAGGAACATTAGCAAACAGAATATTTTTGTAAAATGTACAGACTGATGCGAAGCAAAACTAGCATAAACCAATAAATAGCAATATTTTCTACAATTCTATAACTCCTCTTCATCGAATTTGGTACACATCTGCAGTCGTACGTGAGTATTATCTGTTAAAAAATGCATACTAAACGTCAAACTTTGTTTGCGAATCTATTTTCGCAGTAACGAATGAAGTAAACTCTCTATTTAAATTGCAAAATAGACTAAACTACAAGCTTCACCGACCTGCTTATACGGGTATGTAGCTGTGAAAAATTATGGTTATTTGAAGGGTGCATAGAATATATTATAATTTTGTTTCAGGAGTTTACTGTTAAACACACTCGAAATATTTTAAATTAAAATCAAGAATAATATAAAATTGAATGCTAAATTTAAATAAAAAATGTGTTGTGTGAAGCCAATTACATTTAATCATTATATTAAGATCCATAGAAAATTATGGTAAATTCATAATGCTTATATTATAATAAATTTTATAATGGTTACAAATTATTTTAATTGTTAAAAAATAATTTATTACCGTTCCCATAAAAATGGACCAGTAAAATACTTAAATTGCACACCTGGGACTTTTTGATTTTGATTAAATTATCTTCTACTGAGAAACATGGTAAAGAGGATAACTAGTCTATAGTTTAAATTTAAGATTTAAGCAATAAATTTTTTGGACACTCTGAGAATCTAGTCTCAGGAAGATTTGTACATATTAATTATGAAACGCAACCTTTTATATAAAACGAATGTTATTAGGCATCGAATTTGCAAAAAAGAATCCCCAGGAAGGTTCTTTTATTTTCCCAGTGCAGAGCGAGAGAGTTGTTAAATTTAAGTCGATATCTTTCTGGTCGACAGTTTCACCGTGAACACTCATTTAGCGTAGAATGATTATTTGGTAATAGTGATGGTAATTTTAAACCTTCGTTATTGCAAATGTAGAAATCATCAGTTACTGCTCTGATAGGATGTTTTCTTAAACAGCTTTATTGGTTGGTTGTCATCTCGTAAACTAAACGATAAAAAATTTAGATATCTTATAGTAAGCAGTTCTCAGCTCTTGTTTGCACACAAATAAAATTGTTTTTTTAATGTTTTAAAGCAGATGAAAGTATTTTATTAAACAAATATTATACAAGTTCGTGTTACACTTGTTTAAAGGTACACCAATATTCGCATTCGTTATTGGTCCGAGTTCTATGTAGTTTGCTTGCAAAAGTCATGTCGGTTTTAGATGACAATATAATTATTAGTGCAAATTGGCAGATTTGCAGGAAAAAGTTATTTCTCTTCAAATTAGTTGAAACCAGGAGATATTGTACGGAGAACCGCATTGTTTATAGCATTAACTACTGAGAAACTGTTAGTCATATATCAGTACGTAGATGACGTAATTTGTGCAGTACCTAAAAGTTGTGTACACATTGAACATCTTTAATTCTTACAATCCTTACTTAAAATTTACTTTTGAATTAGAAACAAACAGGGCAGTTCCGTTTTTAGACACCAATGTTACCAGGCATGAAGACAATACGATATGGTTAGATTGGTATAGAAAAAAGACCTTCTCAGGAAGATATGTTCCTTTTCACTCATACCATCCAGATGAGCAGAAGATTAACATCATCCTGGCACTAAAAAATAGGATTCGTAAGATTTGTCATCCATCCTATTACAACAACAATATTAAGTCATTGTTTGGTATACTTCGAAAAAACCACTATCCCATCAAGTTACTAAACAAATTACTTAATCACGACTTAAAGTACGTTTCACAATAATTCGTTGACTCGGTACCTTACCTGAGGGGATTAGTAATGAAAGGTTATAAATTTCTCACTGTACAGTAAACATTAACAGATCCGTAATCCGGTTTTCAAAATAGATTTAAATAAAACTCAGTAACATCAGTAACATTTACTAAAACTTAAATTTATTTTGTAAAAAAAATCACGAAATTTTTTAAAAACAAATTTTAACTTTATTTATTAATTGCAATTAAACAAATGAACTAATTCTACATTGTTTACAACTATTTAATCTAAATGTAGTTCAGTATCACTATCGTCTTCATTTAAATTAATAACTAAGGGTGCTACAGTTACATTAACATTTCGATATGTAGGTACCTTCAACCTTAATAACATGCTGAATCGAATTTTTCCAGCTATCAATGGGAATATTACTTGTCACATTTCTGATTAACTCTATAACACTTGAGTTTAATGTGGGTG
Organism: Altica lythri; assembly: GCA_964028335.1. NCBI lineage: Eukaryota > Metazoa > Arthropoda > Insecta > Coleoptera > Chrysomelidae > Altica > Altica lythri. The sequence continues at coordinate 49,168,798 of OZ034805.1, read as the reverse complement.
AAACGTTTTCCGATCTAACTTTGGATTTTAGCTGATGCCACATGTGTTCTATAGGATTGAACATGCAATAATATGGGGGAAGCCGTAACACTGTGTGGCCCATATTTTTAGCAATAGTATCACAAACGTATTCTTTTTCAATACCGAACGCTGCTACAACTTGTAAGAGATCACGTTTTGTGTACGATTCTTCAAAATAAAGGTCATTTTTTAACAAATACTCTTGAATTTCCCATTTATTGTTGTTGCTATTTGGTACTTTATTTAATTGACGGCTATGATAAGTTGCATTGTCCATTACAATTATACTTTTTTCCGGTATATTCGGCAATAAATAATTCTCAAACCAATCTTCAAAAAGGTCTGCTGTCGTATCTTCGTGATAATCTAAACTTGAATTTTAAAAACAAATTACCCCGAAACTCCCACTTTCTCTTCCAAGATAATTAAGAAAATCAAAAATCATTTACTAATGATTTACTATTGATGGTCAGTAATAATAATTTAAAATTTTACCTGAAAAATAAAAAATCCAAAATATATCTTCCTGGACAAAAATAAATAATACCTTTCTGTAAATAGTTCACCGGTTTACGGCCAAAGTTCGAAGAAATATTAACCACCTTTTATTAGTAATCCCTTAAGAGCAGTTAAAACAGGTACCAAGTCAACGAAATATTGTGAAATGAACTTTACCTCCGCGTACTTCACCTCCAAGAAGACCTTTTGATGAAGAACCTGTAGAAATCTTCTATACTAAACTTCCATATATAGAAGGAATCTCTAAGCAGATCGCTAGCCTGTTTCGACAGTTTAATATCATTATGGCCAACTCCACTTACAAAAGACTTGGTATATATTTCACTTACCTCAAAGATAAGACCCCTGTGTTAGAAAATAACAGTGTTGTATACTCGTTAAAGTGTGGTGGGTGTCAAAAGGTTTATATCGGACAAACAAGTCAGAAACTCTCAAAACGGTTAGCATTGCATAAAAGCGATAACACAAAAAAACCTATGGCTACAGCCCTTAGCCAACATGTAAACACTTCTTCTCATAATGTGGACTACGATAGTACAAAAATCTTAAAGAGAGTTGACAATCAATTTAAACGAAATTTCATAGAGATGTGTTATATAAATGGATGTACTAACTGTTTAAATTTCAAGAAAGATGTTGATGGGCTTAGTTCTATTTATACCTTCCTTTTAAGCCAGAATTTAACAAAGTTTTGTGATCATGGTACCTAAAAATAAAGGTTATGTTTTGTTTATATTGGAAAGTCAAAAGTCCAACTGACATTTCAACAGTTATACCTGAGGAATTAAAAAGAAGATTCCTTTTCTCGTGATATTTTTCGGCTATGACGAAATGACGTTGTAGGTAGTTTCAATCTGTTTTTAATTTAAAAAAAAACAACGTTTGTTTTGTGAAAAGTGTTTTAATGTCTGTATATTTTAAAGATTTTAACAGTGTTTAAATTTTATTAATTTTAATTTTGGTTTTAACAAAAATTGTTTAATGTACAGTAAATGTCCTTATAGATGTTATAAAAAGGGAAACCTAAAACAAAATTTCTCTGTAAGTGTTTGTAATTTGTAACTAACAGACTTACCAACAATTTGTATATTTTTCCCAGGCGCTGATGAAGGTCTAAAATCAGACCGAAAATTTCGCAAATAGAAATAAAGTTTAAAAATGTCCAAAGATGATACATAAAGTATCTAATGCCATACCGTCAATAGTAATAATTTCAGTTTTAAACTGAAATGGTGTCGGTTAGAAATTTCTAACACTTTAAAAGACACCTTGGATGCTGCCATATAAATAGATATAAATATCATTCAACCTATATCAGGGCAAAACCAAACTACAGACGAACTCAAACAAGAGCGAAACACGTGTCTGTAGTTTGGTTTTGCCCTGATATAGGTTGAATGATATTTATATCTATTTATATGGCAGCATCCAAGGTGTCTTTTAAAGTGTTAGAAATTTCTAACCGACACCATTTCAGTTCAAAACTGAAATTATTACTATTGACAGTATGTATCATCTTTGGATATATATATATATATATATATATATATATATATATATATATATATATATATATACTAATATTATAAAGAGGAAAGGTTTGATTTTTTGTTTGTTTGTTTGAAATGAATAGGCTCCGAAACTACTGGACCGATTTCAAAAATTCTTTCACCGTTGGCAAGCTACACTATTCCCGAGTGATATAGGCTATGTTTCGTTTTAAAAAAAAATAGGGATCCTTACTAAAATGACATTAATGTAACCAAAAATGACCTTAAAATCCTTACATCGCTGCGCTGAGAATACTTCTATATACCTACTATATACTAATATTATAAAGAGGAAAGGTTTGATTTTTTGTTTGTTTGTTTGTTTGTTTGTTTGTTTGTTTGAAATGAATAGGCTTCGAAACTAATGGACCGATTTCAAAAATTCTTTCACCGTTGGCAAGCTACACTATTCCCGAGGGACATAGGCTATGTTTCGTTTTCAAAAAAAAAAATAGGGATCCTTACTAAAATGCCATTAATGTTACCAAAAATTACCTTAAAATCCTTACATCGCGTGCGCTGAGAATACTTCTATATACTATATACTAATATTATAAAGAGGAAAGGTTTGATTTTTTGTTTGTTTGTTTGAAATGAATAGGCTTTAAAACTACTAAAACGATTTCAAAAATTCTTTTACCGTTGGCAAGCTACACTATTCCCGAGTGACATAAGCTATGTTTCGTTTTCAAAAAAAATAGGGATCCTTACTGAAATGCCATTAATGTAACCAAAAATGACCTTAAAATTCTTACATCGCGTGCGCTGAGAATACTTCTATATACTATATACTAATATTATAAACAGGAAAGGTTTGATCTTTTGTTTGTTTGTTTGAAATGAATAGGCTTCGAAACTACTGGACCGATTTCAAAAATTCTTTCACCGTTGGCAAGCTACACTATTCCCGAGTGACATAGGCTATGTTTTGTTTTTCAAAAAAATAGGGATCCTTACTAAAATGCCATTAATGTAACCAAAAATGACCTTAAAATCCTTACATCGCGTGCGCTGAGAATACTTCTATATACTATATACTAATATTATAAAGAGGAAAGGTTTGATTTTTTGTTTGTTTGTTTGTTTGTTAGAAATGAATAGGCTTCGAAAATACTGGACCGATTTCAAAAATTCTTTCACCGTTGGCAAGCTACACTATTGCCGAGTGACATAGGCTATGTTTCGTTTTTTAAAAAAATAGGGATCCTTACTAAAATGCCATTAATGTAACCAACAATGACCTTAAAATCCTTACATCGCGTGCGCTGAGAATACCTACTATTGATTATAGAATAAAATAATGTACTACGATTTTGAAGAATATATAAATATCTACACAAAATGCCGCGACAGCATATGTCTAACTGTTATAGTTACGTCACAATAACTATTTTTTAATTTTTTAAAAGTTTTTATCTTGGTATTAATCCTTATCAAAATAACTTATTTCATAATCACGACAGATATCACGAATTTAGCATTGTGCAATGGGACGAGGCTACTTATAAAGGAATTAAAGGACAATTAAGTTGTAGCCACCATTATAACTGAACCACCAGCTGGTCAACTAGCTCATACACTAAGGATACCGATGATCCCAACTGATCTAGCAAATCCATTTAAACCGCTTCAATTTCCTATCAAAACATCTTTCGCTTTTACTAATAATAAGTCTCAAGGTCAACCCTTCCAATTAGTAGGGATCGGCTTTCCTCATGGCCAACTGCCTAAAGCGGGTCGGAGCACCTGAAAATCAATTTATTTTGCTGCCAGAAAATAAAACAACATGTAATATTGTTTACAGGGAAGCGTTGACCCAATAAATTTAATGGCTTTTGTTATTTTTTTTTAATCCCCGTGCAAAGCCGGGGCGGGCTGCTAGTATATATATAAAAAAGGGGTGCCAAGTATGCGTACTTATGACAAACAAAAGGGGCAAATTAATGGGCATGTACGCAAAAAGGATCATAAGGCCACGAGTAGGAATGGTAACCGCAGACATGCATGTTTCTGGCTCATTAGCCGTCATCAGTGCGGCAAAACCAAGTAAGGTATTGCACTTGGGTAGCAAAAGTGGACACAGCTGGCCGAAGGCACAAATGGCGATAGCGTTCGTTGTTTGTGTTTTTTGACACATGTTTTCCTACCATCCTTTGCTCCCAGGTACCCAACACTTTTGCTACCCAAGTGCAATACCTTACTTGGTTATGCCGCACTGATGACGGCTAATGAGCCAGAAACATGCATGTCTGCGGTTACCATTTCTACTCGTGGCCTTATGATCCTTTTTGCGTACATGCCCGTTAATTTGCCCCTTATATATATATATATATATATATATATATATATATATATATATATATATATATATATATATATATATATATATATATATATATATATATATATATATATATATATATATATATATGATACATAACGTATCTAGTGCCTTACTGTCAAAAGTAATAATTTCAGTTTTGAACTGAAATGGTGTCGGTTAGAAATTTCTAACACTTTAAAAGACACCTTGGATGCTGCGATATAAATAGATATAAATATCATTCAACCTATATCAGGGCAAAACCAAACTACAGACACGTGTTTCGCTCTTAGTTTGAGCTCATCAGTGTAGTACAGGCTATGTCTCTCAAGTCACTAATCAAGAGACATCCCTGCTATAAATTGAACGATATCTATAGATGTCAAATTGCAAAACTGATAAACAGTCGCAAGTGGTTCCATCTTCACTCCAAAAATGGTATTTCAGTGGTAGCTTTGCATCTTGTATATAACCTTAGGCAAGGTAAAATGATAAAACGAACAGAGCGTTTTGTGACAGTCTAAGAATGTCCAAAGATGATACATAACGTATCTAGTGCCTTACTGTCAAAAGTAATAATTTCAGTTTTGAACTGAAATGGTGTCGGTTAGAAATTTCTAACACTTTAAAAGACACCTTGGATGCTGCGATATAAATAGATATAAATGACTGTTTATCAGTTTTGCAATTTGACATCTATAGATATCGTTCAATTTATAGCAGGGATGTCTCTTGATTAGTGACTTGAGAGACATAGCCTGTACTACACTGATGAGCTCAAACTAAGAGCGAAACACGTGTCTGTAGTTTGGTTTTGCCCTGATATAGGTTGAATGATATTTATATCTATTTATATCGCAGCATCCAAGGTGTCTTTTAAAGTGTTAGAAATTTCTAACCGACACCATTTCAGTTCAAAACTGAAATTATTACTTTTGACAGTAAGGCACTAGATACGTTATGTATCATCTTTGGACATTCTTAGACTGTCACAAAACGCTCTGTTCGTTTTATCATTTTACCTTGCCTAAGGTTATATACAAGATGCAAAGCTACCACTGAAATACCATTTTTGGAGTGAAGATGGAACCACTTGCGACTGTTTATCAGTTTTGCAATTTGACATCTATAGATATCGTTCAATTTATAGCAGGGATGTCTCTTGATTAGTGACTTGAGAGACATAGCCTGTACTACACTGATGAGCTCAAACTAAGAGCGAAACACGTGTCTGTAGTTTGGTTTTGCCCTGATATAGGTTGAATGATATTTATATCTATTTATATCGCAGCATCCAAGGTGTCTTTTAAAGTGTTAGAAATTTCTAACCGACACCATTTCAGTTCAAAACTGAAATTATTACTTTTGACAGTAAGGCACTAGATACGTTATGTATCATCTTTGGACATTCTTAGACTGTCACAAAACGCTCTGTTCGTTATATATATATATACATATATATATATATATATATATATATATATATTGTTAATATTAAAAAAACAACCATCTACCAAAAGTAATGCGGTTATACACATGGTGAATTAATAATTACGAAAAAACAGAAAATTCTTCTGATGACACTCAATTTGAAAAAATAGTGTTTCGAAATGTACAAAATGTGTGGGCATTTGCCGGTCGATTTCTTGGTGCGGCAATATTTGACCCTATCACAATAACCCTGGTATATAGTTCCAATCTTCATTTTGTTTTATCGAAGGGTTGTCGTTTGACAGAAGGGTCGACAATGTTTCCAATTTTCTGGAATGCGATATTGAGCTTTACATTTACTGTTTTGTGTTTCTGTCTCACAACATCAGAAATACAATATATTTTCTTGAGACAATTGATTTATTATTTAAAAACTTGTTTAGGTATCTTACGACTGACTGTAAATAGGTTATTGGTTATAGTTAATGTGTGAAATATGTCAATTTACATTTTTTATTTGTATTGCCAATCTTAATTTTAATTAATGCCACATGTACCTAACAGTCTTAAAAGTTGCACATTTTTACATTCATGGGAAAATCGTTTAGTTAAATCTCAAAAAAACGTTATACGTACCATTGTTGACACTAAATTTAAGAATGAAAATAAAAAAAACATAATAACGTTTTTTACTACCAATATTTTGAAATGGTTAGAAGGTGTTATTGGATTGGATTTATTTTATCCGGTTTTAAAACTGACATTTATTTCTGCTTTGTTTATTTAAGCTGGTACAATAAAGATGAAAACAGCAATTCCACGGATTTCGAATTTTCGTATAATGGAAATAATAAAATCCAAATAACCTTTCCATTCCACTTTTGAAATATTCGATGCTTTTTATTGTTTCCTTTAAAGTCCGCATTTAAAAAAATGTTAAAATAAAAAAATAAAATTAAAATAGAGATTGCCGTTTTAAAAAGATTATATTTATCTACGAAAATATACCTACTAATATTCAGTTCGCTTGGTTTCGTGGATAAAGAAATATTAGGTTAGAACGAAGGTAGACTATTAGACGCATCACAATACAAAGAGTACATAATCAGTCCAATTTTCAGCTCTTAATGTTTATAAACAATGAAGATATGATTTAAAAAAAATGCTATCTTGGCTCCTATTGATCGTAGAATGTTCTTTTTTTTTAAATGTGTGCTTTTTTACCACATTTTCAGAGTGTCTACTTAGAAGTATGTTAAACAAAAATTGGCAAAGTTATTTTAATTGTTTATAAGCTAAAAAGTAACCCCTTTTTCAAACAGTTTTTTAAATAACAAATTTGATAAAAAATTCAATTTTTTTTTAATCTTTTGGCATATTAAGCTTCAAAGAATTTAGCGACCTGCTAAATACCTCTAGAGTCACTGTACGGGCAAGCAGAGATGTTTAAACAATGGCTCTCCGAAAAAAAAAATTATTAAACAAATTAAATAACTTAGAAACTATTTGGCCGATCTGGCTGAAATTTTGCGCATTTAGAAAACACATTAATGGATACAATTTTAAGTAGTTGTATTACATGTAGTTATGCACAAAAAAAGTTATTAACAATTAATTAAAAATGTTTTTATAAGTGATAGGTTAGTTGGAATGGGGTCCGAAATAAAACCAAAGCTTATTTGAAATAAGTGTCGACGTTTCGACCTTTATAAGGCCATCTTCAGGACACTACAATGAGATTTTTTATTGACATACAATGATAGATATTGTTCCGTTAAAATTAAAAGATATTTAAGTATAATAAAATTTAAAACATTAAAATTGCAGTTAACATAAACAAAAACATACATATATATACATTCAAAAAAATAAATTGCTAACAAGAAACTTAAAAACAGTATTAAAAATCTTACCTAAATCACAGCTCTTTTTGTCATATAAAATTTAAAACTTGTCATAATATTAGGAACAAATTAGACACATACAAGAATAGGAAACGTTACAATATAAAATAATCGAGAGATTAGGTACCTTTACCCGGTGAAGAATTTATCGCCTGATAAGAGCTGTATACAAACATTTTTTTGCTTTTTAGTTGTCTTCACCGGGTAAAGGTACCTAATCTCTCGATTATTTTATATTGTAACGTTTCCTATTCTTGTATGTGTCTAATTTGTTCCTAATATTATGAAAAGTTTTAAATTTTATATGACAAAAAGAGCTGTGATTTAGGTAAGATTTTTAATACTGTTTTTAAGTTTCTTGTTAGCAATTTATTTTTTTGAATGTATATATATGTATGTTTTTGCTTATGTTAACTGCAATTTTAATGTTTTAAATTTTATTATACTTAAATATCTTTTAATTTTAACGGAACAATATCTATCATTGTAGGTCAATAAAAAATCTCATTGTAGTGTCCTGAAGATGGCCTTATAAAGGTCGAAACGTCGACACTTATTTCAAATAAGCTTTGGTTTTATTTCGGACTCCATTCCAACTAACCTATCACTTATAAAAACATTGATATTGGGTCGCAAAACAGATCAAGAAAATTAATTAAAAAGTTCGAAAATAGGTGTTTTTAAGAGTTTTTTGCAATTATCTTGGTTAATTATTTATGGATTTTAATTTTGCAACTCTTAAATTAAAGTACTCTTTAAAATCTACAACTTTTATTAAAACTATTTTTCTCTAAATTGTAATAGAAAAATTTTATTGACGAAAAAGTAGTTCTTCGATTTTTGATATTGTTAAAAAAAAAACAAAGCATAATTAGCTGTACGTCTTTACGGATTTTTCATCTACTACCATCCAAACACCATTTAGAACCTTCAAATATCTGAAGAAGATTTTTTTCGCTTTTTTTCCTTCTTGACTGAGCTAACAAGCGATAATCAAATAACAGGGGTGTAATGTTCTAGGTGTTCGGTTTAAGGACCCCGATAATAATAAATGAATTTGTGTCTTTTTCAGGGATGGACGATGGAGAATGGGATGGAGTCTTAAGTTTGGTGCTCTCTTCCTGATTTTCCTTGTTTTATTTTCCTGTTTAATTGAAAGTGCCTAAACTGTCATAAAATACTTTCTTTTGTGAGTGTATGTGGCTGTGTGGTCCCACGTTGTGCAATGTGGACATAGCAGATTGACGCTGTGGCGTGTCTCCTATAGTATGAGTCCTCCTATTTGGCAAGGTTAAAGGGAACCACAGAAAGGCTTAATTTTTTTGTCGTTAAGATGGTCGTGTTGAGTACTGTAGGAAGGTCCCTATCTGCAGTTTAAAGGAGTCTTAAGGAGGGAAGGGGATCTTATTTTTAGGAATTTTTGAGGTTCTCTGGAGTTCACCATTTCAGTAGGTATGAAAGGTCCTGTGGGCTGTAATGTTGGTTCCCTGTAGAGTTCTAGTGACGTCGTTGTAGTATCTAAAATCAAGACGAAAGGGAATTATTTTTGTATTTTGGTAAACAAGGCGGCTTGGGTAAAGGTGGTGTAAGTGTTTTGCTTTGCGGATAATGGTTCTCTTTGTAGCAAAAAGTGAATGAAGGAGTCTCTAAAGCAGGGCAGACTATATGGCACGTCCTTATAGTCGAGAAGAAGTCAAATAAAAGTTTTTTTAGTATGAAGTATGATTTTGGAGTTGCATCTTCCGAGTGTACTACCCAAAGCACCTAGGAGAAACGTTTGCCTTCTCATCTTAATCTTAGTAAGTTTGATGTGTCAGTATAAAATTTGATATAAAATATTAACCAGAGTTGCACAATTAAAGTTGAGAAAAATCATGTCTACCAAAATTGTAAAAATTTAAAAATTGGAGTAACGTACCATCCTCATACAACTGTATTTCCAGGTGTTAACAGTTAATATTTACCAAGATATGCTTAGTGTGTTTGGTAATCAACGACCTACGTACACGGCCGACATATATGAAATTAAATATGTAAAAACACATAAATTTTAATTAAAGATAAATTTCTGTGCCCATACTCAAACATATCAATGCAGTTGATAATAGTCTAGTCAACAAGTTCAAAAACGTGTTCAATAGAAATAAAGCTCCTAAAAATATGTGCCATAGCTCATTCGATTCGGAATGACGTCTAGAAAAATGTTTTTAAGGGTATATTAGCACATAAAAAATTGCGATTGTTATTAACAAAATAAGATAAAAAAAAGGTATTTAGTTTTTCGTTAATAACTTTTAAAATAATGATATTTAAGGAATTTTGAGAAAAGATCCTGAAAGAGGAGGAAATTTGCAATAAAAAAATCCAAACTGCCGGAACTCTATCTCTATTATTTATAATTTTAATTTGACGTTGAAAATAGTGCTCCGCTCGGCTTTTACAGCATTCGCGCGCTGCCGGTTAACGGGGTTTATCAGATAAAATATTTTTTTTATGACATAAAATGTGATTTAAAAATTTGAAAAAATTCCAGTATTTTCCTAACACTTAAAAGAATCTAATTCAGTTGAAAAAATCATTTTGTCACTATTTTTCAATAAATTATTCAATTGTTAACAAACAAATTTTTTCCTAATCTCTGTTGACATAAACAATGGGATAAAAGTTATAAATAATTGGCCCAAAAATTTAAAACTTCGTGGAGCCCTTTTCATATGTATACTTTACAAGATCCTGCTATAAATTTTTATAAAAGTTTATTAATTTGTTAATTATGATTTTTCATAACTATTGCAAAATGAAATATCTTGCACTTCGCAATAGTTATGAAAAATCATAATTAACAAATTAATAAACTTTTATGAACATTTATCGCAGGATATTGTAAAGTATACATATGAAAAGGGCGCCACGAAGTTTTAAATTTTTAGGCCAATTATTTATAACTTTTATTCCATTGTTTATGCCAACAGAGATTAGGAAAAAAATTGTTTGTTAACAATTGAATAACTTATTGAAAAATAGTGACAAAATGATTTTTCCAACTGAATTAGATTCTTTCAAGTGTTAGGAAAATACTGGAATTTTTTCAAATTTTTAAACGAAAAACTAAATACCTTTTTTTTATTATCTTATTTTGTTAATAACAATCACAATTTTTTATGTGCTAATATACCCTTAAAAAACATTTTTCTAGACGTCATTCCGAATCGAATGAGCTATGGCACATATTTTTAGGAGCTTTATTTCTATTTAACACGTTTTTGAACTTGTGGACTAGACTATTAGTCAACATATGGCTTTAACTGTTCTGTCCTTTCTTAAATAAAATAAAACCTAAGACATTTTTTTATACATTTTCGTAAACCAACTTTGTATTTTGACCTGCTGCAAGAAATCGATGTTGATATTTATAGTTATATAACTTTTTGGCTTCGGCATATTTTAATTTAGAAATTTCAAGAAAACTTCACCTACCGTACATTTTAGTACTATTTACGCTAAAAGTTAAATAATTAAAATTTTAAAAATCTACACAAACATGATAATGAATGTATTCAGGATAGAATTTGTTAAACATTTACATAATCCTTTATTCACTTTTTAAAAATTTTAAATCTCATGCAATTAAATTTTGAATGTTAAAGCGAGTACCTAAGTTAGAATAGAATTAAAAATTTGGTTCGCATTTTTGTATAAAATTTTATTTTGAAACATTTTTGGGCTTTTTAAAAATTACCATTTTTGCTATTCAGCAATCTGTGATTTATGATATGAAATTTTAGTGCTGTTGGTTGCTAGCCTATACAGCATCAATCTAGATATTTACCTATATTGCTTTTAGAATGAAATGCTAAAATAAAAAAGTTTAAGAAGGATAGTTGTAATAAAATACAACATTATAAATGTATAAAAGGTCAATTTTGTTTAGAATACAATTTATGATTTTAACAAACTGTGTAATAATGTTCAAAATAAACGATAGAAATTTAGTTTTTATTAATGAATAGACCGTATAAAGTAACAACTAAAAATAGCTAAGTTAAACTAAATGCTTAATTTGATCAAACTCCACTTGTTTATTTTATTACATTTTACATTCATGAAATGTGATTTCAACTATATTTCACGAAGAGTCAACAGCGCCCCTTCCCTAAGGAATTTTGAAGGCGACGCGTGAAAAAGGATCCAATATGGTATAATCTGCAAATATGACATATTTCCTCAAAACAAATCCCACAAAAATAACGGAAAAATAACGTTTTTATGCCGGAGAGAAACCTCGGAAATGAAAATAAATGACACCTTTGTCAGGCGCCAGAATTATAAAATTTTATAAAATTTCCTGGCTAAACTGGGGTTTTCTACTTCTATTCTGCACCATTTAATATTAAGGTAATATCTATGTTATCCATACTAATATTATAAAGAGGAAAGGTTTGATTTTTTGTTTGTTTGTTTGTTTGTTTGTTTGTTTGTTTGTTTGAAATGAATAGGCTCCGAAACTACTGGACCGATTTTAAAAATTCTTTCACCGTTGGCAAGCTACACTATTCCCGAGTGACATAGGCTATGTTTTATTTTCAAAAAAAAAATAGAGATCCTTACTAAAATGCCATTAATGTAACCAAAAATGACCTTAAAACCCTTACATCGCGTGCGCTGAGAATACTAGCCTCAAGGTCAAACCTTCCAATTAGTAGGGATCGGTTTTTCTCATGGCCAACCGCCTAAGGCGTTGTCTATACTAATATTATAAAGAGGCAAGGTTTGTTTGTTTGTTTGTTTGAAATGAATAGGCTCCGAAACTAGTGATATATAATATGGTAACTTATTATATCCTATTTATTTAAAATTTATGCATTTAAATTAATTTATTTGTATTTTATAAATGCAATAAAAGAAATATTTGTACACAATAACATCAATTATGCCTACCATTAATTAAAATTAAATTAAAACATATGATTGAAAATTTAATTATATAATAAAATTTCTGTATGACATAAAATATCAGCTTCAAAATTTAATGTCCAGTAGAGATATATAGGAGACAACAATCGCTTAAAAAAACAACTCTATTACGAAAAATAATGTAAATATTTCTTTTTACCGAAGCAGTATCCCAAACAGAGAATTAAAAATACGATCTTGTAGGTACCTACTGCTTATTAGTGGATTCTAGAAAATTGTACGGAAATTCCTAGATGCCTTGATAATGTTTTGTTGGAATATAAAAATGTTCGAATAATTAGTTGGTGTGACATAAGCAACATCTATCTATACATATAATAAAACTGTAGAAATGTACATGTTTGTGCGCGCATCACATGAAAATTACTATTACTATTCGAATGCGGTTTTCAAAGACGTATTTGTCTTCTTTCAACTTAACATCTGGTGTATAAAACTTTCTCCCCCCACCACTTTAACGAAATGAGGAAAGAAATTTTTATACAAAAATCAACATGCCACGCGAACGACGTCGCGGGTACATCGAAATAGAACCCAAAAATATGGTTAGATTTTTTTGTCTGTCTGTCTGTCTGTATGTTTGTGCGCGCATCACATGAAAACTACTGATCCGATTCGAATGCGGTTATTTGTCTTCTTTCAACTTAACATCTGGTGTATAAAAATTTCTCTCCCATTCCTTAAATGGGGTGGGGTAAGAAATTTTTATACAACAATCACACGCCACGGGACGACGTTGCGAGTACAACTAGTATTCCAATAAAAAGACTTATATATTTTGAAGGAATAGATCAGATACTTTGATTTAAATACGATTTTCTTAATACCTAAAAATGCGATTTAGAATATTAAAAACATTCGTTATTATAATTTTGGTATTCACAGAAAATAATTATTATATATTCATATCAAGTTTTTAATTTAACATTTCTATCAGTAAAGAAGAAATTTTCATTAAATAAAAGTACGTGAGTTTTGACCTAATTGTTAAAATTAATATTCTTAGTAGCATCTACTGTGATTTGGTTTACAGGAAATGCATTTTATTTGAAAAGCTTGCATTGGTAATACAAAGAAAACAAAATGAATATAATAAATTACTCTGTTTTTACCCATGTTTACTAGCTGTTCAGAAATAATACGTTAAAGGAACAAGAAATTATTATTATTATTATATTGAAGATTCTGTTTGTAAGAAATTGTTGTCGACACAGCTTTTTAAACTTTTTTTCACCACTTTATAGCGATGAACACGATTCCGCTTGTCACTGAGCTCAAATAAACAAAAGTCAAGCAAACTAACAGTTCCAAATTGGTGCTGAATACTCTAAAATGGGACGGATGTAGGTTTTGTAAATAGTAGCTAACCATTGTGGAGACACTTTTTTAAAGTATTGTCTAATCATGTACATTACTCCGTTAACCTTGACGATTGACGTAATATGAGGAAGCTCACTTAGGGTCAATCGGAATTATAACCCTATGATATTTTTGTTGGAAAGAACTGGCAATATTTACACCATTAATTTAGTACCTCATACGTGGGTTATTGTGTTTTATATGAAGAATGTTACATTTTGGTTCATTGAGTGCTAGAAGCCAAGTAGCACAACACTGTTCAATTCTAGATTGGTGATCAGTTTTTTATAATGTAATAGTGAATTAGAAAAAAATGATAGCGTGGATACAAACACTGACACCATATCACTGATATATAAGTTAAGGAGCAGGGGGCCGATAACAGAACCCTGTGGTACACCACTACTTACCAGATTTTATAAGTTAATAATTGATCTTCATTTTCGACTTGACATACTTTTTAAGATAAAAAGGCACTTATCCAGGACAACAATGGATCTCTCACACCAGAATGTTTTAAAATATAAAGAAAATGTTCGTGTGGGTCTTTACCATAATTACTGTAAATTATGTCAACATGATTTCCATTATCCATTTCGGACATCCAGGTTTCGGTTTATTGTAGTAAGTTTGAGAATGTAGACCGACCATAAGGGAAACCGTCTTGCTGTGGACGAAAAATGGCGTGACTGACGTAAAAATCAGTAAGGTCTTCAGAAATGATTCTATCCATGCATTTACAGGCTAAACAAGTTAGACTAATTTGACGATAGTAGGCTAGATTTAACTTGTCACCGCTTTTAAAACCGACACAATTACTGACTTTTTCCAGTCGATAGGCATCAAGCACTGACGAAGTGATGAGGTCATTATTTTTAGAAAAAGGGGGGCTAAATTAGAGCTACAGTTTTTTAAATAAAGTGGTTCCATGTTGTCAGGGCCGGGTGCACTATCATCTGATTGATTTTTCTTATCGTTGAAATAATTTTGTCTACTGAACATTAGATATAGTGTTTCTGTTTTAAATTTGATCAGAAAAAGTCAAAAAAGAATACGTATTTTCTGTGTTGTAGCAATTTGCAAAATTTAAGGCAAACAGATCAGCAACACGTTTAGGATCAGTAACAATTTATTTTTCTGTGCGGTTTTTGAATCTAGTAAGTGTTTAAAAAAGTGCTTATCCTGATTGCTCCTACCATCTAAAAGTTTCTGCTCATAAGACATCTTTCAATGTTTAATTCGAGTGAAGAGTAAATTTGAACAGTTTTTACAGTGAAGATAATCGCAGTTCAGTTTGGATGATTGCTGCTAGAAAGTTCTATAGTTTTTTAACAATTAGATCTGTTTGAATAATTTCGTTTTTAGTGGTTTTTGTGTATTTCGTATTTTTTAAATTTAGTGTAAGAAATCTAACCAGACCTTAACCCTACATTTTTTTTATGTTTTAAGATTTTCTCAGTAGATCTTAAAACAATTCTGCGTGTAAAACTTGCTGAATCTAATTTCTTGAGAGTAATCATCTCTTGAAGTTTTAACACATTATTTTTGAAAAACCCCATATGCTGTTAAATACAATAAGCTTACGTTAATTGGTACGTACATATAATTAAATTTAAAATAGATATACTGAGCGGTCATAGTTTATCGGATAAACAGATTGATATTTTTCAATTCTACATTTATATACAAATACAGAAAGCAATACTTTTAAAATCAGAGAATTTCCACTGCTACCCATGACGTATATTAAATTTGGACATTAATGATATTAATCTTACCCTATTGGTAACAACCCTGTTATATCCGTTGTCCATTCTGTTCATACAAATGCCCTCGGAAAATATTGGAAATTCACATAATCCCATTCTAAAACGTTTACACGCCGCTAGATCTGAATAATCCCACCGAAAATGAGTCCCTAAGACCTCATTAATACAAGAATATTATCCAGTCCTTAGTCCAAAGGGACAGTTTTAATGAGAAACGCCCAATGAATCTACTACCTCAATTAATCGATATGTTTTCGATGGAAAACATTTATATTAATGGCCTCCTTTAACTTCCTGCCTCTTGATTCTACAGTAAATTAATAATTGAGAAGACAGAGATGTTTAGTTACGTACCTAAAAGCAATGTGTTACAAAAAAGTCATTTTGAAAGTATATCAGACAGTTAATTTAAAATATTTATCAGGTTAATGAATTATACATCATTATATACCTTTTTCGTTATATTACATTATTAAATAATCTCTAACTACTTTACGTGGTGCACTTTTATGTTCAAACCATACGGCTACGAGTGCACTTATGGTGAGTAAGTATAATCTACAACACAAAAAAGATTTTAAAATTTTACAACTGGATTTTTTTTAATTAATTAGGTTTTATAATTAATTTAGTACATCGCATATCTTTCTTATTAACTGTATGCTTTTAATAATATTCAATATATCTATTATAATATTCTGATCTGCTGTAACAGTTAAAAAAAATTGAATGTACTGGCTTTCCGTAGTTATATCATCGAGCACTGAAAAGTACTCTAAAATTGAAGACTCTTCCAACATTTACCTCGATCGTTGAGTCAACATGTGATCGGGAAATAGTTCATCCAATTTGCATGGTATGTTTACCTACGCTCTAAAACTTTTAATAGACCTTTTATCAGGAACAATACGGAAAATCTATTGTTAAACCGTCGGTTTAATTAAGATTACTTTATAGTTCAAGAATCATCGCTATGTAACTAATTTTAGCTGTGGTATAAGAGTTATTTAAATCTATTTTGAATATTCATGTGATTTTAGTTAGTGTTTTATTTTCTATATTATTAACCCACAACAATATAAAGCATATGCTTTATATGGGTCTTGTATATTCTCTTACACACATTTACAAAATTGTTATAATACAAAATAAAGTTGATATGTTTTTTTTACAAAAATTTAGATACCTACCTGACGGTTATATCAGTGATAGCATACATTTACTTTGATATTTTAGCGTTAAAACAGAAATGCAAGGAATACAGGCGGGGAATAGAAAACAAACGTTCACGTTATGGAAATCATAAAAGAAAAATGGACTTTTTATTTCGTGAAATGGAAACTCTTCATCGAAATAATGAAAAATGTGGGAAATAAGCGACACTTTTTAAAGACGTCGGTTGTAACAAATTTTTTATAACTACATTTGAATAATTAAAACGAAATGATTATTACACAGCCTATTTTCATCCAACCAATATATACTTGGTTCTGCCTAATATACATAAATATAAATAGATTAATTTCTATTTAATTATAAAATCCAAAACCATCAATCAAGTTTCGGTTTAAACCAGTCAATTTTATTCTCTCAAAACTCTATATTATTTTGGAAAGTAAATACGTAAAAAATCTTTTCAGTCTTTGTTGTCCAAATATAACTGAGCGGTTTCAATTTATTATTTTGTAAGTTTGTTCGACAGCTCCTAAATTTGAGCAAGCCGCACGTAAGAAAATAAATTTCACATCGTTTCAATCCATCCTGAAACTCAATACTAACAACATTCAGTACATTCTCCAGGGATTCTTCTTTAGATTATATGTTATTGATTTTTTGTAAAGAACTTTGTTAAAATAGTTTTATAATAATATTTAAATGGGAAATCAAATAAGTTATACAGAAACAATATACAATTAAATTATTTTTTGTACAACTGTCATTAAAAGTGACACTTTTAATGATAGCAAACAATGTTAAAAACGATTGTTTACATAGCAGCGTGTCAAAAATACTTTTAAAACGTTGCCATGTAAACAAGTTTACTTTTAACACGGTTTAGTTTACTTTTAACACGGTTTGGTTCATTGTCATTGAAAATTCGCTCGTTTCATTATCAAAATAGGGAAGTTGTACAAAAAACATTGTATGGTATTTGTGTTAAAAGTGATTTTATTTTGTTCGTGAAATTGTTCAATTCGCTCCGCTCATTTCACAAACGTTTTCACTCACAAAATAAAACCTCACTTTTAACACTCATATCATAAATAACTATTTTGTACAACTGTCATTAAAAGTGACACTTTTAATGAGAGCAAACAATGTTAAAATTGATTGTTTACATGGCAGCGTGTTAAACACGCTCAGTTTACTTTTAACACGGTTTAGTTTACTTTTAACACGGTTTAGTTTATTGTCATTGCAAATTCGCTCATTTCATTATCAAAATAGGGCAGTTGTACAAAAAACATTGTATGGTATTTGTGTTAAAAGTGATTTTATTTTGTTCGTGAAATTGTTCAATTCGCTCCGCTCATTTCACAAACGTTTTCACTCACAAAATAAAACCTCACCTTTAACACTCATATCATAAATAACTATTTAGTCAAATATTATCAGTTTTTACGTTTTACATTGTAAAATCTATTGTTTTCCATATGGACTTTATGTGACACACAGCAACCGTAAGAAACGATTTCGTTAAGCTAATAGAATCTAATTCATTTTTTAACAAATTAACCACAAGGGTTAAACAGACTCTCGCGTCACCCCTTACCTGAGCCCAGTAGGGTGCTAATAAAAGCGCAATAAAAGAGACCTTTTCGCCTACCCTCACCGCATGTGGTTGTATGAATTCACGATTTTACAATCTATTGTTTATATTTAATAAATATATGTGTTTAATTTTTTATAAATAAAAATAAATAAATATCAGAAACGTAAAGATATTTTTTTTTCTGATTTCAACCATATATAATACTTACGCAAAATTTTATAGTTTACAGTTATGTCACCAAAATATTCTAAATTACACTGAGAAACAAACAAGAGATAATCTCATAATGTGGTACAAAAATACCCAATGATTATTAAATTTAAATCCAAAACAGCAAGGGATAATCTCATAATAATGTTTTAAAAATAATATATAAGTAATAGAATACCTTAATACTACAAAAATGCTTAATTATCAAATTTAAATCCAAAACAGCAAGGGATAATCTCATAATGAGGTGTTGAAAATAGATAAACTTTAACAATTCCAATAACAATCAGATTGAAAGAGATTTAACCTAATTAACATGCTATTGCATTACAAAACATCCTAATGTTTTTTAGTAGATTTATATCTACTATTCAGCTGGTTCGCAGGTCACGACTTCGGGAAAATTTCACTACAGTTTTTCGTTTTAGGTCCCCCTGACCTCAAAAACACCTTCCGTTGAAAAGTTTATATATATATATATGTATATATATATGTATGTATGTATGTATGTATAGTTCCGATATAACGAAATCTGTGGACACGATAGCGGTCGCATTTCTTAACGGATCGAAATGAAATTTGGTACAAAAATCAATCGTCCCAAAATCTCGGCCGAGTTCGTTAATGGGCCAAATCGGTAAGGCCGTTTGGGCGTGACATCAAATCAAAATGGAAAAAAATTCGTAACTTTTTTACTTCACCCTGTACAAAAAAATGTTAGGGGACTTTTTTGTTTGTCTTAAAGAGACCTACAACTTTTATCTAAAACATTTTTTTCTAAAACTTATACTTTTAATATAATTAATTAATATAAATCTACTGATGCGCCTGGCTTACCAAGGGCCATTTTTTTTAATATTAATTTGTATTGTTCGGTAATAACAGAAAATATATAAAATGTTAGCCATTATTCACAAACAATTATTTGTGTCTTGTTTAACGCACGGTATACATCATCCTATTGATTGTTCGGTAGTGATAAAAAATATATGTGTTTGTGTATGATGGAATTCCTCCGCAGTTCTACAGCTTTTAAGAATCACATAAAGGAATTGGGTTTGGTAAATTTTTTGATAGTTCATGGATTTGTTTCACGTTCCAGGACATGTGTGTGTGGGAATAGAATCCAACTTGGCCAACAAAAAAGGCAAGGAAGAGAACCAAGTTATCGGTGTCGCAGACGGAACTGTTGTACTGAAACGTCCTGTAGGACAAATTCATTTCTGGATTTTTCGACACTTCCTATAGTTCAGTTGCTGATTATTTTAGTACTGTGGATTAAGGAGTATCCAGTCACAGTAATAGCAGCGGAAACTGGAGTTTCCACGAAATTTGTGGGTCGCTGACTTCAACATTTCAGAAACCTTCTTTTTCACTGGATGCTGGAAATCGATGAGCAAATAGGCAGTCCTGGACACATAGTGGAAACCACCTTGGATACCATCACTATCAAGTCAATCACCAACGACATTTTGTGGATCCAAACAATCGACTTATTCACACCCAAAATATCGAAAGTAAATGGTCTGTCATTAAGAGGAATCTTCGTCGACGTATGGGAAGGATGTGCATAACTAGATTTGAAACATATTTGGTGGAGTAAGAGCAATGGACGGATATTACCAATGCGATACAACATTTTCACCCACTGATGAACTAATCACTTTTTTACATTGACAAGTAAGTACTACTATTACATACATTTGCTAGAGGTATTTTTTTGCATGTTGGTGAGGGGTATATTTATTACTATTAATATTTAGATATGCATTTTTGGGGTATTTAAGGTTCTTTTCTATTTTGATTTCTTTTTGCATGTTGGTGATGGGTATATTTATGACTATTAATAGTATTAATATTAATTGACAAGTCCTGTTAGATACAGGCGCTAAAGGTATTTTATGTTATATTGGGTGTTGTTTGTTTCTCAGTGTAATTTAGAATATTTTGGTGTCATATCTGTAAACTACAAAATTTTGCGTAAGTATTATATATGGTTGAAATCAGAAAAAAAATATCTTTACGTTTCTGATATTTATTTATTTTTATTTATAAAAAATTAAACACATATATTTGTTAATATAAACAATAGATTGTAAAATCGTGAATTCATACAACCACATGCGGTGAGGGTAGGCGAAAAGGTCTCTTTTATTACTCTTTTATTAGCACCCTACTGTGCTCAGGTAAGGGGTGACGCGAGAGTCTGTTTAACCAAAACAAGTTTACTTAATGATTTTAATTTGTTATTTCAATAGTCTTGTCGTATTGTTTCGAACGCATTTCCTAAAAATGATAACTTGTTATAAAATAAAATTAGTATTAAAATGCTTGGTCACTTGGTTCTAAAACAATGGCAAAATATATTTATATAGGGAATAATGCTATTTTTGAAGTTATATTTTAATTCGTGCGCACGCCGTTGGAAATTTGTATGGGATTAAATCGGCAAAATCAGTATGTTTTAGTATCATAGTCACGTATCACATTGTGTTTAACAGATTATTTTATTATTCTGTCACATAATTATATTAAGATTATTATTTTATATTAATAATAGTATTCAGTAATAAGTATTGTATTGCAGTCTATAGTACCGTCATATGGTTGCAGTATGACTTATATTTTATCCTGCAATATGCTTTTGAGGTTGCTGACTACATATAAACAGAGTTAAGTATAAGAGTATAATAGTTTTAAAAAAATGTATTTCTGTTAACTTTTTGCGCATTCTATATGCGTATAGGTTACTTCTTCCGGAATTTGCGAGTTTAACTTTTTATGACTTGGCATGAATACCTGGTGTAAAGGACAGTAAATACGCTTCCTACGTGACTACTTCTTAAAATTTCGCTATTTAATGCTAGTTTTTATATCACACTTTTTTTTAATTTTTTTCTATTAAAGAGGCTCCCTCACCTTGTTGCCAACCTATACGCTATTCAAAATATTGTATACTGCATACATTGGCGGCACTGATTGACCTTATACTTTATATAGTTTTTAGTTGATATTATGTACACACAATATATATTTTCCAATACATATTTTTAGATTTTGATTGATAATCGATATTTTGTAACATACTATAGCAAAGATGAAGAGTTTTATTATACGATGTGATTTTTTTTGACTGTACATTGCATTTTAACCTATAAAATGGACACGAAAATTTGAATTTATAGGATAGTAGTCCAAATCATTCCCAAAAAAATGTCTAAGCCCGAGAACGTGCATATAAGTATAACTTCTACCGGTAGTCCCACTATTATTGTTTAGTAAATAAAATTTTTAGTCTCCTTGCAAATATATACTTTAAAACCACGATTTTTAATGAGGCTGTTAATACTTTAGCAAATATCTTAACGAGTATTATTTTCATTGATAATTATAAAAAATTATACTTTCTCCTATACTTTGATACCATTTGGTTGTCGTTAGTCTTTTTGTGTTCCTAAAACTAGTTTTAGACATTATTTAAAAAATTTAATGAAGATAATAAAAAACTTTACGTTCTACTAAATCAAAACATAATCAAATTCAATTATGCACCGTTCATTAAATAAAAAATTATTTCTTTGGTTACTAACAACACTAATGGTTTGTAAAATAATTAATATCTATAGTTCGTGACGAACATCAAATATTACCTTCAGAAATAATCTAATGAAATATTCATACCAATATTGAGGTTTTATCAATAAATCTTATGCCTTCCTCATTTCGTTCCATAGTTACTAACATTATATATGTATACAGGGTTGAATTGGAATAATAGGATAGTATTAAAGTTGTATTAACGAAAGTTACTTTCCTGCTAAAACATTTAATAAATAAGCACTTATAATAGGATAAATTCCAAACACTATTTAAATATAATTACATATAATCACATTAATCCATTAATTTACGTATTTAGTGTTGGCAAATAAGAACGATTAATTTTTTGGTGCTTTTGTAAAAGTGTTTTGGATATAAATATAATAAATCAATCCAAAACTAATCTGCTTCTTCTTTTTATATACAGGGTGTTTCTAAATTGATGCGAAATATTTTACAGGGTGATTTTTCAGCAAAAATTAAGGGGGGTCTTTGATATAAATTTTTGTTCAAAATCGCTCTCCCTCCAAGTTACAGCCCCTTAAAATTGAGGGAAAAAAATTGTTTTTATTTAATATCTCCAATATGGAAGAATTTAGAAGAATGAAATGTAGCAGATAATTGATGCTAATAAAGTGGCATTTTTTGACAATTTTTGTAACCCTGCAATGTTTATACAAGGGGGTGAAAAAATCAACCCTTATGATATTTTGCACCAGAACTTTTTTATTCGTCTACATTTTCCTACTTAAAAAATTGATTTAAAAAGACGGACTTAAACTGCAACTTTTTTATGTCTTGACTATTCCTCGTAAAATTGTTAGTTTGATCACAAAAAAATAAAATAAGTTACAATTCGATATTACTTATACCTTTTTCACATAAATCCAGAAGCGTTATTGTTTGTTAAAAATAGAGTAAGCAGGTGTCAAATAATGTCACAATTGGCAGATAATTATTGCTAATAAAATGACATTGTTTGACGGTTTTTGTAGCCCGCAATGTTTATACGAGGGGGTGAAAAAATCATCCCTTATAATATTTTGCCTCAGATTTTCCTAGTTAAAAAATTGATTTAAGAAGGCGGACTTAAACTGCAACTTTTTTACGTCTTGACTATTTCTCAGTAAGTTGTTTCTTTGACCATAAAAAAATTAAATATTAGGTACTCATTACCATAATTCTTGCCTAATTTGTATAGGAACATCTTCAAGAAGAGTGGGCAACACTTCTTCGAGGAAATGGCCGTAGTCGTTTCCATTTAATTTTATTGGTAGAAAATATGGTCCAATTAAATAATCATTAACTGTTTGTCATTATGATATCATTCAATACTGGCATACTTTATTTTTTTTTAACAAACGATAACCCCTCTGGATGTATGTGCAAAAGGAATGAGTAATATTTTATTTTTTTTATGGTCAACGAAACAACTTACTGAGAAATAGTCAAGACGTAAAAAAGTTGCAGTTTAAGTCCGCCTTCATAAATCAATTTTTTAAGTAGTAAAATGTAGACGAATTAAAAAGTTCTGAGGCAAAATATCATAAGGGTTGATTTTTTCACCCCCTTGTATAAACATTGCAGGGTTACAAAAATTGTCAAAAAATTCCATTTCATTAGCAATAATTATCTGCCCATTATGACATTATTTGACACGTGCTTACTCTGTTTTTAACAAACAATAACGCTTCTGGATTTATGTGATAAAGGAATTACTAATATCGAATTGTAACCTATTTTATTTTTTTGTGATCAAACTAACAATTTTAGGAGAAAAAGTCGAGACATAAAAAAGTTTCAGTTTAAGACTGTCTTCTTAAATCAATTTTTTAAGTAAAAAAATGTAGACGAATTAAAAAGTTTAGAGGCAAAATATTATAAGGGTTGATTTTTTCACCCCCTTGTATAAACATTGCAGGGTTACAAAAATTGTCAAAAATGCCATTTTATTAGCATCAATGATCTGCCAAATTTCATTCTTCTAAATTCTTCCATAGTGGAGATATTAAATAAAAACAATTGTTTTCCCCCAACTTTAAGGGGCTGTAACTTGGAGGGAGAGCGATTTTGAACAAAAATTTATATGAAAGACCCCCCTTAATTTTTGCTAAAAAATCACCCTGTGAAATATTTCGCATCAATTTGGAAACACCCTGTATAATGTACAAATGTTATTTACAAATAAAAATTGATACGAGAATGAAAATTGTATAGGCTAAAGACACATATTTGGTGGCGCAACTATGTGGCCACTATTGGCATTAAAAAAAGTTTGGATATGTTTAGTATTAAATGTTAAGTTACTGGACTTATTTTTGTACATAAAAATGTTTTCGTGCAGTGTAACAATTCAATACTTATATATTTTTTAACTGACTGCATCTGATAAATTATATTACCTTTATGTGTTAAAAAAACAAATTGAATGTTGTCATACTTTCATATATTTAGATTAAATATATTAAAATTTAATATTTTGCAGTGGTTGAGAAATAAATAGTAAAAATAAGTAAATGTGGAAAGGAATATGACAAATACATGGTACATATCCCGACTTTAATAGACCTTAGTAGTTAGTTCTTTTTCTTAATGTTTAATCTTTATTTTCAAATTCTTGTGTTAAATTAGTTTTTACCATAGGTATTAGATAATCTTGTCACTTTATTAGGGGCAAGATAGGACATCTGTCCTCCGCCCTTACTCATAAATAATAATAATAATATTGCCGAAAAACAATATCTTAACAAACAATATAGTTTTAAATATTTATTTAAAAAAAACAAAACATTGTAATTTCAAAATAATATTATACTAAATCCTGATATATATTTGTAAATTTTTCTTAACATTATTTTAGGTATACAACCATATTGATCGGTTATTTAAAATAAAGCTATTTGTTATACAATTATAATAAATTTCTTTTAAATTAAAAAAAGATTTATTTTGGTTGCTACGCGGTGTAATCTTCAGCTTTAAGCTGCAATAGATGACAGTGCTTTGTTTTTATTTGTAAAGTAAATTTATGTGAACATTTAATGAGTAAACTAAAGCAAAGTTTCGACACCAAGGAGAAATGGAAAACTTTAACGGGCTAAAAATTGTTCACGTTTAAACATTCTTTTTTTTCACGATTTTACCTACTAAATCCGGTCCTGATTACAATAATTTTCCATGTCTACTAAGTATTAGAAATAGCGTGCATGAATTTTAACAAACTAGTTTATAATTAGTTACAGATTACGTTTCTGTCTGTCCTGAAGGAACGAAACAATCCTGGCTGAAGCCTCTCATCACGCGATAATGCTGGCATTGCTTCTCAAATTTTATACCATGATATTTGGTTAGGAGTTTGAATATCGTGTTTGATGATTAGCTAATTGCCAATTTGATAAAGTGATGGAATAATTGGTGACTGTATAATCAGGTTGAGTACAGAAAACGAGAAAATTTATTTCAGATTCACAATCACTCGTAGCTTAATGGGGTGGTATAATAATTAAGTAACGATTTTTCTTGTCAAGTATAACTTGTTGGATTAATTGATTACTGGCTGTACTTGCGACGTCGTTTGCGAATGGATCAGTGAGATACTTTTATACAAAATCTGACCCTCTCTATTGTCCCGTTAAAGGGGTGGGGGAGAATTTTTTATACGCCAGATAATAAGTTGAAATATCTATTAAACCCGAATTCGAATCGGATCAATAGCTAATTATTTTTTAAATATCTTTAATGTACAGAATTTTCATTTCTACAGTTTTATTATACCTATGTAAAGATTACTAACACAGATTTTAAATTTAGTCCGACAACTGGATCAGCACATTTTTAAGTAATAAATACCTAAGAACAATTTTAATCTTATTATTTTTTCTTACAGATTATAATTGGGTAATACTAATCTAAATAAAGCCATAATTTTCTGACTAAGAAAGGTTATACGTAATTTATTACTGTTAGCTTTGGAATCCAAGGATTCTTTGAATAATAAAAAAGTTCAAAAAAATATCATTTTCACACGAACTTGACTGTTTTGTTTGACAATTCCCTTACTGAACAATCCAGCGTAATACACGCGTCTTTTTTTTCATAATGCACTGGATTAGACAGTCTTTTATAAACCAAAACTACTTAGGTACATCGAATTATTGTTCCCAATAAAAAAGTACCAATATCGAGAGTGACTGCAATGATAAATACAGATTCAAATCCAGACATTTCTGTAGGAAATATGACATATTTGTACGGAAGAAAACCTAATTGATTCACACAAAACCACATTCAGTCCATTAAAAATTTAACATTCAAATTCGTAAGATGACAAAGTCTAGTTTGGTTTTCATAAACACAAACAAAAGCTAAGAAAACCGGTTAAAAGTTTTGAAATGACACAAAAAAAAATAAACCTCTTCCTCAGATAACTTCGAAGAGCACTCCATTAAGTGGAACTGTGTACAACTTACTCATAATTAACCATATCTACAGAGAGCCGTAAGAGAAAATTGAAACAGATGAAGTCCATTCGTATTTCCTCGAAGAATTTTGAATATTCATGCATTTCATATAATAACAAGGCACCCTTGAGTAATTCGTATTCTCTTTTTGTTTCTATTTCTAACTTTGTCTGTCCAACGAAATTACTAACTAACGTACATTTATTGTTATTATAGTCACAGAAACCCTATAAGAATTAACATCAAGATTAATAACTGTTCGGAGGATTACCACAGAGGCGTACTTCTAAAACTATTAATTTAATTTACGTTTGTTGTAACAACTTTATTAATCACAATATAGAATGGTACAGAATAACAATTATATAAAACATGAAGCTGCTATACTCTTATCTTCTTAAACTCTAGTAGTCATTCATTATTCATTACATTGCCCAAAACTTACAGAAAGCCGTTTAGTTTAAATATGGTAATAGTAAAGATCATTTAAAAAGAAACAAGATGAAATAAATACGAACGATTCTTTTAGTTTTTTTAACGGAGATAATTTTAAATGGTGCAGAATGTGAGTACCATATTAACATGAGACAATTTTCTAGCCAGTAAAAAACAGCATAATGTTAATTTTTAAATGAATTTTACCCAAAAAGAAAGTTATCCAAGTACCGATTAAGGAATTAAAAGTGCATAAAAAAGAATAGGTCCAGTCTACTATAAAACTAATGAATTTAAACACAAAAAGGGTCTTTGTTTAAATTGAAAGTATAAATATTTAAGCCATTATAATTCCATAATAATAGTGATAACTATATACAGATTTAAAACCAAAATGTTTAAAAGAAAACAACGAAAATTTAGAAAAAGACAAAAAATTAATATCGTAGTTACGTTAGCACCAATCGTCGATTATGTTTGACAAGAAAAAAATAACTAAAAAAGTACGAGGACAGTGTCCCTAGAGAGCCACACAGCCATATCCAAGAGCGTCTCGACAAATTGATATGGTACACGATATACACAAAACGAAAGGATGTCCTCTCAACTCCAAGATTACTTTTCTGAACGACTGAGCAGTTTCGGAATGAGAAGTCGTTGACTAAATTGGGAATCTGAACAGCCGCATAGCGTGTCATTCTTACACTAGACAATTGATTGTTCTAATTTAAAACGATAATTTTTAATAGTAACAGATTATTCATATGAATTTACAAGTACTTTATATTAAAATCCGAATAGTTTACTTACCTACACTCTAATAAATATTTATTCAGTTTATTTAATTATTTATTATACAAACTCTTCTGCCAAATGGTAATCGCACCTACAACAGATAATTTTACAGAGTTTAAGTTACGACATAATAGAAGCAGATAATTTAGTAAACGAGACGACAAAACATGTGGCATTGAAAATTTAATAATGTAACGGGAAAGGACCTTAATTTGAAAGATTGATTTTAGAAACTTCTTAACACACTGACTAGATTAAATAATGTTTCTAGAAAATTCTAGAAAGTTCTAAACACACTGACTAGATTAAATAATGTTTCTAGAAGATTCTAGAAAGTTCTAAACACACTGAATAGATTAAATAATGTTGTATATAAGGGGATGTATGGGCAGTTAACGTCAGTTCAAGTTCAAATATTCACAAGAGTAGGTACATTGTATTGTCAAGTAGTTTAGACCTTTTCCAGCATAGTTCTGTGTATCTTAACAATTTTGTAAATAAAAATTGTGTTAAAGTCCCTATAAGTGTTTTAATAATATTACCAATATTGGTATATTTTTTAGAAAGTGCAAATAGACCGTGAGCCAGCGCGCGTAAATTTCATCGATTCATCTATGGAAATTTAGAGTCTGCAAAATAAAGGTGGTTTCAATATTTAATATTTTTGTTTACTTTATATCCTTCACGTGTCATTTATTTCAATGAGAACCCAAAGATGTCAACACTACACATAATTTTCTTTTTATGTGGCAGTCCCTGCTCCCTGCCACACTTTGGTAAACGATTTGTCATTAAAGGTACCTTTTTACTAAAGCTAAGAATTAATTTAGTGAGAAGAACATAAAAGTTTATTATCCTTTATAGATTTATTTCATGCAAAACTTGTAGAAATCTAACTACCTAAATGATTTAAATTTCAATTCATTAGGTACATCTTTTAAACTAGTAGTTTATTAAACAGACGAAAGCAACTAACTTAAAATTTTCTAATGAGTTTGTTAATAAAGTTTTAAGAAAGTGGTGACAAAATGCATTCACAAACTAACCAAAGTATTGTTTAAACAAGCGCCGAATGAGAAAATTCGAAAAGTTTCTGCATTAGCGCGGACATAATTCCGAATTTTTGATATATGCTCGTGCAAACTTTTCGCATCTTACTCTGCGAATTCGAACTCCTTAAACTTGCATACTTTGTCGAAACTCTTATGGCGATATTATTCTTAGAAACCATTTTAACCAGAAGTAATGTTTGTTTGTTCTTCTTCTGTTTCTGGAGCAGAGACAACGATCGGCGCCAAATATATTTTTGGCAATGTCGTATCAGAAGGAATTTTCTGAATAAAAATTGGTTTTCGTTAATGTGTTTCTGTTGCAGTTTACTGTATTCTTAAAGAGGTTGTGACTGTTTTTTATACAATCTCTGATGTATTTTTAAGCAGGGTTTAACTCCGTAGAGGATCCTAATTTTGACAATTAATTTTCATTTCATCATTATTAATTAGTGTTATTCTTGTGTTTTTTGTTACATTTTCCACTACTACGTTTCTTCTTAGCGTGTCTGAGTCCACTAAAATAAAACAATATATTATGTTATTAGTTCTTTTATATTTTTTAAGAATTGTTGGAAAAGTGTGTAAATATTGAAACACTTATGGGAACTTTAAAAACAATTTATTCACAAAATTGTAATAAGATACACCGAACTAAGCTGGATAACGTCTAAAATAAACTATTCGAATTATTTAAACTCCCCTTAACCGTCCTTACATCCTCTAATATAAGAAAAATAAACATTCTAGAATTTACTAGAAACATGATTTAATCTAGTCACCATACCTAGAGATTTCTAGAATAACCTGAAAATAGTCTTTTAAGTTAAGTTCCTTTCCTTATACGGTTATCCCGTTACAATATTTGCATAACAATTTAGCAACCTGATGACTGATTTGTGGTTTATACATTATGTCAATCTTGTTTTATTGATAATTAATTTATTAAAAACAAATATCAAATGTAATTTTTTAGTATATACTTAAATTAAAAAATAATTGATCTTATTTACCTCTACAACCTCCATTGAATGGCAAACACTTAACTTAACGTCGAGGTACACCCGAAACTAGTTCAACTTCATTGTAGTCTAGGACAGGAAAACTGACTAAATCAATTCATCTTTATTTCATGAGGCTGCTCGTTTCAATTCAATCTTCATTAGTCTTCATATGATTTCAAAGGAAGTAAGATCTGGTGAAGCTACTGGTCATGAAGTTGTTGCCAATTGGTGTTCTTGCATCCATGCTAAAGTATAGGCCGAAGTATGACATCTTGCATTATCCTGCTAAAAATTCCACCCCTCTGGATATGAAGCATGCGCCCTTTCAAGGAAAAAATTATTTAGAATCTCACAATACTTTTCACTAATAAAGGTACCATTTACTATACAGAGTGGTGAAGCAACACGTTGAGATACCCCAAACCATAAATTTGATGGGAAATTTAAACAACAGTTGTTTTGATACGATTTTTAACTGATTTGCACCATTTTGGACACAAATTTTATTCGATATAAACACATTATTAAAATGATCTTCTTGAAAATGTTCGTATTTGTACAGACGTCATTATAGGGATTTTTTTTGGGTTTTCTTAATATGAAGCCTTGTCTTTTTAGTAACATACTTAGGAATTCTGGACATACTTTTACATTTTGTTGAATTACAAATCTGTTAGCTAATTTGTGAAACCCCATACAAGGAATATGTCGTTCAAATACTAATAGAGCCTTTAAATTCTTTTCTTCAATCTTATTCTCTTTATTGTCTCATATGCTGCAATTTTTTCGAGTTAAGTCAATTGCACCAGTTTTTTAACATTTCAAAAACGTTTTCTATACAAATTTTCTACTTGTTTTTGCTTTTCCTAAATTTCATAAATTGTAAACATGTTGACAAACAACAATATTTGACAAATAGTGTTCTCATGAAATTTTGTCCATTGCCTACTATCAGCATAAGATACTTTATGTTTTACCTACTTTGGGCTTAGAATGTTACAAAAAAATAGATATTAAATTTATAAAAAAAGATAATGAATTCCGGATACTTTCTATACCAACAATATTAAGCGCATGATATATTCATTATGCTTTGTCAAGTCAAACATAAATTTTGTATCTTAAGATTTGTAATGGTTTCACGATTTGTTAAGAATCAAAGTTTACAATAAGTTATTAACTTAAAAACTTTTATTTTATTTATTGGTTTTCTTAATGTACCCTTTTAAAATAATTTGTAACACGCCTCTGTGTTTACTTGAGTTGTTTGCCTACAGGTAAAATGGCAATATGTTTGAAAAGATGGATCCTTTTAAAGTCTTCAATTTACCATTATTTTAGTAATATTTGAACTGTAAATGTAAACTACAGTAAGGTAAATAAGTGGTTAAAATTGAAAAAAACGGATATCTTGGAAAATGTAAAATCGTAAAATTATTATCAATAGACTTACCATATTTTAATACAAGTAGCTGACATTCAAATTGTGTTTATAAACTTTTTCCAATTGTTTAGTAATTTTAACTTAAACAAATAAATAAAAACAGATTTTAGAGTTACCCTATAGTTATGTGTACTAAATTTAATTAATGTTATATAATCGGATATGAAATAAATAATTGGTAACATTGTTATAAAGTTACCAGTGTAAAAAATATGTAATCCAGTTTTTTTTTTATAAAAATGAAGGTATTCAACTTTTAATAATATTGTAACGGTATACCGTAAAGAAAAGGACCTTAATTTGAAAGATTGTTTTTCGGTTATTCTAGAAACTTCTAAACACACTGACTAGATTAAATGATGTTTCTAGAAAATTCTAGAAAGTTCTAAACGCACTGACTAGATTAAATAATGTTATATATAAGGGGATGTATGGGCAGTTAACGTCAGTTCAAGTTAAAATATTAACAAGAGTTCATTGTACAGTCAGGCAGTTAAGACGTTATCCAGCAGAGTTCTGTGTATTTTAACAATTTTGTAAATAAATTGTGTTAAAGTCCCCATAAGTGTTTCAATATATATTAAAATCTCGTGTTCCGATGTACGTTTGCGCTAATCACTGAACCGATTTAAATGAAATTTTGTTGATATGTGTTATTTGTTTTTACATAAATGATAGGAAAGCTTTCATCTGGATTAACCAGCGGCAATTTCTTTTATTGCGAGAATGTAAGGTTTTATACACGTCTAATTTCTACGAGTTATGTAATTTTACTCAAACAATCATTTTATCAGTTATGTGAGTAAGCAATAGGCGACGCTGTGTTTAATAGTATATTGTGTGGGAAGGGATGAAACAAGACGATTTCTGACTAGGGCGAGAGTTGACTGCCTGAGCGAAGCGAGGGCTGTCTTTGCCCGGTCAGAAATCGTGTTTGTTTCATCCCGTGCCACACACTATATTTTTCATATCACATATGCATCGAAACAGCGAGTTTCGATCTCTATAGCCAGTTGAAGTAAGCCTATTTCAGACAAATAGCGTAGTAATATCTTGACGATTTGACGACAGCTGTCAGACGATTATGATTTTATTCGCTTTTGTTTATTACAAATGCGATTTGGACAGACTTGAAATAAAGACATAAATAATAAATAAATGAATGTGCCGGGCAGAAATAACGTTGTTTCTCTCCTAGCTCAGAAAAAACTGTCAGTTTCTGACTGACATACAGTTGCATTGGTCTGAAATTGTCTGGTTTCGAGTGTTTCGACTGACAAAACAAGGATCAAAACCAGCTGTTTCAATGCATGTGATATGAAAAGATTTTTTTTGCACTTTTTAATACAATTTATGTGTTAATTACCTAATTCTGTGAGTTTCTAATACATGGCGCGGTAAGCAAATTTATCAAAACAAATCTATAGCATCATTTGACTTTTAGATTGTGGAAAAACTCGGTAGATAGCGTTGTATTTCGATTTCTAAATAATACAGTTAGAAAAATTATTTGGTTTTCGTACGGATAGAACAATGAAAATTAAAAAATGGTTTTTGAAAAATTGTTAACCGTCTTGAAACATTGTTAAAAATGGTAAAGAACTAACGAAAATCCTAAAACATTTTGAAAAACCAGAAATATTGTTAAAAATCGTGTAAAGTTAATAAAAATTGTAAACATTTTTGAATGGAACAACTCATGCTTTTTTTAGTTTGTCTGTTCAGCCTTTATCCTTGCACCACTTATTTATCATATTCATTGCGATCTGCATCCACTCTGAAACTGTGCCCAGAAACCTCCACGGAACGATAATGGCTAGATCATCTGCGAAACCTAGGCAGTGGGAGCATCCGTTGGGAAGTTTCTTAAGAAGGTCATCCTCCTCCCTACAAACTGCTTCTTCCCACTTTTACTACAAAGAAAATCTCATCTAACTTGGAATAAACCCATTCGCATATTAGAGTGGGGACTTACTTCCTTGAGAGTGCTTCGGTTACTGACTCGGGTCGCACATTATAAATGGCTCCTTCTATGTCAATAAACTCCACTAGGACTATTTCATTGTCTTCTATTGACTTTGATAATAGTCGGTTCAAATCATCCAGTGCTAAGTCTGTGGACTTACCCCACTGGTATCACTTAATGAGTTATAATTTCTGGATATTTTTGACTTTTTATTGCTTCAATTTTGCCTCAAAAATTTGCCAATAAAATTTTTTGATAGTACAAACAACCAATTGAATTTTTATCAAGTATCTTGAAATGACTTAACGTTTCCTAAAAAGTTATTTTTTACTCCTTAATGAGTTTTCTCTATGGCGACAATAAAATAAAAAGAAAAAACTAAGAAAGTCAAATCCTACAAAACATATCTAGTTTAATTCCTAGTAATCTTTTTGCTCTTCCACACAGTGCAGTGTAGTCGTCTCATCATAAATTTACAGGGAGAATACCTAACAATAGGTTTAAATAAATTTCGTATTCGAGAAAGACAATTTGATTTAAAAATCGTTATTGAAATTGCTATTAACTAGCAGACATTATGCACATTTGTATAATTACTATAATTATTAATTTTGTCAAATAAAATTTATAGAATATTTTAATAAACACGTAAGACATTATTGAATTATGAACTTTTTAGAACTTCATTAGCGCCATATTCTTATTAAATTCGCTTTTGATAAGGTGTTTTTGAATATCTAATAACTGCCTACAAATTTTAAACGTAACATCAACATGTATTTTCAATAATTACAAATTCTTGTAAAATTGTGTTTTCATAATAAAATTAAAACTATTCGTATTGCTGGAGAAAATTATAAAACACGCAGAGAAGCATGATAGATTATAAAACACATTTTACCATTAGAGAAATTATAAATGAATTTTTTTTTAGCCGGCCAGTAATTAATACTTTCCGGTTTATTTTTAGGTCAGAAAATCTCATTTTGTCGGACAAGGCCAGAAAATAAAAATGAGTCCGGTAAAAGGTTTTACCGGACGCATTTACAATAAAATAGTTAGTCTAAGATAGCGGTCAATTCTATGGTAACCGAGTTTTGTATATATTTAAAACTATAAAATAACTTTCCATATTTTGACGTTTAGTTGAAAACGTGAAATTTATTATAAAATGGATATTTAAAATGATGCATTTGATTAGTAGAAGATGAAATTATACCAGATGAAATTGTTAAGGCGACCCAAGCAAGGTTTGTTAAAAAAAAATGTTAAAATTAGTTAATAAAGAGTTCTTGTTATAAAAATGTAAACTGAATAATATGAAGTTTATGGTACAATAATGCCCGTTTTAAAAAAAATATTGTACGTAAAACGTCCCAAAAGTGCTTTTACTGGACTCGCAGGCTTGCAGGGCTC
The DNA here is from genome assembly GCA_964028335.1 of Altica lythri. Taxonomy (NCBI): domain Eukaryota; kingdom Metazoa; phylum Arthropoda; class Insecta; order Coleoptera; family Chrysomelidae; genus Altica; species Altica lythri. The sequence goes on along the minus strand of OZ034805.1, from coordinate 49,133,796 downwards.
GCCTATGGCTCGCCCTGCAATTTGCCTACTCGTCCAGTAAAAGACCACTTTCAGGACTTGTTACGTAAAGTACTATTACAGTTCTGAAATTGCTAAAAATAAATTTAGTTACAATTAAAAATATTGCAAATGACGTAATGCAATCGGTAGTGAAAAATTGAAAATATTTTCTTCCATTAAGATGCAATTTATTATGTGTAGGTAAGTCACAATACAATTAAAAGAAGTCAAATAAATTTATACGTTGAAATATGTACTTATACTCTAAAATACGAAAATGGTCATCAAACGTACAAATTTTGTGATCGTATCCAAGCACAATTAGAAGATTTATGACACAAGTAACTACTTATCTCTGACTAAAAAAACGTTTACATATAATGGTAAATTATAAGATAATACTTCTTTCGAAACTATATAAATAAACAAAAATGCCTTTTTAAATTTTCCCTTGATTTAAAATCTGTCCTCTATGAACAATAAGTAAATTGGTTAATCAAAAAAAATGTAACAAGGGCGAAAGTTACTGGCCAGTGCTGGTAACTTCCTTAATTAAACCTAAGTTATATATATATTTACATACTTACTATTATTTACAATTTTCTTAATCTAGGAAATCTATGTATTAAACTAAGATCTGTCTGGTAAATCTAAGGAGTTTGTATTTTCTGAGTCTTTTCACTCGATTGCTGTTGTCTAGGAGGTTTACAGCACTAGAATTTGGGTGCACTTCTAACAGATATCCATTATTTCTTTGCGCACAGATCTCACTAAAAGATCACGATGTATAACTTCGTTGGTGACGTAAAAGGGTGCATTAACAATGTGCCCAAGAACTTATTATTTACATTTAATAAAAATGTGAGTTCTCCAATAAGTCTTCTACCAAAATAAATATCGAGATACTTGGCACTGTAAAACTGTTGAATAGCTAGATTATTATAGTTTGTCTGGCTTTTTTTTTGTAAAAGTTACGTGGTTTGATTTACTTTCATTAACCCTTTGCTCTCATTAGCCTTTGAATAGAGTTCAAGTGGTCTTGCATTTTTCTTGAGACCTCCAAAGGATCCTTGGAGCATTGGTTAGAGAAAGGTAGGTCGGTCGTATATAGTAGGTACAATAGAGGGCCAAGCACCCTAACTTAAGTTACACCGAAGTTTCTGGGTTTTAGTGTTGTTAGTACCTTACCATATTTGATCTGAAAATGTTTATCTGTTATGTAGGATTTAAAAATCTTATAGAATCCCGATTGTAATTGTTGTTTGATCTCATACAGTAAACCCGTATAACACAATTTATCAAAAGCCTGTGAGACATCTAGGAAAACTGCAAAACAATAACGCTTTACCTCTGTTCTGGTTTATGATATTAATTACTCCATGCACTTGGTCGATAGGTGCGTGTTGTTGCAAAACCCAAATTGGTTAATCGACACAAAACAATTTTCTTTTATGAATGATCCCAATCGGTTTGTTATCAGTTTTTTAAACATTTTTGCAATAGCTGGTAGTAGAATAATTGGTCTATATGATGTTCACCGGTTTTATGGATTAAAATAACTTGAGCCATTTTCCACTGTAGTGAGAAATAGTAAAATCTTAGTTCAGCGATACTGACCAATATATTCTTTTTTTGTAGGCTGTAATTCAAAGCGATATGAAGTGAAAAATGTTTTAATGTGTTGAAGGAGTATATTTGCCCTTTCATTATCCGTACATAGCCAATATGCGTCACTTAATTTGACAGGTTGTGCCAGTCGTAACAATCTTCTGGTACCTTACCATAGGATGTAATCTGTTACTTCTAATGGTCTTGGCCTATTCAGGTTTTTGGAGTTAAAGCATTTTTATGCTTACTTTATGTTTTTGTCAAATCTTTTGCGTCTTTTTATCGGTATACGATTATTTTGCCAACCTTTTTTAAATTTTCTCTTATGTCCAGTTTTTTGTTTTATTTACTTTGTGTATATATTTTTTTTGCTTATTCTTGGGTGCTGTGAATGATTCCCAGCACGCTATCTAAATACAGGTAATAAGATGATCCACAACTGATTTCAGGTCATTGGCTGTCTTTAGATGTTTAAATATTTATCAACGATTTTATTTTTGAGGAATAGAGCGACAGACGTCTAGGCAATGATTGTTTATGTTTTTATTTTAATTTTTTGGTATAGTTTTTTAAATATACTCTTAGTTATCCTGTTAGTAAAGTGTTGAGTACATTTCTTTACCTTCCCAGTAAATGTTTCTACTTAAGCATTTCATTTGAAAATCATTTTAATTTAAGGATTCAAAGAGTTTTATAGACCTCTAAGGTAAGTCTTTAGACATGAGATATCTTATTGATAATTTTTGTAATGTTGAAGGGTGTTCCCTTAATTTCATTAACCTAATAGATTCTTTTAAAAAGGTTCTTATCTTTTCTTCTAACTGTTTCTGTTTACCGTACCTTAAGCATATCTTCAAAAATTTTCACTTTTCAATACTCGCCCATTTGCACTCCTGACTCACGACTCGCTCTCCTCCTACCCCCTGAATACCTTCCGCAATCTGATAACACCTTGTAATCCTTTAGCATTTAGAAAAAATCAGAAAAAGGTAGTCACAGCATTTAATGGATTACTGTTGATACGGTAAATTATTAAAAAAACAAACATTGGCTATTGGAGAAATATTATTTTTCTAACCGAAATTTTCATTTTTCCATTGGGTCATTTTTGCTAAAAATTTTTTGCCAAATAGGATTTTTCATTAAAAACACATTTTTCATCAAGAAACGTTTTTTCACAAAACCAGACATTTTTTTACTAAAATCCTAATTTTTTATAAAAAATAAATTTTCTGTGACACCATCATTATTTCTCTAAAAGCTATAATTCTTTTATAAAAAACAATCATTTTTCACCAAAAGCTCATTTGTTACTAATATTTTTTTTTTTTAGACAGAAACCAAGTTTGTTTTAAAAAGTATTATTTTTCCCATGAAGATAGTGATTTTTACGCCACATATGTTTTTTTCCTAATTCATTTTCCACGAGAAACCATAAATTTTTCTCCTATAAGAGACTTTATTATTCTGCTAAAATCTAATATTTTTTGTCTTAACACATTAGTTTATATACAAAAAATGTGATTCTTCTACTAAAAAAATTCTGTTTGGTTCGGAAACCAGCATTTGTCTACAGAAGTTATAATTTTTCTACTAAAATAGATCATTAGTAAAAAACAATATTATATTGTACAGTATTTCGCAAAGTAAATTAACTGCAACTTATGCATTGAAACAACAAGATAAGCAAATACCCTTAAATACCGAAAATGTTGTTTTGAATGTTCGAAAATCTTGAATATGCATGTTTTTACGTTTTGGTATAAATCAAGTCTAAAAAAATTGTGAAGAGACAGTTTGGAGCACAAAGAAATTACGCAACCGAAAACTTTTCAATCCAGGATTTACAAAAATATTCTATCAAAATTATCAGCGCTGTCTATGACACATCCAATCCCTTTCCAGCTTTATTCGGAGCTTACAAGGGAGTAAGAGAGTTCGTCAAAAATATCCACCATTAGAAAAGGAGTGATTAACAGTTTTTTAAGCTCGGCTGAGCTGCAGTGTGCTAAAATATCGCGCTATTAGGAAAACTTGAGCGAAAATAAAATCCGCAATGTAGTCTTGCGGTTTATAAGAAACGTATACATTCGTTAGTGCTGGTCGCTTTATTTTTGGTTAATGGGAATAAAACTTCTTTCCTAATTTTCTTGATTTACTTCTATCAACGTGGTCATATTCTTTTAAATAACCAAAAACATCATAATATGAAAGATAGACTAAAAACTAAAAAAGAATCCAAAGTAATGAGAATTTTTTAGTTCAATGCAGTATTTATAATAAATTGCGGTTGTATAACGCTTGACAGATGCTATAAAACATGAATTTATTGTTTCAGGTATTTAAGTAAAAATATATTTATCGCAAATTACCCAGGAAAGAATCTGTATGTATAAATATTATGAAATTTTATATGAATATTGTCTATTGAATAAAATATATACGTATTATTTGTTCCAAGTTCGAGCGGAACAGATATCTAAGTCGACACTTTAAAGCTCAGGGCCGTAATAAGATCTATATAATACCAGCAGATACCGTCTGTTCTTTTCAATTATTTTACAGAACCGCAACATGAAAACAAAGAACTTTGTTTTGTAAACCTTATAAAAGACTAATATTATTTAATTTTTTTAATTGGGAGGATTCAATTCAGTTATTAATTTATTAATTAACATAGTATAAGCTTACAGTACAAATTAAAAAATGTATTAATCCTGATAATTTCATTTATACATAACAATACCGACATTTTTCTTGAGTTTTGAGAGTAAAGTTCCACAAAACCATTTTTTAAAAATAAGGCTATCCATACCTTGATGGTAATCCAAAAAACAATTTTTTATGTTTTTGGCGGAGAGAAGGAGCGCTCCTTCAAGCCAATAATCGTCAGATCTGTCACAATTTACAATGCTAATTATTTTTCTTTTGGTAAAAGAAACTTTTACACTCCATTTTGCTGGTTTTGATAAGCCCATCCATGTGTGTCGTACCAAGTTTCATGCAGATAATAAGTTGGTCTTCCGCATTCTTTATATTTTTTGATGGTTTCTTAATATTTTTTTCTACATACAACTAGTCTCGTGCGCTCATGACAGACTTTATTGATAGTTTTATGTTTAAATCCGTTGTGCTTTGGTTCTTGCACAAACTATCACTTTTTTCCTTTTCAATTTAAATTGAATTATGCGTAAAGTAGGATAATTTCTTTAAGCGTACATTTTTTATATAATATCGTATTTTTGTCTTAAATAATTTATTTTTTGGTCCTCCGTCCAGAAACAATACTATTAATTACTTCAAAATCGTCCGGAAAATTGCATTTTCCGGCCTAGGCCGACAAAGTAGCTTTTAGATTATCTAAAGAGATGGCGCTATGAGTTTAAATTTTGTCATCAAAAATACATAATGAATAATACAAATTTTAATTAAATTTATTTAAAAACAGCGTATAATATACTAAACTTACCTATAACTTTTTCCAAACATAAGCAGGATTCTAAATTTCCCTCACAACTTGTATTATAAAATTTGACATTTATGTCAATTTAGAACTACTTATCATTCGATTATGAAAATAGTTTATTGTCTCTGCTATCTTTATATAAAATTATTAGATATTAATGTTAATATTTTCAATATAACAATTTTTACTGTGCTGCTTATTAGCACAGTATTTGTACGTATAAAAATTAAGGAACTTGAAATCGATTATCAGAAAATCATTCCTTATTACTAATTTTTTTAATCCTGCAATAGATGTCAATAAACATGTAATCTTGTATGTCACAAAGTAAAAAGCACAGGTAAAAAGTTTTTGAACTTGTTGTGTTTGCAACATATGTTAATTAAAACACTAATAACACTAGTAACACGTATATTCAGTATCAAACAAGTTATTATACAACTATAAATATAATTATAATTATGTATTAACATCACGTCATACCAATACCAGTTGACAGTCTGTCGTCTTTTAGTCACTGGTCTAACTTCAAGTAGGACAAACGGTCAACTGTTGAACATAACAGAACTTTTGAAAATATTAAAAATTAGTCGGACCAAAAAATAGTGTGTGTTACACGTCCGGAAAATATTTTGCAAGTGCTCGTATTGTTTCGCCCCGGTGCTACGCACCTCGGCTACACAACTTTACTCGCTCTTGCAAAATGTCATTTTCCGTCCTTGTGTCACAAATAACTATTTTAAATCTTTGAAGAGCCGCAATTAACACGCGTTTTTTTCCTGGATGGTCCATTGTTTATTAACACTCTTGTAAGAGTTAAAGTATGGTAGCATCTATGCTACACTTTTTTTTTCTCAGTCCTTCATGCACATTTAAAATTATTGGCTGAGCATCTTACTATAAAAAATTTTCTTTTACCTCTTTCGTCATTGTTATTAACCACTATTAGATCATTTACACTCGTATCCAAAAAAAAAAAACTGTTTCTGGTGTATGCCACGGTAACTACATATTGATCGGAAATAATGAATAATGTAAAATAGCAGTAAGTATTAAACAGAAAATATAAAACATATAATTAAAAAAAATAACATATAAAGAAGAATAAATACCAACACTAAATAACGGAAATTTAAGCTCCGGTCGACGACAATGCTAGTGAAATACTAGAATTTGCGAATCCATGACAATATTAGACCCAAACCTGTAAGGATCAAAACCAGATAATATAATATAATATAATATAATATAATATAATATAATATAATATAATATAATATAATATAATATAATATAATATAATATAATATAATAGGTATAATATATTATATTATAATATAATATAATATAATATGATATAATGAAACCGATAACTAGCCGTCGTTATACCCTAATTAAGATAATATAGGTAGGTATAGATCGCCCAACGAAAGTTTGGGACAGCCACGTGGCTTCTCGTTCAATGCGCAGTGGTTTTTTTACGAGCGTTACGATAACAACGACCGTTCTGAAAGCTTGTCAGTGTGGTAGCTAGAATGGTTTTGTAAACTGTATTTAGCTACGAATATGCTGAGAGAGTTTCTGAGTTGTTTTTTAAATGTATGTATTTTTTTAGTTTAAATTAGGCAGTAACAAATTTATATAAAATAAATTCTTCTTAATTATGTTGGCATCATACATTAAAAATTAATTTAAGATGTATAATGTATTTTTATTTCCGTCCGCCACTGATAGAAAGACTCCGCCTACCTGCGCCGACTAACACGTGGCTGTCACAAACTTTCGTTGGGAGACCTATACGTCCGCACGAACTTGAAACGAATAATAAAGTTCTCTCAAAGTATAACTTATTGGTAATTTTTTTGTTGGATCTATTAAAATCTAATGATTTTTAAAATTGTAGTCTTATTTAGATCAATAATCTTCTAGTTACTTTTTAGATTTAAAATATATTTCCATCAAAAACTTTTTAATTAGTTATTAAAAGTTTAAAATTTATTTAGTTTATAACACGGTATCTGTTCTGTCCATTACAAACTCTTTTTGGTAATGTTCGTTGTTAATTATAATTTATTTTAATCAAGAAACGTCGAGATGTAGAAAATTTTCTAAACATTCAGGACCAATTTACTAAAACAACGAAGTTTATCAAAATTTTAGTTGTTTGACTTAAAACGAAATTCAACAGAACCCATACAATTAAATGTGAATACAGAAGCCCACTTTTAACAATCAAATTTCTCGTTTTAAATAACCTGTACCCTTTTTTCAATAAAAGTTAAAACAGAATAGGCTGTATCTATATATTTATAAAAAACATTTTTTAGCGTTCTGTTAGAAAATATCCAATAAAATTATTAAGGTAAAAAAAGTATAAGTAATGATATACTAACATAAACTCAATACTACGAGTATATTCTAACTAATAAATGAAGTTATGATATATAAAACAGTCTCACAATTAACGAAATAACGAAATATAAACAACATAATTAGTTTAGTTACGCAAACGCAAAATTCATAGAAATATTTTTTCACTAAAGTTCAAACTGAGCCGCAGTATTGGTAAAAATTGGTTTAAAAGTTTTGAAAGCAAAAATGAGAGAATACGTATTTTTTAATGAAATTTAAACTAATCTTCCTCGGCTTGAATACACTTATTCCAATGATTCTACAGTGATCTTATAAAATGTAATGATTTTCAGGAAGCTATGAAAAAAAACAAATTCCATGGCTGCAATAGTATCTCCATTCGACGAAAACGTTTTTCACGAAGGATTGTGTCCAAATGTCCGAAGAGGTAATAGTCGGAGGAGCCAAATTTGTGAATTCGGTTGGTGTTCAAGCAATTGGTACTTTAATTCGTTGAATTTAGCCATCGTTAACAAACTTGTGTGAACACGTGCATTGTCTTCATGAAACATAATTGTTTTCTTGTGTAAACCAGGCCTTTCTTCACGATTTTGCCATAACTTTATTTGGCAATAGTTCTGACTTAAGGTTTTGTTGAATTGTTAGCGAATGTTGCACTTACTTGTTTAAACGCTTTTTTATGTAATTCTTCCTAAAAAATATGAAGTATTATCCGAAATGCATAATATGATATCGGCAATATTAAGCTTGGTCAAATTTGGATCTTTAAAACAGACCTGCTCAATGATTTCTGGTGTTGGTTTCTGCACTTTTTTGGCTCCCACTACTTGGTCCATCTTCGACGCTTGTACGACCACACTTTAATCATTTTTATATGAATTTCTGGTGCTGTTAAACCAAACCTTTCAAAATAAAGAATTTTATCACTGCACGATATTCAGTTTTTTCAATGTAACAAAATACACTGACACGTTCACTTAAATGCCTTATAAACAAAAATTTTTAATTAGAAGATGAAATATTTAAATAGCCCATAAAGTTTGATCCCTCTACTGGTTAAAAGGTGTCGCTTTCAAAACTTTACAACCAACCTTTATATTAAACTAGTTGTACTCGCAAAGTCGTTCGCGTGGCGTGTGATTGTTGTATAAAAATTTCTTACCTCACCCCATTTAAGGAATGGGAGAGAAATTTTTATACACCAGATGTTAAGTTGAGAAAAAACAAATACATCTGTGAAAACCGCATTCGAATCGGGTCTGTAGTTTTCATGTGATGCGCGCACAAACATACAGATAGACAGAAAATCTAACAAAAATCTAACCACATTTTTGGGTTCTATTTCGATGTACCAACGACGTCGTTCGCATGGCGTCTTGATTTCTGTATAAAAATGTCTTTCCTTACCCCGTTGAAGGGGCGGGGGGGAGAAAGTTTTATATACCAGATGTTAAGTTGAAAGAAGACAAATACGTCTTTGAAAACTGCATTCGAATAGAATCAGTAGTTTTCATGTGATGCGCGCACAAACATATACATTTCTACAGTTTTATTATATGTATAGATTAGAATGAAGTGGTCTTAAAAATGTACATTTATAAAATATTTAAAAAAATAAAAAAACTATTAAAATCATTAAATCCTTAAGACAATATATGTATAAATAATAGTTTACGAACATGGACGCCCCTAGTACGATATCATAACAAATAAATTAAGTTATGACTATATAAAACAGTTATACAGGCAACAAAATAAACACAATAAAACCTTACGTCACTATATAATATGGGCGTAATAAAATGCATGTAGACATGTTGCTTTAGATGCAAAACAGGTCAACGCAACGGAAGCAACCCAACAAGCATTTGTGCAAAATGCCGAAATCACTCAATGTTAAATCAGAAATTAGCGGTGAGCCAAATTTCGTTCGGAATGGGCCGTATTTTAGCGGTAAACCCTCTGCAATTACACTCCAAAGTATTCCCATCCATTACGGCTTCCTTTCAAATCGGAACACGCAAAAACGCAGCTCGTTTCTAAATTGAATATTTTTTACTTCTTGCAAAATCGCACTGAAGAGGAAAATTTATTGAGTAATTTACCTTTTTTTTTCTTCCACTATAACAAATTATGTTTTTACTTTTTTAACGGGTATAGGTATATGAATTTAACAAACCAATTTTTAAATTTTGTTTAATTTTATATTTTATTTGATAAAATAGATAGATTACCAATAGATTTAAAAAAATAATGTTCATTGAAATAAAATTACAAAATATTTTTTTTTTTATATTTCCTACTTGATGACTATTTTTGACAATGACTTAAATAGTTTGGTATGCTTTTGTATTACTATGTTTTATTTGTTGTAATAACGAATCTAAACTAATTTATTATAATTTAAATCTAAAAACTGGATAAATTGTGATCATGTAAAATTTTTAAGAAGCAGCTTTATATATTTGGTAAAGTGTTACTTTAGCTCATCGTAGCTTATACCCAATTTACAGTTAACTACACGGTATTAGGTACGCTAACTTTAACTGTGTTTTAAACAGTATTTTTTAATTATTAGTAATAAACATTGTCTATCACTAAATTTTAAATTTAATTAATATATTAGACTTCAGTCAATATTCCAACAAAGTTGAAACTATTTTACCTTCGAACAACGTCACCAACCTAGAGTCTAACCCTAACTCTTAATTTCATTTAAACAACAAAATACTTGATAACTATTAACAAAAGTCTTCTCTGAAACTTTATGGTGTAAAACATAATTTTATTTCCAGAAACCCGAGTACACCTCGTTTATACGGAATTCCAAAGCTCCATAAGACTGGAATACCAATTAGGCCAGTGGTAAGCTTCATTAACACACCAGTTTTGAAACTAACATTGGTGATTTGCAAGAGTTTTCACAAAATAATAAATTTAATACCGGATTAACACCAATTAAGAATTATATTATATACTTGATGGTTGCATATTAGTCTGTTTGATAAGAACGATCTGTATACATCGGTGCCAGTCTCTGTGTAGCTCCCTCTTCTCGTGAAAATATGAAAGCTGCAGGGACCTCCCCTAGTCTCACTTATTCTTAAATAACTCTTCTTAGACAATTTTTTTTTTTTTACATTCAATACTAAATGTTATGAATAATCTGACGACTTAGCTACGGATTGCTTTCTTCCTTCTATCATTGCAGATATCTTTATAAATAACAAATACCAAACGTTTTATAATTCCAAAATATTCTCTTTTATTATAGATGTGTCGATGACATATGCTGTCTAATAAAATGTGACGCTTCAACAGCTATTAAAATACTCATAAAATTAACACTATTTCTCCAAACATTAAATTGACGCTAAAAATTCAGCAAAAAGGTCGCTTTAACTGCGTGGTTATCTCGATTCGGAGGTGTGGCTCGCGTTATCCACTGATCTTCAAATCACTCGCAACAGCATTAGATAGGGGCTTTTAATTGTTACATAAACCGACTACTAAATATACCTATGGATAAAGCAACTTATTTTCAGAACTAAACATCATAAAACCAATTGCAGTAAATAAAGGCTATCTAGTTCATTGGTCATACTCGAAATTGGAATGTTACAATTAAATTTAGAGGGACTAAACGCTACTGAACGGGTTTTAGTATTTCAATGATGAAAAACCATGATAGCCCTTTCAGAAGGGTACCTATTTCATTAAGAAGGCTTTCGTTCGCAATTGCAGTTCGATATCTTGCGTTCTATGGGTCCAATTGTCAACCGGACAACATGGAGCTACCTTGTATTCCACGAACTCCCAACACTGTACAAAATATCTCATTTAGGGTTAACCGTGTGCAGAAAGTCCTTGCTACTCTAAATACCAACAAAGCAAGCGGCCTTGATGTAATACCTGCTTAACTCTTAAAGGCTTGTGCTCTTGAACTAGCGCCAGTTTTCACTAAGCTTTTTTAACTATCATATAATACTGGTATTTTTTCAGGATTCTGAAAAACTGCTCGAGTACCACCACTCCTAAACTACCTTAAAATACACAACCTTTTAAGTGACCGGCAATATGGTTTTCCTCAACAAAGGCCAACAGCCAATCTGCTGGCATAAGTAACTCATGTCTGGAGTGTTGCCATCCATCGCCTTGGGGAGACTCAAATAGTGTCACTAGACATCCCAAAAGGATTTGACAAGTGTGGCATGAAGCGTTCATGAACAAACTGCTTTCGTGCGGACTATCGCAAAACCTTTGCAGATGGATATCCTAGTTTCTCTTTAACAAGCACTTTCAAGTTGCCGTAGATGGAAATTCTTTCAACCTCGACAAGATCAACGCTGGAGTTTCCAAGGATTGGCTCTAGCTCCTACTATATTCCTTTTACACATTCTACTAGAAGCCACTATTAATATGATACACTGTTTTGCAGATGATACCAATCTACACTGTAGCAAAGCGCACAACATACCCTACATATTTTGGAAGAGAACAAAAGATCCACAACGGCTTCTCTCTGTCAAGATTTAAGAATTGTAGACGAATCTTGTTAATTTCAACGCTTCCAAATCAAAGACGTATTGTTTATCCAACAAAAGGCAAGCATATGACTTACCCATCAGAATGAACGACCATGCACTATAGTCGGGCCGTTCAAAAGATGGAATAATCACGATACAAATGTACTCCGTTATTTTGGTCCACAGTTTATATTATCTCTAGAATGAGTACAGTCTAAACTGTCCTTCGTTTATTGCAGTTTAGAAGGCGTTACATCGTAAGATTAAGCCGTCCAGATGCCCTTATTCACTGATCACGCGTCCTTGAATTCCATCTTTTGAACGGCCCGACTATAGAAGCAAGCGACTGTATTACGCTGGTTGGTATAACGATCTCCCAGAACTCTGGAACAAACATATTGCATCCATACCAACTGCAACAGGAAAAACGCTTGGCTTTCTTTTTAGAGCACGGTAATAATTGTTTTCATTGATCTTAGCTACTTTTTACCAAGCCCAAATAAGACCTTATCTTGAATACTGCTCGCATGTATGGGGTTTGGCGGCTCAGTCAAGGCTCAGAGTTTTTGATGCAATACAGAGAAGAACAGTTCGACCAATAAACGACACTAGTATTACCAAAAAACTAGCCTCTTTGTCCCACCAAAAACAGTGTCTGCTCCTTTCCTGTTTTGCCGATTTTTAACCGGATTTTGCTTCGCTCTTTAGTGCATCTACTTGCCAGACCAGCCTAAAGAACACGTCTTCTTCACTTGTCCTAGCTTGCATATCTTTAAATCTTGATAAATTTTATCTTCTGCCCCAATAGATGTTTTCGGTACATTTGTATTTAGGTCTATACCTACGAGGACATCCTTAAATAAAAAAAATCAGAAATGTAAAAAAATTAGGTAAAATACTGCATTTAACGTATGTATACTTAATTCAAAATAACACAAGCAAGCGTTATATGTTTAATAAAACCAAACACAATTATTCTGCGGTATAAAATTATGTATTTAAATACCTCTATTTATAGGTTAACAAAAAAATGTTCATGGAAAATATTTTAATTAAACATACCAAACTAAAAACACAAAATTCTTGTTTCGAATTGACGAATTTCGAAAGAATTCACAATTTCGTCCCCAACAATGTTGTCCAGTGTGTTAAATTAAAATTCCTGTCTAGATCCCAACACAAATGTTAAACAGATTTTTATTTGGAATCAGAATTGCGTTTGTATTTACTTGCATATACAATTATATTTATTGGACATAATTCGTGTACATTTGTTTTTGTTTTTTAACATTTACATAATAATTTACATAAATTAAATTATTACTTACAATAAGAGATTATATATTTTTGTTTTGACTGTTAAAAAGATTTAAGAATAAAAATCCACAAAGGTTAAAATCGAAATACTTAGATAAAAAACACCTTTGAAACATTACGGATTTGCAAACAGCAGTTAGGAATACTAATTTAATACTAAGTAGAATTAGTTTATATTTACAAAATAATAAACTAAAACTCAATGTTGCCAAAACCAAAGCTATGATCTGTACAAGTAAATACAAATATAGCAAAATTAAATTAAATGATATAACTCTAATGGTGAGCAATGAAAATATTGAAATAGTTTCAAATTTTAAATATCTTGGTTTTTACATTGATAATATTTTATCCTTTGATTCTCATTTTAATTATATTTATAATAAAATTTCTAAAAAGTTATTCTTTTTTAGTAGAATTTCTCAACACCTGTCAACTGAAACTAAGTTAACTGTTTATAACACGATAATACAGCCTGATTTTGACTACTGTGCATCAATCTTATTTCTGTTTAATGATAATAAAACCAGCCAATTACAAAAGCTCCAAAACAGAGGTATGAGAACTATTTTAAAAACTAATCGTTACACACCTATCGTTTTAATGTTAACCTCACTGCAGTGGTTAAATGTTAAGCAGCGGATCTTTCTGCGCACGATGGTGTTGGTATACAAAATTCTAAATAATCTTGCACCACCCTACTTTAGTAATTACATTGTTCATCATCGTGATATCCATGAGTACCCAACTAGAAACAACAATCTTTTATATCTCTGTAGAACCAATAGAGCTGGTACTAGAAACTCTCTCTTTTTTAGAGGTTTTCATAGTTTTAATCAACTTCCTGATAATATTAAAAATAGTAACTCTGTAAATAGCTTTAAAACCTGTCTTGTTAAATTCATTTATGAACAGCAGATGTAACGTTTATTTTTTATTTTATATGTTGTAATTTTATGTATTTTATATGTTAAGGTTAATTTTCTTTTAAATTATTAGGTACTGTTTATTTTAAATTCTATTATAATTATCATTTATTGTAATTTTTAAATTAATATTTGTTATATTAGGGTTTCCTATTTCAAATAAAATAAATAAATAAATTTCTACAATCTTTAACAAGCCATATATATCCTACATTGGTTTCGTTCCATTATTATTATTTTATTTTAAATTTAAATTTTTGTCTACATACTTTCACTGCAACTAAAATCGATTAGACGTAGATTTTTTTGTAAAATATTTGATAGTTCTGGTGGGGTTAGATTTTAAAACCATTCTAAGAAGGTATAATATATTGCTTGTTAATTATAATTTAAGTATAGAGATGTAGATAATTTTTGTTGATAATAAATCTAAATCCAATTACATAGGTAAGTATTGAGATACCAGAGACAATTTTTTGTGGCTTTTATACATTCTTTTTTAAATGAATATTGCCAAATATTTACTATTATTTTTGTTTTTTATATTCATTAATGATTGCGACAATATACTTTAAGGTATTCACATTTCGTTTAAGTAGGTAATCAGTTATTTCCGGCATATCATTCACATAGTGCTTACTTAAAAATAAAACATTATTTAATTTATTCAATTAAAACAGCTTTTTGTGAAACAATCTGAATCAGCGTTAATCGGTAACCATACTTCAAATGTAATTGCTTTGGTTTAACACTAAAATTAGACCAACATGTTCCGGTCGACACGTTGCTACAATTCAAATCCTCGGCTATTCTATAATAGAGAATAGTTAAAAAATAGAATTTACCGCAACTGAATACTTTTAGTACCAACAATCTTAAATTGGAAGTAGCTAATTCAATAGTTACATTTTACAAAATATTTTCTCCACATCACTTTATATTCCTACGAATTCTTTTAACAGTTAATAGACATAACATTAGTACTTATGTGAAATATATACTTATATATAAAAGCGAAAGGTCACTCATCACCATATCTCAGAAACTATAAGACCTACACTTTTGCTAGCCAAGTGCAATACCTTACTTGGTTATGCCGCACTGATGACGGCTAACGAGCCAGAAACTTGCATGTCTGCGGTTACCATTCTTACTCGTAATCCTATAATCCTTTTTGCGTAGGTACATGCCGGTTAATTTACCCCTTTTGTTTATCATAAGTACGCATACTTGGCACCCTTTGTGTTTCACATCCTGGGCTTGGAACGACTCAAACACAATGAGTTCGTTTCGCCAACGTGGCGACGCTGGTCGTAGCCCCAAAATGTGGGCACAGCTAGCCGAAGGCACAAATGGCAATAGGACTCTTGTGTGAGCGTTCGTTGTTTGTGTTTTTTAGACACATGTTTCCCTACCATCCTTTGCTCCCAAGTACCCAACACTTTTGCTAGCCAAGTGCAATACCTTACTTGGTTATGCCGCACTGATGACGGCTAACGAGCCAGAAACATGCATGTCTGCGGTTACCATTCTTACTCGTAATCCTATAATCCTTTTTGCGTACATGCCCGTTAATTTACCCCTTTTGTTTATCATAAGTACGCATACTTGGCACCCTTTGTATATATATATATATATATATATATATATATATATATATATATAAGTTCGGTTTCGGCTAAAAATGTGTTTTTTTAAAGTAATATTTTTTTTTTCATTAATTTAATGAGCACTAAAGCATATAATTTTATGTTATTATTTTATCAGCATTCTTTTTTTTCTTTTATTTTCAAATCTTCTGTTATCTTGCTGGCCCTGCCTATTCAGAGCAAAGCCTAACTAGTGATTACATTGTTTCGTGTACGTAAAGCGATGTTGGACTGACTGATTAAAACAAAAAATTTAATAATATGGGTTAAAGAAGATTAGGGAGCCTTTCAACCTGTTCTCTAGAAAATTAGAATAAATTATAAAAAGTTCTTTGAGATTTTTGAAGGATCCACATTTCGTTACCATTTAAAATGAATAGGTAGTCCAGAAACCAAGTCTAAACTTTATTAAAATATTGTTTTCAGTTTTCTTGATTGTATTAAATATTAAAAAGAAGTCTTTGTTTTAAATTTACTAATTTAATTAAGTAATATATACTATTATATACGTAGTTAGCACGAGCACTAGAAAAATTAAAAGTCATTTTTAATAAAGAAGAGTAAAAATTTTCATTCTTTATATAAAATGTTAATACTAAAATACTTACTTTTTACGTATTTTGCATGTATTTTTCCCATAACATGTGACAGGATATAAATTCTATAATTTGGTTAAACGAAATACATAGATTGCTTTGTCATCTTATTCGTATCGTAATTTTTAAATATCATCGTAAATAAATTACCATAATACTCAGTTAGAATAAAAATATAACGATCGACCCGAATTTTCATTAACACCTCGTTACAGAATATACTACTTTATTATTAATAGTAATACTAAATAGTAAGATACATAAAAATGAAAATAATAGTTATTTATGATATAAGTGTTAAAAGTACATTTTTAAGGCACGCATGTGAAGGTTTGCAGAATGAGCGAAGCGAATTCTGTAATTCACATGAGTGCCTTAAAAGGTACTTTTAACACGTATATCATACAATATTTTTTCTACAAACGTTCAAAAAATGCAATTTTACAGTTTGAATTAAATTTTAAAAACCTTTATTAATACATCCAAAGGAAATCATTTTAAATTGCATTGTATATTACGTACCTTAGCAACCATTGTTGATTTAATTGTTTACGAATGTTTTGATGCATCTGTCAGACGTTTGTTAGTTTTATTTAAAACGTAGTTAGGGTTGTAGATTTTTCTTAAAATGGAAGAAAGTAATGAAAATGATCCATTTGAAGACATAGAGGCGGCGTCCAATAGAGCAATCCTCGATTTGTTGCCGAGAAAATCCAGGGTTCAATACGATATAGCCTATAATAAGTTTCATAAATGGTGTGAAGCAAAATGCGTTTCTGGAAAATATACTGAAAATGTATTTCCGGCCTATTTTGAGGAGAAAGCAAAGGTATGGAAGGCATCATCTCTGTGGTCAAACTAATCGTTGATCAAATCTATGCTACGTATAAATAGCGACGTAGATATCAGCAAATATATTAAGCTTATCGCGTATTTAAAGCGTCAAGCAGACGGTTACCGGCCAAAGAAATCAAAAATCTTGACTGGAGTCCAAATTGACCAGTTTTTGAAGTCTGCATTAGATGATGAGTATCTTCTAATGAAAGTAGTTGTGATTGTGGGAATATTTGGTGCCTGCCGCAGGGAGGAGCTTTGTCAATTGACTGTTGACGATATGGAAGATGTGGGTACTTTATTAATTTTATTAAAATACCAGATACTAAAACCAATGTTTTACGAAGTTTTACTATTATTGAAAAAATTTATTTGGATCTTTATCGAAAATATGTGGCTCTTCGACCAGCAAATGTCGGACACCGGCGATTTTTCTTGAAATACGTGAAAGGTAAATGTACCAGAAATCCGGTTGGAATTAATCCGAACCTTTATACGGAACACTGTTTTCGCCGCTCTTCAGCGACCTTACTTGCCGATGCTGGCGCAAATTTGACGACAATTAAGCGTCATGGGGGGTGGAGTTTTTCTACCGTTGCTGAGGGGTACATTGAGGATTCTTTGGAAAATAAGAATTTGATTGCCCAAAAACTGTTGACACTGCAGCGAACATTACCAACAACATCAATCCAACAACAAACATCCGAAGATATTGTGGCGTCAACCTCGACTGGAAATTCCATTTTTTCTGCGCATCATTCCTCCTTATCCACGGAAAATGGTAAAACAGCAGTGCAGGAAATTAATTTGTCAAATTGCACAAATTGTACTATTAATATTAATGTTAATAAATAAAATCTAAATACTTTGACGTTTGCTTTCAAAATTTGACAATTCACTTTTACCAGCAGTGCCATAAACATTTTAAGGCACTCAGTGCTATAAAGTGATTTAAAGGCACTCAGTGTCTTAAAGTGACATTTTTAAGGCTTTAATGGAGTGCTAAAAATGGCATTTTTAACACGTTTGTAAAACAAATAATTTATTGGTAATGAATTATTTTATAAAAACCTTTGTCGTTTACTTTCATTTTTACAAAATCTAGACCATAACTTCCCTTATCAGATTTCCATGGACACTTAATTTGTTATAAACCTCTTATATCATAAAAAAGTATCTTTTTAACTGAGCTAAAAATAGAGGTAAATAACATTTTATTAAAAACATTGTATCTTTTCCGGACAAAGCATCGATTGAAGCTCACATAGGGAGGCATTTTTATTATGAAATGTTTTCACTGCCTTTTATCTTTTTCCGAAGGGTCACGTGTTGAAAGCTGTCCTGCATGACGATCCCTTGACATATATCTGCTGCAAATAACATGAGCTCTTATGCCCTTTATGAGTCGAGAAGTGT
This sequence comes from Altica lythri, assembly GCA_964028335.1. Taxonomy (NCBI): domain Eukaryota; kingdom Metazoa; phylum Arthropoda; class Insecta; order Coleoptera; family Chrysomelidae; genus Altica; species Altica lythri. The sequence goes on along the minus strand of OZ034805.1, from coordinate 49,115,085 downwards.
TTCTTGACTACGAAAAGCTTTCTAGGGCTCTTGGTCAGGCCTTTTTAAATCGGGTTAAAAGTGTTGTAAAGATGAAAAAATGTACTTATGTACGTGCTGAATGTTATCATGATTTTAGTTAAAAGTAGTTGTTTTTAAAGGTATGATTAAAAAAAAAGCACTTAAAAACGGTTTTAGACGTAATACAACCATGTATTTTATCAAAGAATCAAAAAAAGTTATTTATTGGTTTGTTTTTTTTTTCAAGGCCTATAGTATGGTTAGTTTAGAAACATTTTGTTTTCAAAAATAAAATATTTTTTTACTTATTTGGATATTGAGTTTATACTTTATACCTACTAGTCCACCGCGCACAACACTTTTTTTAAAATGATTAATATATACTTGAAACTTTGTGTATAGCTTCCTATTGACGAGTCAAACAAAGTTTGAAATTATCTAAATTTAAAACTGCTTTTTCAAACTAGAAATAAACGTAATATTTAAGCTGTCGTACAGCAAAAACGCCGCAATAAATTTTGTCGGACAATGTAAGCATTTGATTTAATACTTAATTATAAACAAATTGTGTAAAAATGAATTATATATATATATATATATATATATATATATATATATATATATATATATATATATATATATTAAAAAACGTAACCTCAAACATGCAAAATTTACCAGGTTACGTTTTTTAATATATATAATATATATAATATATATATATATAATTCATTTTTACACAATTTTTTTTATAATTAAGTATTGAATCAAATGGTCCGACAAATTTATTGCTGCGTTTTTGCTGTCCCACAGCTTAAATATTCCCTACGTCTATTTCTAGCTCGAAAAAGCAGCAGTTTTAAATTTAGATAATTTCAAACTTTGTTGGACTCGTCAATAGGAAGCTATACACAAAGTTTTAAGTATGTATTAATCATTTAAAAAAAAGTGTTTTGCGCGAGGACTATACTCCTACTTACATCCTTTTGATACAACTTGATATAAAATTTGTGTTGGCTGTTTTTACTAAATAGTTACATGATTATTTATTTAGGTATTAATACAATTGTCAAATATCTTGAGAAACACATGATTTTGAAATTTAATTTTTAATTTTCTAGTTTAATATTTACTATAATTTGTTAATGTTAATTTACAAAAAACACCATACGTTGTAACCTTGCAGAGATGTAAGTATAAATTTATAATAGATGTCTACTTACATTCTGTCACTAATGAAATATTGTAGCTGCCTGACGATAAAATAAATGTTATTTCGAAAGCTTGGAAAGAAACTCTAGAGTTTTATTAAAGTTAAGTATTGCTGTTAACCCAATATTAATTTTTACTAAGATTTATCATTGTTTTAAGCCACTCATCTTTTTGTATAGTTAGATATTTTATTTACATATAAACATTTACTACTTTTCCAAATCCTAATGTATATCTAAATATCCTACAATTATTGGTAAACTAATTAGTTTAAGATATCTCTTATTTGCTTTTTAGTAAACTAATTATTATAAAGATATGTCTCATGAGATTTTTGAAGTTAAGAAAGTATACAAACAGTAGGTATACAGTAATTATGACTCAGTGGCTCAAGCGTAAAGGTTAAAAACACAACTTAAGAGTCCTGCCGGATGCGGCATATTTAGAATTTAGTGTCATTTTCCTGTTTTTTTACTTTCTTAATGTCAAAAATCCTAAGTGAGCTATCTACAAAATAATTCATTTCACTGTTCCTGTCTTCTAACCGAATAAAAATATAAGACAGAACCAAAAAAGTTTAATGTTTAATTTTCAATTTGGCAAATAAACTTTTTCTCATTAACGTCATGCATACAAGGGTCATAAGTAGGAAGTGAGTACCTACGTGTTACATCTGACAGAAGTTGAATTAACACTTACAAAACGCCAACTAAGTACTAAGGCATCTGTTGCTAAAATTATTAGAGCGTTAACGCGCAAAGGTAAAGATTACAGGTTTAAGTTCTAACAGATGCGACATTTTTTTCATTGCTCCCTAATGGCATTTTCCTGTTTATTTAATTTTCTAGATTATAAAATACCACATATATATAAAAAAAAGAGTGTGCGTGTAACCTTTACGCGCGATTGAAGTAAAACTTGTTGACGTACGTATCGGAAAATAAATATTTAATTACCATTCAATCATATTTATTGCCTATATACTTTACAAAAAAAATGAGATGTTATATTTATATTATTCATTAGAAATAGGAATTTGAAAGTTATCATTATTTTTTTTATATATGAAATAATAGGTTTATGATAACTAAAATGTGAAACATAGATTTTAGTCTATAAATACCATTAATGTATTTGAAACCGTTTGAAAATTTCATAAATAAATTTCGGAAATTTAAACTCCTCCCATAGCTGAAATTATACAGTTACTTCCATCAGAATCTTCCGTTAGAATCTACCCCTAGTCGTGCCTGAAGAAGTTTTGCTTCAATAATAGGTAAACAATATTAAAAATATACACACATTACGTTTAGAATGTGTGATTTTGTAGCTGTATCTACCTTATTGTAATACATCACAACACAAGAGTCTTCGATAGTTAGATAACCATTTCATTTTGTAGCATTTTATAGCATATTCCATAAAATTTAAAATCCTGAGTTAAGTTTGTTTCCTTCACGTCTACGAAGGATCTGTTATTGGTGGTCAAAGGTCAGCCATCTTGACTAGTGGTTTTATGGCCTTTATGGCTACCTAACCAAACCTAAAATAAGTATAAGAAAGTGTTAAAATATTTTGAATATTACTATTTTATGAACAAAAACGTGCAACATGCTTCTTTACTCAACGTAAAGATTCCGTATAAACAATTATTTACTATCATAATATGTACCTATATATGTATATAAACTTACTTAATCAAATCATAATGAATGTGGCTGTCTCGTCATTTTTTAATTTTTGTCATTTTTCTTCAAATCTTTCTGGCGTTTATAATATCTTTGACGTTCACAATTTATTTTTCTTTTTAGCTCTTTAAGTCTATAAAACGAAAATAGCTAGGTATAAATAATAGGTATAAATAATTAGGTATAAATAGTGTAATTACACACCAAAAATAAAATTTATGCATATAGAGTACCTACCTATTCACTCATTTTCAATCAATATTTTTTCATCACTTTCTTCATTAATAAATCCACATTGTTTATTCATATTTAATACAAGCACTTTATACACAAAAAACTATTTATACAATGTATTTCGATTGACAAGATGATCAGCTGTCAATTCATACAATTACAGATTTAATTTTATTTCATATAGGAGGCAAAATCGCATGAGCGCCGCTAGGATTATTTTCAGGGGGTGCATCTGCATCTACACACTATTATGATCTAATATTCTAATATATATATAGAATGTAGAATGATTTGGACAGCAACCGCGACGCCTTTAGTTTTTATTCAAACAATAATTTAATAAAAAAAGTAAAAAAAATATATAATTTTCTGGTAAATTCAGGTATTTTCTTTCATAGCAGGGGGGTGCAACCGCACCCTCTTGCACCCTGCTGCCGGCGCCCATGCAAAATCGTGTCAGTATTAGGTTTTGTTTCCGGTTTCTGTTATTAGAATGACGTCACGTCCGTTAGAATAACTTTTTTACTCCTAGTGTCGCTAAAGAAGTTTTACTCCAATAAAAAAATAAGTTTAATTGAACCAGTATTTTAAGTCTTAGCAAATGCTTTACACCTGCTTTCGATGTTAAATATTTTAAAAAATAAAAAATATTCTAAATATTTTGAATTTCAAGACTTTTATTATTAAATTAATAGATAGGCTCACGATGCGTGGTTCCATTATATTATGATTTAGAAATTAATTTTAATGCAATTGATTTTCTCATTTAAAGAAATCTATGTATATATGTCACCTTAATTTGGAATTTCTAATAAGCTTGCAGATTTTCATCTAATTTGAAAATTAATCAACATTCTCACATTACAATTTGAAGTGGAAAATTCATTAATTGAACAATATTCAGAGATTCTTAAGATTTTAATTGCTTGCGTAAGAATAATATTTCAAATATTTTACCTAACAAAATGTTTAATTAAAAGGAATAATTATTCTTACTTTAAATACATTAGTAAAAAAAGGAATGCCAAAATTTGCTCACAGTCATCTAAACAATATCTGCTAATTTAAATAACAAATAATATGGAAGATCTTAAAAGAATTTTATTCTATTCAATCTACAAAATGCAAATCAATAGACAAATGGTTCGGTGTCTCGGATAGATTGAATATTGTTCAAGATTAAAAAAAGACGTTAAAACCTTTATCGTTTCAATTCATTTAACGTAAATGGAATTCGAATCGCTCCATTCATATTAAATTAAAATCCTTTTTCTTAAAGAATGTTCTCATAACTCTGTTTAATTTAGTTCAATAAGAAACGGATTACGTGGAAAGTTATCTGATCTTTATGGAAGTAAGATGTCTTTAAATGTCGCTTTGATGGCTTTTAAAACTATAAAAGGTAAAAGTGTGGCATCTAATAATTTTTCTCTAGAGTTCAGCTTACGTGAGCTAAAAGTAGGTGTATAGGTATTAAACTTTATAAAATTCTTTCAATACTTCGTAACAAAAATAAATCTAAAACCTTTTTACAATTCTTATTAACTTTGAGTGCTTTTATAACTTCAACTAAGTATACTGGGTCTAAGGAAGTTTTGTATACTTAATATACACACCATAATAAAGAAGAACATTGAAACATTAAAAGAATTAGATAACAATAAATTTTTAAAAATCATAAATAAAAATTTAATTTATAAAGAACTAGCTGTACCCGGCGCGCGTTGCTACGCCAACTACTAAGATAAATTTAAGAAAAATAAAAGAGAAGAAAAGATAGAGAAGGAAAGAAAGTTTATAGTTTTGTTTTACTTATCGCACCAAAAATATATTTTTCGAACTTATATTTATACGAATTCGTATAGATATCTATTAATCAGTATTGAATTTGATACATGGAAGGGCCATCTGGTGGTAACTTCCATTAATCACGGATATCATATTCATCTTACCCATTAAAAATACATCATCATACTGATTTTCATGACAATCGGTTAAACGGGGCAGAAGTTGCTACTCTGCAGCGCCACCTGGTGGCGAGTGGCATCAATGAGCATATCAAAAAAACCATCTCCGTGGAAAAATACATATACGTACCAATTTTCATGACAATCGGTTGAACGGGACAGAAGTTGCTACTCTGCAGCGCCACCTGGTGGCGAGTGGCATCAATAAGCATATCATACAAACCTTCTCCGTGAAAAAATACATAAGCATACCAATTTTCATGACAATCGGTTGAACGGGACAGAAGTTGCTACTCTGCTGCGCCACCTGGTGACGAGTGGCATCAATGAGCATATCATACAAACCTTCTACGTGGAAAAATACATATACATATCAATTTTCATAATAATTGGTCGAGTAGTTTTTGAGTTCATTGAGTACATACAGACATACAGACAAACATTCATTTATATATATACATATATATAAATATATATATATATATATATATATATATATATATATATATATATATATATATATATATATTGAAATGGATCCACCTTCTGGAACACCCACTTTCAATAAAGTTATCGGTCGTGGATTCCAAAATTTTTAAATTGATTGTCCTAAAATACAATAATTATAAATAAAAAAATAATTTATCTTCTTTTGAATCTTTCTTTTTCCAATATTACAATTTTTACTCTATATCTTCCTCTTCCAACTACTTTCAAACTCCTTCTTGCTGCTGCCTTTCCATCTATTTAATACCTTTCTGCTGCTCAACTCTTTCTCTATACCTTCCTCTTTTACAATTCTCCAACTCTGACCTTTCTGTATCCTCTTATCCAATTCCAATTACCTTTTATTTATTTATAGACTCTTCTTATTATATTTTACTTATATTCTTTTTATTTCAATTTAAATCTCGTTGTATTTTACTATTTTAATCAAATTCTATGTATTTTTGTTAACTTTTTATTTTTCTAATGACTTTTCAAAATTACAATTCTTTGACAACTCAATCAATAATCATCTCTTAACAACCTAACATATGAACTAAACAAAACAAATACAATATCAAAAAAAATACTTAATCCAGACAACCGATTTAAAAATCATGAACACGTTCCAACATTTCACTGAAAGAACCTGTCCCAAGAAGAAAAATCCATATCAATTTCCCCCAAATTTGATTTGACTTGGTGAATCACTTCACCTTGCCAAATCAAATTTCCTTTCAGTAGGAAATTTTTCTTCACCATCAGTTGTCAAGCTTTTAATTTAGAATATTTTAATTTTAATTAATACACTACCCTTAACATATGAATCCCCTATCATTACATCTTCTTTTATATCTACTTTTTACGTTCTTCTTTATTCAATTTTTCATTTCTATTTTACTATTTTTTTATAAAATTCATTCCCCCTTCTTAACATTTATCAAAACATAATTTTTTTCAAAGTTTTAGATTTGTTCCCCCGCTTTTGGAATTTCCCTATACATATAAATTTTATAGACTCCCCTTTCCTAATATTTTCCTACATATAATTTTTATAAATTTCGTAACCTTAACCCTTTCCTGATATTTCCATATATATAACTTCTTTCTAAATTTAAATACCTTCCCCCTTTCCTGATATTTCCCTCGATACAAACTTTTTATAAGTTTAAATTTCTTTCCCCGTTCTTGATACTTCCCTGTATATAACTTTCTGATAAATTTAAATACTTTGCCTCTTTCCTGATATTTCCCTTGATACAAACTTTTTATAAATTTAAATTTCTTTCCCCGTTCTTGATACTTCCCTGTATATAACTTTCTGATAAATTTAAATACTTTGCCTCTTTCCTGATATTTCCCTTGATACAAACTTTTTATAAATTTAAATTTCTTTCCCCGTTCTTGATACTTCCCTGTATATAACTTTTTCTTAAATTTAGATTGAACAAAATTCCCCCAGAAATAACTCAAAAACATCTTCTTAAATTTTTCCAGCACACATATTTCTTCTTCTTTACTAGCAAACCATATCTGTGCCTGCCCATCTAACATCTCACGCAGGTATTTTCTTATTTCTTCATGATCTTCACACCATTTTAACTTATTTTTCACCATTCTTATGAAAATTTTTAAATGAATCTTATCAATATTTCCATTAAATTTATGTTTAATTTTACTTATTTTCATATTATTTTGATTTTTATTTATATTTCTTATTTCCATTTCTTCTAATAACATTTCATGTTCTTTTTCTTGTACTATCTTTCTTTCTTCTACTTTTTCTTCCATCTCATTAATCTTCTTTGTTGTATTTTGCATTTCTTCTATTACTTCATCTTTGCATTCCTTGTTAATAATTCTTTTAATTTTTACTTCTTGTAATTCCTCTAATTCTGTTTTTCTCATTATCATTTCAGTTATTATTTCTGTTTTTGTTTCTTCTAATGTTTCTCTATACATTTCCATATGCTTCTTTATCTCATTTTTGAATTCTTCTTTTATTTCTTTTTTTATAGAATCCATATTCTTGTTCATAGCATCCATATTTAAATTTATTGCTTTAATATCTTTGTTTATATCTTTTTTCATTACATCCATATTCTTGTGCATATCTTTCATTTCTTTTTTCATAGAATCCATATTATTGTTTATTTCTTCTTTAATATCTTGTTTTATTTCTTTTTTCATAGAATCCATATTCTTGTTTATTTCTTCTTTAATATTTTTGTTCATTGCTTCATTGTTTTTGTTCATATTTTTCAACATTTCCATCATTTGTTCCCATGATGAATCCCTTCTATCCCCTATTTTACTATCCTGATTACCCTGATTATCCTGACTATCCTGAATACCCTGACTACCCTGACTCTCCTGATTATCAATATTATCCCCTTGTTCTGACATTCTATCTGTAATTTCCTTTCCCCCCCTCTTAATTTCATATAATATACCTATAATTTATTTAATCTTTTACTCCAGAATCACACACTTTGTTTTTGATAAAGCAAGCTTGACACCTAATAGTTAAGAAAAATCTCTTACCCTCAGTGCCAAAGCAGCCCCACGTTGGGCGCCAATTGAAATGGATCCTCCTTCTGGAACACCCACTTTCAATAAAGTTATCGGTCGTGGATTCCAAAATTTTTAAATTGATTGTCCTAAAATACAATAATTATAAATAAAAAAATAATTTATCTTCTTTTGAATCTTTCTTCTTCCAATATTCAATTTTTACTCTATATCTTCCTCTTCCAACTACTTTCAAACTCCTTCTTGCTGCTGCCTTTCCATCTATTTAATACCTTTCTGCTGCTCAACTCTTTCTCTATACCTTCCTCTTTTACAATTCTCCAACTCTGACCTTTCTGTATCCTCTTATCCAATTCCAATTACCTTTTATTTATTTATAGACTCTTCTTATTATATTTTACTTATATTCTTTTTATTTCAATTTAAATCTCGTTGTATTTTACTATTTTAATCAAATTCTATGTATTTTTGTTAACTTTTTATTTTTCTAATGACTTTTCAAAATTACAATTCTTTGACAACTCAATCAATAATCATCTCTTAACAACCTAACATATGAACTAAACAAAACAAATACAATATCAAAAAAAATACTTAATCCAGACAACCGATTTAAAAATCATGAACACGTTCCAACATTTCACTGAAAGAACCTGTCCCAAGAAGAAAAATCCATATCAATATATATATATATATATATATATATATATATATATATATATATATATATATATAGGAACACTATGATTGAGGCAGAATATAATGGAAACTGTTGAAAAAGTTCAATGCTCAATTTATTTGCCGGAGCTTACGAACGTCAGCAATATCAACTGTGCTTTGGTTGGAATATCGTTACATCATCTCTTAATTGCTGTATTCGTTTGATTTTGATTAATTTTCTATTTTTTATTTGTGTGAAAAATCTCCAATTTGTAAAAATATAACTAACGGCAAATAAAAAAATATTTTTTAGGTAAAAAGAGCCGCGGAAATAAAAGAGTAGCTTATACCTACAAAATCAACTTTACATAGTTATTTGTGACACAAGGACGGAAAATGACATTTTGCAAGAGCGAGTAAAGTTGTGAAGCCGAGGTGCGTAGCACCGAGGCGAAACAATACGAGCACTTGCAAAATATTTTCTGGACGTGTAACACACACTATTTTTTGGTCCGACTAATTTTTAATATTTTCAAAAGTTCTGTTATGTTCAATAAGTGACCGTTTGTCCTACCTGAAGTTAGACCAGTGACTAGAAGACGACAGACTGTCAACTGGTATTGGTATGACGTGATGTTAATACATATTATAATTATATTTATAGTTGTATAATAACTTGTTTGATACTGAATATACGTGTTACTAGTGTTATTAGTGTTTTAATTAACATATGTTGCAAACACAACAAGTTCAAAAACTTTTTACCTGTGCTTTTTACTTTGTGACATATAAGATTACATGTTTATTGACATCTATTGCAGGATTAAAAAAATTAGTAATAAGGAATGATTTTCTGATAATCGATTTCAAGTTCCTTAATTTTTATACATACAAATACTGTGCTAATAAGCAGCACAGTAAAAATTGTTATATTGAAAATATTAACATTAATATCTAATAATTTTATATAAAGATAGCAGAGACAATGAACTATTTTCATAATCGAATGATAAGTAGTTCTAAATTGACATAAATGTCAAATTTTATAATACAAAATGTGAGAGAAATTTAGAATCCTGCTTATGTTTGGAAAAAGTTATAGGTAAGTTTAGTATATTATACGCTGTTTTTAAATAAATTTAATTAAAATTTGTATTATTCATTATGTATTTTTGATGACAAAATTTAAACTCATAGCGCCATCTCTTTAGATAATCTAAAAGCTACTTTGCCGGCCTAGGCCAGAAAATGCCATTTTCCGGACGATTTTGAAGTAATTAATAGTATTGTTTCTGGACGGAGGATCAAAAAATAAATTTCGTTTACTTTTATTTGCTATAACTCATTTTAACTTTAATTATTTTACCATATAAGAAAAATACACTTCATACATTATACATTGCTTTTTAAACAGATTTTTTAATCAAATAATTAACTTCAGAGCTATCAATATTTATTTACTTTCCCAAGTTTATTTTATAGCAGAAAGTATTTTTCTTTGTAAAAGCTTTCTTTCTGACTAAAGTCCCGTGTTTACAGTCGAAGATTAAAAAGTTCTTTTGTTATAAGTTGAAAGCTGTTAGGCTGCAGGTAGTACTACAAAAAAACAATTTAGTAATTTTATTACTCTCCGATTTTAAATTTAAAGTAGTCTTTAATCTTAAAATAATAATATAAAACTTAGTAAAATGGCTTGTAAAAAATTCGTATACAGAAATCTTCTATGCGTGTGAGCGTGACAGCACTTCTTTTGGTAAAAAAGTAGATTCGAAAATGGTTTAGATCCACTATTTGGTTCACTATAAAATGTTTGTTTTAATTAAATAGTTATCTACAATTAAGAGTATTGTATAATTTATATTGCTTATAGTCGACAACGTAAATTAATTCACCAAAGAAATATTTACCATCATTTGACATTTAGGTTACGCAAACACCTTGTAGATAGCAGTTTGTTTCGATTTTAAAATTTCATTATGAGATTATCCCTTGCTGTTTTGGATTTGAATTTAATAATTATTAGGCATTTTTGTACCACACCTACAAAATTTTGCATAAGTGTTATGTATGGTTGAAATCAGAAAAAAATCATTTTTACGTTTTTGATATTTATTTATTTTTATTTATAATAAATTAAACACATATTTTTGTTAAATATAAATAATAGATTGTAAAATCATGAATGCATACAACTACATGCGGTGTGGGTAGGCGAAAAGGTCTCTTTTATTGGTCTTTTATTAGCATCCCACTGGGCTCAGGTAAGGGGTTACGCGAAAGACTCTTTAACCGCAATATCTATTTTTTCGCTAAAAATAGAGGGGGTCTGTTTAGTTGTACAAAACAATATGGAGCATTATCCATGACCATAACACATTTCTCTGAAATGACTTTATTGTTAATCCTGCTATTGGATAAAGCAGGATTAACAATAAAGTTTTTGAAAATGTCACCGTTCATAGTTTTGTGATAGTCAATGTCAGTATTTGAAGAGTCTAATAACAAGTCACATTTCTCTAAACACCCATTATTCGTTTCGGAGTGCAAAATTGTAAATCGCTTTCCTTTGGATTTCACATGTAATGGATTACTTTTTAAATCAGATTTCTTTACTTACCAACCATTCGTCCACCATTCGTCTTAGTTCCATAAATTTCCAAAGGAAAGCGATTTGGTTTATACCTCATTGATTTTATTAGTCTATATAAACAAGTACGTTTACCCTTAAAATCCCAGTATTGTTTTGGGTCAGTCAAAACTTAATTTTAAAAGTTTTCAATTGAAAGAATGGTTTTGCAAAATGGATTCACTAATAAAGTGTCTCATTATAAAAGTTATTCTAATAACAGCTGTAAAACTTAATAACCCCTTTTTAAATACTCTATTGTTGTGGAATTATCATAGTAAAACAAGCTGTCGGGACTAGACTGAGATCCCGGGGCCCCCAGACCTTCCTTATTTTCTAACTCTTAAAACTATGAGAAATGTGTGGGGTAATGTATGCTTAAGCACCTATAGTAGTATTTTAATACCTTTTGTATGCAGCCAGACCAACCCCATGGGCCAATCACCCCCCCAGACGCATTAAAGTTATCCTGTAAGTGTAAGCGCGACAGCATTATCTATGCGCTTGGGAGCGAGTAAGATGTACTCTGTAGATTGGTTTGTCACTCGCAAACTCATGGACTATTTTGTTTATACCCATGCGCGTAGCATCTGCTTTCGCGTTTGTAATCGCGCAGGCATTATATTGTTATATTGAAGTTTTATGTTATTTTTTCGATTTTGGTTTTGATAAGTTTTGATATAAATATATAATATTTTCATAAAAAATTTAATATTACAATATAATGCCTGCGCGATACCAAACGCGAAAGCAGATGCTACGCGCATGCGTATAAACAAAATAGTCATGAGTTTGAGAGTGAGAAAGCAATCAACAGAGTACATCTTACTTGCACTCAAGCGCATAGATAATGCTGTCGCGCTTACACTTACAGGATAACTTTAATGCGCCTGGGGGGGTGATTGGCCCATGGGGTTGGTCTGGCTGCATACAAAAGGTATTAAAATACTACTATGAATATCATATATAAAAATTGGAAGTTAGAAAATAAGAAAGAAATTTTTTATGCAAATTTAAAGCGTCTGGCGGGAGTTACCGCCCACAAGAGGTGTCTGGCAATATTGGATTATGATTTCGTACAATATTTTGTAAAACATATCCAAAAACCAGCTGTTAGAATTTAAGGAAAGTAAGCCATATTTTTATGTACCTTTCTTACCTGTAAAAGGGCCGGGTAATCAAGTTAGCGGGTATGCATAGGTGCTTAAGCATACATTACCCCACACATTTCTCATAATTTTGAGAGTTAGAAAATAAGGAAGGTCTGGGGGCCCCGGGATCTTGGACTAGACCGGCTTATAGGTAGGGAAAACAAGTGTAGGTAATGCTTAATGTCAACAAACTAACTCGATAATTAACTTAGTTAATAAATGTAAAAGTACAAAATAAAATATATAATTCCTTAAACCTTGCCACTAGTTATCTGAAGTTGGGAAATCCCTTTATCGCTGCGCCTTTATCAGCGTATACTCTTAAGATCTGCATAGGTCAGTTACTATATAATTGTGAATATACCTTCCATCTATTTATCTATCATTTTGTTTTTTACTTTTTTTATCCCAATTGCACCAAAGAATTTGTAATGAACGAAGTTTTGTTTAAAGTTGTACCATCTTGTTACCATAAGATAAAGATATAATTTTATAATTCCCATTTGTTTACTTACTTTTTTAACTATAGCGTGAACATTATACTTACCAAAAAAAAACATATTTGTTTCTTTTAATTATCTTGTAATGCTGCAATCAAAGAAGTACATAAATGGATTTTATCTGATAGAACCCCCTCTTAGATTTCTATTAGATTATTTACAAAATGACTTAATTTCCAGCTTACTACAAATTTATTTATTTTAGGAGATTGTAATTTACCACATAATATAATTCTAGATAAGAGTTTCCTTTTGCGTGCACTAAAAACCCAGTAAATTTCAATAAAGCCCCATGTCCAATTAACAATTGAACAACGTAATTTAAAAGCAATATCATACGCCATAAAACATGAGAGTGTAACAAACTTAGTTCGTAAAGATAAAAAAGGAAAATAAAAAACCATGATGGTTGCAAAGAAAAGTAGATTATAGCTATAGCGTGCTAGTAATTTTATTTGAAACGAAAGTTAATATAAGAGAGGGTTAGTAAAATGAAAAAAAAAAGCCATGAATGTGTATTAAATATTTAAATACTGCTAATAGAATTTAATGACATATACCTCATAAGGAGATAAAAGGTATTATGAATTAATATTATTAATGGGTATTTATAAAGCCACATAGCTAATGCTTGGTGCAAGACAATATTGGTGAAAATAATTATTGTTATTACAATTTTTCTGAAAATCCATAATATTTCCAAAATCCTTACATTTTTCCAGCATTCATCTATATTTTAAATGGCTAATTCTAACATTACAATCAGCAAAATAGTTTCCACTGTCCACTTTGTAAGAAGAATAAGACATTGCAGGTAAAGAAACCTATAAATATATAAATAGTGTTTTAATATAAAAATCTGGTGTGGGCACCAGACGACCTTCCGAACAAGAGCGAATCCACAATTTTTATTTCACATATTTCCAGTTTTTGATAAAAGTGTCAATATCTCGAAAACTAATGAAAATATCAAAAAAAAATGTATTCCTTCAAAAATGTCGGAAATTACATGTTCTTTCCACAAAGTACAAATATTTTGCCAATAACTATATGAAAACCCAATATTTTCAAAAAATTCCATTTTTTGATAAGAGTAAACGTCCACTTCCGGTTGGCCGATTTTACTCAAATTCTATCAGATTTCTCCGATGGTGATTATAAGTAAGGTTTTATAGTTTCATTCCGATCCGATTAGCCGTTTAGACGCAAATGTGTTCACAGACACACAGACAGACAGACAGACGGACATTTTTTATTTTTGGGTGTTTTAGGCTCAGGGAACCCTAAAACGCGTATTTCCGCTAAAAAACCGAGATCGAAATTTTTCGCGATCACAATACCTTCCTTTAACAGCGTTGCTGTTCGGAAGGTAAAATGCAAAAGCCTGTATAAGTCACAAAAATGGTTTTACTTTTATGGCGTGTTTACATGATGCCAATTGCCAGTAACTGGCGCCAGTCTTACTGGCATGCCAGTGCTTGATTAGGACAGCGCTGGACTGGTACGTTTACACGTATCCAGTAGCTAGCGACAGTATCACTGGCACCCTAGTTCCTACTTGGTGAAGTTTACCCTTCACATGTACGCCAGTCACTGGAACGCTGTGTTTACACGTTTCCACAACCAGTGGCGCGGGGTTGGAGGGGACGCGAACGAGGGCCACTGGCATGAAAAATAGACCAACTTTCTATTCGAAACAGCGCTGGCAGACAGCGCTGGACTGGCACAAGAAAGTGTTTACATGATGCGAGTACCATGCCAGCGCTGGCATATTAGTGAGACTGGCGCCAGTCACTGGCATCATGTAAACACGCCTTTAAGTTAAATTCCAAATACAGAATTTAAATAAAACCTATTTTTAATCGCTAAATTTAGTTAAATTCTGGTGCGTGCATGAACTGTACAGTAAGTAAATCTAAAGGGATGCCTCAGGTACCTCCGAAATATTTCACGAATTGCACAGTGTACTTAGGGATTATACCTTTTAAGGCTATAATCAGCTTAATCGGCTCAATCGTTTACTATAGGTAAATGTGTAGTTACCTTTGGAGTATGAATTGTATTATTGGTCATTAGCTTTTTAAAAATCTAAAGAACTCATCATTCGAATTTTGAAAAAATATACAGTGTTTTATTTAAATAAGTCAAGTTAGTTTTAGTAGAAAACGTTTAAATTTTTCCCTCGCCCTCTATAAATAAGAAAATTTTCCAAGGTGGTTGGGAAATTTTTTATAGATTTATGTAATATTTTTTAGGAATACTTATAGAACATTTTGTATATACCCATTTAAAAAATATTGTTAATTGAACATAATGCTATAATTTTTCCTTCGTGGATTCGGGATAAGTGGTAAACAGCAGACAAACTTAACAATTTATTGGTAAACACAACTAAATAACAATTTCTTAAACTAATTTACACAACTTTTAAACAGTCACAATTACTGAATAACGTCTTTAAAATATTAATACCATTATTCTCAAAATGGCAGCCTATCGCCTACTATTAAAATAACTACAACTTATTCGTTATCTATTGCCAACTATTACTATAACAACTGTTCTTCCCCGTGCCGAAGCGGTTCCTTATATATAAAATTAATCCTTTCTTGAAGCATCTACAAATATCCCACAAAACAATCATTCTAGAACAGAAGAGTCTCGAAGTTCGATCGATTAACCAGTTACTCGAATTCTAAGAATTCTAAAAACACCTCACACCACTGTCTCGGCGGCAGGTCCGGCACGGCTCGTAACAATATTATACCTTATTTATTAATAAAGAGTTTTAAAATCAAATTTTGTTTTGACAATATTTCATACCAATTGTCAACATCATTGACCGTCTGTGCAGTTCGAGTTATAAACAAATTTTTTTAATCATTTATCGACTGTGCAGTTTGAGTAAACCTTTTAAAAACTCATGTAGGCACTGTGCAATTCGGAGCCGCCCAAATACTGATTTAAAAAGCAAAATTTATCTAAATTCAGACTTTGAATACAGAACTTTACCAATCAAATTTAAAATTTATTAAAACCACAGAATTTACATAACTAAATTATCACTTTTAACACTAAATTAAAATCTGACGTCATACATATAAATTAATTAAATTACTATTTTTAATTAAATTTTGACTACAAATAAAAAAATTTTAAAATTTTAAAAAATACAAACAAAACTATATTAAATTACATTAAGGGGAAATTGAAAATATGTCGCATCCATTTATCTCAAAATCTGGCTCAAGTAGTTTTGTTTTTAATCTTGCTAGGTCTTCGTTGGAACCTTTTAAGGGACAACTTGATTAATATTGTACCTAAATTTCTGTTCAGTTCTTTAAAGTGATTTAGGAAAATCATAGGGATAACCCACTCTCTGATGGTTAAGTGCTGGGATCTAGTATCAGTTTTAGGAAAATTAAAAAAAGTATATTTCCAATTGATTGCGAATATTTTTAATTTTTGTTTTTTTTATGTTTAGAAATAATATTATAACGATAATTAACTCAACGTTCTATCTGATAAAATAACCAAGTACACAAATAGTATGTCAAGGAAACCTTTGAAAATTAAATTTAAAATTGCGTTATTTACTGTTTGTTAGATTACAAAATTCGTCCAATCTAAATTACAAACTAATAAAACTTTGAAAAACAAGAACGTCTCATAATATGAACGTTGTGACATTATGAAAAATGTAACCTTCGAAGCAAGAAAATTGTCATAGAAAATTTAATATTTCGGTATATCGGCTCTCTCCAAAGAACATCACTAACATTTATCATCAGTTAATTGTCAGTAGCGCAACGTTACTTATACTATCGAAAATGAATTATTTTTTTAATAAACTAATAAGTTTTACTATTGTTTACCAGTCGATTTCGTATTTTTTGGTTTTCGTTTCTGCTCAAACCGTCTTGTTTTATTTTGCTAGGCTTACAGGTCGTAGATTTTTTTGTTTTATATCCGAATTTTTATTTCTTCGAAGGAAATTATAAAAGTATAAAAAATGCAAATAGCCATATTAAGTTAAAATAATGGGTAATCTAAGGTGTCAAAAACACATTTATAATTTATTACTACTAAATTCAAATTCAACGGAAATTTACAAAGATAAGGTATGCTCACTTGCATTTGGTAAATACCTAATACAATATTCAAACTAATGATATAACAATCAGATCGTTATCGTATTAAGCATTTCGGACGACACTGGATAATAAAACTGCATGAAGATACACTATGATAGTAATATTGTGGAAAATTGGCTATTAAAACTTGGTACCGGAGATTGCTTCGGCTTATTATGCTTCTCCATGTAAATATGATGAAAGGTTATTTCCATAAAATGAACAGCTTCTCTTTATTCATTCGCGAAACATATAATTTCTAAAAATAATTTGTTTGATTAATGACTGTTTACAGTATAAAACAAGGTCCTATATATACTTAATGCTAAAATACAAAAAACGTTGAAGCAGTCATAGGAACTGCCGATAAAACTGAAAACTTAATATATATTTAATAATATCTAAATGAAAATCATACATATAAATCTATTTTTTACATTAATAGATACTCCAAACAGTAATTATATAGATTTTTATGTTTTATTTATTATAGTGCATTTGTTTGGAGTTGGCAGCTAAGAAAAGTCATTAAATCGTAAATGGTTGTAAACAAGACCCTAGCGCACGTACTTATTTATATCTGTATTAAGAAATTTCTTTTAATCATCATATTTTAATCTTCTTAGGTAAGGGATAAGTAAGTGGTCATAATACGATATTTAGAATATTTTGTTTTTCGATTTTAACGAGAATAATTGTGGTCGTTAGGGGTGTTAAGGGATTAAGGTAATCCTATGTGTATAATTGCAATAACAGGTACGTTATTAGTCTATAAATTGAGGATTTGTTTATATCCTAATACATAAGTATTATTATTTTATTCCAAGAACATTTTCGTTAGTGAAAAGGGCATCAAGTTCGAGTTTTGTTCCAGTACAAGTGGCTCATTTAAAACAAAGTGAGTTTTCTCAAAGAGAAAAAACTATTGTTTTAAATGTTCATGATGCACTAATATATCAAGATGCATCAGCAACTGTTCGTGATGTGGTGACTAGGTGCTCCAATATGACCGGTGTTAGTGAACGAAGTAGGTATCTATCGATTTTTAAGTGAGATAAAGCAGGGAAATGTTAGTGAACCAAAAAAACACGTATGAAAAAAGTCCATTATGGTCGATAACTTTAATAGAGATATCATTAGAAGACAAGTCCATTCTTTGTACTTAAATAAATAGATTCCGACTTTGGACAAAGTAATGACTGTTATAGCAGAAGTAGATACAATTCCCAAATTTGGATGAAATACGTTATGGAAACTCCTAAACGAAATTGGTTTTAAGTATGAGTCGCATAAAAAACGAAAATTTTTGAATGAGACAAAAGAAATTATTTGCTGGAAAAGACAATACTTAAGAAGTATTAAAAAGTTTCGGAGCGAGGGAAGAACTATCTTTTATTTAGATGAAACATGGTTGATTGAAGGACACACTGTTTTTAAAGCATGAATGGACACCAATATTTCAAAATCCCGTCAGGCATTTTTGGAGGGATATTCAACAGGATTAAATGTTCCTGGAGGAAAAGGTCGCTGACTAATAATCGCACACATTGGCAGTGAACATGGTTTTGTAGAAAATGGGTTATTAGACTTTGTATCAAAGTCAACCAAAAATTACCACGAGGAAATGACCTCTGATGTTTTTACAGATTATTTTTCCCAGCTATTGGACTTTCTGCCAAGTTCTGCAGTGGTTGTCTTAGATAACACCAGTTATCATTCAAAACTGGTAGAAAAGTTACCAACGACGTCATGGAAAAAAGGAGACATTAAAGAGCAAGAATATTACTTTTGACGACACCATGCTGAAAACGGAATTACTGCAAATTGCAAAGCGCCACAAATTACAATATAAAAGATATATGTAATTGACGAAATGGCGAAGGAAAAAGGAATAACTGTATTACGTTTGCAACCTTATCACTGTCAATTAAACCCTATAGAATTAATATGGGCACAGGTAAAAGGTGAGGTGGCAAGAAACAATACAACTTTTAAATTGAATGACGTTAGACAACTTTTGATAAATTCTTTTGGAAACGTAACACGGGAAAATTGGACCAATGCCATAAACCATGTGAAGAAGGAAGAAGAACGATTGTGGAGTGTTGATATAAATATTGAACAACTGTTCGAACCCATTGTAATTCCTATCGGACCAGGCAACGATCTGACTCATCGTCGGATGAATACGACGAAATGGAAGCCGACAATTAAAGGAGTAGGTGCTTTTTGCATTAATTTATATTTAATTCTTACTTTTTAATATGTAGCATATTTTTATTTTACTTTAAATTTTTATTTTTATTTGAATAATGCTTTAAAAAAACTTCGGTTCTACGGTCATGGGATCTAATCAGCTACCTGTTGTGACAACATTATCTAGGGTTTCTATTTTGTTTGGGTTAGTTAATTCCTAATTACAGGGTGGAACCCATTGTAATTCCTATCGGACCAGGCAACGATCTGACTCATCGTCGGATGAATACGACGAAATGGAAGCCGACAATTAAAGGAGTAGGTGCTTTTTGCATTAATTTATATTTAATTCTTACTTTTTAATATGTAGCATATTTTTATTTTACTTTAAATTTTATTTTAATTTGAATAATGCTTTAAAAAAACTTCGGTTCTACGGTCATGGGATCTATTCAGCTACCTGTTGTGACAACATTATCTAGGGTTTCTATTTTGTTTGGGTTAGTTAATTCCTAATTACAGGGTGGACTCTTTGAAAAATAACAACTATGACTATATTTCAATAGAAATGTATACTACTTTCAGTTATTTTTCATGAACTACCCTTGCTTGGGCTTTGAAGGATTTGCATTTATAATGAATTCACTGTGCTGCCAACTGCAAACAAATAGACTTTAATAAAATATATTACGAGTTATCTACAATTATGACAATATGAGAAAAGAAAAAAAAACAATTAATTGTTAAAACTTACAAAGAATGTTAAAACTTACCAGTCGTAAGGTTCAAGTATAGAAACTTTAAAAACATTACACTTATCAATAAGTTTAAAACACATTATAGATTATTTTAAAGATTTTCTTAAAAATTAGCCCTTAAAGAATATACATTTTGGGAGATACAATTTGATAACTGATTTCGATTTTATTTTATTGTATCCCCTAAGACAGGTTTTCTTGAACAAAACTTTATTTTTTTTTTGCCAAAATTTATTTTATTTTATTTGTTATATATTTAAAATTTTAATAATGTATTTTGTTTGGTAATTATTTATTTAACCTTGAATTTACGATGTTTTTTTTATTTATTGTGTGACTTACTTTGCTACTCTAATTTTGTATGGGATAGGATGTTACAATAAATATTACTTAGATTTTGCAAATCTGATTTTCTGTTAATACAATTTTCAGTTCTCCTTATATAAGTTATATCCAAAACCATTCTCTTGTTTCGTTTCTTTCTTTGTATCTGGAATACACGAACAGCATGGCACAAGTCACGTTTGTATCAATTTTTTTTATTATGTTATATATAAGACTTTCAAAAAAACGCTCCGTTTGTTTATTATATATCTTGCGTAAGGTTTTATATTACATGCAAAGCGATCACAAGAGAGCCATTTTTGGAGCAGAGATGGTGGTTTTTGCGATTGGTTTATACTGTCGCAATACTTTTACATCAAATATTAATCAGTCTATACCGGGGATGTCTTTTAATTAGTGACTGAAGGGACAAACTACACTGTACTGATGAGCTCTAACTAGAGCAAAACACGTGTCTAAAGTTTGGTTTTGCCCTTGTATAGACTGGTCAATATTTACATCTATGTCGTAGCATCATGTGTCCTAGAGTTAGGAATTAGAATAAAATAGAATCTTTATTTATTTAATATAGGAAGTCCTAATACATAGTAATTATTTAAAAATAATACATAATATAGTCAACACAAATTCAGTTGAATAAATAAAATATAATTTTGATAAAATTAGTGATAAAAGTAAGAAGTAGTAACGTTAAAATAAATACTTATTAAAGTAATAAACATACAAAGTTAATTTACGGACTGGAAATAAATTGTAGCAAATATTTTTTAAATTGAGGTAAAGAGGTACTCGTTTTAATTTCAGTAGGCAAAGCATTAAATTCACGTAATCCGCATATAAAAATAGATTTTGAAGCTATAGCTAGCCTTGTTTGTGGTATATAGAAATTATTAACAGATCTTGTATTGTAGTTATGTATTTCATTATTATAGATGATAAAATCATTGAAGTACCATTATAACCAGGCACAAATCCAGGATATGTATCTGAAATAAACTGACAGCATGGCACTAGATACGTTTGTTTCAATTTTTTTCATTATTTTATTAAAATAACAATATATAAAAATATTATTTATAGATATTTTTTAAATAGATTTCAATGTACTTGATTTCTAACATTATTTTTATTAGTCCCCTAATAGTTCAGTCGGTATCTGTAGATGTACCCAATATCAATAATCACGATATGCACCAGTAGCTACATTTTTTATTTAATAAAATCTGAAAAAAAAATGAGAATTTGTCATTTTTTTATTTCTTCGATTTTTAGATTTTCTAGAGACACTAGATGAACCTTAAGATGAAGAAGACACATTAAATTTACAGCCCGAGAATGAAGATATTAAAATGGAAAATGAAGATTTTGGCGAAGAAATAAGACCTAAAAAATCTTGTCCTTTCGAAAAAACAAAAAGAATTTTACATACAAAAAGCGTTCGCCTTTGTTTTAACAATTTAAATTATTTATTAACAATTTGTAAATATATATTTGTTTAGATTGCAAGCTAAGAAAATGCATGGTGAAAAAGTGCAATTACAAATTTTTTAATTTGCAATTAAAAATGGTATTTGAAAATACTATATTTAAACTTCTTGTCTTTCGAGACATTGATTTAAAAAAGAGCAAACTTGGTTAACAGGAAGCCGAGATAATGTAATTTTTAGAGCGAGCTATGATTTTAAACTTGCCGATTCACATTTCGAGTGAATTAAATTTCTTCGCATGCACTGCGAGCGACATTTAACGTCTTTTTTATGGATGTTGCCATAAAGCGCATTAGGTAAAACTTTTTATATAAGAAGTATTTGATAAGACGAGTGTATTTGTTTAAAAACGAACCCATCACTTATGGTTACATGGCAAATTTAACTTTTATCTTCCCATAATTTTTTTTCTGGAAGGAATATTTTCCGAATTATATACGAAAATAGGAGCAAAAAAAATGAAAAATTTTAATTTTTTTTTTTAGATTTTGTTAAATAAAAAATTTAGCTCAGGGTTTGCAACTGGAATTCCAGCAAAAAAATTGCTTCCTATGTATAATCTTCAATCTAAAACAGATCTGACCTAGACTAAAAACAAATTTTATATCAGTCAATTTTATTTTTAGCAGATAAAGCAGTTGCATAGAATATACTATTTTTTTTTTATTAATTTAAAATTTTTAGAAATATCGACTGAAACGCAAAAGTTTGTTGTTTTAAAATAATTTACTTTTGTCTTAAGTTTTCACTGTATAAAAGCTTATTCCGGTAACATTTCTAGTACCTATAGTATATTTTACATGTTTTTAAGCAGATAAATAAAAAATCCTAAACCGACAAGCAATATACCTAACACAAACTTCCTACTTCAAAATGCAGCGTTGATTCTGCCGTTTAGAAAATTTTTTGTTTCGAGCTTTTGGCATTAAATGAACCGTAAAATAAATATTATTTCGCGGTGTTGGTGTATTAAAAAAGAACCACGAATTTTGTTTCATATCGGTGCGCTCGTACAGAAACTGATTTACCTTGGCTGCTTTCCAAATGCCAATTTTATCTAAGAGAGCTTGTTTTACTTTTTCTAAAAAAGTTAAACACGTGTTGGATGCTCTGTTGGTTTTGAATGAAAGCCAAAACTATTGGTTTATGTCGAGTAGGACACAGAAATGGCGTTCGCACATATAAGGATTTTTTTAGATATTCTAATAAAATTAAACGTTTATAAATTTAAAGGTTTTAAGAAATAGGCTTAATAATACTTTAATAAGATTAATTAATATAACCAGCTATTACAATTACCATTAATTTCACAATTGGAGCCTACCACCTACGATTAAAATTACCCCTACTTAATCGCTATCTATCGCCAGGTAATACAATCACACTTATTACTTATCGCCAACTATTACCATAACAACTGTGCTTCTCTCTGTCCAAAGTGGTCCTTATATACCAAATTAAATCGTTCTAGAACGTCGCCAACGTTACATTTCTAGAATCACACAAATCGAACATTCCAGAGCTACTGAATTATTCGGATCTTCAGCAGCGTACTCGAGTCTTCGAAGCTTCTGAGAATTCACTTTCGCACACGTGGTGTCTGGTCGATAGGTCAGGACCGGCTCGTAACAATAACAAAAAGAAGAAATGATATGCTAGATATAGATATTACATACTTCAAAATAGATAAAGTTGACTAACAAATTTAGTAAAAATATATAGTTTTGTAACATCAGTATTTTTTAAGGTTGGACTTAACTTAAATTAATTTAATAGTTTCAAAAAACTATATTTATAAAAAACTTTTGTTTTAATTAAATATTTTAAAATTTTTACTGGCTGCACACGTATATTCTATTGCATATCTTCTGTCAAGGTTATACTTACTACAAACGAAAAGGATCCATTCACGATGCAGCTAGTACAGTTTAATTTTCAGCTAATAAGTCCTTAGAGTCTTCCAAATCTAAAACCTAATTTTACATAAGTTGTACCTCTTTTCTGCATTCAAAGTAGACTAATGCTTAGTCGACTTTAAATAAAGAAAGGGACAGTTTGCTTTGGTAATATGTACACGTATTAATGATATGAAATAATTAAGTTAAATATGTCAATATAATTTCAATTTCGATGTCTATAATTCATGCATTGTTTTGTTAAAGAATTGTAAGTAAGTGCTTTATTTTACGGTAATATTGGTAAAGGTATATGTCGGCTCTTTCATGGCATTTTAAAGTGATTTATTTTAATTATTTGCTTTAAAAAGCTTGAAGTGGAATTTAAGATTGAAGAAAAACTGAAAAACAAAAAAAAAAGACACTATTTAACATAAAAACTGAAAAAGATATGAAAACTTTTCGTATATCATCGACAAGAGGAGACGAAATAGATGACCAGACGAGTGGTGATGTTCCTTTATCATTCAGAATACTAAGGAAGAGTTAAAATGTAAAATCTGAGAGACGTGGGCACATGACTTTTGTTTTATATGTTATTATTTTTTTTACTTTGACTATTTTTATCTTTATTCTGTGTTTCAAAGTGTAGTGACTTGAGACTGATGAAAAATTACCTAATTTTAGACGAACTGTGAGTCTGTCTAAATTTTGGATTTAGGTTTAAACTAATATTATAGTTTGTTTTTTTCTATAAACATGTTATTTGGGTTAGAAAAGCAAAAACCATGCTAATATTTAGTAATCATGTCCAAAATGACTTTAGTTCAACTTCGTCTTAAAAGAATGTTCAATGTTCAATGTATAAATAGACACACATGAGCGTGTAAATAGAAGCCGGCTTTTTCATAGGGTTTGATAGAGCCGATTCCTACCTTTTTTTTTAAACTAAAATTAAACTATTTTATATTCCTATTTCTAATTTGTTAAATTAAAGTACCATTGCATATTTTATTAATATACAGAGAATTTTAAATTTAAAAAAAGCGGCTCTTTTATCCGCACTCTTCCCTATGTGGTTTCATAAATTTATATTATTTAAGACATGAAGCTGTCTGTATAGAACCATTTAACAAAATGTACATATAAAAAATTAATTTATTTCGTTTAAGATAAATAATCCAAGGGTTTTATTTAAATCAAAAAATCTAACTCACCCGTTATTCACTTTTCTGATAAGCCACTGCAATCTCCCATAAAGTAGATCGCAGTAAGCACTTCATTTGTGTGTCAAGTATTTTTCACAAGAGCTTTTGAAAGCTCTTTGCTTCGACTCGCTTCTTGTTAGTGCTCTCTTGCCTCTCGATAATTTTTCTCGTTCTTAGATGCAAATTTAACTCCATCAATATTCAGGAAAGTAAGGATTTCTCTATAGACACAATTATTTTTTAGATAATTCAGATAGACAAGAGACAAGAAATGTAAATTATGGTAACGGTGCTGAATGTTGTTGCCAATCTTCAAATTAATTGATATGTTTGCATAGTAGTGTGCAATGAATCCATATTGATGCAATTGTATATGAGTACATTTTTGACTTTGAGACAAAGAGAGTGATGGGTTGAGGGGGGTTGGCATAGTGAGATGAGGTTTAAGTAGTAGTAAGGAGCGAGAACGGGATGGAGTGAGAGGGGGATGGAGGGTGGGGCATAGAGTGAGGCTGCAAGGTTGTTAAAGAGAGAACGGGGCAAGAGATGTTGGTAGAGAGATTGACGAAAGGAGAGGAAGAGTGATAGGCAGCGAGAAGAAAAAAAAGATACAGATATCATAGTAAATTAAAAGTACACAGATAATTATCCACTTTATGGATATAAACATTTTTGTTTTTATTTGTGCAAATAAGAATATTACGAAAAATACCTGTTGCCGAATTTTAAATTTTAATATTTATCATATTTGTACCTTATAAAATCTTTCATGTAAAGTTTAAATTGTTTTTCCGAATAGATTGTTTTCATTCACTTTGCTGCAAAACTTTTTGTATTTTGTCTTTGTGTGCTTTTCTCGATCCAAAAGCTTTTCCAATATTGTGTCGTTTTCTAACGCCCACTTAATTAGTCTTATCTTAGCTAAATCACGCTAAGTCAGTCTTTTGAATTTGAAATGTTTTTTTTTAGTTATTATGCCATTTTCTCCACGAATGATTATAATAAGATACCCAAATTCTTTGATATTTTTAAAACATTTTTTTTTAAATGTAAAAAAGTACTTTTGCTTAAGAATAGAACACCTTTTTAAGGTAGTGAGTAACAAATTAAATACTTCTTTATATTTGTTTAAATTTTATAAACATGGTAAATATTTTGATTAATATTGTTCAAAACTATATTTAAAAAAAGCAAAATTAGTCAAAAACGTTTTCAGGACACAAACATACAGACACAGACAAAAAAATCTAACCACATTTGGGTTTATATCGATATAGTAACACCCTCTGCTAATTATTTTTTAAATATATTTAAAAATATGACCCCCTTTATTGTTCCGTTAAAGGGGTGGGGAAAAAAATTTTATACACCAGATGTTAATTTAAAAGAAGAAAAACACATTTATGAAAACCGCATTCGAATCGGATCAGTAGTTTTCATGTGATCCGCGCACAAACATACAGACTGACATTAAAAATCTAACCAAATTTTTGGGTTGCATATCAATATAGTAACACCTCCCCGCTAATTGTTTTTCAAATATCTTTAATGTTCGGAATTTTCATTTCTACAGTTTTATTATATGTACCTATAGATTGTTTAAATGGATGACAATACTAAAAATTAAACAATTATTTTTGTTTATTTTATGATCTCCCGCATCCTTTTACGTCTCTACTATAAAAGCTACCTTAATCATGATAGTCCTATTAAATTCTTCCCCATAATACTCTACCTTAAACTTAAATTTAACTTTGTTGATAGGTTTTACATCTATTTAATTCTTAGTATATAATTTTTTGTTAACTTTTAAAAATGTATCTAAATTAAATTTTCGTCGTTTATTAACATTTATTTCTGTTACAACAATTAGTATTTTAATATATGAAACTTTAATGCATAATTTACTAAAATACGTAATCATATTACCTACATCCAACGTATCCACCTTTCTCTGTTATTATTCGTTCTGCAAATTTTAATAATAATTTAAAACTAAAGTTTACCTAGCAATTAATCGTTTATTTTAACAGCACATCAGTTCCTGCCATGCTGCGTTCCAGTTCCTACTTCAGTAAAGTTTTGATCCCAAAAAGTAAAATCACCGTTTAACGTAGTTGCAAATAAAGTGGCTCTGTGCCAGACTGCATCATGGCGCTGTTAAACTTTAATTTTGTTACTCAATGAAAGTTCCATTCAAATGATGGGTTGAAAACCGATGTCCAAAACCATCTGACTAACATCGCGGTTTTATATCGCTAAGTGAACTAAATGAACTTAGCGAAACAATACGGCTAATGATTTACATCCGCAGTTGAAGTAAATTCGAGTTTTTAAGGGGTATTGTTCTTTAGATATAACATTGATTGATGTTGAAAATCAGACAGACATATCATCTTAATAAATATTTGGTAAATTAATTAAATGAGATCTCTAACGAGATTTTTACTAAGAAAAAATCAAATGAGTTTATAGATAACATGAGTTAAGTCAATATATGACGATTAACAGACACAACTTGCTGGAATCATCCATAGTCTATCGGCTATAGTAAGAGATCGCACGTTATATCTTGTTTGTCTCATTTCTTAATTTTAGTATAAAATATTTGTTGGTGAATAGAAATTAACTAAACGTAGACAACTTAATTTCTCAATATAAACTACAACAACATTTTTCTTAATATTATGAATTCATTAATTACTTAATAGACGAAACCGATAGTTCTTTTGTCTATAATACATTAAACTAATCAATACAAAAATTCTGTTGTCAAATTGTTATAGTTTATATTCTGTATTCTGTTACCAAAAAATGATTTCTTATCCACAGACACATTATTTTCAATACATGACATATTATTATTTTGTTTAAATGCACAAATATTATGCATTCTCACTGAGCCTTAAAAGAGTTATTGTGGTAATGAATCAGTACATCAGCAATTTAAATTTGGCAAGTTCTTTGCGGGATTCGGATTTATTTCCGCAATCAGTACTTCGTTAAATTGTAAAATATACCAAACTTGGATTTCATCCAATTATTTATACACAAACTTTACCCCTTAAAAAGTTCTAAAAAGTATTTTTGGCTCTCTTAATTTTTAACATTTGGCATTTAGTATATACTCTTGTCGTCTAAGTGTAGTTAGTAACGTTCATTAGTAATTTTTGTTATCGATTCTATTTGATCCATTCTATTCTAAACGCAGTTTAAATTTCAGTGAAACACAGACATCATTTTGAATAAACATACAAAAACTTTACTAAATTTTACTATCTAAAAGGAAGACAAACAATTCGAAATGTCACCGTTATTCCCGTCATCAATATTCCGGTGCCGGAAAAGTCAACCCACAGTCAGTCCTATAGACTTCAATTTCCGAAATTAAACGAATAAACTGAATGCCGTTGGTAAAACAGACCTAGAGTTTATTTAACGGAGGCGATGTATTTATTTTAAAGGGAAAACGGGAGGCGGCACCTACCGATTCACTGAACAAAGCCCTTTTACCCGGATGTCTTCATTTTAACTCGGCTGATGGCAAACCTAAATACCCAGGGTTGGAATCAAAGATCACTTAAATAAGCACACCTAAAGATATATTCTCACATAGGTGGATCATTAGGTCTGTAAAAAAATAATTGATTTCACCAAATGATACCTAAAATTATTGAATAAAAAACACATACTGTAAGGTACCCATGCAGAAACTATCAAAGGTTTTTCGCAGAATTTCCATTAAATAATATATTAATTATATTAAAAATCTGTATAGAAAATTAAGCAAACACAAGTAAACAAAAATCAATAATTCTAAAATCAAACAAAAAAGTAAGTAAATCTATACTAATATTATAAAGAGGAAAAGTTTGATTTTTTGTTTGTTTGTTTGTTTGAAATAAATAGGCTCCGAAACTACTGGACCCATTTCAAAAATTCTTTCACCGTTGGCAAGCTACATTATTCCCGAGTGACATAGGCTATGTTTCATTTAAAAAAAATAGGGATCCTTACTAAAATGCCATTAATGTAACCAAAAATGACCTTAAAATCCTTACATCGCGTGCGCTGAGAATACTATTGATTATAGAATAAAATAATGTACTACGATTTTGAAGAATATATAAATATCTACAAAAAATGCCGCGACAGCATATGTCTAACTGTAATAGTTACGTCACAATAACTATTTTTTAATTTTTTAAAAGATTTTATTATTGTATTAATCCTTATCAAAATAACTTATTTCATAATCACGACAGATATCACAAATTTAGCATGTGCAATGGGACAAGGCTACTTATAAAGGAATTAAAGAACAATTAAGTTGTAGCA
Organism: Altica lythri; assembly: GCA_964028335.1. Classification (NCBI taxonomy): domain Eukaryota; kingdom Metazoa; phylum Arthropoda; class Insecta; order Coleoptera; family Chrysomelidae; genus Altica; species Altica lythri. Next base: position 49,085,672 of record OZ034805.1, on the reverse strand, counting down.
ACTATTATAACTGAACCACCAGCTGGTCAACTAGCTCATACATTGAGGATACCGATGATCTCAACTGATCTACCAAATCCATTTAAACCACTTCAATTTACTATCAAAACATCTTTCGCTTTTACTAATAATAAGTCTCAAGGTCAAACCTTCCAATTAGTAAGGATCTGTTTTCCTGGGTAATACCGAGTTCCTAACTATGGTCAGATCATTACGATCGACCCCCAGCTGAGCTACCGGACTCAGACCCTCTCCGTTAATCCTATGTCCGAATTCCTAACTGCATACAAATATTATTTAATTATGAATTTAATACTCTTCAAAATTTTTGAAAAGCCATACTGCCTACAATATTTAAATCAGTTGATTAAATCAAAATTAAAAAAAAAATAATCCTACAGGTTTCGCGCGTTAAAACTTCTTTTATAAAAACAGTAATAAAGTATAATTTTTCTGTAAATATAAATAATAATAAACTTACCACGTACAATTATATGATTGAAAGATTTTTTTTAACTTGTCACTTATTGATTGAACTTAATGATTACACGGTTAATGAACGTTCGAAATTTTCGAAAGCAACTAAATCAAATTTGCATTCAACATTTTCTTAATATCTCGATTTCAAGTTTTTAACCAATACCGAGTTCGCATTTTCCCCTTTCATTTTCATTATAATCCAAAAATCTAGTTTATAATTCTATTCGAAATTCCTAATAATATTACTAGTTTCAAGTATACTATACTAGTTAGGTGAAGTATTTCTTTTCTTCAATCCGAATAAGAAATCTAAAGTAGTCGCCTAGATCAGGTACAAAATGTTGAGTTAGGAATTCGGACATAGAATTACCGAATTACCTACTAATCCCCAAATGTTATAACCACGGTTAGGAATTCGTATATCCCGGTTTTCCTCATGGGCAACCGCCTAAGGCGGGTCGGAGCACCTGAAAATCAATTTATTTTGCTGCCAGAAAATAAAACAACATGTAATATTGTTTACAGGGAAGCGTTGACCCAATAAATTTAATGGCGTTTGTTATTTTCCTTCAATCCCCGTGCAAAGCCTGGGCAGGCTGCTAGTCTAAAATAAATCATTTCTAAACTTGGGAATATATTAACAACTTTCAATCCAGACCTGTCTGACGCTAAGGACATTTTCTTACAGAATTAATTTATTTAACCTTTCCAAGCGTACAAGTTGGAAAATATGTTACAGAAATAGTAGCTACCAGTACTAATTCTCTTATTTGGATTAGAGAAATACCATACAATTTGTATGTACCTAACTACAGCTGTTGTTGCATAATGTTTTGAAATACATTCGTGTTGTCTTAACTAAATCTTATGATATAAGATTTCTAAATACGAAAACGTTTACAGTTTCTTAAATATGAATGGTATGAAAGTAACAAAAGGTACGAATAAAACTTAAAAGTATTTTAATTTACTATCTAAACAAACCTTGATCATAATGTAAATTTAAAATTGGTTAACCAACTTTAATAAAATATTTTACTTTTAAGACTTACACTAACCAGATAGGTTATCGTCTCTAAAGACAAAAATTCTCTAAAGACCAACAAAAATTAACAATATGACAACCTTTCTCATTCTGAAAAACGCTGCTTTCATATTGAATAAATAATAGGCAAAACAACTAAATAACACTCTTTTTTTTATTTGTTAATTTTTTATCTTTATCTGGTTGTCAAAAGCTAAAAGCAAACAAAAAATATTTTTTTAATTTATTTAAATGTTGTTAGGTATTTTCAGATTAAAGACAACACGTATGACGTATGAAAGACATATGAGAGTTTGGATCTTTTTCATATTTTTAGCTCTGAGATCTTTACAAAAATGTAACTTCTGTTTGTTCTCCGTAAGACATCTTGACTATCACATATCCTTGTCGTAACGGCTCATTGCAATATCTTAATCACAAACAAAATTATTGTATATAACAAACATTCCTTGCAGCTTGTCCATTCTCCCCTTGTCTCGGGAAGACAGTGAACAAACATAAGGAAGGAAAGTAAATAAATTTAAATAAAACAATAATATTAAAAACAATTTTTTTTTAAATAAGATATTCTGCTGACAAAAAAATACTTAAAAATGAAAATTTATGACAAGCTATACTCTGCCAAATCAATATTGAAGTACACCATCCCTTTAAACGCAGGTCTCTTGTCGTCAGTTGGTTTGGGTAGAGTAGCTACATCATTCTTAATAAAAACTGTTGCCAAGGATTCAGACGTGAAACCCTTCTGGTAGATAACGTTAATAACTGCAACATACTTTCTAATGCTTTTTTTCCGTATATATTCGAAATAAATAATCCTCCTTGGAACCATTCTTGTTCTTCGTGTCTTCTACCAACTAGAAACTGTCATCCGAAAAATGGTGTGTTCTTATCGTCAGACGAGTTATCCTGCAAAATTTTTTCGCGACCGCTTTTTTTTATTTGCTCCAATTCTATCTTATTTTGTCTTATTTTTTCTTGTAGTTAAAATTTGTCCCGGATGAGAAATCATCCATGAATCAGCTGCTTTGGTCTTGAATGTACCAAAAACTGTTCTATCTAGAGGTTGGTGTTTATTGAATGTATGGGGTAGAAGTGCAAACATTACTATCCCATTAGTCCTGGAAAACTCAAAGGCACGTAAGACTCGTGGTTATCCATGATTAGAATTGCGCGGACCGATGTGTTACATTAAACATGTCTTAGAAAATGATTTAACAATTCCTTTTATTATCCTAGCAGAGTCAAACCTATAGTGAGGAAATATGGAAACTGGTGGCAAATCATTTAAATTTCTACAAATTATCCCAGTATGAGTCATTAATTCGCCTTTTTCTCAGGATGTTACTTTTCTTATTTGATGTTCTTCCCTGTTTCCCAGTATCTTTTGAACTCTTTTTACAGTTTTAACACCCGCTTGAAAAAAATCTACACCTTATATTACCTTATCTAGATTGAATACTTGTGACACTAATTTACTTCTTTTTAGTAAGCTTTCTTCTCCATAATCTTCTGTTAACTTTGTTCTTGATGTAGGTATTTTTGTTCATATTTGTGAAATTAATGTTTTGTATTGTGAACTATATTATTCTTTCTTTTAATCTGCTATTCCATCCATTCTCTTTTTTTATTTTATCCTATTATTCTATTGATTCTAAAATATGCAGTTAGTTAAAAGCAGTGTGCATTAGCGCCATCACGATATATTGAAGCAGAATGATAGATGGTGTGCTATTACCGTACATTACACATAGCTGGGACATAATGTTAAACTACAAACATAAAAGCGTGATTGATTATAAATTGCTTTGACAGGTATTTTGTATTATTTTCCTAAGAGGTACATTTAATAATATTATTCAGAATCTGAAGCAATAAGTTAATTATAACCTTTACTTGCGTAACAATAGTGCACAAAAACTATATACCATGGAATAAAAAATAAATACTAATTAGTAAATTTCTTACCATATAAAAATTGTCAAGGCTTCACTTACTTTTACAGCTCCTTGTTTAATATAAGTAACACTATTTTTCGAATTGTCAAATTTTCATAAATGTTCCTTTATATATGTACAATTAACTTTTTTACTGATTTTTATATTATCTGTAACTTTTTAAAATTTAAAGCTTAGAAATATTGTTTTATTATTTTTCTAAAACCGGTCAGAAATTAGTACTTTCCTATTTTAAGATCAGAAAATCTTTTTTTGTCAGACAAGGCTAGAAAAGAAAAATGAGTCCGGTAATACTGGAAAGGGACTCATGGAACAATGGCCCCTTAATCCAAGGGGAGTCAATTTGGTATCCCGATGGCTTAAAGACTGAGAAAGACAGGTCAGGTATATACAGTAAAGGACACAGGATAAAAGTGCAACTAAGTCTAGGTGCGTATGCCACAGTGTTTCAGGCTAAAGATATGGCCATACAACACTGTGCAACGGAGATCGCAAGTCAGGGTATAATGGGTAAAACCGTAGTCATATACTCGGACAGCCAAGCAGCTCTAAAGGCGATAGTCTCAGCACAAATAAGCTCACAGCTAGTGTGGGACTGCGTTTGGGCCCTGACACATGCCACAAGTCAAAATTCTTTGACATTGGCATGGATACCAGAACACTCAGGTTTTCGAGGCAATGAGAAGGCTGATAAATTGGCCCGAGTGGGAGCTAATACCCCAACGATTGGCCCGGAACCATTCGGCGGAGTTGCTGACACATCCAGAAAGGCAGCCATTGAGAAATGGAGGCTAGAGAAGGCCCAGAAGTGGTGGGAAAAATTGCCTGGCAAGCGTTAAGCCAAAGTCTTCATAAAGGGACACTCGGCGAAGTTTACTGCAGAGCTGCTATCACAAAGGCGAAACGATGCCAGAATGATTGTCAGTCTCTTGACAGGACATTGTCGATTCAGAAAACACATGAGTCAGCTGAACTTAGCAGATGAAGACATGTATCGATACTGCCAAGAGGAAGAGGAAACCGCATTTCATGTCCTATGCCAATGTGAAGGCCTTGCAAGGACGCGGTATCTAGTACTGGGAGAGTAGAAACCGGCTTCGGTTAAGTTATGCGGAGTGGCCACTGTCAAGGCTTTTAAGTCTCATTAAGAGGGCAGGGCTGGACAAGGTTCTCTAATCCTATTCTCGAGATAATGGGTGGTCACAATAGATCTGCAAAGATCGCAGTGATACAGGCTAACAGCCAACCCAATAAACATCTAATCTAGTATATTACGACCCACGGCTAAAAAGTTGGATCTATATTCCACGCGTTAGAGCATGCAACTTTTTGGCCATGGGTTGTATACTATTTTTCTTGATCCCATCCAAACATAGTCCGCAGAGCGCACTGTAATTCAAGCAAGCCATAAAAGTTGGACTTTCTGGAGCGAAGAGCTGCCAGAAAGTGCGTATTTTCGGGTAGGGGATCAAGAAAATCTGTAATTTAAGCAAGCCATAAAAGTTGGACTTTCTGGAGCAAAGAGCTGCCAGAAAGTGCGTATTTTCGGGTAGGGGATCAGGAAAAAGTTTTCACCGGACTGTCACAATAGTTTTATGGCCCGGTACGACAAAATGAGATTTTCTGACCCACTCTGCCAGTAAAAGGCCACTTTCGGGACTTGTTACGTAAACTACTATTAATATAAGTTTTGAAATATGTAGCGTAAAAATTACCCTTTGCTAGCTCCAGGGTTCGTGGCTTCCTTCTGGTTCTTTCTCAATTCTCCCCAAACAATAAATAAAGGGCGCAAAGTACAGACAGACAAATAAAATTGCAAAAATCAGTTTTATGTATTTATTTAAGATAATAAATATATGTACCTAATGAATGATTAGTTTTATAAATAATTTTGACTCTTATCTTTGTGTTCTCTTGGTCTTCGGACGGAGTTTTGATCGGGTCACTGCTGTGGTCTAAATTAAGGGTGGTAGAATTTCTTCGTTGATGCTACTTTGAAATTTCTATCAGAGTGGACTGTTCTCCGGAGTGAAGGAACTGACGTTTTCTTTTCCTGTGGTACCACAAGAGGAAATGCTGTTGGAATCCACCGGTGTTTTCTCAGCGAGATAGTTGGTAATTGGTACAGTCTCAGCAGTCTCTGAGAGGTATTTCAAAATATTTTCTACTGTCCAAGGTACAAAAAAAATAAAATTAAACGCCGACCTTTCCATAATAAATATCGATCAAATCGCTCATAGTCTCAACAAAGTTCGAGAAAAAATTATTTATTTTTTAAAAACTACAAAAAACTGACTTAACAAGCGATTGAAATCAAATATTTAAATGTTAATAAAATCTAAAACTAAATTACAAAAATAGTATTCACCGATTTTGGATCATTACAAACTAAAATTGTACTAATTAAAATATTTACTCACCGATTCGAAGGGTGTAGAAAATTAAGAAGCCAACTTTTAAATATCAGTATGAAATGAAAGAATATAGCGTCGAAACTCATCAAGAAACCACATTACTCCTACTCATATCAGATAAGGTAGACGCGTCGACGCAAAATGACAATGAAATTTATAAAAATAAATAGGCGAGGAGCAAGTCCCATAACGAACGTTACAAATAATATTATTTTTTGTCGCTTTTTTTAATTACTATAAAGTGTGGCTTAAAGATCTTTACACAAAATTTATAAGTCAAAAATAAGTATTTGAAGAATTATGTAAGTATTTAAAAACGCTGTTTTTTTAAAGTGTTTAAAATTCAACATATTATCACCTTGCTTTTAAAACATTAAAATGATATTATTTTAGTTGATTTTTAAAAATTTAAATCGGTATAACTCCTTTAGCTTTTGTAGAATCTGGTTTTGTAAAAGGAAAAACCGTTTAGAATTACTTCTTTTTAATCCATACCATCTACCTGGCTTTAAAATTCCATTTAATAATTGATAAACTAAAAACTGGATAGATTTTAATCAGTTTACTTATACCACAAAAACATATAATATAGACTTAAGTGACAAGAAGGTTGCAAATTATTAGAAGAAAATAAATTATTGCAACAAACAATATATAAAGAGGATATTTTTAAACCTAAATAAAAAAGTTGATATGCTATTTATATCGTATTATTTAAAGTCATTTAAAAAACAATGTATCGATAAAACAGAATATTATCTATCTATATTTTTTACGCAACAAAAATGGGTTACATTAGTGATGGTACTAAAGAGCGTTTTATTCATAAAGTATAAAAGCTTTTCTTAATATATTTGTATGTTTGAATAAAGCTTTTAATAAAAATATGAAATCTCATATTTGTATGCAACCCATCCTAGACCTTCTCGTTATTAAGGCATAATAGAAAACAATATAACAAAATTACCCTTTATTAAGAATTTATGGCTAACCCTAACGTTTCCGTCATATAACGTTGCCGTACATTAATTAAAAAATATATTAATTTAAATTCCTCCCTCGGCAACACACCTAATTGAGTCATGTTCAGACATTACGAGAAAATTAAAAACATGTCGGGGTTTCACAAACCTGCACGCCAGATGAGAAAAGCCTTTTAACCCACAAGCCGGACGTGCATAAAGAAGAAGCTGTAATCTTAGTAACAAAACGGACGAGTTGGTTTATAATTTGTTTATATCATTTAAGCAATATTGTTATAAAAGAAAACAGAAGCCGACTTCAAAGACGGTTTCATGTTTCTAAATGAATATGAAGGACTTTTAAAAAAGTTCAAGAAATATACACCAACATTAAAATTAGTTTATGTTAGTATGTTATAAGTTAAGTACCTACTCTAGTACGAATACTTTAACAAATATACCTTCAAACGTTTTTTTTTTATTGCATCTATTACCAATTAACAAATTGGTTATAAAGCAAAAAAACGTAATACCTATTCAATAAATTGCTGAAAAAGGTTTTAATTTATTTGAAACATTTTTCAGGACATTTTGATCTGTAGTATTTTGTTGTGTCCTCTCTATCGCATGGGACGGTTGGTAGGGACCTTTCAGTCGCACAAAAAAATTTTAAAATTAATTAAAAATATCCTGGACTGAAATTCGATAGGCAACCCATATGCAATAAATTTTTCAATATCTTAAATTACATAAAAAATACGTTTGGTCCATTAACCAGCTCGGTGAAGGTTGTTCTCTATCGGGATCTTAGACTATATAAAAGACTTGTTACTCATGCATTAAAATAACTAAAAAGTTAATAAATAAAAGAAAGAGTGAAACTTATAGAATTCCGAGGAAAGCAAAGCTTTTAATGTATCTTCTGAAATTTTAAAAATAATAAGACGAGATGTTATCAAATTCAATGAATAAATAAAGAACATTGTCATAACATATAGTTTATATAAACAATATATTGTATATCAATCCAGGTTTGTAAAAAAAAAGCCAATTTATTATTTTTAATATATATTTAAGCTTTGTACAAAATTGTTTTTAGTTTCAGAATCAGTGTCAGAATCTGAGCTATCACCAATATCTATTCTAGTGTTGCCCAAATGCAAGAACAAGACGAGACTTAGCCAGGCTTGGTCTTGGTCTTGCGCCAATACACCTGGTCTTGGTCTTGGTCTTGGTCTTGCGCTCCCAGTCTTGGTCTTGGTCTTGGTCTTGCAGCAAGAGTCTTGCAAGTCTTGCATTTACCTATTTATTAAAGTTTATTTTAAATCTTAGAAAAACGTATTAGAATTGGAACATTGTGAGCTTGAATTAACATAGCCATAGTAAAGATCAAGCAGATTAATAAATTACTGAAGATTTGATAAGAAATTTGAAAAATCAACTGACCTATATGTCGTTTTTCATGGAAGTAACTGTTTCTTAATAATAATATCTTATAATTAAGAAACAGTTACTTACACATTCCAATTTGATTTTTTACATGTCTAACCCGAGTTACTCGAGTCCCTTCAGCAACATGAAAACAGCTAGTGATCTTCAAACAACTGAGCTGATTTTACACCATGTACCTATACACCGAACTGTTACACCTAACTACTCCGTGAAATAGCGCTAAGTCCTAGCTGCAAGACGCAAGAGTCTTGCAGGCTATGTCTTGTTCTTGCTCAAGTCTTGCACGGTCAGTCTTGGTCTTGGTCTTGCTAAAAATACGCGGTCTTGTTCTTGGTCTTGGTCTTGCAAAAACGCAAGATCAAGACCAAGACTGCAAGACCAAGACCGAATTTGGGCAACACTAATCTATTCTGATTGTTGAAATATCAATATCAACGATATTTTTTTCTCGGTCATACCACTATTCAAGGATTTGATGGGTAGGTATGTCTCACACATTTCTCCCAAATATTTGCATATTATTGGTTAAGTGCCTCTTTTGACATATTGATAACAGCATTATCAGAATGCTCATCAGAATGTACTTATTGTAATATGTGTTTTAGAATTTTCCCAAATTAATTTAATAGCATTGAATTCGGAATGGTATGGAGGTAATCTCAACACTTCATGACCATGTTCTCGTAGTAACTTACCAATGACATACACCTTTCCCTTTCTATTTATTTTTACAATTTGTAATAATTCAGGTTTTGTAAGTTTTGCGTGAAACTTAATATTGTTTATTGCTAATAAGGTAACAATTTCATCTTTGTATGAAGCAGTGGAAGGTTGTTTCTCTGAAAGAAGACTGTGGTATGAAGCATTATCCATCATAATCCATGATGGCTCTTCTAAATTGGAAATTAATTGTGTAGTGTTCATTTCTTTATAATAATCAGCTGCTTTAGATTTTAATCAAAATAATAAACCTACTTCAGAGACACATCCATAGGACGAACCAGCGTGGACTACTATAAAACGTTTACCATTATAACCTTCTGATTTTCGTACACTTTTAACACTTTCCTATTCCCAAGAATTTGTTTTATTTTTCTTTGAATAAATTCATGTTTCATCCAAAAAAAAAAAAAAAATCTCTTGGATGCGCACTCTTAAGATCTCACATATATTTACGAAGAAATTTCCAGGCATACTCTAAAAATAAAAACGCATGAAATAATATTATTATAATTATGTTTGTCGGAGTTATAGCCTGAATCAAATAATTAAATGTAAATTTAGAGGTTAGAAAATATTGCGTCTCATTATTAGCTTATTAATAACTAGTTGTACTCGCAACGTCGTTCGCGTGGCGTGTGATTGTTGTATAAAAATTTCTTACCCCACCCCATTTAAGGAATGGGAGAGAAATATTTTTATACACCAGATGTTAAGTTGAAAGAAGACAAATACATCTGTGAAAACCGCATTCGAATCGGATCAGTAGTTCTCATGTGATGCGCGCACAAACAGACAGACAGACAAAAAAATCTAACCACATTTTTGGGTTCTATTTCGATGTACCCGCGACGTCGTTCGCGTGGCGTGTTGATTTTTGTATAAAAATTTCTTTCCTCACCCCGTTAAAGGGATGGGGGGGGGGAGAAAGTTTTATACACAAAATGTTAAGTTAAAAGAAGACAAATACGTCTTTGAAAACCCCATTCGAATAGGATTCGAAATAGATTTCATGTGATGCGCGCACAAACATATACATTTCTACAGTTTTATTATATGTATAGATACATATTTGCCTCAAGAATTCGAATATTAAAATTACAGTTAAATATAGTCTTTATAACAATTCTATTAAAAAAAAAGAGTGTGCGTGTAACCATTACGCGCGATTGAAGTAAAACTTCTTGACGTACGTATCGGAAAATAAATATTTAATTACAATTCAATTATATTTATTGTCTATATACTTTACAAAAAATGAGATGTTATATTTATGTTATTCATTAGAAATAGGAATTTAAAAGTTATCATTATTTTTTATATATGAAATAATAGGTTTATGATAACTAAAATGTGAAACATAGATTTTACTCTCTAAATACCATTAATGGATTTGAAACCGTTTGAAAATTTTGAAAATTTCATAAATAAATTTTGAAAATTTAAGCTTCTCCCATAGCTGAAACCACACCGTTACTTCCATCAGAATCTTCCGTTAGAATCTAACATTAGAGTTACCCCTAGTCGCGCCTAGTAGCTGTATCTACCTTATTGTAATACAACACAACACAAGAGCCTTCGATAGTTAGATAACCATTTCATTTTATAGCATATTCCATAAAATTTAAAATCCTGAGTTGAGTTTGTTTTCTTCAGTTTTACGAAGGATCTGTTATTGCTGGTAAAAGATCAGCCATCCTGACTAGTGGTTTTATGGCCCTTATGGCTACCTAACCAAACCTAAAATAAGTATAACCAAGTGTTAAAACATTTCGAATATTATTATTTTATGAACAAAAACGTGCAACATGCTTGTTTACTTAACGTAAAGCTTTCCTATAAACAATTATTTACTATTATAATATGTATGTATGTATATAAACTTACTTAATCAAATCATAATGAATGTCGCTGTCTCGTCTTTTTTTTATTTTCATTTTTTTTCAAATCTCTCTGGCGCTTATAATATGCCCTTTGACGTTCACAATTTCTTTTTCTTTTTAGCTCTTTAAGTCTATAAAACGAAAATAGCTAGGTATAAATAATAGGTATAAATAATTAGGTATAAATAGTGTAATAACACACCAAAAATAAAATGTAGGCATATAGAGTAGGTACTCACTCATTGTCATTCAATATTTTTATCACTTTCTTCATTAATAAATCCACTTTGTTTATTCATATTTAAAACAAACACTTTATACACAAATTTAAACTATTTACCACCAATGTATTTTGGTTGACAAGATGACAAGCTGTCAATTCATACAATTGCAGATTTAATTTTATTTAATATACTTAGTAGGCGGAATCGTGTTAGGTATTTTGTATCAGGTTTTGTTTCCGGTACTCGGTACATTAGAATGACGTCACGTCCGTTAGAATTACTGAATTACCCGTAGTCGCCGCTAAAGAAGTTTTACTTAAAAAAAACAGTTTAATTTCCAGGCTTAAAATTGAATTTAAAAGACGAATATTACAACAATCACTTGTAAACACACTACGAATATGTTGTTATTTGTCATTTACAAAACTAGAAATTATCAATCAATAAGAATTGATCATCGGCCTTCATCATACACACATTCTGTTGTTCAAAGACAAGCGTTTCAATTATATGGTTTTAAGTTCTGTAAGTAGAAAAGAGACGTAATATAAAAAATAGTTTGTGAATAATTTCATGTTTGTGCAAAGACCCGACGGACAAACTATACATAAAATTAAATTTATGCATATACCTGGATTTGCATTCACATGTCACTGACTTCATTTTGACGTATATGCAAGTAAAAGCAATACGGGGTTAGAATGAAGCGTAGTTGCCAGGTTTAACTTAGGAAGACTTACTATCTTTGTCTTATTAACGCGCAATAGAAATAGATACTTTTAAGAAAAATGGCAACACTGGTAAACATTATTAAGTGCGCTAGTGCAGCTTGCCATTTGTCTTAAAAGTATCTCTTTCTATTGCGCGTTAATAAGACAAAGATAGTAAGTCTTTCGAAGTTAAACCTGGCAACTACGCTTTATTCAAATCCCGTATTGGTTCTACTTGCATATACGTCAAAATGACGTCAGTGACATGTGAATGCAAATCCAGGTATAGCAAATATGTAGCTTCATCTAGGTAGATTTGTTTAATTTAAATATTTAGCGATTTTAGTTAGAAACTAACCTATTCTGTTAATACCAACCAAGTGTCGCATACATTTGCCCTAATTGTTGTAAAGCAATAGCTGAGAAACATTGTTTAAACTTATTGACGAATTTAACTATTTTCATTCAAAATTTCAGATACGAAAAACGACCTATTTGCTTCGATTTTAGTGTTAATTTTTTTTTATAACTAAGTTTACTATATTCTCAGTTATTTGTATTTATTTTTAAAAAAAAAAACACACTTATTCACGTATCTTATATTACAAAATACAATTAAGTAATAATCTTTTAAAATGGAATTATCTTCTACATTGGTGTCATAAAAAAAGTTTGGAAAACTAGCCCGCCCCGTCGAAACTGCATACATATTTTATAGCTTATACAACTTGTGAGGTAGGTACCTTTGAAAGGAGAAAAGCAGATATTGGGTTAGTAAATATTAGGCTTATCATATATAAATGTTTTATGACCGGCTTTATTGAAAGTCGCTTTGTTTTGCTTAGTACGTAGCTACAACTACCTAACTGTTGAAGCTTACTGATGGACTAAACTTTTATTGCCGACGGGGCAAGTTGAGTAGGTATTAATCTCTGGAGAGTGTTTTACTCCATATACCTGTGAAGTTGAGTTTTGAAACAATTCGGGACTACCAAATTAAAATGATAAACCCCGGATGAAAGGCAAATGGCGTTAACAATTACCCACAATTTATGTATTATTTTGTTTACCATTTATGTATTTTAAACAGGACATAATTAGTCGGAGTGTCCGATTTGAAAGAAATTATATATTTTTGTTACTCATTACTTACTAACAGAATTTAACTAAAAATTATCTAATCAATAGTTTGGACAGTTTACACTTGTTGAAATTTAGAATTTACACAAACAAGAAAATAACCTCAAAAACATTCTGCAGTTTTGATTTAGTCTATCGATTCTTAAGTTATTTTATATAAAAGTCGTAAATTTTTTTAACAGTTATTCTATTATTATGAATTTAATTTTTCTGTTGCGTTTTAATAATTTTCTGAAATTACACAATTGAGTAACTAATGCTATTAACGGGCTCTTTCAGCCAATAGAACCAGTAAAACTTGGTATTAAAAACAAAGATTTATTTCAAAAAAATATATACAAATAAAATAAAATAAAACATGATTTTACATTGTAACATTTTATTATGGATGTAAATGGTTCGTTTTAAAGTTCACTGTTGCGAACGGCACTCAGTTGGTCGGTAGAGATCGAGCGTGGGTTCGTTTGAGCTAAATAAAAAATTATAGAAGTCATGTTAAAAATCTGGTGTCAAATTAATAGTTTAACAAAAAAATGAAGAATTAAGAAAATAAAAGGAAAAAAGAAGGGCGCCACTTATTTTTTATACTGTGGATGGAAAAAATAAGATACCCGGAAAAAAAAATATATTGTGTAGATAAGGTAACCCGGTAGATTACTATTACGAAATTTAAAATTACACACTTATACCAAATGAACAAAAATACAAATAATAAAGATAATACTTACAATTCTTAACTTATCCTTATGGCTTGCAACAAAACTTGTTTTACAAGAAAATTTAAAATAAAACAATATTTAGTTACGTCGACGATCGGCTTTGTAGTCGTTTACTTAATCGAGTGACTCATTTTGTTATACGGTCGAGAAAAACTATCAAGAAGATGTTTCTTGCTGTAGATCTTGGATATGGTACCATTAAATCTATTGAGACAGTATGCCAATGCTTTTCTACAGTTGCCGGTTGCTTCTTTTCTACCGGTTGCATTTGTGACGGTTTATACTGGAGACGTTTTGTACATTTCCTGACGTAGTTCGCTATTTGCTTAAACATCTTTGGCCAATAGTACTTTTGTGCTATTCGACAAGTGGTCTTAGTTATTCCTAAATGACCCACTATGTTGATACCATGGTTCTCTGTCAATATTTCCCTTCTTCTATATTCTGGTACGCATAATATTTAAGGGTTCTGGATTTGTTAAATTCTTCCGTTGATTAGGTATTTGGAAATCCGGACATTTATCCGGTTTTCTAAGTATCCATTCAAATAGTTTGTCGTACCCTGCATATGTTTCTGTTGCTGATGCTGTTAAGGTTTGTCACAAATTGTTTCTTGAGGTTGTGGACTCTTTTTCTGTAGATAACTTCGAAAACGGCCTAAAGAATTTTTAAGATTTTTGAGTCACTTTAAGGATTGGTGATCTGAAATCACTTTAAACTTTTATTTCCTAATATCTGTCCTCAATTGCCCTATGCCGTATAGTATTGGCAAATATTCTTTTTGGTTGTGGAGTATCTTATTTCGGCAAGTGTAAGAGTACGACCAGCGTACCTATGCGATAACCTTTTTCTCGCCGTCTTCTTTTTGAGTTATAGCAACTCCAAGGCCACAGTTTAATGCATCTGTTTGCAAGTAGGAATGTCTTAGTAAAATCCGGACAGGTTGAGACGGGTGCTGACATCAGTTTTGTTTTAAGTTCCATTAACGCAAGTTGTTGCTTATTGGTTCATTTCACTATTAATTCTTCTTTAAAAGCATGTTTAACGCCCTGCTATTGTCGAATAATTTTCCATCAACCGACGATACCATGAGGTAATTCCTAGAAAACGACAAAATTGGCGTACATTCTTTGGCGCTGCGAGCTCGGTAAGTATGCTTGTTTTTTGATGTGTCCCAAATATCTTAGCTGTGGCTGACAAAATGTACATGCCAAAGTTTAGCTGCAAGTTTGCTTTTCTTAGCCTACGGAAAACGTCATTCAAGTGGTTAAGATGTTCTTTATGTGTTTTGAATAATGTTATATAATAAAATACAGAAGCCATAACTATTTTAACTGATTTCATGTTTAATTACTGATCTAAACTTTTTTTTTATTTTGTTAAACAAAGACTTCCTTTAACAATTAAAATTAAACCATATGATGGAAACTGCTCGCTAACTAGTATGAATGATATTTACTAAGAATAACTGCTAGGGGCGCCATTTCTTTAGTTTTCTAAGAAATTATTGACATGCTCTCATATGTTAGTATAAACTTAGCTAACAGAAAATTGCAAGTTTATGTATTAAAGTTCAGTTTAGCTTTGTAAGTAATAACAAATTCACACTATACTAATTAATGCATAATTTTAGGAGACTAAAATCCACCGCTGATTCGAATATTACAATTTAGTAAAACTTTGGGAATATCAACAAACTCCAACTCGTGAAAATGTAATGCATTCCATATCACAAAGCAATAACTTCACTTTGGTAACAGTTACCTATCTAGTTAAAGCTATAAACACGAAACAAACTGGGATGATGGTGAAGAAATGCATATCTAATCAAAAGCTAACTAACAACGTTTGCAAAGTTGTTCGGTAGAAATTTCAAAGTTATTATCTACTAAGAAACTATAGTCTGTGGTTAAACTTTCTCTAGTTAAGTAAGCAAAGTAAGGATATAGGTTTGGTACACTTTATTTAGGTTTCATTCTGGTACGGTAAATATACAATATTGTAGAAGATACTACGAAGAGTGTACTTGAGGAAATACGAGATATCAAGTAACATTTAGTTTTATTACATGAGGAATAGGTAACTAAAACTGCTTTACAAATTACATATTCTAAAAAAATACATTTGTTTATTGATGTACGAAAATAAGCAACATATGCTATTATTATTTATTGATTACATGCTTAATTAAATACGAATACATTAGTTGTTACCAAGAAACCTTTTAATAAATTTTTAACAAGTAAAATATTATACCTTACCTATGCCTCAAATGTCATATAATGCTCACATAACAACCGGAATATTTATGGCCTTCGGCAGGTTTTAGTCATTATTTTAGTGTGGTGGTGGCCAAACTGAAATAGCTACTACACGATTTTGTAATAAAACGCAAGCACTTTTGCCAACATTACCCTACACAAAAATCTTTTTCGAACCATGCTAGTATTTTATGAGTAATATGGACCGGTGCTACTAGAAAACTTACAAATAAAGTGGAAATGGATACAGGTCTGGACTACCAAAAATTATAAACCTCGAAACTAATTATATGATAAGTTCTTTGCAACAATCAAATCAATTGTATTGCTTTATACTTAATCTCGAGTGTAAATTATCTACGATATTATAAAGGAATTAAAGTTAAGCATTATTCTCTGATTAATATTATCGAATGGTTTAATAAAAAATTTAATAACTGATAACAAAACACCAACCAACATGTGCAGTATTTTGAGTCGTTTGGTAGTAAACTAAATGACATCTAATTTGATTTTCGATTAAATTTATTGAGTAAATATTCCACTACAGATATCATAAGCTAAGAAGTAAAATAAACAGATAAGAAAAATTATAGTAAATCCTAGACGCTCTAATTAATTTAATTTCGAATTGCATTAACTTTTATAAGAATTTAAAACCTTGGAATAAAAAACAAACCAGATTTTAAAATTTTTTAGGAATTAAAAAATAAAATAAGCAATTCTTTCATTTAAAAAAAATCTCTTAAAAACGTTGTGAAGATAATTTTTTAACTATTCTCTTTGATTCAGTTGATTAAATATTTTAAAATACTCTCCATGACTATTAGGTACTTACTATTTTAAAAGATACAAATGTAATTAAGAAATATAAAACAAATATGAATTCTACTTTCCAGGTTGTACATAACTTTTTCCTTTAATTACAGGAAGAGATTAACCCTTTTAGTTCTGGTAGGTTACACTCTGGTTACTAGCCAGTTAAACGGAAAATTACTTTCTTCATTAAGATTTCATCAAAAAAACAAATTCTAGACAGAAGGTAGAACAGATTTTTGTGTTTTTTTTTATTTTGGTTTTTATTTAGGTTAAAATCTAGATTAAAAATAATGATAATAAAATATTTATAAATATAGAACGAGGTTGCCTTCCGAGATTTGCCCACCAGGTTGATAGGTCACTTCCCATTCTTTGGACACGTGTTCCGGTTCACTAGCAGATTCCAAAAAATCGAGTTCTTGCCACTCTGTGGGCCTATACCTGCGTCAGTTGTGTTTATTTGTGTAAGTGATAGAAATCGGTTTAGTAAACTACGCATTCAATACAAAACATTAACATTTGCTGAAAAAATCGCTGTTATTCGTGAAGTGCAACAGGGCGTTATGATAAAATGTGCCAGTGCTAAAAAGTATAGGATAGCACCTATAACAGTGTCTATGTCTTAAAAAATAAAGATAAAACAAATAAACAAAGCTTTGATGAAAATCGACAGCAAAAGAGTCAGAGCCCCAGATAATCCAGAAGTGGATGGATGTGTGCGTAAATGGTTTAAGCAAGTTCGGAATAAAAAAAGGCATTATCTCGGCCCCTTGGCTGATTAAAGTTTGCTGTAGGTTTAAAGAAAAGTGATTTTAAGGCAAGTACCTGTTGGTAAAAAAACATAAGCTGTAAGTCTCTATGTGGTAAAAGTGTCAGTATAAATCAAAAAGCATCAAATGTTTGGAAAGATAATGTGTTAAGAATGATAAAAAAAAGACATTTTTAATGTAAATAAAACAGTTTTTTAACTGCACTCAAAGAAATGATTGTTAGTTAAAGCCAATCTGGATAGCACTGAAAAGTTGCCTTCACTTATGATAGACAAATTAAGTTATCCAAGATGCTTTAAAAACGTCAAATCTAAACCGATCGAATATAAAAAAGCAAGAATGACGTCGGAGGTGTTTTATGAGTGGCTATTTAAACTTGAAAAAACCTTTCGTAAACAGAACTGTGCTGCCCATAATTTAATTCTAGTTATAAACAACATTGAGGATATACTTTTCCAACCAACACGACGCGACGTCAGTAGTGCAACCAGTGGATCAAGGCATTTTTAAAACTTAAAACATTTATTACCGGCGACTTGTTGTCCAAACACTATTGACTGATCCATTAGTAAAAAACACCAGCTTAAAGAAGTCAACAGACTTCAAGCAGCAAGAATGTGTCACAACGCATGAGATCAAGTTTTACAAAAAACTCATTAGAAAATTTGAGCCGAAACCTAGTGAACTTTTAGAAGAATACGTTCCTTCTATACACCTGTTAGGTGGGAATCCACAATTCTTGTCAGCTTTAAAGAGTATATTAATTTAGACAAAGATATTAAAGAAGAAGTAAAGAACAAAAACAACAATGAACTGTCAGAAGTAGAAGAAAAGCAAGATATTGAAGAGTCTTTGATTCCTACAAGTGTCAGATGCCATTCAGCACTTAAGTTAGTTTCGACAGTACAATAAAGAAAAAACTGATATAAGTGACGCTATAATTTATTTATTGAATGTAAACCTTAAAACAATCAGTTCTGCAAATCAGTCAGTTATTCCCCAATACTTTGATAAATTTTAATTAGTATTAGGTCACTTAAGTTTACTAATATATCCAAACATGTATTAATTAAAAATAATAAAACCTTATTTGTAAACAATTTTAATGCATTAATATTTTCCTTTTGTTAAGCAAAAAATACAATTAAATATGACAACTTTTATAAATTCAAATTTTTCGATATGTTCCTTCAACTTCGAATTATCCGATTTCTGGTTTATATATATATATATATATATATATATATATATATATATATATATAAGAAATGATAATGAACTAAAAGAATTATATTTATATCTATCGGATCTCATGATAGAGTGCTGTCCTGATTTGTTTGTAAAGCCAATGTGGCCGGATATTGGGGCCGGAAGGTCGTACAACTACCAGCAGACCGCAACAACTCGACTATTACTTTCTTCGGTTAAAATGAAAAATATGCGTGGATAAATTGGGTCTTTCTGTTCCGGACAAAGGCGTATATTGTGATGTGAATACGCACTAGGAGGAAAGGAGAGCAAAGAAAAGGTTTTTAGCTAGGTAGCCGTGACGGAGGTTTAGTCGTTTGTTCACTGATTTTGATAAACTGGATCGTTTTATGAATAAAAAGAGTGCATTGAATGAGAAAGAAATTTGCTCGAATATAGCTAAAGCACGAATACTCTATGTATCTAACCATTATAATCGAATTCTGTATTATGTTACTATGGTTACGAAATGCTTGATCAACTTTTAAGCTGTTCCTAAAGGTATTTGAAAATTTCGAATTTATTCTTGGGGAAAGAATTATAAAAGATTTTTAAAAGGATATTTTATAGAAACTGCACCAACTCACAAACTTAGTTTTGCGCTACAACATTCATTGAAACCTGAGTACAACAGTGCCTGATAGATTCGGAAAATGTGATTTTCTCAAGCAATTTATTATTTTGTTATTTACTGATTCCGACTAATACTTAACTTCATTGTTTCATCCTTAATCTCTTCCTCAAAATCCAAATAATAAAAATTTTAGTTTTGTTCAGTTCTTTTTTACATTCATTTAATTAAATTTCACAAAAAAAGTTTATTCACAGGATTTCATATTTGTCGAATTTTTCGCTACATTCATATTTCAACCCATGCGAGAAATACTTTTATCTACACTAGTTTCTAAATCCTTAGATTAATCAACGGTCACGAAGCACCAGTTCGAGTAAGCACGTATTGAAAATTTTACATTTCCTAGTTCGAATATGCCAAGTAATAATTTTAGTTTTCCGTTAAAGTTTTCACTTAGTAGAGTTTAATCACCCTTTATATTTATATTCTGAGCACAAAATGTACATTTTAATTTATTGTTGGGCCCGGACATTTAGAATTAAGGATAGATTTGACACTTTTATACAGTGTAGAAAAATACACATATAGTATATTGTAATACAAGTGTTACAATGACAGGTTTCGTAGTACGAGTGAAGTTTGTGAAACAAACCGCGAAGCGGTGAGTTTCGCAAAGAACGAGTACTACAAACCGTCATTGTAATTCGAGTTTTACATACTATTTTTTATAATGAACTTTTAAAAGTATAAAAAAATAAATAAAATGACAGTTTTTCGAAATATTTATTTACGTTGGTGATCTTGACACTTTTGACACTTGACAGTATTAATGATTTTAAATTTGAATGTTTGTCAAATTTGAATAAAATATTCTGAATTTCGCAATATCGCTAATAATGTAGTTAATACAACATAATTCTTGATTGACTACCTGAACTTTCGTTGATAATCAGTGCAGTGCAACCAATTGTGTAAAACAAAAAGTTACCAAAAACAGTGTTACAATGAATCTATTTCGATACTGTTTTTAGTGTCGAAATAGAAACTTTGTGAACGTAAATTATAAAAAATATGTTGAAGAATTGTTTACGAAATTAATTTATGCCCTAATTCACGCAAACAATTCTATACAACGATATGAAACATATACAACTTTTTCAAGTGGCTAACATAATATATTTAAAACTAAAAGATATTTTAAATTTAATTTCAAAAGCAGAACCAATAATTTGTTTAGTATATGCGCCAATATTTGACTGATTTTTGACAAGGTATCGATTTTGGATCTAATTGAACTACTTTATGTTAATATAACTAAATAAAAAATTCAGATTTTTTCGGTATGCAGATGAAACAGTTGAATGGATTATATCGAACTGCAAAGTAATTGACGTAATTGTACTTCAACAACATAAATATCTGAAACAGGTCTTCTTAAAGCATGATCAGGTTAAAAACCTACATCCTAAGTGAATAGTCTAGCAGTCTAGACTCCTCATTAGATACACAAAGAGTCTTTCAGGTTTCAGTTTACTAATGCGCCTGGGTCAATTGACCCCAGTTATAAGCTACCATCTACAATCAAAAAATTAAAAAATAAAGAATAATAAAACATATTTCAGGGATTATTAAAGATTTTTTAATAGTTTGGAATACTGTTATGTCTGAGCCATTGCACGACCATATTTTTATGAGTTGCTTTGCAGACTAAAAATCATAATGCGGGTAAATGTTTCCAGACATTTTTCAAAGGTAACTCGATTCTGGTGTGAATAGAGCTGCCATTCAATGTCAATTTTCTTTCATAACTTTCCTAAATTGAATTTTCCGACGGCCGTTTTTACGCCTCGGGTATTTTGACTGAATAATTTTAGAGACGTTCGTAGTTTCGGATTTCTTGGTTAAGGGCTAACAGTTTATAACGCAGGTTGAATTTTAAATTAGTTGAAAAGTAACATTTCCTTTTATCTAGAAGAGAAGTCACAAAGTGTATACGTAGGTTATTTCCTCTAAACAGTTGCTTTATCAATAGTCAACATTATATGAGGAGTGACAGCAGAGTATTCAAAAATATACATTATAATTAAATCTGTATTCGGGTCCAAAATATGCATTTTGTATTTAAACACTGTTTAAAACAGTAAATGTTGTCTTATCATTTTAGTTTATATTGAATCTTAGAATAATACAAATTAAATTAATTGAATATTTTTTTTTTTTTATTAAAAGTTGGTAAAATGTGAGTTTAATTTTGTGGTGTTTTAACCGAGTACTAATTAAAACTTTCTTTCTATATTATACTAGCTGACCCGGCCACGCGTTGCTGTGGCTAAGGTTTTTGTTATATTACATTGTAGTAAACTATTTAAGAGGAACAGTAGGAGAAAATCAGTTATGGGAACCACAATGCTTTTTTACATAGATGCCATTTGTAAAAAAATACGGTGACCTCCATGACAGATTTCTTACTACCGTAAACCCTTAATACAATGAAATTTTTATTTACGAATGGAGACGGAAACGTTAAAGCTGGTATAAAAATTTACTGGATTGGGATTTGAATGGGAAGGATTTTAAACGCGATTGATTCAAATTTTCGTACAATTGATATTAATCAAAAATCAATACAAAAGAATTTTATTATTTATAGCTGTACCCGGCGCCAACAACAACTAAAAGAAATTTAAGAAAATAAAAGATAAGAAGAGATAGAAAAGGAAAGAAAGTTTATAGTTTTGTTTTACTTATCGCACCAAAAATATATCTTTCGAACTTATATTTATATGAATTCGTATAGATATCTATTAATCAGTATTGAATTTGATACATGGAAGCGCCATCTGGTGGTAACTTCCATTAATACGAATATCATATTCATCTTACCCATTAAAAATAGATCATCATACTGATTTTCATGACAATCGATTGAACGGGACAGAAGTTGCTACTTTGCAGCGCCACCTGGTGGCAAGTGGTATCAATGAGCATATCATACAAACCTTCTCCGTGGAAAAATACATATGCATACCACATTTCATGACAATCGGTTGAACAGGGTAGAAGTTGCTACTCTGCAGCGCTACCTGATGGCGAGTGGCATCAATGAGCATATCATACAAATCTTCTCCGTGGTAAAATACATAAACATACCAATTTTCATGACAATCGGTTAAACAAGGTAGAAGTTGCTACTTTGCAGCGCCACCTGGTGGCGAGTGGCATCAATAAGCATATCGTATAAACCTTCTCCGTGATAAAAAATATATATACCAATTTTCATAATAATCGGTCCAGTAGTTTTTGAGTTCATCGATTTCATACATACAAACATCCTTTTATATATATATATATATATATATATATATATATATATATATATATAATATATATAGAATATTTTTACCTTGTTATCTAGTTTTTTAGGTAATCTAGTCTTATAATCCCCATGTTGTTAATTATTATAGAGTAAAACTTGTAAAAAAGGAAAATTCCGTAAATAAATTAATAAATAAATAAAATTTATACATTCCATAAATTAAAACTATGGGTGTGATGCCACAGGTTAATTTAAGGTTTATTTAATTGAGTAACCACGTTTCCGAACAAACGATGGTCTTTCAATATAGTCTATGGCTGTGAATGACATTGACATTCGTTACGCGCGTTTTTTAAAATATGCAAAATTAAATGTCTATTTTTCAATATTTCTGAAAGATTTTCTTAATATTTTCTTCTGTAAGAACCTTCTCCAAATAATAACAAATACAACACAAAAAGAATGAGTAAAATCGGTCCAGCCATTCACGCGTGATGCTATGACCAAGGAAAACGGGTTTCATTTTTATATATATGGATTCCTAAAGAAAAATAAGGAGTATGATAAATGACATTTAATTATTCCAAAAAAATATAATTTTCTATTAGTTTAACAATGCAAGATGTTATTTAGTTATTATTTTGAGATATCTTCATAGGATTTTTAAAATTTAAAAAAAATACAAAGAAGAATATGATATTAAGAAATTAAAAAAAATGTTGCATCCGGCAGAACGCGAACCTGCAATATTTACGCTATAACGCTTAAACAGTTCAGCCACAGATGCTTCATTAATTAGTCGGCACTTTAATCTTCTTAACTCAATTCATGTCACATGTGAGACTTAGTTTTTTCCTCCTTAAGACATGTTTGCTTGACGTTAAGGAGAAAGATTTACAAATCAACAATTCAAACATTAAGTGGTTAAGCGTTATCGCATAAAGTAAAGCTTGTAGGTTCAAGTCCTGCCAATTTCTTCATTAATGTAACTTTTTTGTTTTCATACCTTCTAAATTTAAAAATGCTTACTGTTATTTTGATATTCTATTCTATACATATAATAAAACTGTAGAAATGAAAATTGTGTACATAAAAAATATTTAAAAAATAATCAGCGGGGTGTGGTACTACATCGATATAGAACCCAAGAATGTGGTTAGATTTTTTTGTGTGTCTGTATGTTTGTGCGCGCTTCATATAAAAACTACTGATCCGATTTGAATGCGGTTTTATAGATGTATTTGTCTTCTTTCAACTTAACATCTGGTGTATAAAAATTTCTTAAGGGTGTGGGGAAAGAAATTTTTATACAACAATCAACACGCCACGCAAACGACGTCGCGGTTACATTAACATAGAATCCAAAAAAGTGGGTAGATTTTTTGTCTGTCTGTATGTTTGTGCGCGCATCACATGAAAACTACTGATCTGATTCGAATGCGGTTTTCACAAATGTATTTGTCTTCTTTCAATTTAACATCTGGTTTGTACAAATTTCTCCCCCCACACCTTTAACGGAGTGAGTAGAGAATTTTTTATACAACAATCAACACGGGTAGGTACAACTGGTTAAAAAATTAGAAATATTTTTATTACTCAAAGTAGTGCTTCATTTTCTAATCAAGTTTGGTAAGTCAAACAACTTTGTAAGCTGATATAATTTTTTAACAACGTTCTGAAAACTTTGGGACTGTAAATAACTAATAAAACGATAGTGTTAAGCAATAGCGCGAACATAAAATGAGGCGGAATATTCGCCAACACAAGGAAAGCACTTAAACAGTCTATATTTCTATTATCTCCCCAGTAATTTGACAAGAAGAACGGCGTAAGAAACACAGCGATGTCAGCCAAGCCAGAGTTGGCCCATAAAATAAATCCTGAAGTGCGGTATTACTTTAATGTCTTACTAGTTCATTACGAAAGACCTAAATTTTCTGAGTCGAACAAATACTGCAGCTCAAAGACGTGTCTCGATTTTATGTGACTGGAAAACAAAAAAAGAAAACCAGAAGTAGATGGTGGGAATTTAATATGAATTTGAACATAATTCCGTCATCACAACAAAGGAGGATCAAAAATTCTACGCATTTATTTAAATTATTTATTATTATTTAGTTGGCAATTCAGTTGTTTGTAAAAATTAGATAAATTGATAACAAGTTTGTAATATCGTTTAAAATTAAATAATATTTTTAATTTTTTTGTTATTTTGGTACCTGATACTTTGCTTAAGATTGATTTGGGAGATAAATCTGATGAATCTGAACCAACATCTTGGTGTAAACCAACAAAACATATAAAGTTCAAATAAAATAATCACAGCATTTAAATCATCATCTTATTGTTTATAATTTTAACATAACATATTGGCACATTCATTTAACAAGTTTGGTCATCTCAACGAGGCGTGGAAGGATCAGAAAACGAAAGCAGTTTGCGAAAGATTACTACAAATTCTAATTGCGTAGAATTGTTACGATATCTACCATTTATATACAATTATACAGTCGTATCAAATAATTTAATATTTTCCGGAAGAATCCTCCTCGTTAGTCAACTTAATAAGTAAAGCATTTCACTAACTAGTTAGTAGAATAAATAAAGGAATCCTAAAAGGTACCTACGCTTTTTAAACTAACTTATTAATTTTTTAATGTATAAAAGATTATAAAATGTAAACTATTATTTTTGAGATAACTCTCAACGGATTTTTGAAATTTTAGAAATTATACAAACAAGAAATTATTGGTGCTTGAAGTATGTTGATTTCTTTAAGCAGGTGTTTTTTACTGATGGATCAGTCAATAGTATTTGGACAACAAGTCGCCGTTAATAAATGTTTTAAGTTTTGAAAATGCCTTGCACTACTGACGTCGTGTTAGTTGGAAAAGTATATCCTCAATGTTGTTTATAACTAGAATTAAATTATGGGCAGCACACAATGACAATGACATTTTAATAATTTCTTGCTTGTATAATTTCTAAAATTTCAAAAAACATAAGATAATTTAGAATTGCAAAATAATGGTGAAAATACACGATACTTATTATTATTAATGAATTTTAAATAAACCTCATGATCGAGACTAATATTTATAAATATATTTGCATTGATTTAATTGAGATTATACAATAACACTAAACAGGCCAAGTAGATTTTTATAGTACCTATATTTTTCATTGGCCCCGCTGCTCTGTAATTTTGTAAAACTATTTATTTAAGGTCGTAATTCGCAAGTAATGTCGAGCCATCAGTCGAAACATAAAACTTCCTACAGCCGGTTGTCTTTTCCCTTGTTCGAGTTTTCAGTTACAGATGGATGTAACTTTTTGTCGGCACTTTTAGACAATCATGCCTGAAATATTAACTCCCTTAACTGCACCGAGCGCTTTCTTAAAATTTTCTTATAATCAGAGATCTTAGTTAATGATACCCTTAAAGAGCTGTCTGAGAGTAAAAAAATAAGAGACTAAAGAAACAAAATACATCTAATTAATTATGATGTAAAATAATGCTGAATAAGACCAACATCAATAACTATCGTACTTTACATTATAAAAACAAATAATTTATTAAATTGTTTTTTTGTATGATCAATAAAAATTCAATAAATATACCTATACTACCATAAATCGGAAGGATGTTAAATGCATTTATTGCTAATACATATCATTGTGTAATTATTATAAGTAGCTATAGAAGATGCCTTGATAAATTTACGGTTTTTGACGTTATTAAAAACATTAATATTGTGGAATTAATTTCATTTGCCAACAATGATGTTACGATTATCAATTATAGAGAGGTATTTTATAGACGTACATTTATACAAATACCAGCACCGCATAAAATTTACCAAGGTCTCGCGAAAGCAAACGGAAATTGTATGAAATATAGATACAAGGAGTTCAGGAATATTTAAATCATTTCATTTCATTTACTAAAATAAATAAGGAAATAATTTTTACTCAAGAATAATAGAAACCGCAATTACTTAAACCTCAAACGTTTTAATTTTCCTTAAATTGTTAAGAGTGAATGGGTTTTAATAACTTTTTTTAAGGCGTTGTTTTATAAAAAATTTTAAAAATTATACAATCAGGCATTTTCATCGATTTAATACCCGAAATATTAAATTTAAATTAAAAGTTTGGAGTTCACCTGACTAGTTATTTATGAATTCACTTAATTTAGTCTTAGGATCGTGTAAGGTGAAATTTGGTGAAGTTCTGAGAGTGACAGGGCACTCCTTGCAACAGGTCGTTATCAAACTCAACATGGATTGCCAGACAGAAACCAATTATATTTTTCACTTTTTCCTCATCTTGTTCACCTTAGTTTATCCTATAAATTTATTGTTATAGATCACAATGACCAGTCGCGATTCAAACAGATATACAAAGTTTTTGTTTAGCCAGTGCTTTAAATTTTACTGCCTTATCCTCGCAGGATAAGGTAATAGCTGTCTGTCAAGTCCATATTCAGTTGTTTAATCCTAGCGAAAGTATTGTTTAATAACCTGGCAGTGTTAACTTTATGATAGGGAAAAAATCTTGGTAAAATAAAGTCCATGTCAGTTTGTGCAACCTGTATTGTTTTTTGCGAATTTCTCCACAAATAATCTTTGTAAATGCTGGCTCATACATTTGATTTAATACAAACGCTTAAAAAATGTAACATATTTATTAAAATAAAACTTATGTTGCTCAAGTTCGTTGTGTTTGTCATCGCTCCTGTAATATAGAGGCATCCTGATTTATTTTTCAAATGGCTATGTAAATTGTTAAGCGTTTAACGACATTATAACCACCTTTTGCTGGATGTTAAAGGCTGCCAAGGGGTTATCGGATTGTCAACGGCACTCAGGAGGTAGGAGGAGAGCGAGTCATGGGTCTGGGGAGAAAATAAGCGAGTATTGAACAGCGAAAATACTTAAGGATAGACTAAAGGTACGATAAACAGAAATCGGTAAAGGGTGCCACGTATCTTTTAAGAAACAGTTAAGAAAAAATATAAGAAACCTTGTTGGAAAGAATCTCTTAGGTTAATGAAATTATCAAAATTATTAAAAAGATATGTTATGTCTAAAGACTTACTTTAGAGGTCTATAAAACTCCTTAAATCATTGTCCTTTTGTTCTAAGTTTATATTTTTTTTAAATTGAAATTATTCTCAAATGAAATACTTAAGTAGAAATATTTACTGGGATGGTAAAGAAATGTACTCAGCACTTTACTAACAAAATAACTAAGAGTATATTTAAAAAATTATAACAAAAAATAAAAAAAAAAACACAAACAAGCATTGATCAAATATGTTAGCGGTTAAACTACCAGTATTAAAAGTGGTAATGAAAGAAATCATTTATAGTATGTTATATGACATAAAAGTGGTAGAAATCGATCTATAACTTGTTTCTTTTTAAGCAGATAGGTAATCTAAAATGTAATACCATAAATAATCGCATTATAAAACTAGTAAACTGTTAATAAACACATAAAGTCAGATATTTTATGACAAAAGTTCCAAAATGTAACGATTTAAAATTGTGGTCAACTAACAAAAAATTTTAGTGAAAAATCAAAAAGTTATTAAATCTTTCCAACATTTTAAATCAAGTATTATACCAAACATAATATTCATAAAATCTACTTGACTATGGTCTGCAAATATTTTAACACGTGATTTTTAATAAAGGAATGCATTTCTCGACACTACAACAATCAATAAAATAACAAGACTCGTACAAGTTAAGAAAGTTTGTGTATAACTTTCTTTATTATTGTTACAAGTTTTGAACACTACAACGGATACATATCATATCGAGTTTCATTTCAAACCGCAGTTCACAAACTTGGCGAGGCAGCTGTCCAAAACTATGTGCTACTGCAGGTAAACTTGACAATTAACAAGGCTTTAGTTACAAATTTGTTCCTTATGTCGAAACAATTAAATTTCGAAGTTTCGGTCTTTCAATGGAGTTTCTTTAATATATTTAAGAAAACGTGACAAATAGTTCACAACACTGATGAAATATCTAAACCTTTATGATGGGATAAAAACGAATATTAAATTATGAACAGAAAATATTCTTGACATCATTTAAAAATCATATTATTGTTATTTATAAACAAAATATTAGCTTTTTTCGAGAGTTTTCATATTTATCTGTTGGACAATTTGTAAAACTCTGATTTTACTTATATTATTCATATGTAGCATATTTTAAGAAATTTTTTGCTAATTTTATTAGTAAGATTTAACCTATAAACATAAAAAACTATATCTGTACATTAGTATCAGTAAAAAGTCAACGAAAGATAAAAAATAAATATATTTAGCAAAAGAGCACTAACTTCGATACGCGTAAATCCAACAACAATCCCACCTCTGTGGCCAATACCAATAAATCCTTTGTCCTAATCACATGGTTTACAAAAAATTCTGCGAAATAATTCAGTGTTAGATCCACATCCTGTCGCGTCCCTATCCGTGTCTGCTCGATATACGACAGAATCTGTCCAGAGCCGTAAATTTGAAAGGTACGACAATAAAAATCGTCGAAGGCCAGGCCGTAGATAAACCTGCAACCCCATAAAGGTTGCATTGATCGACCTTCCATCAGAGTTCGAAAGCAATTACCTGAAGTGGCGTGTTTAAAATCAAACTAACACAAATTGTAGTACATACGATTAGTCAATTTCTTTTTCACAAAACTATATTTTTGCTTTAAAAAATCTTTAATATATACATTACTTTATATCCAATTGGATTTAAGTTTACCGGATAGTATACGTAAAACCCAGTTGCGAATTACCTATAATATAGAAACCACTGTAAGAACAGACAATCCGATGAATTCGTCAATGATTTTCGTACATTATAAATATGAACAATGTTAATCATTGACTACGTCAGCAAAAAGTAAGATATTGAATAACGTGAAATCACGCTTTAATGCTAACACAAAAGTGGTGTAAACAATTATTTCTTATGGAGAACATCCGTATGCTTTCTACTTCGTTAAAATTCTTCTCCTCATGGCTCTGCAGCGCATCAACTTTTAGATCATTCAATCGTTCCCTATGTGAACTTAAATTCAAGTTCAAAATGTTTCTTCTTATAGAAATGGATAGAAAAAACATCTAAAATTTCGTTTATAGTTCTAAAATCTTAAAAACATTTAGTAAATTTTACGATTTTTAATAAAAACTGCAACATTTTCATCAGTTTTGAAATGTTAATGTTTTTTAACTTAAAATAATTGAATATTTTTATGTATTAAAAAATTTAACAAAACTAAGTAAATTACATAACAGAAATTTAATTGAAGAAATAATTTATTAAAATCTAATTATAACAGAAAATACATAGAAACAATCACAAATTTCGATATTCGAAAAAAAAAAAATACAAAACCTTTTTACCGTTAGGTGTAAGGTGCCTTTACGGTTATTCTATGATATGTACAAATGTTGCCCATTTTTTTTTGTTTTTTGGCATTCAACATGCTGATGCCCAAGTTATCCTTTTTTTCTAAAGAATTTTTCTGATTTCATAGCTTCTTTGGCCTCGGTTGTTTTCTTTCAATCGTGTCAGTTATTATTTCTACACACAGTTCTTCCCTAACCACATCGTTTCTAATTTTATCTTGCCTGGTTATCTCTTTTCTTAAATATTTCATTTCTACTGCCTGTAATTTGCTTCTTATTTTATTCGTTGAGATCCGTAATTCTCTTGTTTATTTTTTCCTGAATGTCACCTGATCTTTCTATTGTTACTCCTATATATTTAAATCTGTCTACTTGTTCTATCGTTTTTTTTTTCTTTTTTCTTAATATCTATACGCTTTTTTTTCATTCTTGTTCCCAGAGATTTAGAGTTTCTTGTAAATCTGTTTCGGTTTCAGTACATAGCATGACGTCATCTGCAAATTCACGTTCACCTATATTCAATGGCCTTTGTTTGTATAGTACCCACATGGACACTGTGCTTGCGTTGCGGTTACTGGCTGCCTTGATGACGTCATCTATTGCTATTATAAATAAAGTGAGGATCAATTGCACCAGGTGGATCACACGTCCACACTACACTTACACTCACACCAAAGAAAAAGGACATTTCAAGCACCATGGATGGATGAAGAGAAGATCCAACTGCTCTGGAAAATGCAAATTGGAAAATTTGTGAAACCGGGTCGACGACAGATACCTACTAACTCTTTTCAAACATTTCCATCCATTCCCTGAAAAGTCCTACAACAGGGTCCCCTTACATACCAAATTCTTAAAAATTATCAAACTTATCTTCCAAACTATATATTTTTCAGTCTTCTTCTTCTTCTTCCTAACTCCGCCATGTTTTAATCCGTCGTTTGTATTAAAACTCTCTGATTAGGTTATCTTTTTGTACATAATTCTTAATGTGTTCGTAGATACTTCCGATACCATTGTTAAGTTTCTGGTCGACATGCATTTTTGCAAGACTTTTCCAAATTGTTTTTTATGAGCCTGAGTCAAAAGCTTTTTCTAGATATAAAAAAGCCACATATATCTCTATTTTTTTAATTATTGCTTTATCTTTTATTTGCTTAGTCACACATGGTCTTCTGTACTTTGGCTTTTTCTAAACCCACTTTGTGCTTCTTCTAGACCGTCTTCTATATAATTTCTTAATCTTTTTCAAGTATTTTTTCATATGCTTTTAGTACAATGCTCAAAACGTAATTCCTCTATAATTTTAATTTTGTTTTTGGTTTTCCTTTTTTTAGTAAAGAAACGATAATGCTTACTTTACAGTCATCAGGTATCATCTCACTGATCCAACATTTTTTCAAGACTGCTCCTAGCATTTTTTCCCGTGTTGCCTAAGATTTTTAACATTTCTGCTGTTATCCTATAATGTTCGTCCGCTTTTTTTTAAAGCTTCTTATTGACTCTTCCACTTCTTTCAAGTATATTTTGTCCCTACCTTTATTTCTCGTGTGGTCTAGTTTATTATTTTCTTCTTCTGGTGCAAGTTCTTTTTTCTTAGGTAGGTACTTACTTAGTAGTTCTTCAAAGAGCAGTTTCATCTCTCCATAATTTTAAAATCTTTGGTATAAAAAAATATAAAAAAGTTTTCTTGTTGGTATATTAAAATATGGTTTTGAAAATGTAAGAAAAATAATTTTTTGCACTTCCGGGACTAAAGTGACAACTTTAGTCCCGTATAACAGGGACTAAAGTGTATCTTTTAGTTGCATTTTAAATCCCTAGGGACATAAAGTAAGAATCATCTGAGGCTTCTAGCAAAAATAGATCAATCTGTTCCCTAGTAAGCACTTTAGACTTTTTTGGTCTGTAACCAAGATTTTTGTTCTTCAAAAAGGATATAAGTTTGGGAAATTTACTGATGTCTATGTTATGCTTGATATGTATTAATCATTGCTCTCAGCATTGAGTAGTACGACCAAAGTGTAGACGCACAAAACTTATTTGATTTTTCGTTGAAATAAACCAACAAAGCGTTTTCATTGTAGTTTTCCACTTTTTTCTCCTTACACCAATTAACAAAGCCTTCATATTGCTGTTCGTAAATTTTTCTTGATTTTTTGGGTATTAATTCTTTCGTTATCATGTCAGCTGCCTTATCTATATCAAAATATGTAGTTTTATTCATTTCTTGATATTCTGTTAGTTAAGTTGCGATTCGTTTTAAATGTCAGCATTAATTGAAATGTCACTGAATTGAACAATTTTGTTGACACTGTTGCTAAACGTTACCTACTGAGTAATCCAAGTACCGTGTTTATACAACTCATCAAAATTATTAATTGTATCAAAGTTAAAAGTTATAATACTGGGAAGTGCAAAAAATAGCGTATATGCCTCAGGACTAAAGACATATTTTATCCCTTACGTGATTATTGGCCCTCGGGCTCTACGAGCCCTCAGGCAATAAACATCACGTGCGGGATTAAAACATTCACTTTAGTCCCTTGGTATATAATATACTATTAAAAATATAGTTTTTTAATCAAAATTTCTACTTTTTCAAAGATTTTCATTGCATTATTAATTTTCATTACATTTTATTTAATTATTGCATTTTATAAAATTCATATTTTTTTAAAAAGGTTAAAATTCTATGGTAAACTCTATACACAACTCTATACAAAAATTTTAAATTTTAGTATAAAATTTAGTATGTAAATTATGCCAAAATATTTGGGTCAATCCATAAATACTTTTTAGTTTCATAACCTACAGTGCTTATCAAGTTATTAAACGCATTTGTATTCGTCTATTGTGAAAATTTCTGCAGTATTTCTATAAATGCTCATATACTAATACTTTACGTACAATCAGTATTGGCGTGTTGCAAATCAAACATAGAACTTTATAATGAGTTATTTCTTGCAATTTCGACTTAAAAGTAATAAACAATTAAATTCTAGTCATGCCAAAAAGCCATTAATAGTAGTTTAGATCGAATTCCTAAGAGATTTCCTGGATATTGTAACGTAGAGAAATGTACTATTATCGAAGATTGAATATCAATGAAAATTAACATTTGAATTATACATCGAAATGATATAGGCTTTGGAAAACGTAAAAGGTGTATTTAGTTACCAGATTACGAGAAACTACCTATACGGGTAAATACATAAATTATTCTAAAATTATTACTTTACATCAGTAAATAAATCAGGCAATAAAAAACAGCCTACCACTTTAGGCTTAAATTAGACATTTGTGATTGCATTCTACAAATACTAACATCAAATTAGATATCGTGAACTTAATAATGACTAATTAGAATTTCTTTGGTAATAAAATAAAATACTAAAATTTTGTACATGGAAAAGAAATGCAAGAGTAAAAAGTAAAAAAATACAGCAAATTATTGTTACTCCAGTGATTTTTTAAAATTTATATAGTACAAAAAAAAGTTTGTGGCAGTCAGTGGGACTGCAGGTAGAAGTTATACTTCTATGCACGCATCCGTGTTTAGAAATTTGTATGGGAATGAATTAGCAAAATCATTATAAGTTTGAATACACTATAAATTTGAACTTTCGTGTCAATTTTGT
The DNA here is from genome assembly GCA_964028335.1 of Altica lythri. Lineage (NCBI taxonomy): Eukaryota > Metazoa > Arthropoda > Insecta > Coleoptera > Chrysomelidae > Altica > Altica lythri. Next base: position 49,051,899 of record OZ034805.1, on the reverse strand, counting down.
AGGTTAAAATGCAATGTACATAAAAAAAATCACATCGTATAATAAAACTATTCATCTTTAAAATAGTTTATATCGCGTATCGATCAAAATCTAAAATTATTTATTGCAAAAATATATATCGTGTATACATAATATTAACTAAAAACCGTATAGTATCAGGTTAATCAGTGCCACCAACGTTTGCAGTATCAAATATTTTGACTAGCGTATAGGATGGCAACAAGGTAAAGGAGCCTGTTTAATAGAGAAAGATCAAAGAAAAAAATAGCTTTAAATTGCATAATTTCAAAAAGAAGTCACGTAGGTAGCGTATTTGTTGATCCCTTGCACAACTTATTTATGCCAAGTCATAATAATAATAATAATAATTCTGATATACTTAAATTAAAAAAGCACGAAGATTGGAAATCTAGTAACCTTGTAGAGGAATATGTCGAGCAAAAATCAAATGAAAACCAAAATTTTACAATACATACAAAATAAAATGCTTTTGGGTTACCGCGAGTAATATCAATTAACAATTTAACAGAAGTGGCATCGTCTACCTCAACACCTAAAATTTGGATTCTAATACTCCTATAGTTTTGCATAGTTGTTCGAATATCATAATTAATTAATATTTAAATCACAATAGTATTATACGTTACAAGGTCGGTAGGTGACTTATTAAAGTACGAGTTAGTTTACGGACGAGGCGACGTAGGAGCCGAGTCAGGAAATAAAAACGAGTACTGTAATAACACCTAACGAACATGTATCATATTTTATTTCATCCTGCTTTATAAATAAATAAATTTATAAAAATTTGAAAAGTAGTTCGTAACTTGACTAGTTAAGTCAAATTACCTTAACTGTCAGTTACTGTTAAATATTTTAAAAATTTTGTATTATTTGTTAATTCGTGTTTAAAATTAAAATAAAAAGTAAGTAATTAATTATTTTATTTTTATTTTATAGTCATTATAGTGTTTTTAAACGTCAAAAATTAAAAGTACCTAATTGTCTGTTCTTAAATAATCAGAGCAGAGTTGCTAGGCAACACATTACAGTACATGATACCGTAATGTTTTACTTACCGGCGCCGAATTGATAATAGGGAAGGAAGTTTATTTACTGGACAGGATGAGATACATAATATTTACGATATTCTGTTATATTTAATATAAATAAAATATTCTTAATGTTTTTAGTATATTACTAAGATATAAAGAAAAATTATAGTATACAATCGTCAAAAATACTTTTTGAATCTCGTGTTAATCGTTCTCTCGCTTTAAAGAATGTTACTTTCGTCACTTTCGTGAACAAATATATTATTTGCCACTATTATTCAAATTTTTCATTATTATTTTCCGATTTTTAATATCTTTTCAGTTTCTTAAATTTAATTATATACACATTTATACATAAATAGATATTTGTATAGATGTAACAATAAGCCGCTATGCTAAAAGATGTCGTATGCGTGCACCTTTTCTTTTACCGCAAGAGTGTAGTAAATTTCATGTAAAGCCTCTGTCGTTTTTTCTACGTTTAGTCTGCTTGCCAAAACAAAGCATAGTTTTGTATCATTTAAACAAGTATATTTAATGTTCTTAAAGTTAAAAGGCAAAGCGGAAGCTAATGTCTTTTTCTTGTTCTATTAAAATTGTATAAAAGTTTTGTACTTTTCTGTATTCTAATCCACGTACAATGTCCCAAGCTTTCTAACCGATAAAATATCTCCAAGCCGAACTGGAGCTTATTTGTTGATAAAATATTATCATGTATTAGGTATGGTCTCGTAGGGGCTATTTCAAGTGTATCTAACAAGATCTTTACATATGCGGTACAATTGGGGCACTCTTCAGAATATTTTCCTTATGGGCTCTCTAATGAAAATGTAGCGAATATATAAAATTTTATGAAAATGTGGTAAATAAATCAAATTTTTCCAATCCGTCTATGTATTTTTAGATAATTTAACCACAGAAATATTTAACAATTAATGAAATCAACGAAACGGAAAATTTTCTTCTGAAATGAAGGATTTTTTAAGTTTACTAAGGGGTCTGATGACCTTTTATGTATTTTCATTTTATAGATTTTTTAAGTAATCAGGAACATCTGTCTTTTTTTAAGTTAGTTTAAGTTAACCATAACTTCAGCGAACGGTCGGTGTGCAGAACCAAAAAATACAATTAAAGCTGGTTTTTAAAATATAATGAAAGTTGATATTTCTAGAGAAATAAAATAATTTGTTCTAGCATAAAAAGAGTAAAAAGAAGTTTGTCCAAAAAACAAAATTTTTTCTATTTTTGTAAAAAACCGTTGAATTTAACACATTTTATATTTTTTGCTGTATGCAAAAATAAAGACAGTTAGAATACCAGTAGGTTCACTTACATTTAAGGTCAATACGGTCAGCTTGGAAATACTGGAGTTTATAACAAAAATAACTGTTCGTTGTAAATTTATTCTTGCAAATAAATTTTTGAAACTGACAAATAAAGTCGCAATACAACGTTAAGAACTTTCTTAATCGATTTCAAGCATCCGAAAACAAAGAACTGCATTAAATCATTGAAACTTTTTTTTCAGGGTTTATTGTAGTTATCTAAGTATCTCCGAAATTTATTATATATATTTTTAATCAAAATCCCACTAAATGTAATAAATCCGCGCTTGTTTCTTCATTACTGTAGAACCAGCAACATTGGCATTTTTATGTTTTTGTATTGTTTTTAAAAATTATTTTGATTTCCAACACCACTGGAATTCTCAGATATTGGACATCGCGCTTGGTTGGAGAAGGCGATGCCGAAAACTGAAAGCGGTAAAGTCGTTGTGTGAAGGCGTCGCTGGAGCGCAGAGGGACTCGTAGGTATATAATTCATGTTCGAAACCGACGTTGTGTACGGGTTGTACTTCCTCAGGGGCTATAAACGACGATTTGATAAAGGGTTACAGTGGTGTATGTAGATCAATGGTGTTATTTGGTTCTCAAAACTTACATTTGTAATTCTTATCCTACTTTTCCACGGTTCGTGGAAACTGAACACAGGAAGGTAACTGAAAACGTTAATTTTAGCATTATTACATGTTTGCATTTAATTATCATGTTAAATATCTAAATCAACTACACACATTAGTTTGTACGAGGTGACAGCCTGAAGAGGCCTGGTGACAGCCTGAGGTGAGGATATCCCTACACACGGGAGGATGCACAATGGGTCATATGTGGCCTCAGTGCTGGCTGTGCACTAGCTCGCCCCTCCCCAAATTTCCAGATCCAGATCCAGATTGTACGAGGATTAATTAAATATAAATGATGATTTTTTATATGTTTATTGAATAACATTATACTTAGATAAATCATTGATTTAAACTCCTGCTTGAGACAAACACTTTTGCCAATGATTAAGAAGTTTTTTTTTGTTTTATTCGTTTTACTGTTTCATTGGTCAACAGAACAAACCACCTTTTAAAAATCAATTATATAATTAAGCAAACTAAATGGAAAATTAACAATAATACTAAATGCCAGAAAACAAAGAATAAAAATAATAACCTAAGTAAAAGATAAGTCATGATGGCTATCTCCGTTTTTATTATTTAAATTGTAGTATAATACTTATTACAAAGTTACTTTAATAACAGAATGTTTTTTTGTAATACATTTGACAAAATCTCTCTCTCATTGACGTCATACTTTATGTGCTTAGGGAGAAAGTAAGTAAGTGTTACATGTAACATAAATTAAATTTAACGAACATTAAACAAATTGATGAGTAAGCATTCATAGCTTAGTTGTTAGACCGTAGAGCTAAGGTTTGCGGGTTGCTATATTTTTTCACTTTCTATATAATTTCTATATGTACCGATATATAGGTATACTTTCTAAAAAATTTCAAAAATTAAAAATTTTCAAAAATTGCATTAGAGATATCTCAAATAATCGTTCACTAAACACTGATAAATCGTTCACTAAACACTCATATTTATAATATCTAGAGAAAGGTTATTTATATTTATTAGTAACTAGCTGAACCCGGCGCGCGTTGCTACGCCAATAACTAAAATAAATTTAAGGAAAATAAAAGAGGAGAAGAGATAGAGAAGAAAAGAAAGTTTATAGTTTTGTTTTACTTATCGTACCAAAAATATATTTTTCGAACTTATATTTATACGAATTCGTATAGATATCTATTAATTAGTATTGAATTTGATACATGGAAGCGCCATCTGGTGGTAACTTTAATTAATACATATATTATATTCTTCTTACCCATTAAAAATACATCATCATACCGATTTTCATGACAATCGGTTGAACAGGGCAGAAGTTGCTACTATGCAGCGCCACCTGGTGGCAAGTGGCATCAGTGAACATATCATACAAACCTTCTCCGTAGAAAAATACATATACATACCAATTTTCATGACAATCGGTTAAACGGGGCAGAAGTTGCCACTCTGCAGCGCCACCTAGTGGCGATTGGCATTAACGAGCATATCATACAAACCTTCTCCGTGGAAAAATACATGTACATACAAATTTTCATGACAATCGGTTGAACGGGACAGAAGTTGCTACTCCGCAGCGCCACCTGGTGGTGAGTGGCATCATCGAACGGGATAAAAAGTATCCTATGTCCATCTCCTGGCTCTAAGCTACCTCCCTACCAATTTTCAGCCAAATCTGTTCTGCCGTTCTTGAGTTATAAGTGGTGTAACTAACACGACTTTCTTTTATATATATAGATTGCACTCTGTAGAATGGAGAAAAAAACATTTATTATATTTTAGTTTTTAGCAAGAAAAAACAATTTCCTCTAAATCTGTACTTGGGCGTTGTACAGTAAATATTTTTTACCCACGACTCATAAGTAAATAGCGTATTTTTTAACCCATAACTCTGTCAGTAAGTGTCAAATTATTGAGGAGTTGTGTTATAGTTTCATTTACTAAACTAGTGGAGTAAGTAAATAGGAACCTGTATTATTACGTTGGTTACGTACAGTTTTTATTCAATTAAACTAACATTTAACATTTCTCAGACAGAACTGTCTGCGAAATCGAATATTTTTGACAACTTATGCCAAAATTTAAATTTTATATTTGTTATTTTTAGTTTTATACAAAACCATTTGGTAAGTCGTGGGTAAAGCATAGTACTTCACTCGAGGAACAAATTGCATATTTAGCTCGTTTCTTTAGCCCCTTCGCTCGCAAGCTCGCTCATGGGCCACACACTCGCTGTAATATGCAATTTACTCCACTCGTAAGGTAATATACTATTATCACATCATTGGAAAATATTTATTTGGTCATAAAAAGTTTGAAGGCGGGTGTTAAGCCAATTGCGATCGTGCTTCACAACTTCTTCATTGCAGCTAAATTACTGTCTTTCCAGTGATTCTATTGCTCAAGTGTTTTCCATACCATATCTAGGGTATCCCTTCCTAAAATCGCAATAGTTATAAGAAAAAAGGAATGAAAAAAATTAAAACATGACAAAAAACTGAAAACAAACACGAAAATAAAATGAGTTAAAAAAGAATCGAATAATTGCGAAAAAATGCCGAAATAGCGAAAAATTAAAAAAAAAAACGGAAAATAGATAATCAAGAAAATAAAGTTAATTCGAAGAATAAGACAAAAAAAACAACGAAATATCAAGAAACACTTGTTTCTAAAAAAAAAAGGAAAAATCATAGCTATGTGGTACGAAGTTAGCTGGGTCATCTTGTATATCATAAATAGTTGCAAGGTACATTACTATTTAATTAAAAAGTATTTGATGCCTATTGCCTAATTCATGTTCCACATTAAATATGTTTGAATCTTAAATAAAATATTTTCACTTATATTTATACTTATCAATATTGTACCTACTTAAATCCATAATCTTGTACAGAATTAAATCTGTATTTTCTAAAATGTTTTACTGAATTAATCGTTATAATATTTGAGATTTATATTTTTTGGCACAGGTTTTTTTTTCTATTATAATATTTTATAACTATCTTTATCGATTGTGTAAATACGGTAATATTGACAGAAATAATTTATATATACAGCAGAACATAATATATCTGTTATTACACATACTTTGTTACAAGTCAAATTATTTCAATTTGTTAGACGGGCAACTATAATAACAGTCAGGAGGGTGGTCATATGTCACCAGATCAAAATAAATTCTTTAGAATTAATTATTCATTCGCGTGCTAACACACGTAATTTGAACAATATCAAATCGTAATGCTACTGTTCTGGATATATTACAAGAAAAATAACAAGTAATTCGGTCAAAAAGAGGAAAAAAAATTATTAACACAAAAAATTGTTAGTATGTTAAATTATCCAGGATGTCATAGATTCATCTTCACTCTGAGGAATAAGCAATTAAAGCACCTATGAGTTAATCTTTTATAGGTAGTTTCCACCCTTTTTTAGGCACTAACGTATATATAGACCAAACAAGTTTTGAAAAATTAAACTTCAGCATTTTTAACAACGATACAAAGTTTCTTTTGCAAATGATCTAGAACTGATGTTCCAAACGTTTATTACTTAACTTTCATAAAAGATAAATGCAGTGATTCCCAAATTGGGGCCAAACAAGTTTTGAAAAATAAAACTTAAGCATTTTTAACAACGATACAAAGTTTCTTTTGCAAATGATCTAGAACTGATGTTCCAAACTTTTATTACTTAGCTTTCATAACAGATAAATGCACTGATTCCCTAATTGTGAGCCGCAGCTGCGCTGGAAAGATCCGATATTGCGTAACCTCTGGATCTGGAAATTTGGAGAGGATCGAGCAAGAGCTCTGTCGGCACTAAGCCCATATATTGTGAATACTCTCGTGTGTAGGGATATCCACACCTCAGGCTGTCATCAGGTCTAGAGATTAAAAAAGGTGATGAGACTCCGAGGGGGATTTTTCTGACATCAGCTGATGTAAGCCAGTACAAGCCCAACACGGTTCTCCTTATTTTAGAAAAAGCAGAGTGGTTTTATCTTTTTGTTTACAGCCTCTGCATAGGTGCAATTCTGCTAATTTAATCCTAAAGAGATGTCCTTTTAATATTTACATTCCTGCCTGTTCCTATTATTTAATTCATTTGCAGCTATGGTTATGCCTGTAAGTTCTGACCGAACCATACTTGACAAGACATCCATAGTTTATTTCATTTGTAGTCTTAAGGATCTAGAGTAAAATCCACATACCACACCTTGCTCAGAGCGTTTACTGCGTTGGGGTCTGTTATCTGTTAATTTTTTGAAGGGTTTGTTAAAGACAAATCTTGGTACGACGGCATCTGTGTCCGCCTTCAAGAGTGGTATCGCCTTTAGCGATTCCCTCTACAGACCCTCCCTATGGGGCTTGATACCAACCGTGCCACAGCGTACCATGGGCATTAAATTACCTATATGTTGTAAAAACGACATGTTTCGTAAAATTTTTTGGAAAAACTACCAAAAACGCAAAAAGTTGTAGTGGAAAACAGCGCCACACTTGGTCTAAAGAAGCCATACAAAAAATTTGAAGAGAGTATCTATCACAACTTTTTTCCCGACGGTCATTCTACCTATTAATACCCGTGATAAAATGTCAATCAAAACTGTTACAATATTATATATTTCGGACTCAATAAATGTATAAAAAAACATATATATCTACTATAGCATATAATGGTTGTTTGTTCCTTAAATAAAATATTTTTATCTATGGATGAACGAAACAATATTGTCGCTAGATATGTTCGTCTCTTGCTATTAGTTGTCAAGTATTTATTTCAATTATAATAACTACTTCAGTATAATAAAGTAGGTATATATTTGACAGAGATAGATTATGTAAAGAGTTTGGGAGTTACGAAATTCTTGAAAATACATTCCGCACCAGTCACGGCCAATATTCAGTGTAAACTGGAATTAAAAATACCCGAATTGCTTCAAAACACGAAATATATTGGTCGAAAGTGAATTTGGTTTCTTATCGCAACTTCTCGAGGGTGTAGTTCTCATTTCATTGTATGTATTAGGCCAAAAACTACCATTGACTGAAGTTATTTTCAACACGTTATCTCTACTATTATACCAGCATTTAAACACCGCTTTATTTTATTGATTTTAATTAATTTTTTTCTATCTGTTATCTCTCTTTTGTTTTAACTGGTCTTCATCTACAGTTTTAGTTCAAAATTAAAAAACGTTCTTATTGGCAACTGAAAAAGCTAACGAATCAGCGGACAGTGAGGCAAATCTTATAAAGCTGCAGTACCCTTTCTCACACTCAATTTTATTGAATTAACTGCGTTATTGATACTTTATTTTTTTTTTTGAATTAATTTTATAATGTGTAGAATTTATGATTTGTTTAATTTTGACCTTACAAACAAAGTGAAAAATTATTAAAAAAAAGTCTCAAATGGTAAAAATAAAAATAGAACTATAAAATATAAGGAAATAATAAAAAAGTAAAAAAAAATCTACAAAATTACGAAAAATTAAAAAATATTTTTAACACCAAAATATATAAAAAAATTTAAAAAACTGATTAATTAAGGAAAACGTGAATGTTAAAAAAAACGAAAAAGTAAAAACTATTTAAAAAGTATAGTCGGGCCGTTCAAAAGATGGAATGATCACGAGACAAATATGCTCATTTATTTCGGCCCACCGTTTATATCATCTCTGGTATTAGTACAGTCTAAACTGTCCTTCGTTTATTGCAGTTTAGAATGTGTTACATCGTAAGATTAAGCCGTCCAGATGCCCGTATTCACTGATCACGCGTCCTTGAATTCCATCTTTTCAACGGCCCGACTGTAGTAAAAAATGTTTTTTTTTAATAAAAGATAAAACGAGAATATATTAAAAAATGTTGTTTAATATTTATTAAAAATCTTACAATACTATTAATAGGAATAAACAAATAGTTGGGTTTAAAATCGCTTCTTTTTTACATTGACCCTGGATAACGTAGAACAAGGACGAATTTGCCATATTCAAACTATTCATAAATCATTTATGATGGGTAACAGAAGGCACATTGCGGCAAAAGAGAATAGGTAAACAGACATACATTGTCTAGGAGGCTTTTAGTATATTGAATAAACAGCAACTGCATGTTAACTATTTACATTTATATTCTCTTGCATAGTGCTTCTTCTCGACTATAAGCTCTGGCTTCCTATTTGCATCTGTGACTGGTTGTTCTTTGATTAAAATTTAGGATTTTCACATTTAAATAACTAATGTTTGATTACTTGATTCCCGTTCGTTATTTATAATGCAAATAACAAAAAGCCGTTTTTGGTATATCTTTTTAAAGCAATAATAGTAAATAGTTTACATAACAGTTACAACCACACCACAGACGTATCCTGATAAAAAATATCGTTTCAGTATTTTGTATATATGTTTAAAGCAATAATAGTAAATACATAGTTTACATAACAGTTACATCCACACCCCAGAAATATCTTGATGAAAAAATATCGTTTCAGTAAAGTACTTTTTCAGTATTTTTCATCGCTATCTTACTACTTTTCCGTAAAAGTATCGGTATCTAAATTCATTTTTTAATAGCTAATATTCCTGTAGTACATGACATTACATATTAACAATTAAGTTTCAACTAAAATTTGTTTTGTTCTATCTTATCAAATTTCAAGAAACTAGATCTTAATGGATTAAGTTTTATATTTATTTAAACCAATATGGGCTTACTGTTATAATCTAGTTGTTGGTTGCACATACTCAAATTCAAACTAGAATGGGTTTCGAATTCTATATTAAAACAGGATGTAAATAGTTTCATAAAACAAAGAAAAATAATAAGAAAGATGAAAATAATATTAAAAAATTGAAATTACCAAACTACCACCATCCTCTGATGTATCGACTTCAATAATTTTAGTAGTTTTTATTAAAAATGCATTTTATAGTGAGTAGATAGTAAGACACTTCAGCACACTTTGACCTTTGACCTTTGAACCCTTGCCAGCCACCAGGGCTACCCCACCACTACACCATTGCAGCAGGGTGCCAACTTCAGGTCGGTCGGTAAGACGCAAACCTTTGTGACGTCATCGTATCAACTTCAGATCATTTTCAAAATAATAAAACGTGTAATAATATTTTTTTAAAAATTCCTTGAACCGTAAAATTAAATTATAACAAATCGTTATCAGAAGATATATTTTCAAAGTTTGTTCGTTATATAACCAGACAATAGAGGTGAAAAACATAGAAACAGCATTCAGCGATAAGCGTTTATATAAAAATTTATAATGATGAGTCAACTTGACCTCGTATAGGGCGGCCATCTTGCTAACAGTGGCGCCAACTTCAAACCGCTTGTATGTTTTCAAAGAATCTTTTTGGGAAGAAAAAACCACTAATAGATAATCAGTCTATGTAATAATTGGTATAAAAAACATTCATATTATTAGGTGTCATTTGAATTTTTCTGCACACCTTCATCTCTCGATGGCCCCACGCGCTTTTAGAATATTTTATTGTGCCTATCAGCTGTTTTAAATCACTTTGTTTTTATAATAAATTGAAATTTGTAAATATATCAGAAGGTATAAAAATAAATGTTTTATGCTCACCTGTTTAATTTTCAAACACTTGCAATAAAAAAATAATAACAACTTAACTTTTACCACACCAGATAAATGTATTGTCACTGAGGAATAAAAACTGCGATTTTAACTATAATAGATAATCAGTCTATGTTACTAGACACACAGTTGAACGTCATTTAAATTAAATTGAAATTGTCTGCACTTCTTTATCAATCTAATTCATCATTCGATCCAAACGACAGCAGGTCCCAAGGTCACGCGCTTTGATTTATTTTCTAGGTTTTAAATATAAATTACCGTAGAATAAAATAATAAACTTCTTATAACTTCATAGCCCTAATAATGACTCACCAGGTTCGCTTGAAATTCTTAAAACGAAGTATGTACCGGTAGTTGCATTAATTCAAAGAAATGTTTTATTTACATAATGTTTTAAAATAAAGCAAAAATTCTATGATTACCTTAAGACACTATAAGTCTTGTAACCTTTACAAATAATATTAAAAAAGCTTATTGCAGAAAATCGTTCAGTAAACGTTAAGAGTTAAATTGTAACCAAATCGTTATCAGCAGGTATATTTTCAAAGTTTGTACGTTATATCACTAGGCAATAGAGTCGAAAAACATAAACCGCAATTGGCGATAAGTGTTTAAAACATTGTAGTTTTTATAATATTCGTAATGGATGATGCAATACTTTTAATTAGGTCACGTGACAAAGAAAATGTGAAAGAACAATATAAGTTATTTTGATTTATGTAACAGATTATTTTAAAAGAATTAAAATTAAAAACTAAAATAAAAAAAGATGACGTGTTCTAGATAAGAACTTATTGAGAAATTATGCCTAAAAGAGTGTATGCTTTTAATAGTTAATTAAGAAATGATTTAGGAAACAAAATCCAAAATAATATAAAAAAGACAAAAAATGTCTACCTTTTATTTATCATTATACATTTTAGTAATTAATAAACTATAACAGTTTGAAAAGTGTTCTGTGGATTCCTTTGGAGCCCCCTTGGTTAACAGGTTGTCACAGCTGCATACCTAGAACTGAAAGTGGTTTTATGAGCAAAACTCAGTATGTATATTTACAGGTAAAAATTTTAACTTTTATTATTTTAGTTGTATATAGTAGTTTAAGTAGGGAATTTAGTTTGTCGGTACATTTCCACACCACCTAAGAGGTAGTACCATGGCGCGTTAGCTTTTTTTTAGTGGAAAGCTTCGCCAATAGCCCTATAAAACCACTTTAAGGCTCCAATTATCATTGGCTACCTCAAAAGCTTTAGACATCAATCTTATAAGATATCTTTTGGTGACCCATCAGGTATCTTTTAGTGACCTTTATCGGTATCTTTTGTTGACCATATAGGGTATCTTTTATTGATCTTATAAGATAGTTTTAAGCACATTTTTCTTTTTTTTTGGTTTCGAAACAACATCTTTTTGTGACCATTACGTTGGTATCTTTTTGTGGTTGTTCAAAACATCTTTTTTTTTTATTCTCAATATTTAAATATGGAGTGTTGTTTAGTAGGCATTTTTAGTTAATTTTTTTGATCAAGGCTCTTATGTTTCCATAAGCTACCTCAAACTCTTAAAACTAAAATTTCAAGGCTCTTATGTCTCCATAAGCTACCTCAAAAATCTTTTTTGCTGTTTTTGTGATTACCGAGGCATTTTTAAGATTTGAATATCAAATTTCGTATCTTTAAGCTGTAAATAAGCATTGGAACTGGCCACGTTTTCAATTTGTTCTAACAACTTTTCCATAGAGGTATCTGCAGTAGTTGGTGTCGAAATAGGGTGGTTAAAATTGTCATTTAATGCCACAATGCGTATTCTGTCACCCTTTTTGTAACCAATTTGCTTTTTTATATCGTTAAGAGCAGACTCTAATTTATTTTTTAAAGACTCCTGATTAAGACCCCCTCCTACATAGTTTTCGCAACATATTTGGAAAGTGCACTGGTGAGCATTAAATTTTTTAATTTTCCGCTGATTTATAATATTTACAGACCACATCTTGACACGTCTGTACTTCACGAGTGTTTAACTGTGAATGAAGAGTTTTTAGTTTGTAAACTAGGTATGTCTAAGACGCCTTGAAGCCTAGAGGTTGGGTATCCATAAACTCATCATTACACACAATCTTCCTTTTTTTGTTATCCATTTTAAATGTTTTAGTAGTTCTTTTTTTGGTAACGATATCTTTGGTATGAGTGTCTCGGCCGATTTGATCATAATGTAAAATAACTTTTTTTGTAGGGTCTTCAATAACATCCTTTATAATTTGGGCATTTAGTGCCTGACTGTTCTCGTAATTTAATGTGAAACCCTTGATTTTAGTAACCTCTTTACCCTTGGCTGTTTTGTAATAATAACTTTTTGGACCAGTTGCCAGCCATTCTACAATATAATCATCAGGTAACTCGTCACTCCATTCGCCCAACAAATCACCTGTTTCGACAGTATTTAGGCCATCGTCTATATAGACAATTGAGTCAGTATCGAAATACGCTACAGCCTCTCCTAATCTGTCAATCATTTCGTACAGTCTTAGACGAGCGTTACTGGTCGTAAACAATGCCACAAAAATATTTGTAGATGTAGGGTCTTCAACAAAAACATCTATATAGTCGTAACTCACTTGGGCTATATAATCATTAATAAATATGACATTTGTAATATTGATTTTATCATTCATCAGAATTTCGTACCATCTTTTGAGGTCCGTAACATACTCTGTCTGTTTCATGTTCATTCTTTGCCCAAACTTACCCCATAGGCTATTCAGGCATATTTTAGCGACAGCTCTTTTGCCGGGATTTGGGGAGATTTTTTTCTAAATCTAACGCTATGCCTATTTGCTCTTTTACAACTCGAGCGTATTCTTCATTAGAGGCATACGTATGTGGACTAGTTTCTAATTTTATCTTCATAAAATCTTCGACGTAACCCTTAAACAAATCCGTTGACGTCTTTTCGAAATGCCATACCTCATAAATGTCTGAAATTTTGTACCCCTTTTCTAGGGCTTTGTTTATTTCTAGGGTTGTCCACGTACCAGTCAACATTCTTTCAGATTCAGTATGTTTGCATTCTTTAGGTCTATCCATTACACACTGGGTACATAGAGGAAACATTAATTTGTCAGTTTTGACAGGTAGGACGGGGTGATATAAATTTGTAGGAGGCAATATTTGGCAATGTATCAGACCAAACCATGTGGGGTCGTATGATTCAGGTGCACGTATTTTAACAGGGTGGCCAATCGGGTAGCGGTCATAATATTGCACAGTTGGGTATAAACTAACGATATCAATGTAACGGAGTTTTTTTCCTGTTACTTTTAATTTTATAGCATTTGTTCGGCCACCAAAGAATGCATTACGTGGTTTTAGAGGCTCCAAGATCTGAGGTTCTGGCCTTTGTTTACATTCTTTTGATTTAACCCATTCACATTCCCATATTTCTACCAGCTGATATCCGGCTTCTTTTATCTGAGCACTTCTTCGCAATGTTTTTTCATGCAAGTCACCCATTGTCTCATTGTTAACATGGTTAACGGTGTCCGCCTTAAAGCACTCTGGGTGACCGTGCCAGAAACAACCGTGGTACTGATACACAGTATTCGACTCTTTATCGAAACCGTCTACTTTAGCTCCACAGATTGTGACTTCACCTCCGTTCAAAGCGTGTTGAACGCCAGAAAATTGACTAAGCCACTTGATTGATCCTTTACTGTACGTATCTCTTAGTTCTTCTTTCACAACGGCAACGGTTTTTGGCTGTAAATATTTTGATCTGTAAATAGCCATACATACACTAGCAATAGTCAGATATTGGAATGGATCAATATTAGCTATTTCCAAAAATTCTTTGCGAAATTCCAAACAGCCCCTTCTCAGAATATCAACATCTGAATCACAGTAATCATGTAGATCCCTTTGTAAATCAAACTCGTTGTTTTTATGTGCCTCATACCATTTTAAAAATTCCTCTCTTTGCTTTGGTTTCATTGTGTTGGGCCCATAGTACTTGGCATCTGGTAAACAGCCTTTATAATCTTGGTTTTCAGGAGTATTGAAAAAGTGTGGAAAATACCCTTTTTTAGCCTCTTTTAGGCCAAAGGTTTTGGGGAAATTTGCCAGAGGACCACTCACGAAATTAGAGCTGTCGATTATTTTCAATTTAATAGAAGGTATTTCCAGCAACATCAGTTTTGATCCATTGTATATTGTGTAGGGCTTTATCGTATTTGCCACACAGTGCTTCAAAATAAAATAGCTGTCATAACCTTTACTATTGTGAGCCACCGCTGTATAACCGCGATGTTTTTCAGATATTAGCCAACTGCAAAACTCTTCGTTATCTTTAAACGTAAATTTATTTCCATTAAAATCGTGGGCAATTATCAAATTTGGAATGTGTATACCGGTGTCTTGCATGGCCTCATAATCGAAGAATATGTAGTTTTCTGTGTAGGTACAACGTTGTATCGTTTCATCAGATAGCTTGTTACAAATGCACGGTTCTTTGCATATTATTGACTGTTTATGCAAACTTTTACATCCCATATTTATAACATTAGAGCGTTGATTACAGTGACAAGGGACTTTACAAAAACCACCCTTGGCTGCTTTTTTCATCATATAACAATGGTGTGTGGATATTTGAACAAAATCATTACAGTTTCTACACATTGTGTAACCACACTGGTGTTTCTGATTCCTGTTACAAAGCTTGTTACAGACCTGGCATTTAAATACGTTTTTGCAAGATTCTGTGTGATGAAGTAGGCAGTCGTCGTTAAAGCAAAATCTATTACAGCTCTCACAGAGAATTTTGTTTTTCATCAATAAGGAGTGTTCAGGTTGTTTGCAGATAGTGCACAGTGGTGCTTTCTTGCACTTATGCTTATTTTTATTGTCATAAGGGGTATCGCATGTCTCGCAGTAAAAACGAGAACCGTACAAACCCTTTAAGCTATTTATCACGTCGAAGTGGTTACCATTTTTATATAAATAAATTTTCGTAAAATTTTCACCACCTTCGTATATTACACTATTGAAACTCTCGGCGCATATAATTTTAATTTGTATATCCAACATCTTCTCAGCCTTCTTAAAGTCATCCAACGTGAAACCGTCGACATAGCACCCTCCCAACAGACTGCAAAGCTTTTCGGCTAAAACAGTCTGCAATTGTCGGCCCATACGTATAATCTTAATATCATTATTTGTTAGTTTGTAACCCAAAATCTCTGTTGTGACGTATGTAAGAGCAGTTACAATTGCTCTTGCACCACAAAGCGTATCACTGTTTTTAATCAGGGTAATGCTTTTTTTGGTGCGACGGTCCTCTGACAAATTTATCATCCTATGGCGACCGCTACCCCTAGGCATCTTAAAAATTTGGATATTAAAAATAGTGTCACCTACCGTGACATTTTCATTCGATGTTATTATATTTTTAATGTGGTCCACCAACTTTTCCATAGAGGCATCAGCAGTGGTGGGTGTCGAAATAGGATGATGGAAATTTTCATTTAATGCCACAATGCGAATTTTATCACCCTTTTCGTACCCAACCTTCTTCTTTGCATCAGTCAAGGCAGTTTCCAACAGATTTTTTAAATTCTCTTGGTCGTTGCTAAGAGAACCCCCTGTATACTGATCACAAACGAGCTGAAAACTATGTAGGTACGCACAAAAAGTAGTTATGAACCTACGAGCTAAAACCTTTAATGACCATTGGTTCATTTTAAATAATTAAAGAAAAACTAAGAATTTAAAAAAATGCAATCTTACCGTAAAAGTTGATAAGAATGTCACCAGTTAAAAAAGTAAAAACTCGAAAAAATTTCGAAAAAATTCAAAATTTTTAAAATTCAAGAAAAAACGAAATTTTCAAAAATTAAAAACTTACAGACCAATCTGGCAGCAGGTTTCAACGGAAAATAACGTAAAATACAGGAAATAAATAAACTCAAAATTTCGAAAAAAATTCAAAATTTTTAAAAAACTCAAAAACGCGCACAAATTTACTGCGACTGATTGCAGCTGTAGCAGGAGCAGAAATGAAACAGACGCTGCTGCTGCTCTCTTTTATAAGGTTTCGAAATGGTCACGTGGTACTCTCTGATAAGGAAAAGGGGTGTAAGAAAATGCTGTTTGAGAAAAATCAGGAGAGTTTATTTTCAAATTTTTATGAAATCAGCTGATTTATGTGTATAAAACACTACAATTAGTCATTTTACGAAATCCCTGTTGTAAATTATCTATATTTTCAAGTTGAGGTTTACTCGCTATCATACTGTGATAAAAATTTAAAAGCTAGTTTATCTAAAATAATAACAGTATTTAATTTTATAATTAATTATTAGAACAACACAAAATCAATTTTTCGAAAAGCGATTATAATTTTTTTAGAAAATGATAAAATTTAGGGCGTTGTTCCTTTTCAGAGACATTTCGGTAAAATCTTGCGCGAAATTATCAAGAATAGGAAATTACGTCATCACTGTTTTTAGATAAAGATAATAAACAAGTCAGTTATATTTGTGATACCTATATAAATATATTAAAAACACTTATGATTATATAAAACCGCATACTATGTGGAAAAGGAATTTGCTTTCTCATCAACTTTGTGAATATATACCGGTGGTATCGAAAGTAAGTGTCTCTTGTAGATTATTGTTATAATTTTATCTTATTATTATGGATGATGCAATACTTTTTAAAATTACGCAATATTACATGTCAACAGTTTAAAATACTCTTATTAGATGAAAAACTTAGTGGTTTTCGGTAATGGAACTCCCTCCCTCCACCACAATTTTATTATATCTATTCGCTTGTTAGTCGACAGGTGCAGAGACAAGTCTGAACAAGTCGAACCGATGGGTTGGAATAGAAAATATTAATGCGGTTTATTAAACTTAAAAAATAGCAAATTTTGGGGATTTTGTTAGTAAAAATGTAGCATCATAGCAGAGCGTAGCAGAGGGTAGCAGAGCGTAGCAGAGCATCATAGCAGAGCGTAGCAGAGCATAGCAACGACCAAAATAACGTTCAAATTCGTCGTTTAGACGTCTATTTTTTGACACTTTGACGTTCATGAATTTACTAACGAAAAAAACGATGAAAATTGTCACTTTTTGTCACTTTGAAATGATGTTTTTCCATAAGAAATACATGTAAATCGAAAATTTCTTCTTATCAGTTTTTTAAAACGTTGAAACGACAAATTTTAACGCTATCTTGACGTTTGAACGTTTCACATTTTAGAACTGTGACATGGGTGAACGCTCTGCTATGCTCTGCTACGCTCTGCTATGATGCTCTGCTACGCTCTGCTACCCTCTGCTACGCTCTGCTACGCTCTGCTATGATGCTACATTTTTACTAACAAAATCCCCAAAATTTGCTATTTTTTAAGTTTAATAAACCGCATTAATATTTTCTATTCCAACCCATCGGTTCGACTTGTTCAGACTTGTCTCTGCACCTGTCGACTAACAAGCGAATAGATATAATAAAATTGTGGTGGAGGGAGGGAGTTCCATTACCGAAAACCACTAAGTTTTTCATCTAATAAGAGTATTTTAAACTGTTGACATGTAATATTGCGTAATTTTAAAAAGTATTGCATCATCCATAATAATAAGATAAAATTATAACAATAATCTACAAGAGACACTTACTTTCGATACCACCGGTATATATTCACAAAGTTGATGAGAAAGCAAATTCCTTTTCCACATAGTATGCGGTTTTATATAATCATAAGTGTTTTTAATATATTTATATAGGTATCACAAATATAACTGACTTGTTTATTATCTTTATCTAAAAACAGTGATGACGTAATTTCCTATTCTTGATAATTTCGCGCAAGATTTTACCGAAATGTCTCTGAAAAGGAACAACGCCCTAAATTTTATCATTTTCTAAAAAAATTATAATCGCTTTTCGAAAAATTGATTTTGTGTTGTTCTAATAATTAATTATAAAATTAAATACTGTTATTATTTTAGATAAACTAGCTTTTAAATTTTTATCACAGTATGATAGCGAGTAAACCTCAACTTGAAAATATAGATAATTTACAACAGGGATTTCGTAAAATGACTAATTGTAGTGTTTTATACACATAAATCAGCTGATTTCATAAAAATTTGAAAATAAACTCTCCTGATTTTTCTCAAACAGCATTTTCTTACACCCCTTTTCCTTATCAGAGAGTACCACGTGACCATTTCGAAACCTTATAAAAGAGAGCAGCAGCAGCGTCTGTTTCATTTCTGCTCCTGCTACAGCTGCTATCAGTCGCAGTAAATTTGTGCGCGTTTTTGAGTTTTTTAAAAATTTTGAATTTTTTTCGAAATTTTGAGTTTATTTATTTCCTGTATTTTACGTTATTTTCCGTTGAAACCTGCTGCCAGATTGGTCTGTAAGTTTTTAATTTTAGAAAATTTCGTTTTTTCTTGAATTTTAAAAATTTTGAATTTTTTCGAAATTTTTTCGAGTTTTTACTTTTTTAACTGGTGACATTCTTATCAACTTTTACGGTAAGATTGCATTTTTTTAAATTCTTAGTTTTTCTT
This sequence comes from Altica lythri, assembly GCA_964028335.1. Taxonomy (NCBI): domain Eukaryota; kingdom Metazoa; phylum Arthropoda; class Insecta; order Coleoptera; family Chrysomelidae; genus Altica; species Altica lythri. Next base: position 49,032,692 of record OZ034805.1, on the reverse strand, counting down.
TAATTATTTAAAATGAACCAATGGTCATTAAAGGTTTTAGCTCGTAGGTTCATAACTACTTTTTGTGCGTACCTACATAGTTTTCAGCTCGTTTGTGATCAGTATACAGGGGGTTCTCTTAGCAACGACCAAGAGAATTTAAAAAATCTGTTGGAAACTGCCTTGACTGATGCAAAGAAGAAGGTTGGGTACGAAAAGGGTGATAAAATTCGCATTGTGGCATTAAATGAAAATTTCCATCATCCTATTTCGACACCCACCACTGCTGATGCCTCTATGGAAAAGTTGGTGGACCACATTAAAAATATAATAACATCGAATGAAAATGTCACGGTAGGTGACACTATTTTTAATATCCAAATTTTTAAGATGCCTAGGGGTAGCGGTCGCCATAGGATGATAAATTTGTCAGAGGACCGTCGCACCAAAAAAAGCATTACCCTGATTAAAAACAGTGATACGCTTTGTGGTGCAAGAGCAATTGTAACTGCTCTTACATACGTCACAACAGAGATTTTGGGTTACAAACTAACAAATAATGATATTAAGATTATACGTATGGGCCGACAATTGCAGACTGTTTTAGCCGAAAAGCTTTGCAGTCTGTTGGGAGGGTGCTATGTCGACGGTTTCACGTTGGATGACTTTAAGAAGGCTGAGAAGATGTTGGATATACAAATTAAAATTATATGCGCCGAGAGTTTCAATAGTGTAATATACGAAGGTGGTGAAAATTTTACGAAAATTTATTTATATAAAAATGGTAACCACTTCGACGTGATAAATAGCTTAAAGGGTTTGTACGGTTCTCGTTTTTACTGCGAGACATGCGATACCCCTTATGACAATAAAAATAAGCATAAGTGCAAGAAAGCACCACTGTGCACTATCTGCAAACAACCTGAACACTCCTTATTGATGAAAAACAAAATTCTCTGTGAGAGCTGTAATAGATTTTGCTTTAACGACGACTGCCTACTTCATCACACAGAATCTTGCAAAAACGTATTTAAATGCCAGGTCTGTAACAAGCTTTGTAACAGGAATCAGAAACACCAGTGTGGTTACACAATGTGTAGAAACTGTAATGATTTTGTTCAAATATCCACACACCATTGTTATATGATGAAAAAAGCAGCCAAGGGTGGTTTTTGTAAAGTCCCTTGTCACTGTAATCAACGCTCTAATGTTATAAATATGGGATGTAAAAGTTTGCATAAACAGTCAATAATATGCAAAGAACCGTGCATTTGTAACAAGCTATCTGATGAAACGATACAACGTTGTACCTACACAGAAAACTACATATTCTTCGATTATGAGGCCATGCAAGACACCGGTATACACATTCCAAATTTGATAATTGCCCACGATTTTAATGGAAATAAATTTACGTTTAAAGATAACGAAGAGTTTTGCAGTTGGCTAATATCTGAAAAACATCGCGGTTATACAGCGGTGGCTCACAATAGTAAAGGTTATGACAGCTATTTTATTTTGAAGCACTGTGTGGCAAATACGATAAAGCCCTACACAATATACAATGGATCAAAACTGATGTTGCTGGAAATACCTTCTATTAAATTGAAAATAATCGACAGCTCTAATTTCGTGAGTGGTCCTCTGGCAAATTTCCCCAAAACCTTTGGCCTAAAAGAGGCTAAAAAAGGGTATTTTCCACACTTTTTCAATACTCCTGAAAACCAAGATTATAAAGGCTGTTTACCAGATGCCAAGTACTATGGGCCCAACACAATGAAACCAAAGCAAAGAGAGGAATTTTTAAAATGGTATGAGGCACATAAAAACAACGAGTTTGATTTACAAAGGGATCTACATGATTACTGTGATTCAGATGTTGATATTCTGAGAAGGGGCTGTTTGGAATTTCGCAAAGAATTTTTGGAAATAGCTAATATTGATCCATTCCAATATCTGACTATTGCTAGTGTATGTATGGCTATTTACAGATCAAAATATTTACAGCCAAAAACCGTTGCCGTTGTGAAAGAAGAACTAAGAGATACGTACAGTAAAGGATCAATCAAGTGGCTTAGTCAATTTTCTGGCGTTCAACACGCTTTGAACGGAGGTGAAGTCACAATCTGTGGAGCTAAAGTAGACGGTTTCGATAAAGAGTCGAATACTGTGTATCAGTACCACGGTTGTTTCTGGCACGGTCACCCAGAGTGCTTTAAGGCGGACACCGTTAACCATGTTAACAATGAGACAATGGGTGACTTGCATGAAAAAACATTGCGAAGAAGTGCTCAGATAAAAGAAGCCGGATATCAGCTGGTAGAAATATGGGAATGTGAATGGGTTAAATCAAAAGAATGTAAACAAAGGCCAGAACCTCAGATCTTGGAGCCTCTAAAACCACGTAATGCATTCTTTGGTGGCCGAACAAATGCTATAAAATTAAAAGTAACAGGAAAAAAACTCCGTTACATTGATATCGTTAGTTTATACCCAACTGTGCAATATTATGACCGCTACCCGATTGGCCACCCTGTTAAAATACGTGCACCTGAATCATACGACCCCACATGGTTTGGTCTGATACATTGCCAAATATTGCCTCCTACAAATTTATATCACCCCGTCCTACCTGTCAAAACTGACAAATTAATGTTTCCTCTATGTACCCAGTGTGTAATGGATAGACCTAAAGAATGCAAACATACTGAATCTGAAAGAATGTTGACTGGTACGTGGACAACCCTAGAAATAAACAAAGCCCTAGAAAAGGGGTACAAAATTTCAGACATTTATGAGGTATGGCATTTCGAAAAGACGTCAACGGATTTGTTTAAGGGTTACGTCGAAGATTTTATGAAGATAAAATTAGAAACTAGTCCACATACGTATGCCTCTAATGAAGAATACGCTCGAGTTGTAAAAGAGCAAATAGGCATAGCGTTAGATTTAGAAAAAAATCTCCCCAAATCCCGGCAAAAGAGCTGTCGCTAAAATATGCCTGAATAGCCTATGGGGTAAGTTTGGGCAAAGAATGAACATGAAACAGACAGAGTATGTTACGGACCTCAAAAGATGGTACGAAATTCTGATGAATGATAAAATCAATATTACAAATGTCATATTTATTAATGATTATATAGCCCAAGTGAGTTACGACTATATAGATGTTTTTGTTGAAGACCCTACATCTACAAATATTTTTGTGGCATTGTTTACGACCAGTAACGCTCGTCTAAGACTGTACGAAATGATTGACAGATTAGGAGAGGCTGTAGCGTATTTCGATACTGACTCAATTGTCTATATAGACGATGGCCTAAATACTGTCGAAACAGGTGATTTGTTGGGCGAATGGAGTGACGAGTTACCTGATGATTATATTGTAGAATGGCTGGCAACTGGTCCAAAAAGTTATTATTACAAAACAGCCAAGGGTAAAGAGGTTACTAAAATCAAGGGTTTCACATTAAATTACGAGAACAGTCAGGCACTAAATGCCCAAATTATAAAGGATGTTATTGAAGACCCTACAAAAAAAGTTATTTTACATTATGATCAAATCGGCCGAGACACTCATACCAAAGATATCGTTACCAAAAAAAGAACTACTAAAACATTTAAAATGGATAACAAAAAAAGGAAGATTGTGTGTAATGATGAGTTTATGGATACCCAACCTCTAGGCTTCAAGGCGTCTTAGACATACCTAGTTTACAAACTAAAAACTCTTCATTCACAGTTAAACACTCGTGAAGTACAGACGTGTCAAGATGTGGTCTGTAAATATTATAAATCAGCGGAAAATTAAAAAATTTAATGCTCACCAGTGCACTTTCCAAATATGTTGCGAAAACTATGTAGGAGGGGGTCTTAATCAGGAGTCTTTAAAAAATAAATTAGAGTCTGCTCTTAACGATATAAAAAAGCAAATTGGTTACAAAAAGGGTGACAGAATACGCATTGTGGCATTAAATGACAATTTTAACCACCCTATTTCGACACCAACTACTGCAGATACCTCTATGGAAAAGTTGTTAGAACAAATTGAAAACGTGGCCAGTTCCAATGCTTATTTACAGCTTAAAGATACGAAATTTGATATTCAAATCTTAAAAATGCCTCGGTAATCACAAAAACAGCAAAAAAGATTTTTGAGGTAGCTTATGGAGACATAAGAGCCTTGAAATTTTAGTTTTAAGAGTTTGAGGTAGCTTATGGAAACATAAGAGCCTTGATCAAAAAAATTAACTAAAAATGCCTACTAAACAACACTCCATATTTAAATATTGAGAATAAAAAAAAAAGATGTTTTGAACAACCACAAAAAGATACCAACGTAATGGTCACAAAAAGATGTTGTTTCGAAACCAAAAAAAAAGAAAAATGTGCTTAAAACTATCTTATAAGATCAATAAAAGATACCCTATATGGTCAACAAAAGATACCGATAAAGGTCACTAAAAGATACCTGATGGGTCACCAAAAGATATCTTATAAGATTGATGTCTAAAGCTTTTGAGGTAGCCAATGATAATTGGAGCCTTAAAGTGGTTTTATAGGGCTATTGGCGAAGCTTTCCACTAAAAAAAAGCTAACGCGCCATGGTACTACCTCTTAGGTGGTGTGGAAATGTACCGACAAACTAAATTCCCTACTTAAACTACTATATACAACTAAAATAATAAAAGTTAAAATTTTTACCTGTAAATATACATACTGAGTTTTGCTCATAAAACCACTTTCAGTTCTAGGTATGCAGCTGTGACAACCTGTTAACCAAGGGGGCTCCAAAGGAATCCACAGAACACTTTTCAAACTGTTATAGTTTATTAATTACTAAAATGTATAATGATAAATAAAAGGTAGACATTTTTTGTCTTTTTTATATTATTTTGGATTTTGTTTCCTAAATCATTTCTTAATTAACTATTAAAAGCATACACTCTTTTAGGCATAATTTCTCAATAAGTTCTTATCTAGAACACGTCATCTTTTTTTATTTTAGTTTTTAATTTTAATTCTTTTAAAATAATCTGTTACATAAATCAAAATAACTTATATTGTTCTTTCACATTTTCTTTGTCACGTGACCTAATTAAAAGTATTGCATCATCCATTACGAATATTATAAAAACTACAATGTTTTAAACACTTATCGCCAATTGCGGTTTATGTTTTTCGACTCTATTGCCTAGTGATATAACGTACAAACTTTGAAAATATACCTGCTGATAACGATTTGGTTACAATTTAACTCTTAACGTTTACTGAACGATTTTCTGCAATAAGCTTTTTTAATATTATTTGTAAAGGTTACAAGACTTATAGTGTCTTAAGGTAATCATAGAATTTTTGCTTTATTTTAAAACATTATGTAAATAAAACATTTCTTTGAATTAATGCAACTACCGGTACATACTTCGTTTTAAGAATTTCAAGCGAACCTGGTGAGTCATTATTAGGGCTATGAAGTTATAAGAAGTTTATTATTTTATTCTACGGTAATTTATATTTAAAACCTAGAAAATAAATCAAAGCGCGTGACCTTGGGACCTGCTGTCGTTTGGATCGAATGATGAATTAGATTGATAAAGAAGTGCAGACAATTTCAATTTAATTTAAATGACGTTCAACTGTGTGTCTAGTAACATAGACTGATTATCTATTATAGTTAAAATCGCAGTTTTTATTCCTCAGTGACAATACATTTATCTGGTGTGGTAAAAGTTAAGTTGTTATTATTTTTTTATTGCAAGTGTTTGAAAATTAAACAGGTGAGCATAAAACATTTATTTTTATACCTTCTGATATATTTACAAATTTCAATTTATTATAAAAACAAAGTGATTTAAAACAGCTGATAGGCACAATAAAATATTCTAAAAGCGCGTGGGGCCATCGAGAGATGAAGGTGTGCAGAAAAATTCAAATGACACCTAATAATATGAATGTTTTTTATACCAATTATTACATAGACTGATTATCTATTAGTGGTTTTTTCTTCCCAAAAAGATTCTTTGAAAACATACAAGCGGTTTGAAGTTGGCGCCACTGTTAGCAAGATGGCCGCCCTATACGAGGTCAAGTTGACTCATCATTATAAATTTTTATATAAACGCTTATCGCTGAATGCTGTTTCTATGTTTTTCACCTCTATTGTCTGGTTATATAACGAACAAACTTTGAAAATATATCTTCTGATAACGATTTGTTATAATTTAATTTTACGGTTCAAGGAATTTTTAAAAAAATATTATTACACGTTTTATTATTTTGAAAATGATCTGAAGTTGATACGATGACGTCACAAAGGTTTGCGTCTTACCGACCGACCTGAAGTTGGCACCCTGCTGCAATGGTGTAGTGGTGGGGTAGCCCTGGTGGCTGGCAAGGGTTCAAAGGTCAAAGGTCAAAGTGTGCTGAAGTGTCTTACTATCTACTATAGTGTAAATGAATGTAGATGTTTTTTAAAACGACATAAACATGTTATTTTATAAATTCCATTTTTTAATGTGCGAGTAATGTATTTTTGAGGTGACAACGTCTTATAATTCGATGGAGCCGGCTACACGCACCAAAAAACATGACTCATGCGGCGTTACCTCGCTTTGAGGCGTTCCATTAAAGTACAAGCGAAAGCTCTCTCTCTCTCTCTCCTGCTTGAGTGAGCGATGCGTCCGCGTATACAATAATACATTTACATGTTTTCGTCCAGTATACAGTGCAGTGAAGAATGAATGTGGTGTTAATTGTTTATAGCAACGATAATTGCGGCGATAAAGGTAATGATTTTTTTGATATTAAAAATATGTTCAGGTATATATTGTCGAATATTCCTGCTTTCATTATTAAAACAAATAACATCGGTCCGCTAGTGCAGCGATTGTAGGTTATGCTATAATTGACAAAACTATAACAATAAATTAACAGAACGATTTCACGATGAGTAAATTATCAATGGCTTTACTATTCGATCGAAATAATTATCGAGCGCAGCTATGATTTCAAAAAAAATTGATATAATTGTATTTATGCATACAAATAAATGTATCTTGATCAATTCCATTGTGATTTCCATTTACCTCCTTCTCTACATCCATACAAAATATCTATCAAACAAATAAAATTAAAATTTTCTTTTGAAAAATGCAACCATTCCATCAGTATTTTCTTGTGACGTTGTTACGTTCAACTATAGTCAGTAAACCGACTTTACAGACAACCGATTTTTTTAACTTCCCGCTAAACAAATTTAATTTTTTTTTAAATCGGGAAGTTATTGGTTTCACCCCGTTCTTCGAAAATCGAGTTTTCATCGGATCTCAACGTTTTGAGGTCTTAGGAAGCTCCCCTGACTATTTTTACGAGGGTGTCTGTATGTCTGTATGTACGTGTGGATGTGTGTGTGTGTGTGTGTGTGTGTGTGTGTGTGTGTGTGTGTGTGTGTGTGTGTGTGTGTGTGTGTGTGTGTGTGTGTGTGTGCGTGTGCGTGTGTGTGTGTGTGTGTGTGTGTGTGTGTGTGTGTGTGTGTGTGTGTGTGTGTGTGTGTGTGTGTGTGTGTGTGTGTGTGTGTGTGTGTGTGTGTGTGTTTGTGTGTGTGTTTCAAAATAACCGAAAAAAACAATTGGTAAAAATGATGTTTTTTGGGCATATATTTTTGGCTATTACATCGATCAATTTCATAACCTAACTAACCGATTTTGCACTCCCAGTAACGTTTTTAGGTCTCAAAAAACTGCGTCGAATGCCATCTTGAACATCAAAATCGAATAAGGCATTAAAAAGTTATGGCTTTTTAAACATTTCAAAAAAAGTCAAAAACGTCAAAATACGTCACGTAACTATAGCTTTGCGGTTAAAACTAGCGGGAAGTTGCAAGGATGGCCTTTAAGGTCAACCTCTTTTCGAATTTTTTTATTCTTGTGTTGATTTTTATTGTGTTTTATGTGTAGGAAATTTCTCTAAATCTATAATTACAATACTCTCACATCTTTTTGTGTAATCTGTTTGACTTGCTACAATTGTATTTTGTATAAAACGTAGTTAAATAAAGATTTTTGATTTCTGATTATTGAATAAAATCTTTTTTGAAAGAAGTCCTAAATTTTTTGGGGATATACCTAACACTTTTATTCCAACAAGCTTAGTATTGAAGAGAATGTTTAATGTTTTGTCCCTTTGTATATTATTAGTTAATTGAAAAATTAGTATTAATTGTATTTTAAGGAACGAATTAATTAATTAATTAATGAACAATGTCCGTTACAACATTTAATACCCACAATCAAACAGTAAATTATATTGACCGGTATTTGATGATTCCAATAGTTTTCTTAAAAACGATGGTTTCATAAATACAGACAATTCAAATTTGACGTATTTTGTATTAACGAGTAATTATTTTAATGAACAATTTTTTATTTACTAGAATTTTAAAGTGTATTAATTTGGAATTGTATAATTAATGGGAATTTTTAAAAACGGGCAGTCTACCCCATTGGTGGTGTAAAAATAAATACCAACATAATTAAAAACAAACAAATAAAATTTGTTGCTATACTTAACTTGCTGCAATTTTTAATAGTTAGGTAGGTGTAGAAATTCAAAGAATAGGTAGTTAAATATCAAGTAACTTTGTTATGGAATGTGTTATAGCATTTATATTTGTTAACTTTTAAAAGATTAAAGGTAATTTATGGTAGACATTCCAAGGCCGGCAACAAAATATAAAAGGGCATTACCTTATCGTCAGAAATAACTTCCTAGCGTCGCTGTTGTATCGGTAAAAGACATAAAAGTCCAGGCTTTCATCCCGGCAAGAATCTATAAAATTATACGGACTATAAAATGTCCCGAGTACATAGTTCAGGGTGAACACCGCTTGATAATGTTCTTTATTTTTCGGTCCAGAGAATATTTGCCACAATATCCTGCTGCTTACGGATATTGGATTTCGAAGCGTATACGTAGACGTCATATTTTAAAATACAGTTAGCACCGTGGAAACTAAAAATTATGTTATATTAATAATTACAATAGAAATCAATAACTTTTTGTGTCTCACGTTTTGATTACTTTTCTAAATTTTTATTCCAAAACATATTCCATAGCTTTATACAACCCCTAACACAATTTATGTTTCGACAATTCATCTAGCAATATTTTTTAAACATACTTTTTTAAAAATATTGACAAAATTAAGGTGTTATTTACAGTATTTAATTCTTAAATACCAAGCATTTAAACATCTATTTTTGACATCTATAAAACAATGCAAACGATATTTAAAAGCACTAGTTAATACGAATAAGATTTTTCATTTAAGAGTACCCAGAACTTAAAGTACGTACTTTCGACCGGGTATGAAAAAAAAATTTTTAAATCGTCATTATAACTTTTCATTTACAACAGAATTTTTTAATTTACATTATAACAGATCTACACTTAAAATATTATTTTAAGTGTGGATAGGAACAAATACAAAATATTTAAAGTGGTAAAATATATTTTGGTATATAATGAAATAATAAGTTTCAATACAACTCTGAAACTTAACTTTTATAGATTCTTTTTTTGTCAGAATATATTGAATACAATTCGCGCCACTAACAATTGAAAATTTGTTATGCACTACGATTAATCGATTTTGTTATTTAATTAATAACTAGGTTATAGTATTCCGAGAACAGCTCGTTATAATGATATTTCAAGTGTGTAGTTCAAATCCTGAATCCCACATCAGACTGATTTGTTCTCATAAAAGCATTGAAACGTAAACGAAATGTCGCGACTCTAACAATAACAGCTGGGGGTTCATTAGGGTAGAATACAAACTCTTGAAACCCTTTAAAATCTGTAAATTACTGTATCCTCAACACATTTTAGTTACCTATTATTAATTACTATTAAGTGAATAAACAATTTACGTAAAAAATAAAAACATCGTTGTTAGATAATGTTAATAATTAATTAAATGAACTGCTATGGTGATATCAATTTTAAATTTGTAAAATTTAATTAATAAAATAAATGTTTTGACCTAACATAAAATTAAAATAAATTTTTAAATTTCTGTTTTTACTCGTTATATCGTAAAAAAATAAAATTCCATGTATTATTAATTATAAATTATAACCAGTTTGTTCATGATACATCACACACTAACAAATAAAAATACAGACAAAAGTTAACATCAAAATGGAAGTTTTAAATTTAATTTAAATTAAAATCCAAGGAAAACCATTTGAAATTTATATATCCCTATCCCTATCCCTACTAATATTATAAATGTGAATATAAGTTTGTTTGTTACGCTTTCACGCGAAAACTACTCAATCGATCATCATGAAACTTTGTACACATATTCTTGAAGGTATTAAAAGTAACATAGGATACTTTTTATTAAAAAAAAATATTTTTATTTTTTACGAAAAAAAAATTGTTTGTCAAAGAATCTCAAAAATATAATAAAAAATACTAAAAAAACAGAAAAAATAAATCCAAAAAATAACTTTCTAAATTAAATAATATAACGCCACCGTAAGGTGGCGTAGTTAATATCTCGTATATTTAAACGAGCAATTACTAGATACTAAATAAACTACTATGACGCCTAACTAAAAGAAAATGGAAAAAACTAAAAAAACAGAAAAAATATAGCCAAAAAATAACTTTCTAAATTAATTAATATAATGCCACCGTAAGGTGTCGTAGGTAATATGTCATATAATTAAACGAGCAATTACTACTAAATTAACTACTATGACGCCACCGTAAGGTGGCGCAGTTATTATTTCACATATTTAAACGAGAAATTGGTACTAAATTAAGTACTATAAAGCCACCGTAAGGTGGCGTAGTAGGTATTCTTTATTATTTTGACGTGAAATCAACTCGGCTCTCAAGGATTTATATTGTGACAATTGACTCCAATTGACTTAAAATACCATGTATTAATAATTATTAATTATAACCAGTTTGTTCAGGATACCTCACTCACTAACAAATAAAAATACAGACAGAAGTTAACATCAAAGTGGAAGTTTTAAACTTAATTTGAATTAAAATCCACGAAAAATTACTGCATATTATATATATATATATATATATATATATATATATATATATATATAACAAACAAAAGGATGAAAATTAATGGGCATGTACGCAAAAAGGATCATAGGGTCACGAATAGGGAAATGCATGTCTGCGGTAACCATTCCCTATTCGTGACCCTATGATCCTTTTTGCGTACATGCCCATTAATTTTCATCCTTTTTTATATATATATATATATATATATATATATATATATATATATATATATATATATATATATATAAAAGAATGGGTAGTCTTTGCTGACTAGTTAGGAAACTCAGTTGACAAAATTGTTGGGGATTAGCAGCAAAAGGTGTAAAGAAAACTCTTTAGTAATGATCCAAGCTTTCGGAAATTTTATTAATACTTATTTCCATCTTCAGGGAAACTGTAAGATGAAGTTTATGGTTTACATGGTGTTATGAACAAACAAAATTAAAATTAATAAAATAATTTAAAACTTACATCACTGTGTGAGGTTGAACCTTTGATGTTAACATAATTTAATTGTGAACATGTTAATATGTATGTGATGAGAAAACTTGATGAGATTTAGTCTTGGAAACAGTTAAGAACTACGTTAATGATATAATTACAACACAAACACTTTTTTTAAAATAATTACACTTATAAAATCATTTGATAAAAATTATTTGATAAAAATTATTCAGCCACGTTGCTGATTTAAGGTTAGGTGTTCTTGTGACGTGTTATTGATTGACATTGATTAAGTGTCACCGGTGTTGGCCTTTTGCTGTGTAACCTTACTAACAACTGTCGTTCTTTTGAATTTACAAAACTGATGACTGATATTGATATTTCAATAAATTCAAATATATAAAATATAATACAAATTTTTTGCATCCCTTTGAGTGAGTTTATATTTTAATTATACTAAATTTTGATTGTATTAATTGTTGTTATGTGATTTAGTGATATTTGATTCAAAGCTAATCGTTTCAGATTTATCTCTTCATCCACCAGAATTGAAATGTTTGTTGTTATGTATTTGGGTATTTAGACATTTCTTCTTGCTAATCACAATCCATCTAAGGTATCCATTGGTATGTTACTGTGTTTGTTGATGCTGAGTAGATATGCATATGTTTCACTTAAATGTTTGATGTCTGTTCTTTTGTTGAACGAATTCGGTTCTTGTATAATTCTAGTCATTTCCAGGAATAGTCTTTTGGTCGTGTTTTTTTCCATATCTAGTACACTAGTTGATGCATAATCCATGATATGATCGTTTTTAAAAACGTGTTCAGCTAAAGCACATCTGTCTGGATATAATCGGCTATCACTTTTGTGTGAGATAATTCTGTTGTGTAAGGATCTTGATGTTTCTCCTATATAACATTTGTTGCAGTTGGTACACGGTATTTTATAAACTACGTTAGTCTTCGACATTAGTGGACTAATATCTTTAACTTTGCTGTATATTGCGTTCAATTTGATTACAGTTTTGTTTGCTATTTTTACGTTGATTGCTGTATTTAGGATTCTTGTTAGTTTTGGAGTTAGATCTTTGAAGTATGGAAGTGTTGCGAACATACTTGTTGGTGTTTCAATCTCTACTCTGGGTTGCCTTAAGTTAATGTTGTTATTGGTGTTAAATAGTATTTTATTGATCAACGTCAAAGGATATGCATTCGATAAGAATAAAGATTTCAATATTTTAAGGTTCTTTGTGTGGAATTGACTGTCTGATATTTTAAGTACTCTATCTTTCATTTGAGTGATTAGATTGATTTTCATTTGAGTTCTGTGATATGAGTGAAAGTTAAGATAACGTCCTGAGTGGCATGGTTTTCTTTACCAGTCTATGTATATAGTGTTGTCTGTTGATCTTATCAATTTCGTATCCAGGAAGGGTACTGCTTGCTGTTCATCTTCAGTTTGTATCGTGAATTGAATGTTATCATCATAGCTGTTAAATGTGTCTAGGATCTCTTCTATGCCATTTGCTGGTAGTGCTAGAATTATGTCTTCCACATATTTCTTAATGAAAATTATATTGAAAGAGAGTACCGGAATCACCAGGTCGAGGATATAATCAGTAACATATGCTGCTAGTATGGGTGACAAGCAAGATCCCATTGGAGTTCCAAAAGTCTGTTTGTAGTATTTGTTCTCCATAGTGAAGTTAGTGTTATTGAATAAGAAGGTTATGATTTCTATGAAGGAGTCCAGTTTTATGTTGCAGTGGTTCTTGATGGTATCCCAGTTTTTTATGATTGCAATTATGGTGATGTCTAGGTGAACATTTGAAAAAAGTGAAACAACATCTAGGCTAGCTAATACATGGTTATCTGGTAGCTTCATTTTGTTGTACAGCTCTTTAACTTGGAAAGAATCTTTGATGTAGTATTCATTTGTGTAGTCATATGCATTCGTGAGGATTTCGGTGATGTATGCAGCAAGTTTTTCAGTTGGTGCATCTATATATATATATATATATATATATATATATATATATAGATTTATAATTATTTTTGACCGGATAGTATAAAAGAACAAAATGATTTTTCTTGGGGTTGCGGTCCAAAGGCCTAGTGATTAAAACACTATTAAAGGTGTACTCTTTTATTGAAAGTCAAGCTTTCGAAACCGGTTGGTTTCTTTCTCAAGACAACTAAAATGTGAACAAAATATTACACAACATTAAACAAAATATAAAATTTTAACTTACTAATAGTTGAGAATTGTAAGAATAAAACCTTAAAAACACGAAGAATAATGAAACATTTTTTAAAAGATTTTTTGTATAATTATAGTCAAAATTTTTTTTGTTTTTTTTTATTGATGTAATAATGTCTATATAGGTCAAACTTCTAGGAACCTTAAGGGTAGAATAACATCCCATAAAAGCGATTGTAGATTACAAAAAAAATCCTGTGCCCTAGCTGAACACTCTAAATACTTCTCATATTATTGATTTTAATAACGCAAAAATACTTGATGGGGTAAGGAACTATCACAAAAGAGTTTTCCTGGAAATGTTACACATTAGAAATACTTTTAATACAATAAATAAAAAAAGTGATATTAAAGATCTTAGTAATATATATAGCTATTTGATACAATTATTATTTAACCAGTAAATCTTTAATATTATTATTATTATTTTTTTTTCAAAATTATTTTATCCCTCTTTATATTTTTAATTTTTCAATTTTACAATTGAATGTGACAATCGATATCTAATTTACATCAATCAAAAAAAACAAAAAAAAAATTGACTATAATTATACAAAAAATCTTTTAAAAAATTTTTCATTATTCTTCGTGTTTTTAAGGTTTTATTCTTACAGTTCTCAACTATTACTGAGTTAAAATTTTATATTTTGTTCAATGTTGTGTAATATTTTGTTCACATTTTAGTTTTCTTGAGAAAGAAACCAAACAGTTTATATATATATATATAGCTATATATATTAACACGCGTTTTCTTGGCACTTTGTTTATTTCATTTCCTGGGCTAGAACGACTCAAACACAATGAGTCCGTTTCGCCAACGTGGCGACGCTGGTTGCTAGCCGAAAACCCATTGGCACAGCTGGCCGAAAGCACAAAATGGCGATAGGACTCCTGTGTGAGCGTTCGTTGTTTTTGTGTTTCTTGACACATGTTTCCCCAACATCCTTTGCTCCCAAGTACCCAACACTTTTGCTAGCCAAGTGCAATACTCTTCTTGGTTATGCCGCACTGATGACGGCTAATGAGCCAGAAACATGCATGTCTGCGGTTACCATTTTTACTTGTAACCATGATCCTTGTTGCGTTGCATTCCCGTTATCTTCCTAACTCAAATGCACATGATGCTGCGACGTAGATATAAATATCACGTAGTCTATACAAGGGCAAAACCAACTGTAGACATGTTTCGGTCTGTTAGACCTCATCAGTACAGTACAGGCTTGTCTCTTCAGTCACTAATGAAGAGACATCCCCGGTATAGATTGAATGATATTTGATGTCAAAAGTCTGAGAAAGTGAGAAACATTAGTGACTGAAGGGACAAGCTGTACTGTACTGATAAGGGCTAATAGACATATATTATTTAACGAGCGTATATTGGTAGCTATTACTCAAGAAGATGAAATTTACAACACGAACCGCAGACGAGTGTTGTAAATCATCTGAGTAAATAATAGCCATTATACACTAGTGGAATACTATACTTTGTCCACGACAAAATTGCTATATACACATTTTTAAAAATTTTAATTTACACTAATTAATGTAATTGAAGTTTCAAATATATGTGATTTAGAATAACAACGATCTATATTTAAAAATTAAAGTGTGCAACTTAGATATGGTGGTAAAAGGTAGGTCGATTTTATATACATGTGTTTCGTACGTATGGATACGTATTGATATGTCAAAAGAAGATATAAAACTTGACTAATTTGAGTTATTGCCTTATAAGTGTTGTTTTTAATTATAAAGTGAGTAGATATGTAAAATAAATTTAAATTTGTAACAAATAGTAAATTTTTGAATTGGTAAGTTTTATTACATACCTAATTGTTCTTTCTGTTAGATTTTTTTAATCATTTAATATTCTTTACATTGGATTAAATATTAAATAAATTAGGCATTGTATTAAATTTAAGGTTGATCCCAAAATCTAATATGGTAATAATGTCAATAATATTCTTATATCAAGTTTAGACATACGTTCTGTAGTGACGTCATACACTGAATAATGAATCATTATTCACTAGTGAATAATAGGTACTATTAATCTTAAAGAAGCGCGTATATAATGAACGGTTCATAGAACAGTCGTGGACAAATACTATTTAAGATCGATATTGATGCACTTATACATCTATAATGTTAAAAGTTGATAAACATTTAATAACTAGATACCTACTCTTTTTTTATACAGTAATTCAGTCAAGTTTTTCTCATAATCCCTTAGGGATTTCGTCGTCTAGTCTGCACAAACCAAGCTGGCAATATATGCTGATCCAGTGCCGTTTAATTCAAAAAAATTAGCAGCATCATCCATCATCGTTATCTCATGATTAGCGAGGTTGGAAGACAGGCGTCGGACCTCTTTTTGGCACCGACGACAGCATCGGTAACGTCGCGGCAGCATGGCAGTCTATGTAAATGGCGTCGCGGGGTAACATATTGTGAAAATGTCAACTAAAAGCCTGTATTTGTTGCTTCGTTTGCACCACAATTTCTTCTCTTTAATTATATACATACATTATAAACATTTTTGTTTGATTAATAGTTTTAATATTTATTTTAAAATCTTAGGATTCAATTTAGTATAATGCAAATTTTTATAACAAATTCTTATATATCTATATAAATAAAAATGAATTGCTGTTCGTTAGTTTTGCTAAAACTCGCGAACAGCTGAACCGATTTGACTTATTTTGTTTTTAAATTATTTATGGAAGTTCAGAGAAGGTTTAAATGGTAAAAAATATAAATAATAATTAAAAGAAAATACTTAAAATGACAATTTCATTTTTAAATACAAAGTGTGTATTTAATTCTATGAAGTCCAGATAGATGGTAATGTAAGTTGATTCATCGATATAAATTTATTTAACAGTTAGATTGCGAAAATACATGGTATATTGATTGATATTTCGATTTTTAAATAACACTATTTCTCTTTTCATTAAAATAAACATTTAAATAAAAAATATCTCGAAAACTATAAAAGGATTTTTTGAATTTGTTATTCCCTTGTATATCGAAAGCTACTAAAGCTGTGAAAAAATTAGTTGTATTTTGGGGTTCCTCAGAAAATTTTGATAGGTCATAGTTTTTTTTTATAAATTCTTGATTATTAATCCAAAAAAACATTATTTGTTAGGTGATATGAATTTCGCCGGGTAAGCTAGTTACTAACAATTTTTACATGATTAATACATTTAGGTAGAAAACTAATAAATTACTATGTTTTATTGGAAATAATTATCTGTTTACTTACTTTTCGTAATGACAGTTACCCATTTGATATGTTAAAATCCACCGTAATTGTAACCGCTAGGTGGCGCTGTCATCGTGCACCCAGCGGATAGTATATAACTCGAGTGGTAATGTGTTCTAGGCTCCTGTGTAAATAGCTTTATTATACTTATCTCTTTTGTTTTGTAGTATACTATTAATTCACTAACTTTCGCTTAAGGAATGGAGATACTTAAAATTGTTAAACGATGTACTATAAAATATTGTTATACTTTATATTGTATGCACATCGTACCGTAGATTATAGTTTTTGCGTTAAACTAACTGCAAATTGCCTTTCGGTATAGCCAAGAACGGAATTTAAGTATCATATGTAAAATATTGATACCATAACTAAAGACATAAAAGGTAATGAACCAAATAAGCCAGATCGGTTAAATGATCGGTTGGCTCGGAGATACCTCAGCTGTATCTCAATGCCCGTCAGAGCAGGTGAAAGCGACCCATTTGGGGAAGCTCCCTGTTTCGGACTGCATATGCGTTATTGATAGAATCGAACGAAGGCTATGAAAAATAAAATGAATAAGGGTAATGAGTGACTTTGTATTGAGTAGTGACTGACAGTTGTATGGATTAGTGCTGTATATTAGCATATTGTATTACTGGAAAAAAATGCCTGATTAAAAAAAACTACAATATTGTTGATTTTAAAAACGTACGTTGGAAGTAGTCAGCCGTCGTTACATTTGAGGGAAATCATTAACTGTTATTCATATTATTTATTTGTAACGAAACGATAATTATAGTTTTTTTATAATCAGCTTGTATAAAACTTTTTATAAAATTAATCATGTCTTTTACCTTTGTTTACTATTAAAAGCTACAAAAAGTTTGTTTAATTAAAATCATCATTAGTAACTTCCAATGTACTTACTGCTGCAGACAAAAAGGACAGGAGCAATTAAAATTTGATAAAACTTTATCAATTGGTATCTACTACCACAAACTGTGGTAATGATGTATTAATAGATTCCATGTTAATAAAATATTTATTTTTGTCTGTATTAAATACTAGCATAGGCAATATGGTTGGTTTTATAGCAGTCAGAAAGCACAAGGTACAATCTAATTGTATTATTTGTAGTATAATATACAGTGTAAAATCATGATCTGTCTGATGTAAATTCAATACATATTTATCTTTTGTTTAACGCGATAAATTGAATCATAACATAAAAAACAAAAAATAGATAAATTTTAAACCAAAACTGCTTAAATATATAAGTGATGAAGCTTAAAGTACTAGCCGTCACTTCTGGATGGTAGAAAATGTAGCAGAATGCATTTAAGTTCATTTTGTCTCTTTCATTCTTAATAAGATCCATAACTTCATGCGTTCTAATTAATTGTAGGTAAACCGTAATTTAATGTCAACCAGTGACAAGTCAGGTGTATTTAACCAAAGCGCACTCTTTAAAAAAATGAAATGGGTGAGGTTGTAGTATGTCCAAAATATTCAGAAAAGTCTAAATAAACAAATTTCCGCAAATTAACGGTTTCAGTTTTGTGTATTTGGATTTTTTTTATTCTAAAAAAATCTGCTTTTCTTATCAAATTCGACCGATGTTTTATCTAGATATTATTTGTAGCTATTATTTTTGCTCTTTTGCCTGTTAACCGTAAAGCTGAATTAACTGATATGCATTTCATGTACAGTCGTGCAAATGGTAATGCGAGAGAAGCTGTAGACGCTTTTCCTAATCGCTACATGCCTGCAGATACAGATATATTTGGAAAACACTCCTATAATTTTGAGAAACCAAGGTGGGTGTTCACACCTGAAAGAGAACAAGAAATTACGGCACGGGTACAGGAGAATGCACAAACAACTTTGCTGAATGCATGCTCTGAATCCACTTGATCATCAGGCACGTTTGGAGTTATGCTGGTGGTTTCTAAAAAATAATGCTGAGGACCCCAATTTTATAGCAGACATATGTGGATCGACAAATAACACCATAGTATTGTAAAATCCAGACATCAAGTACATTTTTGTCAAATAACATCAATATTGTCAAACTATTTATCTTTTTAAATAGTTATTATCCTAACAAGTGCGGAAAGTTATACTTTCCCGCACGCGAACTGCCGATGCCCGAACGACGCGAAGCGGAGTTCGGGCAAGCAGTTAAGTGCGGGAAAGTTAGTTTCCGCAAGAGTTAGGATCAATATTTTTTCTACAAGCAAAATCAGCTCGAAAATTATTTAGATATTTGAAAAGATGCGATTGTGACAATTAAATCTTTCATAGTGTCAATAAATACACGACTGTAGCTATAGCAACCATTCTTAAACAGAGGTGAGTTTGTTGTTGCTTTGAGTAAGGTTTACAGGGGTGATTTAATAAATTATGATTTTTAAAAAAAAATTAAAAACAAACATTTTAAAAATCCCTATTTTCATGTAAAATAATCTTAATTTTTTTTACTATTTGTATGTAGTCCAACAAGATAAAGATAATAATACAATAATTTGTCAAAAAGGTTATCGGCAAACATCTCTAATTAATAAAAAAATGCGTGCGGGAAAAATTCTTTCCCGCACGCCGTGCGGAAAAGAGATATTTTCTAAGTTAAAATGCGTGCGGAAAAGTGTTGTTTTACGCATGCTTGTAGAAAAAAACATTATTAATTCTATTTGGTTTTTCTAATAATTCTGGTTAGATAAACATTCAGGCAATTATGTACCACAATTAATAAATGATTATTTAAGATTTCTTTCATGGGATTTTATGAAACTTTTAAAATTTTGAAAATTTTTAGAAAGTATGCAAGCAAGAATATATTAACTGAAGGTTGCGAGTTCGAGTCTCGCTGGGTGCGACATTTTTTCAATTTCTCCTTGATGTCATTTAATATATTCTTGTTTGTATACTTTCTAAAAATTTTTAAAATTTAAAATTTTAAAAAAATGGTATCAGAATGTTTTATTTGAAGTTTTAGGTTCATAAAAAAAAATATTTACAAATGACAAAACTTGTTAAGAAAATACCAATATTTTTCTAGACGATTTATACACAAGTTCTTACGAAGGCATTTCTATTTAAAAGGATTTGTTATCATACTAGTAATCAATAAAAACAATTTCACATAAAAAAAATGAGTGTGGCAGTCAGTGGGACTGCCGGCAGAAGTTATACTTCTATGCACACGCCCGGATTCATAAATCTGTATGCGAATAATTTAGTTAAATCATTGTATAATATTCGTGCTTAGCGACCTCAAAAACCTCCACAAAAACCGAGTGCACACTCTTTTTGTATCTAATTTGCATAATATTCCTGGAGACGAGGTCCGTCTTAAGCACCAGGTGTTTCGAAGACCATCGTCATTATTATAATCGTATTTAGCGACTCAAAAAACCACCGAGTACCAGGTGTGCACTGATTTCGTGCAGAATTTACATTAAACCCTGGGAGAAGAGGTAAATACCCTAGGCACCAAGTACCGCGGAGACTTTCGTGTACAGCGACCCCAAAAACCATGAGTTTATAAATTGAACCCATTTTCAGCAATACTTACCACATTGTAAGTTTTCTCTCTATTGTCTGTTCGGAATGCACTTTTTGAATGCAGAAATGCAATTTCCCATTTTTACACTATAAAATATAGCGACAAATTTCCTGATACTTTAACGAATCCAATGCAAAAAAACGCATTCCGATCCATCTTACGTTACAAAATTCAGAGGTTTTAGTTTGTTTCCTTGACTATTCGTAAAAACTCTGTTTATGTAGCCAACAACCTTAAAAGCATAGTGCAGGATATAATGCAAAATGCAACCATGTGATGGTACTTTGGACTACAATACAATACCTACTCATTACTGAATATTATTATTAATATAAAATGCTAAACTTTACTTCACTTACGTGACAGAATTATAAAATAATCTGTCAAATAATCATGTGGTCCGTGACTATGATATTCATACATTAGTACAGACTGTTTTTTGTATATCTATCCCTTTTCAACGTACTGAATGTTTAAACGGTAGGTATTCAAAGGGCTTATAGTTATGACTAATAACATGTGGTAAATATTTCATCTTTGTTTTTACCGACCAATATACCTTTTATGTGTTTCTTTCTCTCTCTTACTCACACTATTACATATGTAATGATTTTCCCATTTAACTCTACACAATCTTTTTCTACAGGGTGTACGAATAGAAGTACCTATAACTTCAATAAATTTAAGAGATCAGTTAAAGATAACAATACCAGTACAGATCAATTTATTCAAATACCCATCTTAAAATTTTATTCACAAATATCTACCATTGATTAGCATAAACCAAACATTTCAAACCATTCTAATATTCCAAGGAGCAACGTTGGAAGCTTAAAGAAATGATGTAGGTACACATAAAACCTTAAACTTTGCAAAGAATAGATAATTTAAAACAATAATAGAACTTAATGTTTAACCGATCATATAGAACGGTGAGTAGCAAAGTTATAAAAAAAATTCGAAAAGAGGTTGACCTTAAAGGCCATCCTTGCAACTTCCCGCTAGTTTTAACCGCAAAGCTATAGTAACGTGACGTATTTTGACGTTTTTGACTTTTTTTGAAATGTTAATTCGATTTTGATGTTCAAGATGGCATTCGACGCAGTCTTTTGAGACCTAAAAACGTTACCGGAAGTGCAAAATCGGTTAGTCAAATAATCTCTAAGTTATTGAAAAAAAAAACACTTTTTTGACATTTTTCGACAACGGTATCTCACGAACGAATCAACCGATTTTAATTTGCAAAACGGCATTCGACGTGGCTTTTTAAGCTTAAGAGCTGATTAGGTTATGAAATTGATCGATGCAATAGCCAAAAAGATATGCCCAAAAAACATCATTTTTACCAATTGTTTTTTTTCGGTTATTTTGAAATTACTCGAAATCTACCGGCTCGAATCGGTTCAAACTTACAGGAATCTAAGTTAGATGAAACTCTTTGGAATGCTTTTTATTTCATTCCGATCAATCTAGCCGTTCAAAAGTTATAAGAGGTTTACATACATCCACACACACACACACACACACACACACACATCCACACGTACATACAGACATACAGACACCCTCGTAAAAATAGTCAGGGGAGGTTCCTAAGACCTCAAAACGTTGAGATCCGATGAAAACTCGATTTTCGAAAAACGGGGTGAAACCAATAACTTCCCGATTTAAAAAAAAAATTAATTTTTTTTAGCGGGAAGTTAAAAAAGCAAGAAAGAGTCAGTAACTTTTCGTTAAGAAATATGTTTTATTGAGATAAAGTTAGTTGTGAACATTGATAATTTAAATGCATATATATGTTAAATTTTAAATAAATCCGTTATACTCGATTATGCAATCCTTTCTGAACAAAGTAAATCTAAATTTGCTAATGTATTTGTTTTATAAATGTATATTGTATATATTCAAGTCTATTCCCAAACGAACCTGCAATTGTTAATATATTTAAGCAAACATTTCTGTGAGTTTGTTGATAATAAAATAATATTCTGTTGGTACTGCTATGAAAGTAAATACCAATCCAATCAATCCCATTTGGAGCACTAGTTATTTATAATATTGTTTGTTAATTTGCAATTCGTATCAACAACGAATAGTTAATAATTTATTCCTTTATGTCTCTTGTTATTTCGAATCGAAATAAAGTTTATTGAATTAGCTTTTAGTACAAAAGTTTAATTAAGTCTTTTTTGTATTTATCTTTTTTAATTTAAAAATGGGGATGGAAATTAGGTAAGTTGTGTAGACAAAGTAGAAACCTGATGACAGCGTAATAAATCACTTACAATATAGTAACATGTGGATCATAATATAAGTCAGTTTAATCAGTTTTGTTTAATGTTTCTAATTTGCTAAAATAGACCCATAAACACCGAAATATTAGCAAATTGACCTTGAAAATATCTCGGATATTCTAGTTATCAGAGTATATATTTTACAAATTCCATTTAGTCCTAATAGGCGGTCTCGCTATTAGTCCATAATATTCTGTTAGCATTTTACGAACCCTCGAGGCGGCCCAGTATACATTGCGATTTCGGGTAAACACTGGTGAAGAGGGTTGATCCCGTGGGTCGTACTATAACTCAGAATTTCAAAAGTTTATAGGGACCTTTAGAGAGGGAATTTGGAAGCTACTCGTTTTCATTACATGTGACTAATGCATCGCTGTAGAATTATGAGTATTTTTTTTGTAGAAAGCTCTTACATATAGTTACAAAATTTATGTGATTTCTTTTGGCCTTAATAGGTAATGTTTGCAAATATATGTTACAGACATACATAAACATTGGTTTTAGGTGAAATATTTTATTAAAAGACTTAAAAGGAAGAGGTTCTCAATTCGACCATATTTTTTTATGTATGTTACCGAATATCTCCGGTATTTATAAACCGATTTGAAAAAATCTTTTTGCATTCAAAGAGTATAGTCTCACCGCGTACATATTTTTATTCGTGGAATCATGTATAGACTAATTCGCAAAGTTAGTTAAAGTTTTACGTCAGAAAGTCAGGCAGTTCAGCAATACAGTTTGAAAACGGAAAGTCATCCAAAATTAAAAATTGCTATACCGTGCTTTCATACCTGCATTTATAGTGGGTAAAATGTAAGCTAATTTTCATCAAATGCAATCGTGAAAAATTAAACTGTTTAAAAAACAAATCCATAGATGAGAAAGGCCTATTTCTCTGTCTACCTCTTTGAGTATATAATACTGGAATCAGCTGTTTTGCTACCGATGCGAGACAGAAAAAGAGAATTAATAGAATATGCTGTATTTTTGCCTCAGGCCATTAGCTGATTGGCTTGTGAGTATTTGTCTCTATTTCAGTCAGTTAGCTAACGACGCCAACGATATAGCTTTCCTATTATTCTTTTTACTTTCTCAAACACCAATTTTGCATTGGCAGCACAAAAGTTATCCTCTAGCAGCATATGCTTAAAAGTATATCACGTAAATTTTAATGCAGTTTATTACATTATTTTACAGACAGTCAAATTGGACTAAAACAAATATCTTACTGAATATTATATTTAGACGCGTTGAAACTTACGAAGAGTTTACGTCAATCCTGACATGTAAAAATATCTCTAAAATGGATCCCTATCTGAATCACGACCAGCAGCGTGCAATGGTAGAATCATTGCGTTCGATCGGTGCTGAGTATGAAGAATATATAAAAATCAAAAGCCATATTGTTACTGTGATTAAAACTTTTTATTACTAAGGCAAAGTAGCAATTGATCAAATAAATTTCGTATTCAAAAATTTGCTACTTCAGTTTTTTTGATAGCCAAGGAGTACCTAACTACGTTTGATTTTTAAGAAGGATAGAACAATAACTGAAAATTACTATTCGATATTTTAACTACAAATAAAAAACACATAAAACTATTTAAGTTAACTAACTACTTGATATATCGGAAAGACCGATAAGGTGTATTGTTCAATTAAGGAAATCCTACTTTTTAGCGAATAGTTGTCGTTCCTTCGAATTACAAATTTAACATCGAAATACAATTTTTTTAATCTTAAATCTCCAAATACAACAACATATTATATTAAATAAAAAAGTGTGAGGTGTCAAGGGACACCCGGATGGAACGAAGTTCCTTTCGATTAATTAGTGGAGGAATTAGTAATTTGTAAACACAACAGAGTGTTTATACATACATAAGCATTTATTATTGTCTGTATAAAATCTCTACTTACCTAACTCTATCAGCAATATCCGGAACTTGTGCAGAAACACTGTCAGGATACATTATTGTTATTATTTTCCATTATTTTAATATTTATTATCTACAAAAAACGTGTATAAACTTAACAAAGTCGCGACACTACACTGTTCAAAGCAAAATAGATTATCACCATTTTTACCTGAATATCTTTAACAGTTCGTTTCTTTTAACAAAAGTGTCCATTTATACAATACCAGAGGTTTAGATAACACATTTATCTAGAATTACTTTTTATAATTTAAAACAGGAATTAACAATTCAATACAAAAATTTTAAAATTAAAATATTTGACAGTAACTGACAGTTAAGGTAATTTGACGTAGGTACCTAACTAGTCAAGTTACGAACTATTTTTAAAATGTTTATGAATTTATTAATTTATAAAAACAGGATGAAATAAAATATAATACTATTATAGGTAATTATTATTTGTTCTACAGTATTTTCTTTTTAATGTACATTTTCTTTTAATTTAAAATAGTGTCTTTTTAATTTAAAATAGTGTGTTTTTAATTTAAAATAGTGTCTTTTTAATTGCAATATATCTATCTATGAGAGAGAGGGAGAGAGAGTTATTTATTTTTTGGTCTGTGAGAGAGAGAAACATGCGTGTGTCGTGTCGTGTCGTGACAACTTTTGGTATAAATTTTTTTTGGCTAACTCCTAGCCTCAGTCGTAACTGGTCGTAACGCCCGAAAGGGAACTTCGTTCCAACAACTTATATTTTACCAGTTAATAAGAATACTCAGAGTATTATTTATTTTAGTTTAAAATAAAATTTGAAATAAACCAAATATGTAATTACTTTTTTACTAATAAAATAATGATTTAAAATCTTTTTGTGAATAAACTGTGAAAGGCTATCGCGGCCATTGTCTAATGTATCAACAGTTTTTGGGCTGTTAGGCCGGCGTCGATTGTCATGTTGACTTGACGTTTCGCCAACACGAGCGGTTGGCATCTTCAGAAGTTGCTTTCTGGTTGACAGTCTGCGAACTACTGAGCTCTACGTGGACGGAGCCTGTATTTATACGTCGGGAAGGAAGTGGGCGGGGCCTCAGTTGCTTTCGATTCCAATCGGTTCTGGTCAGTGTTGTTCGTTAAGGGTAGAGTTTTCGCACCCTTAATTATGGGGACCCATGTTTTGTTGATCTTGACTGCTTCCTCTTTTTTATTAAAGTTGTTCGGGTGCTTCTCTATCTCTATGTCTTCTCTATAGAGTCTGGAATGGTATGCTGATGTAGTAGCGAGGACTTAGGTCTCCTCAAACTTAATCAGATGGTCCATAGTGAGGGTATGTTCCACTACGGCGGATTTGTCCGTCTGCCCCAGACGACAGTTGGCCTTGTGCTCTTTAATCCTGGTGTTGATCGAACGTTTGGTAGTTCCTATGTACACGCTTCCACATGTGCACGGAATGCGGTAAATTCCCGAAGCCGACAGTGGATCTCTTCTGTCTTTTGCCGATCGAAGACATTCTTTGATTTTCCTCGTTGGTTTGAAAATAGTTTTTACATTTTTAACTTCCCGCTAAAAAAAATTAAATTTTTTTTTAAAATCGGGAAGTTATTGGTTTCACCCCGTTTTTCGAAAATCGAGTTTTCATCGGATCTCAACGTTTTAAGGTCTTAGGAACCTCCCCTGACTATTTTTACGAGGGTGTCTGTATGTCTGTATGTACGTGTGGATGTGTGTGTGTGTGTGTGTGTGTGTGTGTGGATGTATGTAAACCTCTCATAACTTTTGAACGGCTTGACCGATCGGAATGAAATAAAAAGCATTCCAAAGAGTTCCATCTAACTTAGATTCCCTGTAAGTTTGAACCGATTCGCGCCGGTAGATTTCGAGAAATTTCAAAATAACCGAAAAAAACAATTGCTAAAAATGATGTTTTTTGGGCATATCTTTTTTGCTATTACATCGATCAATTTCAAAATCTAATCAGCTCTTAAAATTAAAAAAACACTTCGAATGCCGTTTTGCAAATTAAAATCGGTTGATTCGTTCGTGAGATATCGTTGTCGAAAAATTTCAAAAAATTGTTTTTTTTTTTTAATTTTTGAGATTTTTTTACTAATTGATTTTGCACTTCAAATAAGATTTTTATGTCTTAAAAAACTGCGTCGAATGCCGTCTTGAACATTAAAAAAAAACTCAAAAACGTCAAAATAGCTTTGCGATTAAAATTAGCGGGAAGTTGCAAGGATGGCCTTTACGGTCAACCTCTTTTCGAATTTTTCTTTCTTAGCAATCGACCAATTCTGTCTGTAACTCCCGGAATAAAAGCAGAAATGCTTTTGCCACTGGTTGGGCCAATGGTTATTCAGAACGGGAAAAGATCAATTGGACCAACAAATCGTAGACCCAAAGAAAATGAGCAAATCCAACCAGTGGCAAAAGCATTTCGGCCTTTTATTCCGGGAGTGACAGACAGAGTTGGTCGATTGCTAAGAAAGAAAAATGTGAAAACTATTTTCAAACCAACGAGAAAAATCAAAGAATGTCTTCGATCGGCAAAAGACAGAAGAGATCCACTGTCGGCTTCGGGAATTTACCGCATTCCGTGCACATGTGGAAGCGTGTACATAGGAACTACCAAACGCTCGATCAACACCAGGATTAAAGAGCACAAGGCCAACTGTGGTCTGGGGCAGACGGACAAATCCGCCGTAGTGGAATATACCCTCACTATGGACCATCGGATTAGATTTGAGTAGACCCAAGTCCTCACTACTACATTAGCATACCATTCCAGACTCTATAGAGAAGACATAGAGATAGAGAAGCACCCGAACAACTTTAATAAAAAAGAAGATCTAGTCAAGATCAACAAAACATGAGTCCTCATAATTAAGGGTGCGAAAACTGTACCCTTAACGAACAACACCGACCAGAACCGACTGGAATCGAAAGCAACTGAGGCCCCGCCCACTTCCTTCCCGACGTATAAATACGGGCTTCGTCCACGTAGAGCTCAGTAGTTCGCAGACTGTCAACCAGAAAGCAACTTCTGAAGATGCCAACCGCTCGTGTCTTTTTGTGAATATTTTTATATGCGTTTTAGTTTAAAAGTAATATATTAAAATACCCAGTCAGGACAGACACAAATTAAACAATATAGAATCGATAAATCAAATATATTTTTTACAATTTTTTTGAATTAGTATTAAAATTTTAAATTTATTTCATGCTATATTTCGTTTCGTCAATAACATTAAACTAAACAAAACTTTTCCTGTTTGTGACAAATTTGTGCTCATATATTTTTTATCTTCCATGGTCTGCTGATGATTTATACAAAAAGTATACCTACTGTTTAGATAAGTTTGTACATTAAAAGTTTTACTTAACTTTATATATCAATTTGTACACAACTCTTTTGATTTTTTATTTAGAAGTTAAATAAATACTTTTGAATTTAGGAGTTGTTACACAACATTTATTTTATATTATTTTTACGCTAGGTTTTAAGATTTAACTAATTGTTAATTTTCAAATTTAAATTTATAACATTATTAGTAGTATATCAGAATAACATTTTATTTATATTTTTTAATTCAATACAATTTTGTTCTTTATTTATAATCAATTATTAATTCTTAGACATTCAACAAGCCTTCGATACAGTATGGCACCAAGGATTGCTTTATAAGATAAAAACGTTATTACCCCACCACGTTTTCCTACTACTCAAATCCTATCTAAGCAACCGATACACTAAAGTTAAAATCCAAACCAGTCTATCTAACTACCAACCCATAAAATCAGGTGTCCCTCAAAAGTGTCCTTGGTCCTTCTCTTTACATACTATATACTGCTGATGTTCCAACCAATAACAATACATTAATCGCCACCTTTGCTGATGATACAGCAATCATGACATCAGATCGACATCCCATTAGAGCATCAGGAAAGCTACAATCTTATATCAACTTTTTACAATAATGGCTGTAACAGTGGAGAATAAAAGTTAACAGTGACAAATCTACCCAAATTACGTTCACTACAAAACGCAGCGCATGCCGACAAGTTTACATCAACAACAACCAAATACCAGTTAAACCTGAAGTCAACTACCTCGGATTGTATTTAGATTAAAAACTAACTTGGAAAGCTCATATAAAAGCTAAAAAAAACACTTAAAGCTAAAACTACAAAAAATTAACTGGTTAATTGGACGTAATTCACAGTTATCAATTGAAAACAAGGTACTTTCTATACAAAACCACTCTGAAACCAATATGGACATATGGTATAGAGCTATGGGGCTGCAGCAAACCATCGAACACTAAAATATTACAAACGTTCCAATCAAAAACACTTTGAACAATAGCTAATGCCCCATGGTTTGTAAGTTACCACACAATTCATAATGATCTTAGAATAAGTAATCCAAATCTCTCCAAACAAAAACAAAAATAGGAATGAATATCATACAAATCTATTGATATACAACCTATACACGATACCCATGGGACGTAGAAGACTAAAACGTCGCTGGCCAGAAGACCTCTTAGAAGAATAGGAAAACTCCGAAGACTCATCGATGGATGCTGCCCGCCTCATGCCATAATTATAATTATAATAAATAAACCGTTTTTAATATCTTTCAAATGCATTTTTACTTCTATTTTAAAAAAAATATATCTAATAAAATATGTTGTCACTCCATCCGTAGAGGAAATTTTCTATGATGCATTCGAGCGACAGTAAAATATTTACGAGTCGCTTGTGGTAGTTACATTGCCTAAATTATATATGAAAATGTTTTGAGATTCAGATAGATATGTGAATTTTCCTACGTTTATCTCTCTGTCGCATTTAAAAATGGAGTTTTGTGAATGCATTGCATATATGCCGCTTGTATAGTTGCTATTCCTGCAAGGTACTAGATAATTTTTAAGGTATAATTTGTCTAAGTAATCGTATTTTATTCGTAACGTGTTAAGCTTATTGCTGTTTATACTCTAATACACATAAAGATTAAAGAAATCATCGTGGATTATTTTAATATATTAATTTGTTATTAAAGAGGTTTTAGTAAAGTATATGACATCTTTTACTCATTTTTTCTGACATTCATTAACATCAATAAGTTATATCAAAAATAGGTCAATACTAAAGGTTAGTTTTACAATTAACAAAAAATGAAAATAAATAACAATTCTCTCCCCTTTAAACAAGACCATTTTTTGTATTGGTTTGACTTTAATTTAGACGTTGAGGTGATCGCCGAATTCTGGTGGATCTTCTTAGACGCAAATTCTGTGCTAGAACAAGACGTTGTAGGTAAGGTTGATAAAACATTTTGTTTATTAACTGAGGAAGAAATATTATTTAAGTTTGTCCCTGATGTCGATGGCTTATCTAATGGAAAATAAATATTATTTGAGCCCGGTGTTGATGTTAATGAATCGATTTCCAATTGATGTTTCTGATTGAAGAAACCTTGCTAAATTCTCATTTCCAGTATTTTGTCAAATGGGTCGAAAAATTAATTGCTTTTGTGGAAAATTGGATTTTCATAAGTTAATTTTGTTTTCACTGGTTTTTTACTTTTGTTCATGGTATGAGAATCTTCCTGTATATATAAATCTTTTCCAAATATGTATTTTTCCTCTCTTTTCCTACTTGACATGGTCGAAACATAAATTTTTCCCATCGAAATTTTTGATTGTCCTCTAGACCCAATCAGATATTTTTTAAACACACTGGTTGCTTAACAGTATTTTTTTCTATCGTTTAAGGTCTAATAAGATCTAATTTGGTCCTAAGATTCTGTCCAAATAACATCTCTGCAGGAGTTTTCTCGTTGGACAGTTGTGGAAATCTGTATTTAACTAGAAATTTATTTACTTTTTCATGCAGTGTTCTAGGATCTTAAATAATTTTGTTTAGTTTTCCTTTAAAGGTTTGCACGCACTTTTTCGCTAATTTATTAGTAGCTGGATGTCCTGGAACTGTAAGCCGTTGTCTTATTCCAATTCGTTGACAAAATTCTGTAAAATCAACAGACTTGAAAATAGAAGCAGTATCGCTTACAATAATTTTAGGCAAACCATAACAACTAAAAATTTCACGTAAAATAAGTATAGTTCCTGACGTTGTTGGTGAACTTTTGGACATTTTAACTTTAAGCCATTTGCTTTTTACATCAATTACTACTAAATAAAATGAAGGCTCTTTCCATTGATGTTTTCTCTCTCACATCGCAACAAGCTCTGCACCTTCCGACTATGTTTTTATATTTTCGTAAGTCAAAAGATTTTTTCTGAAAATCAATATCATCGATAAATATCAATTGCCTTATTTAAAACCTAAATTACGTAATTATTATAAATAATAAATAACCGTCATTTGTGGAATTAAAAAGTGAAAGTCTATCAGTTGACACCAAAAAATCCAAAATCGGAAAGAGGTCTACAATAGTCGTACCGGTTTTTTAGCAAATGTGTACGGAAATTTAAGCCATGCTTTAAGTTAATGGTCATTGTTACTTTTTTTTATACATTTACTAACACTAAGTTGACTTGATGCAAAATACTGACCTTGACTAACCAATAACTGATAACTACCACTAGCATAAAATGTAGAGTGACCAATGTTTAAAATAATTCGGATTTATTGTGATTTTGTGTCTGTTTTGCATATCCGGTTGATTAAAATCAATAATAATCCTATCAACATCCTTGTTAAAACGAAATATTTTTTAATATTTCTACTGTTAGGTTGCTAAAATCGATCACTAGAATCCCTAATTATTCTTTGATGCAATCTGTATTTATTTCTTAAAATAATAAGAAGTACTGAATAATTTATTATCTAATAAATATTGCTAGGTTTTCCTATCTTGATTCATTTCTTACCCGAAGAATCACAGCTATTGGATCCACATTATTCGCCTTGGATAAGTCACTTTACAGGCCGACACACGTCATACACGCTTCCAGAGAAATAGGTGGAACTAATACATTCTTTCCCACGGGAACGAACACGTCTCGTCGCCATCGTGCGTATCTGCTGTCTTTGGGCATTATCCTGTCTCTGTGCTGTCATTGTGTCCTGTTTGTAAACCGTTATATCCATGAGAGACACTTGTTTTGTGTAAACCTCTAAAAGAATTTGTCTGAAAATAGTAGGATATGAAGAGCTGTTAATAAAAGTTTTGTTTGGAAAACTTTCAAATCAGTTGTTTTTGAATTCATTGATTGAAACGTTTAATATTGCACGGGATATTTCGGTTGAAAAAACATCGGTTCAATTTCTACTAATTCTTTTGTTCTCAAACAACTCGTTAATTCCTTAAAACAATTTTCAGGTCTAGTGGATAATTGTTTCATCACTCGCCTATTATTTCCACCCTTTCTACTGGATTTATTTTGATAAATCGTACTTCTTCCAAAGAAATAGTGATATATGGCCACTTCGATATCATTTAGAGCAAGAACTAATGACAGGTCATTAAACTTCTATAACTTTTTCAAGACTACCGATTTCAGTCAAAACTTGAACCTTCACACAGTAAAAATTTGCGAATTTGTTAAATTGTTATGTTTCTGCTTCCATGTACGAATTAATAATTCCACAGCTTTAAAAAGTAATTAAAGATCCGTGTGGTATGCAAATCATGTGATGCATAAAATCTGTTTTATCTTCTCGTGCGGTTTGTAACACTCAACATCAACGTCTGCTTTAATCACTAGTTAAAAATAACTTTTCCTAAGAAAATTATTTATTTATTATAATTCAGTTATACTTCTATTCGTGGGCAAGGCGTTAAAAATTTGGGATTAAATCTGAAAAAAACCATTACATAACGTTACACTTTTAATGGCATGAGAAAGAAAGAGACAGAAACACATATAGGTAAATTGGTCGGTAAAAACAAAGATGAAATATTTACCACATGTTATTAGTCATAACTATAAGTCCTTTGAATACGGTTTAAACATTCAGTACATTGAGAAGAGATAGATATACAAAAAACAGTCTAAGCTCATGTTTTAGTATTATAGTTACCTACGTATCACATATTGTTTTGACAGATTATTTTATTATTCTGTCACGTAAGTATAAATATTAAGTTTAGTGTTTTATATTAATAATAATATTCAGTAATGAGTATTGTATTGTAGTATAAAGTACCGTCACATGGTTCCAGTATAGGAAATATTATATCCTGCACTATGCTTCTGAGCAGGTTGTTGGTTTTTAAGAAATGTATTTCAGTTAATTTTTTGAAAAATTATAATGAATGCATTTTATAAATATTTTTTCATTATTTTCACAACATTATTATAAATATTCCTTTATTCATTGCATTATATATGCGTATACTTGCTTCTTAGGGAATTTTCGAGTTTAACTTTTTATGACTTGGCATGGTGCAAGAGGTCAACAAATATGGTGACTTCTTTGTTTCGCTATTTAATACTAGTTTTTATATCACTATATTTCTTCGATTTTTTTCCATCAAAGAAGCTCCCTCACCTTGTTGCCAACATATACGCTAGTCGAAATATTTGATAAGCGATATTTTGTAACATAGAGTTTTACGATGCGTTTTTTTTTTATTATACCTTTGATTTTAAACTATAAAATGGACATGGAAATTCGGATTTATTTATATTATAGTAGGTCCATTCTTTAACCATATAAAGATTTTGCTAAATCATTCTCATACAAATTTTTAAACCCGGGCGCGTGCATAGAAGTATAACTTCTACCGGCAGTTCCACTGACTGCCACATGTTTTTTTTATGTATCAAGAACACACAAATTCGATAAAGAAGAAATAATATTTAGTAACCTTTACGCGCGATTGAAGTAAAACTTGTTGACGTACGTATCGGAAAATAAATATTTAATTACAATTCAATCATATTTATTGTCTATATACTTTACAAAAAAATGAGATGTTATATTTATATTATTCATTAGAAATAGGAATTTGAAAGTTATCATTATTTTTTTTATATATGAAATAATAGGTTTATGATAACTAAAATGTGAAACATAGATTTTACTCTCTAAATACCATTAATGTATTTGAAACCGTTTGAAAATTTCATAAATAAATTTCGAAAATTTAAGCTCCTCCCATAGCTGAAATTACATAGTTACTTCCATCGGAATCTTCCGTTAGAATCTAACGTTAGAGTAACCCCTAGTCGCAACTAAAGAAGTTTTGCTTCAATAATAGGTAAACAATATTAAAAATATACACACCTTACGTTTAGAATGTGTGATTTTGTAGCTGTATCTACCTTATTGTAATACATCACAACACAAGAGCCTTCGATAGTTAGATAACCATTTCATTTTGTATCATTTTATAGCATATTCCATAAAATTTAAAATCCTTAGTTAAGTTTGTTTCCTTCACGTCTACGAAGGATCCTGACTAGTGGTTTTCTGGCCTTTATGGCTACCTAACCAAACCTAAAATAAGTATAAGAAAGTGTTAAAATATTTCGAATATTATTATTTTATGAACAAAAACGTGCAACATGCTTCTTTACTCAACGTAAAGATTCCGTATAAACAATTATTTACTATCATAATATGTATGTATATAAACTTACTTAATCAAATCATAATGAATGTGGCTGTCTCGTCATTTTTTAATTTTTGTCATTTTTCTTCAAATCTTTCTGGCGCTTATAATATGCCCTTTGACGTTCACAATTTCTTTTTCTTTTTAGCTCTTTAAGTCTATAAAACGAAAATAGCTAGGTATAAATAATAAGGTATAAATACTGTAATTACACACCAAAAATAAAATGTATGCATATAGATTATAGGTACTCACTATTTTCATTCAATATTTTTTCATCACTTTCTTCATTAATAAATCCACTTTGTTTATTCATATTTAAAACAAACACTTTATACACAAAAAACTACTAGCAATGTATTTTGGTTGACAAGATAACAAGCTGTCAATTCACAGATTCACAGATTTAATTTTATTTAATATAGTAGGCAGAATCGCATGAGCGCCGCCAGGATTATTTTCATCTACACACTATTATGATCTAATATATATAGAATGTAGAATGATTTGGACAGCAACCGCGACGCCTTTAGTTTTTATTCAAACAATAATTTAATAAAAAAATTAAAAAATATATAATTTTCTGGTAAATTCAGGTATTTTTTTCCATAGCAGGGGGGTGCAAGCGCACCCTCTTGCACCCTGCTGCCGGCGCCCATGAAAAATCGTGTCAGGTATTTTGTAATTAGGTTTTGTTTCCGGTTTCTGTTATTAGAATGACGTCACGTCCGTTAGAATAACTTTTTTACTCCTAGTCTCGCTAAAGAAGTTTTACTTCAAAAAATTCTGTTTCGTTTAATTTCTTAGTTTTAAAAATTGGGTAAAAGATAATTATTTTACTAAAAATATAACATACAACTTCGCTGTGAAATGTAACATTTTTGCCCTAAATTATCGCATTCATATTAAAACTAAGTGATCGCTCGATTCTATCAAACCTATCAAAATTTAATATGACAGTTTCTGTAAAACTTTGTTTCAAGAATAAATAAGTGACGTTTATGCATCTGATAACTTATATTTTAACAAGAAATATCAAAAGGAATCGAATATTCCATTCAGCTTACTGAAATGGATATCTATTAAAAGAAAGGAAATACGAGCTATGCGTGACATGACGGAAAATGATATAATCTTTGTTTTCTGCTTTTCAGGATGAAAAAACTTCCAGTCTCTTGCTTCTTTCGAGATTTTTATTGAATCGTGTGAAAATGTCGATAATACGCAGTTTGGGTGAATAAGTTTTTGATTATATCGTCATCGTGAATTGTTCGGATTTTTCTTATTTACGGTGATTTAAATAGAAAGAAAAAAATATAAAGTATATTTGACATATAAAGTACCTAATGTATTTCATATAAAAAGTTCGCGCTGCATGTATTTAAGGTTAAGGGTAAAAAAATTGATTGATAAACAAATAAGTATTATTTTATGCATTCATAACATGATGTATAGTGGATATTAAGTAAATTGTTTACTAGTCTAGTCCACTAGTTGAAAATGGTACAAAATAGAGATACTGCTCCTAAAATTATGTGCGATAGCTCATTGGATCCGGAATTACTCCTAGAAAAATGCGCCAAAAGCGCGTATTAGCACA
The DNA here is from genome assembly GCA_964028335.1 of Altica lythri. Taxonomy (NCBI): domain Eukaryota; kingdom Metazoa; phylum Arthropoda; class Insecta; order Coleoptera; family Chrysomelidae; genus Altica; species Altica lythri. Next base: position 48,996,693 of record OZ034805.1, on the reverse strand, counting down.
TAAACAATTGCAAAAGTTTTAAACAATTAAAGATGAAAAAAAAATGACATTCCGTTTTTTTTGCAAATATTTCATAAACTATTAATATTTAAGAAATTAAAAAAAAAAGATTCTGAAAGAGGAGAAAATTTGCAATTAAAAACTTCAAGCTTCCGGAACTCTATCTCCAATATTTATAATTTTAATTTAACGCTGAAAATAGGTCTCCGCGAGACATATTTAAATAAATTAATTTTATGTGTCGTAGGTACTCGATTTTGACGCAGCGCAAGCAATCTAAATATTTCGCGCTGAGACCTATTTTCAGCGTTAAATTAAAATTATAAATATTGGAGATAGAGTTCCGGAAGCTTAAAGTTTTTAATTGCAAAATTCCTCCTCTTTCAGAATCTTTTTTTTTAATTGCTTAAATATTAATAGTTTATGAAATATTTGCAAAAAAATGGAATGCCATTTTTTTTCATCTTTAATTGTTTATAACTTTTGCAATTGTTTATGTGCTAACACGCGCTTTTGGCACATTTTTCTAGGCGTCATTCCGGATCCAATGAGCTATCGCACATAAGTTTAAATATTGATTTTAAGTGTGTGTTTTTTCCATAAAACATATTTTTTAATTAATCTTAAACTTTTCTTTTTATCGAAAATGAGAATTTCGGACTTTATTGAGATTAAAAAGTTTGGTATATATAAATAAATAATCGATTTTTCAATATTTTAGTGTTTAATGTGTAAATCGTCTGAGAAATAATGGGGATAGTGGAAAACTGTTATAGTCTTAAATCTTCTTCTTTTTCCATCTTTATATAAGTCATGGGTACCATTTTTTCTTTTATTTCTTGTTGTGTTTAATTAATGTTATTGGTCTAGTTTTGTCTTAGACGTCCAGTACTTCTGCGCCCATCGGTTATTTATCCCTTGATTTTCTCACTACCCTCCTGTCATCTATTTTATTTATGTGTAGGTATTCGTTTCATGTTTTGTTCAACACACAATGGCTTATGTTTTCTACTCCACATGTTCTTCTAATATTCTCGCTCCTTTCTATTATGCATCAAAGTTTACCCAGTTATCCTACGCAATATTCTTATTTCTGCTGTTTCCAATATTTGTTTGGTTTTGCTAGATACGTCATTATTATTCGAGTTGCTGTTTTATAAATCCTATCTTTGACTTCTGGTTTTATATGTTCTTTATCCCGTATTTTATTATTTAGGCACGCCGCTGTTCTTTTTATTTTTGTGACTTCTTTGCTTACTGCCATTTTGATTTCGTCATAACTGAAGATTTCGAATCCGAGATATTTGAACTATATATTCTTCTATATGATTTTGTCATCTTTTACTATTTTGTATCTGACGGGTGACTTTAATGTGTTCATGCACTTTTTTTGTTTAATGTTTTTGATGTGAACTGCTCAACAAGTTTTTGAAGATCATCCTCATTTTTGGCTATTAGAACCTCATCATCTATATACCAAAGTATGGCAATTTTCCTGTCTCCAATTGTATATCATTCCCGTACTTTAATTATTATTTCATCCATGATGATGTTAGAAAAGAAATCTGCCGTTTTCTACTGATGCTGGCTTTGAGTTCTTCATTTATTTCTGGTTGTTTTGTCTTACAGATTTATCTAAATAAATAAAAATGTATTAATTGTGTATAAATATATACTATTTTTATTTTTAATATGTCCTAAATCTAAAGAATATAAATAAGATTGTTTTAATATGAAGCTATTTATATATTGATCATTTTTATGTATTTTAAATTCTCTAAAGCTTAGCTCTGCTCAATAATATTAGTATAGATATAGGTATATTTATAATATCAGTTTATAACAGTATTCCACATACTTTATATGCAATAAAGCCACGTGAGGGTCCCAATGAAGTACAATTTGACAAGAATATCGATATAGCAATTTCCTTGTATTCTCCCAAAGGATATCGATATGCATGTACCGGGATATTAAATATTATATTAAAAAGCTTTCTGTGGTTAAGTTGCGGGTTTGTTGTTAGATCAAAGTTGACCACTCATATAAAACTGAGAAACGTTGTAAACAAAGAAAAGGGTAAAATTTGTAAAAAAATTTAACGAATATAATTGCCGTTGAAGAATATGCAATTTCTATATTACCGATAAAGCGAGGATTGTTTATGCACTGTGTGGTATAGCACAGTAAATGTAAAATTGTTACAAGGTTATTATGAAATATTTTATAATTGCTCTCAATTCAGTATAAAGTACCTTCAAAAACGCTTTCACAGATCGATTTACCTATTTAACGTTGGTTGTAGAGAATGGTAAAGAAGATTTCTCCAAATTTAGCAGTTTCTGTATTTGACTACTTATTAAATTCGTATAAAATGTGCTAATAATAATATTTTTTTATTTTTGTAATTAAATACCAATAAGTTTCTTAAAGCTTCTCGATAATTAAATTCTAAAATTAAATATTATATTAGTCGTGCTATTTTTATGGTCAAATAGCGCTGTATATATATTTTCAAGACTGAGACCCCGGGACCGAAGTTTATACTGGCATATTTTGGAATATGGAAACTAAGGAAACACGGATAATACAAGTAGTGCTTTGTCTTATGGAAAACTCCCTGAGCACATTTTAGTATCGTATATATCAACGTTACAATGCTACTTTTATGTAAGAAATAGAATGGGATAAAGTATCGTACCAAAACAAAAAAATAAACGAAAGATAAGTAGAAAACGTATTTAATAAATATTATTTGTGTCGAAAGAGTTTATTCCTTAAAAAGCAGGAACTTGGTTTATAACATAACCTAATTAAAAAATGTTGATTCTTTATATTGGGTCCCTTACAAAAAATTGCATTTATTGTTTTTGTACAGATTTCTTTCAATAAAATTCGCTTTACAAACTTTTTATTGGTATCCGTGAACAGCATTTTTTATACATTTATACATCTTTCAACGTAAAGTGGTTTCCATCTCAGCTTTTTTTTCTTGCACAAAACGTTCAATTGGCGTAGTATCAAATCTTTAACCCAATAAAAAATAATTTCACATATTGGTATTAGTTTAATTAGATTATTTAAAAAAGACAGAAAATTACCTTTCGTGGTCAAAATTTTGTGAAATGTGCAAGAAAGTGAATCATTACCTCTTACTATAAGATGTTGTCATTCATAAAAAAATTCTTATAGTAACTGTAGATGATACTTTCTTATTCTTTTGATCAAAATTATCAAAATATAGGAATTTTTGTTTAAACACAAAGGATAAATTTAATTTATCATATGAATGAAAATATTTACAAATATTAATCAGTGCTCATTAAAAATTGCGACGAGTTTTTCTAACTTAATCTATATGCTACTTAATAAATCCTGTTCTTGATGATGTTATTTAATTTTTCATATCTGATTTTACATAATGCCTGAAATATAGATAAATATGACATATTCAATCAGAATTTCAATTTACATGGTTAAAGGAAAAATATAAAAATAAACCACCATAAATCTGAATACAGTCATTTCATAACTCGGTGTTAAAGTACAGAACTTATCAAGTAGAAAATTGATTTATAAACGAAAAAAAAAATGCAGCAAACACATGAATTCGTGACATTTTCTTCGAAGTTGCGTGCATGCAAATGATAGTATTTTAAGTGGTCAGGGTTATAAGAATTACCGATACAATTTAGAATAATTTGCTTACATCATGAGTACACAAGAACGTTATTTGTTTTATGGAAAACGATTTTTATTATTTTTTTTTTAATAAAACTGATAATACTTAAGCAGTTGCAGTAAAATAAATAAGAAAGGGTCGTCTAATTCTCACTACTTTGAAACGTTAAAAAGTTTTACCAGTCCCTCCCAAACATGAAATTAAGGACACCAAAGTACAAACTACACAAATTATAGGTACTCAAACACTTGTTTTAAATGATTTATTAAAAATACAGATTTTAAAAAACAATTAATTAGTTTAATAAAAAGATATTGATAGCTGAATGTTTAAATGTTTATTTAGGTTATCTTGTAAATTCTGAAAAGTCTTAAGCTGACTCTGAAGTAACGGCGTCGATTCTACTGAGATGATTTTCCTTCCATTATACAATAAATTGACAAAACAAAACTGGGGATCAATATTCCTTTACTATTTCTCCACAAAATGGCGGGATTTGATACAATGTCGAATATAATTAAATATCTTCGAACCAAATTGTTAGACTCACTAACTCGTTCTGATTCGAGAATTACTAATCACCAACAGGAAGATTTAAAATTATACTATAATACCGCTTACGGCACAATTTTGATTTACAGCTATGAACCTTAGTAGTTCTTACGATATAGGCACGGAAACAAAAGTCTGGTAAATTCATTAAAAAAATGATCTGAAAGATCGTTACACTTTGCATACAATGACTATGAATTAAAATAGTCTTTTTCCGATGCTCATTAACTGTAAAGTAATTAAAAAAAAATCGAGTAGGTAAAAAGCATCAGTATTCCTAAATCGTTCCGGTACGAGTTAGAAATACTTACAATAGATTAATGAAATACTGGAACAAAAGCATCGATTATTAACAACCCTCCAACCTTACTAGAGGTCATACATAAACTGACCATTTTTTTAATCAAACAATGGAAATACAATTTTTAGGCACTTTTCTTAAATATGCCCAATAAAGCCCATTTTTCAGTTGGTAAGAAAGCAAGCTCATTATTCCAGATATCCACGGCTCGTTTTATAAAATTCTGTAGTTGTTCTTTTTACAAAATCATAATCAGTATTACAGCATTATCTTTTAGTTTTTGGATTAGATTACCAACAATAAATAAAAGAAACTGATTGGTTTGTTTCTGAATCAAATATTTATTGAGTCAATTGTTTTTGCAGCTTCATTTTGTCGTTAAGTTTAACATCTTGCCTTTAAAAAGATTTGGTAAAAACTTGTTGACTAAGCGTGTAAAAAATAGAGCGAATATGTAAATGTATGATCTACAATGACTCTTTTAATGTGTTGAGACATTTCTTAATGATCAGAATTAGTCCTGGAAGGACTAGTACATTTTGAAAACTCAACTCCAAAGCATAAGCGCAAGTCAGTTAGTTGTACTATAGCCGAGCACTTAGTGATGTTCTAATTTTAACTTTAATACAAAATTCATTTGGAGCTTTTTTGACAATTTTGGTTTAGTAAACTAACGGTGGACAAAAGCGAAAGGTTTGCTATTATGCAGATAGCAACCTAGCTAATAATCAATTTTTCTCTTTATTCAGCCCATTAGTTGGTAACAAAGAGTGTGCGCAGGAGAGAAGTTCCGATCGGCGTTTATTTAAGACGTGAGCAATATTTTAAATTTCAGCGCCGTTGTAAAAAACTATTTTGCGTCCCAGATCATGTTTGGGGACATAAAGGCACAGTCCTGTTAAAAACGGGACGTATGGTCACTTTAATCATACATAATACCGAATCTAGACTAAAGCTTCCCGAATATACCAGTATTACCAATATTGTTTTAAATAAAATAAAAAGATACGCAATCGTAATCAAGGACGAATTAGGCAACTTTTCGTATTATTCGTACTTTTCTTATTCATTTGATATAAAAGAAATCTTTATAAAATTTCACCTGCTTGAAGACCACAAAAGTTAGTATTTTTACAATATTGTAGTGGTCAAACCAATTGACTAAATATATATCTATATGTGGCGAGAGAAAAGTACTAAAGCACTGTTAAACCAATTTTGGATTAAAGTCTTAATTGCAGTAAACTACAACAACGCAAAAATTAAGTAAAAAAGAAAATTGGATTTCAGATAGAATTTTATTATTTTTGTGTTATACACCCGTTTTGCTATAGTATATTATTTAACGAGCGTATAATGGTAGCTATTATTCACGAAGATGAAGTTTACAACACGAGCCACAGGCGAGTGTTGTAAATCATCTGAGTGAATAATAGCCATTATACACGAATAGAATACTATACTTTGTCCACGACACAATTGCTATAATCACAACTTTAATTTTCTAAATTTACGCTATAATTAATGTAACTGAAATTTCAAATGTATATGACTTACACTAACTACGATCTAAATTTAAAGATTAAGTGTGTAACTCAGATGTAGTGGTAAAAGGTAGGTCGATTCTTTATACATGTGTTTTGTTTGTTTACCCACGACTCATAAGTAAATTGTGTATTTTTTAACCTATAACACTGTCAGTAAGTGTCAAATTATTGAGGAGTTGTGTTATAGTTTCATTTACTAAACTAGTGAAGTAAGTAAATAGAAACCTGTATTATTATGTTGTTACCTACAGTTTTCATTAAATTAAACTAACAGTTGACATTTCTCAGACAGAACTGTCTGCGAAATCAAATAGTTTTGACAACTTATGCCAAAGTTTAAATTTTATATTCGTTATTTTTAGTTTTATACAAAACCATTTGGTAAGTCGTGGGTAAAGCATAGTACTTCACTCGAGGAACAAATTGCATATTTAGCTCGTTTCTTTAGCCCCTTCGCTCGCAAGCTCGCTCATGGGCCAAACACACTCGCTGTAATATGCAATTTACTCCACTCGTAAAGTAATATACTATTACACCATTGACATATAAATACGGATTGAAATGTCAAAGGAAAATATAAAATATGTCTAATATGAGTTATTCTCTTATAAAGTTTGGAATAGTGAATAATAGGTAGATACTATTATTCTTTATGAAGCACTAGTATAATGAGCGTTTTGTAGAACAGTCGTGGACAAAATTGTTTATTATACGGCAAATATTACCTATTTATAAAAAACAGATCAATATTGACTATTTACAAAAAACAGATCAACATTAACTAAAATTAGCAGTTTTTAATTGACAAGAATAAAATAAATTTCTTGGTTAACGACTTTTATATATTTTAAGATGTTATCTTAGCTCTTAGAAGCAAGAATTCTGTAAAACCAGTGGTAAAATGAATATTAAAATTTAAAGAGGATATTCAAATTCAACAAGTCTCATTTACATAATTGTGATTGCTATTTTAGGACGCCAAGAATTATACTTAATTTAATGGAACATTTTTTATTTTGTCAAACGTCTGGTTCTTAAAGGTTTTTAGTAACGAAATTGATTTAATTTTATGAACAATGTATAATTAATATTTTATATTGCAAAATAAGAAGGCATTTTATAAATGTCTCAGTGTTTATAGAGAATTTATGGAAATTGTAGATGGAAGTTCTGAGGATGGACAAAGAGAATGAGTGGAGAAAAAACAATCATCCTTCCTGGTGCAGCGGAGCCAATTCATTCAGGAAATAGTTAATTAAGTCCCGTTTGAATGTTTTTACATGAATTTTGTTTAGTACTCTTAATTATGCCCTAAAATTATAACCATCAAATGTTTAGTTCCAAAGCAATTTTGGGGTTTCTAAATGACAATCCAAGTTTTTTTTATTAAAATTTTATAATTTCAGAGTTTGATCTGTATTCCTGAGATAGAACAAATGATTGAATTTTTTGATAAATGTTATGTCCTAACTAACCGACATACTCTGATTTTAGTTTTGCGCTGAAATTCAGTGGGCGTCAACATTGCGAAAGAGTTTTAATAACATTTCGTAGGTAGTGGTGAAAAAGGCTATTATTCAAGACATTAAATAAAAATAAATGCTTGAAACATATTTCAAATTACATACCTACTTACAGAGTTTGTTTTGAACTCAATATGCGCAACGGTGTAAAGAAACTCCTCGATGGATTTTAGCTGCACATATTTGGAATGGCAAGCTTTATATGCTCTTTTACTCTAAATATTTTCTTATTCAATTATAGTATAATTACATTAGTTAAATTTAAATAAAGTGTTATGAATAAATATTTTTAAAAACATAATGTGATATTAAATAGTTTTTTATTTATATTTATCCAAAAAGAAAACATCTACATACGTAGGTGGAACACGGTACCCAGTTTACTTAGTGTTATGACATTACCCGCCGGAACTCAATAAACGTATTGAATGAAGCCATAAACATAATTGGGTAGTCAATCAATTATTCGCTGAATCGATTGTCTTTGGTTCTAGTAACGTAATGTACTTTTTTTTTTTTAAATTTTAAATTTATAAAATTTCAGTTTATACTCTTTTTAACTAACTTCAAAAAGATAAGATTCTAGGTTTGAACTCTATTTTTTTAGTGTTTGTTTCTGCATAACTTCTTTACTATTGCAAGGATTTGAAAAAACTTATTCTGTTTAAAAGAGGAGTTGTACAAGATTAATTTTGATTTTGAATCTGTTTGGTAGGTACTTTTTTGATAATTAGAAAGAAACCATACGGTTATTCTCGATATTTTATTTTTTGTTCAAGCATTACATTTTTAGTGTTAAAGCGATTATCTGTTTTTTTGTTTAATAAAAAAAATGTAAGATTTTTTGCTTGTAAATATATTTGGTGCTTTTTAATTAAAAAAAACATCTACATTGTTAGTTTTTAATCGCTGATTTGTTATGATTACTTTTTTGTTGGCTTTTTTAATAATCAGTATGACAAACTAATTGCTTTATTTTTATGCGATAGAGTTTTAAATCAATGTTGGGGATTTGTAAACAGACAAATCGTGAATTTGTCGTTTGACTACAAATTAAACTTGTTCCAATTTAATTCAAAATTTTTATTTGCGGGTTTTAAAGGTAGTACATCATGAATTTATCATTTTTAACAATGTGTACTGTATTTTTAAAGCTTTATACTTCTATTAAGGTTTATAATAATTAGTGAGACCCTTCAATATTTTCATTTTTGGAAAAGCTCTTTGGTCATAAGGTCTACTAAAATAGTTATTTATGAAACAGTTCGTGAAGTATGCTTTTTGCGCACGCACGCGATGTTTAGAGCACGAGCGAAGCGAGTGCTATATATCGCGTAAGTGCGCAAAAAGCACTTCACGCACAGTTTCATACAATATTTTATCTACGATAAACAAATAAAAAATAATTACAAATTCAAATTTAAAAATTTAAACTACAGCACTGTCAGGATAACTTTTGTTGAAATTTAATGCTCTCATAGCAACACCATGACAACGCGAATGCTAAGGATATTTGATTATATGAAGGTGTGTCAAAAACAGTGCGAAAAAGTAAATCCCATTTAAAATACATTGTTACTTCACGCACACTTTCAATCCTTCACGCACTGCTGTCTATAATGACAGTTTTCACGAACTAAAAATTGATACATAATATGAGGTAGAGTAGAAAAAGTTTATTTGCATCCACAACTCAAAAATTCAAACCATTTTTTGCACAGCCAAGAGCGACATAAACTTTAGCAATTGCTTTTTTCCTATGTTGAATTACAGGTTGAGATTAAATAAATAACCGATTTGTATTACAAGCGTAGACGTTAAATAAAACTCAATTTGCTTCATATCAAACCTTGCTGTGTTTTATTACAATTTCTCGATGTGAAGTGTGCTCCTGAGAATATAATCGACATTCTCACAACACACAAACATTGGCGTTCACACCGAATAAGAAATATTAATACTATTAGAAAACAGTACCGGCAGTCATAATTTACGTTGGTAGAAATGAGAATCAGCATCTTGTAGCCAGGCTTAACGAAGTCAAAGCAGAAATCAGGTCAGATCTTCTCTTTTTAACACATAATCATTTCTATTTGTCTTTCTTTTTCATTTTCAACCACTTACGTCTACTACTTGTTGCCTCGAAAGTATTTTACACACTATAATCCCGTTTTTGTGAATAGTGTTTAGGCAGATTTTATTGGTATTCATTTGATTTGATCATATACAATAAGATATTACATAAAAGTTGAATACAATAAATTGATATTGTATAACTTTATGATATTGTTATTTTACGATAATTTTATGATATAACTTGATTCGATATTTTACGATAACGTTATTGTAACACTTAAAATTTGAACTTCAACAAATACCATTCCATTTCTCTTTTCATTGAATCTTAGGTATGCCGTCTTTCAGTGCATTCTGTAGATTTTGTGTTTAAAAACAAGTTTCTATAAGTAAAAATACGTTATTCGTCGTCTATCTAATTTCCTTTACTTACTGACTTACTTATTTTTCTTTTTGATTTTCTTCTTATAACATCTTTAGTTTGTTTACATTAATTTTGGGATTAAGTCACCATTGGCATCGAAATCAATACTTGATTTGAAACTATTGTTAATTTATAGCTACTAACATTTAGGAATCCCGTCATTTACTAAACACAATCAGGGATGAAAGATCCCTTTTCGACCTTTGACTACGGCATTTACGCTGTAAACTTTAAGTAGTTAACATCTGTCGCGTTTGTTTTAACAAAATGCCATTTGGTATTATTTAATCGGTTTGATTATGGGCAATCTTTATCGGTTTTGTGAATAAAATCTATTAATTTTCAATTCGACCACATTTGGATAGTTTGTGTGTAAACATTTTTTGGTTAAGTGTCGAGTAGAAATTCCAAGTTGTGGGCTTTATTTTGGTGTTCTTTGGTGAGTAAAATTTAAAGATTGTCATGCCTCAGTTAACCCTTAGCTTTCTTATAATTGTATTCAAGCAGATTACTGTTTGTTGAAGTCACGAATGGGAGTCACCTTCTGCTTTGATATTAACTCGAGTTAAGAGTACTCATATTTAAAAGTATAAATCTTAATTAAATCAGTACAAGAGATAAATTAAAAAATTAAAGAATATAAGCAAAACAGTTTACAGATAGGAGTTACAAAAAATATAATTTATAAAAAAATTACAAGTAAGCAATACATAAAAAAAATCACATCCCGGTTATTTTCATTACGACACTGTGCACTGCACTTATAGATGTTACAGGTAAATACAATTAGGATGAAATGTTCCATAGAAATAAATGGTACTCTGAGAATCGATACAGTTATAAAAAAATTGTTAAAAACTTACGTTATCTTCTAAATGTTTCTGAGATACTTTCTTAGCATATGGCTTCATTCTCTCGGTAATTGGTCTTAACGGTAAGATATAATCTGGAACCATTCTTGTCTAGATTTGTAGATATTTAGAGGAAAACCATAAACTCTTTCTTCGTAGCTGGGGTTCGAAGAAAAGACGGTATTAATGGCTAAATTCTGCCACCATTACTCTACGATATACAAAGGAAACTTAAAGATAGCACTGTCTGGAAATCTTCAGGTAAACCTTCCGGTACGATAAACGATAGTCGATACAAGAAACATTTAACTGCTGGTAATTTTTAAGATAAAATAAGAAAATTGCCGGAAATTTGAAATTGAGCATTTCGCGAACGATCTTAATCGCGTAAAATCTAAACCCAGAGTAAATAAAAATCGTTGGTACTAGAGAGACGCTCTCCTTTCCCGCCTAAATACCTGATCTTAAATTCGGAACCTCATTGGTCAGTTAGGAAAATCGATAAACTGCTTAGAGACAACGGTTAGATTTGCTACGTTCTGGAAACATCTCGAATAAAATTTAGGACAGAGTCGGCCTAAGTGAAAGGAACTGTTAAAAAAAAGAAATTTTATTTTTCCGGATTTTTAAACAGGCTACAGTATAAGGGTTTTTCGAAAAGTTTTTAATACCGGAGAAGTTCTTAATACAAAAGAAGCTTTTTGATACCGGAAAAGCTAATTTGTTTGATACCCGAGTGGACTCTTGACTATATTGGTTATTTTCCTTAGCCGAGACTTCACCACACTAGAGTTTGAGAAATTTCGGTCAACCAGAAGAAGACACTATAGGAAGCATAACACCAAAGATAATAAAATTTTAAGTCCCCTCAGGGAGTTTATTTTTTATGTTATTATTGCTATTGTTAATCGGAATATAATCGTTCGAACGGTTGATCACACCGAAATTGAAGTTTTTAGTAACAGTTAATATAATTAACTTTATGCGTCTTCGTATATTAATTAGCTTTAGTGTCCAAGGGTTTCTGACTTCTACCGTCAATCTCACTAATTTTTGTTACTTTCCCTCTACGGCTGAGCTGGGTATAATTTGCACGTGGAGGCTGACCATTCACCAACTTCAACTGCTTATTGTGAACTATAACTTATAGTTACGATAACTTTATTATAAAACTAAAAACTTTATTTTACGATAATTTAATTATATGGATATAACCTGAACTGGTTTTTGTGAATTATAACTTATAGTTATTATTAAACAACGTTATATTACGATAACTTAATTGTAAAACTCAAATCGTTATTTTTACGGTTATCTTATGATACAACTCGATTTGTTAATTTACGATAAGTTCGTGACAAAACTCGACTCGTTATTTTTTCGATAATTTTATGATATGCCTAATCCAACTCTTTCAATTTACGATAATCAATACATAAAAAGCACGAATTTAATCAAATTATCAAGTATCTGACTTCAAAAGAAGCTTGTCTCAATTTTTTTAAAGATTACTTAATTTATTACAGTTTTACTCGTATTTCTTTTAATATACCTACCCGTAATTTCAAGTAAGTAATCATGAGTGATAATATTACAAAAAGGAAAGCTTACAAATTAAAGCCAAGTTAACACGATTTAAAACATGTTTACAGAAATTTCAAACAAAAACAGCTTAAATAAATTAGACACATGTTTAGATACAGCTTGATATATTTTATCTAAATTTAAGCAAATTCAAAGTAAATATGATGATGATTTAGTAATAGAGGATGCTCTATATGAAGAGGCAGCTTGTCAAGAAAGAGATGAGTTTGTAACTTATTTAAGAATTAAGGGTACAAAGCGAATCTGCAAATTCAGCACAAACAAATCGTACCATTGCTTTAAATATCTCGGTGCCTAAGGCTACGGCCACATTAGCGGGATTTAAAATAGGCTAAACTGTTGTCAGTTGAGCCGGCCAAACACGGCGTGAATTCTCGCCTGAAAGACGCGTCTTCAAGGTATCCCGCTCACGAATAGGATTGGTTCCATTTTAGAGCATCTTTTCACGCTGTCTTGGGATGACACACGGGTTGAATTTCACGCGGCGTGATTTTCTTTAAAAGTACTTTTGTTCATTTTTGTAATCTCCCAGCTTCCCGACACGCGTAGACTGAAAACCGGTTTTCACGGTTTTCACACGCGTGAAAAACTAAAATATTAAAGATAATAAAAAAATAAAAACCCCATGCAACAAAATAAAGATACAAAAATAAAATAAACAAAAATATACATATCTACAAAATGATAACAAACATTACAAACTTTGATCCAATTTATAATAAAAAAGGAAAAATAAAAGAAATAATAAAATTAATAAACGCGAAAAATTCAAAAGATCTTAAGAGAAAAAATATCTTCTAGTTGTAGAGATACATGTGTATTATAATTTTTACTACGAGAATAGAGTTTTGCCATTCTTAATAAATCTTTAAGCATAGAATCGATGTCATTCTCGAATAATCTGTAAGGATAATAAATAATTATTCTCGCACACGGAACGGGAATGACAGTTGTAATAGAATGGGTATCCCAAATAATTTATCTTTAAAATTTTAAATTTAATACCAAATGCATTATTGATTTGCAGCGAAATTTTAAAATTAATCAAAGTTATGAATTATGAAAAATAAATAAATATTTGGTGCTAAAGGACTCAATCCCACAAGCAACATATTGTACGTGCAAGTTAAACCTGTTAGAAATGAAAAATATAAAGTAAATTAATTCGATTCGTTTTTAAACAAAAATTTTTTTTTCCTTTTTTAATAATTCTTTTAAAAGTAAATTACATAAATATTGACATTGATGGTGAATGTAGAACTGAGTATAATTGACAGGAGATTCTGTTATCGAGATTCCTAAATTTGAATGAATTGTGTCTTCAACTTTATTTTTATCTCTGGGTGTTTTATATTGTTGATTAAACTCTGTGTGAACTTTTAAAGATTCCGCAGAGCAGTCATATATAATGTGTTCTACTGTTTCCTCTTCTTGTTCGCAGCCTCTGCATAGCGGTGATTCTGTTAATTTCATCCTAAAGAGATGTTGTCGCCATTGGCAGTGACCTGTCAAGATTCCCACAGCTGTTCGGAGATTTTGTCTGGTTAATGTCTTAAATTTTTTGGCTGTTTCCTCGCCAGGATGGAGTAATAACTCTCTGGCCAGTCTATAGTTCGTAGTTTCATCCCAGCACTTCGATGACCATGAGATGTAATTTATTAAGCTAGGCAATTGTAAAAGTAATACATTTTTATTTTTTTATAAAATTCTGTTAGTTTGAAAATTCGTACTTCCGGACTATAAACGCTAAACCGTAGAAATCAATTATTTGTGTGTGTTACATTTTTATAATTCTGTATGTAATTACGCCGATTAATTCGTTAATACGCTTTTGGAAATTAAATAATTTATAATGAAAAACCACCTACGTTTGTATTGGACGGTAAAATAAATCCCCTGCTCTATATTTTAATTAATTTTGCAAAAATCGTTTATTTTAGTAAACGCGACATATTTCTATGCCTAGCCATTGTTTATAATGAAATATTTTCGACCATTATATGATGAATTCAAAAACATTAATTTTGTTATTGTTTTTGTAATGACATACCTTAAATTGTTTATATGGAATTAATACTACTATTTATACTACGAAATTAAAATATTTTAATTTATGGGCAATGATGCATGTGAGAATTTCCTCCTTTATTAAATGACCATTTAAATGACATTTTTTTATTTTATAATTGAAATTCAGTCAAAAACGTGTGTTTAATTTTTATATGCATTTAAAAGAATCCTAATTCTTTGATTTTCATGTTTCGTATCCATTTTGTAAAGTACACTATTATCATTAACTCTTATGAATTGTTATTAAATATGATTTAAGTTGTGTATACATATTATCATTTTGAAAGTTTGAAATAAGTTGTTCATACCTCAATTGGATAAGCGTACAACTGTGACAGTTCTGTCATGTTATCGTAATAGGATCGATTACGCGAGAGAGAAGTTTTTTTTCTGTTTTTTTTTGTTCTACATGTGAAAACAGTAATTATTATTTTAACTGTTAATAAAATAGACTAATTTAGAAAGTTTTTAGACTGTACTGTGGACTATGCCGTAGGGACAGGTTGCACTTAGTAGAGTGCATTCTCTTGATATTATTCGAATTTTAGACATCACAAAACTTATAGCCCAGGCTGTAGGGAAAATAGTACTCTTTAATTCAGGAATTAATGTGGCCTGGCCTGCATTATAAAGGGAAATATGAAGAGCAATCCCCCAGTTCATTCAACAGAAAATTTTTGATTATTATTTATTTATGAGCTTTCGTAGGTGAAAAATACTTATTTTTTGTATTTTTTTAATTTCTTGCCTAAAGTAAGTAGGTACCTATTGTAATAAGCATTTTTTGTATAAATTATAAAAGTATTTTAAAGAATCTTTAGTTTGAGCCGTAATGCGTTTAATTTAATCCTATTGTTATTGCAAAAATAAAGAATAAAGGTTAAAATAAAAAACTTAATATTTATTGTAAAATTGCTTTTTTTGTTAACTTTAAAGGTATAACGTTCAAGACTACTTAATTTGAAATCGAATAAAATGCTGTGGGCCCCGATCGATTATTTTGTTGTTGATCCGTTAAAAACAATTATATAATATGAAGGTGTCAAATGGCAGTTATAAACATTTAGAGCGGCAGCGCCCCCTACTTATCATACAATTTTTTAAGTGCAGATTATCGTAGCTGACATCAAGAGGAGGATTTAAAAATAAAAAAAGAGTTTTTTTACGACGAATGGGAGCCAAGTTAGCATAATTTTTTCAAAAAAATCACAGCGGCTTTATTTATAACAATTAAAAAACTTATCTGGCGGTTTTTATTAATCTAAACCTATATTTTCAATTAATTATAGTTATTTTAAATTAAAAGCGTTTTTTGTAATTAAAAATGACAAATAAAGTTGACCTTTGATCAAGTGACGGCACAGAGGCACAGTAGTGGTGGGTATTTCTTTGCGCGATGCAAAGAAAACTGAATTCGCAACTTCAAATATGCGACGCTCGGAAAAATTTGCTATATCATGGTGAAAAATGAACCGATTTCGAGATTATTTTTTTTATCTGGGGAAGCTCGTGGAAATAATAACATCTGAAATGCTTTCACCCTTCAATGTCCCTAAAATGTCCCTCTGTCCGTCCGTCCGCCGGGTCTTTAAAAGTATGAAACCGTCATACATGAGGTTTACACTACACTTAGCCTTTCATACACATATTACCATGCTTAAACTCCTCGTAGTAGGGCAGGAATTCCAAATAAATAAATTTTGGAAACCAAGTAGGCAATTGGCATACAATTTTATAAAATTAATTTGACAATGTATAAATGGTATTTATTTCATACTAATACATTATAAACAAATAAATCCTTAGTTACCGTAACTATAAACATGTTCATAACTCCCTTGGGCAATTATAAATCCTTAACTCCCTCTAATGTATTTACAAAAATAAATCAAAAATTTGACAACGTCATCCCTAGTGAACACTTTTGACTTTCTTGGTTCATAGCCTTTACTTTTTCGTTTGAGAAACGCTTCCAGTTCATAAAACTTACTCCCATCGGTATTATTATAAATTACCATCATTGATTTTAACATGGACCACTTAGTCCACAGGGAATTAGGACTGTACGATTCAGACTGTAATAAAAGTAAATCAATATCACTTATGCTAGAACGTGGAAGAATAAACACATACCATGTCTTAAAAGAACGCCAACATTGTGGTTTCAGTTATATTTTTCTTTTCAATACGGTTAACTTTCAGCCACTGTAGAAACTTGTCATATTCTTTTTTATATTTCGGTTCTGACTTTGTCGGTATTAGTACAGCACGAGCTTTCTCAGCTTTTTGTAATAAATCGCCTGAAATCTCACTTTTCTCCATGTTTTCATTCATTTTTACAAATTAATGAATTTGACAAATTTTTATTTACAAATTTGTCAGTCGATATATCCATAGTAATCATGCCTACTTAATTATTAAAAAACGTTGGTTTAATTTTGAAAACCAGAAAATTTTGGTTTTCACATTTAATTAGTATGAAATAAAATTATTTATCTATCACGTGAGTTATTGGATGTTAATAATCTCGTGCAACTTAACAATCCCTCGGGACTAGCGTCCCTCGGGATTGCAACCTGTTGCCCTCGATAATTAACATCCTCATAACTCCCTTGATACATAAATAACTATTGTTTATAAAATTTAGTATAAAAATTTGTTTTTCGGGTTGATATGAGTTTTAAATCAATATCAATGATCCCACATAAAAGACAAATTTAACTAACAAAATAATTTAATAATACCCACTAATATGACTTATAAATCAGCAAAAAAACCTTTCTACCGTATAAAGTTCTTTTTATGAATTGTGATTATTTCCGCTTTTTTAAATATATTCTAAATATTTTAGCGCTTTTCCTCTATTAAGAAAATTTGCCTCTATTTAACTATTTTAACGAAATTTACTGGTTATTTGTTAATTATTTCTATATTTTTATTGTTTTTTTAATTTAATATTATACTTTATTTTTTTCTAATGTAAATCGTGCCCGATTCGCTTACATTTATTTATCTTCTCTAAAAAAGGTACACTTAAACTTAACACCTACTTTTTACGAAAGTAAAGATACACTGGAGTAACGATTCGAGAGGCTAAATTGTCTTTGATATCATGACGCTTGCGAGAGATAACTAAATCGTAAAGTAATAAAGAAAAAAATATTATAGATTAAATAAGGTAATAAGATAAGGATACTTTTTTTATATGCTATTACATACCTATGCTTTTAACTGCTCTATAAAAATTTTTGTTCGTCTTATAACATTTTCACAAAAAGTTTTTCTTTGTCGTTGGAAAAGATTGTCTTAAAATGGCAAATATGGTTTGGATATATAAACAGAAGTTACTTTCTGTAAAAGATATAAAAAGATTGTGTATAATGGTTTGAGTGAGAGAATATGGCATCCGATTTCGATAAAATTCAGGAAATACAACCATTTTACCGAGCATCATCGACGAATATGTTTCCTTCGCAACGAGTTGTTAAGAAATGTAATGTTGTTAAACAATAACTTTTACATTTATTATTTGCAATAAAAAGCTTTACCATATTTACATTCTTTAGATAAATAATAACTTTACTTTGCATATATTATGGACTTATGTGATCTCTATAGCAAAAAGAGTTGCGAAACTTATAGTAATTATTAAATTATCAATGGGAAATCTATCTTACATAGATGTCATAAACAAATAGGCAAGTTACCGTTAAACATAATTTTTATTAGGTGTATATATTGAAGATAACAATCCCATTTAAATAGCCTAGGCTTCGCAGATGATATGGCCATAATCATTCAGGGGAAGTTTCTGGGTACAGTCTCAGAGCGGATGCAGTCGGCAATGAATATGGTGTACAAGTGGTGCAAGGATGAAGGCCTAACAGTCAATCCACAAAAAGCATCAATTGTCCCCTTCACTAATAAAAGAGCGTTACAAGGCTTAAAACCAATAACGCTCAATAACGTGCTGGTTCCAATGGCCGCAGAGGCCAAATACCTGGGTGTGGTATTTGACCAGAGGCTATCATGAAAGCAAAACATTCAAAAGGTCACACGCACAGCTACAATAGCCCTTGGCAGGTGTAGACAACTGTGTGGCAAGAACTGGGGCCTAAACCCAAAAATGAACCTTTGGTTGTATACACAAGTCATTAGGCCAATGATAACCTATGGTTCGGTGGTGTGGTGGAGTAGAACGCAGCAGTCCGGCGCGATCAGGCAGCTGGAAAGCATTCAAAGGCAGGCATGACTGAATGTTACAGGTGCCATGGGGACCGCCCCAACGGACGCACTACAGGTTCAGCTCAACCTACCACCATTGCACATCTACATACATTACCTCATTAAAAGGAAAAAAGCAAGCAGAGTTATATGATAGGGTTAAGGCTGATCAAATAATGAGCATGCCTCAGGACAGGATAGTCCCCAGGTATAACTTTGCGAGAAACTTTCGAGTAAAAATACTGGAAAGGGACTGATGGAAGAATGCCCCCTCCCCATCCGAGGGGAGTCCATCTGGTATACCGATGGCTCAAAGACTTAGAAGGGCACAGCGTCAGGTATATATAGTAGAGGACACAGGACAGAAGTCCGACTAAGTCTAGGTACATATGCCACCTTGTTTCAGGCTATAGTAATGGGCATACAACACTGTGCAACGGAGATCGTAAGTCAGAGTATAACGGGTAAAACCGTAGTCATATACTCGGACAGCCAAGCAGCTCTAAAGGCGATAGTCTCAGCACAAATAAGCTCACAGCTAGTGTGGGACTGCGTTGGGGCCCTGACACATGCCGCTAGTCAAAATTCTCTGACACTGGCATGGATACTAGGACACTCAGGGTTTCGGGGCAATGAAAAGGCTGATGAATTGGCCCGTGCGGGAGCTAATACTGCAATGATTGGCCCGGAACCATTTGGCGGAGTTGGAGTTGCTAATACATTCAGAAAGGCAGCCATGGAGAAATGGAGGCTAGAAAAGGCCCAGGAGTGGTGGGAAAAATCACCGGGCAAGCGACAAGCCAAACTCTTCATAAAGGGATACTCGGCGAAGTTTACTGCAGAGCTGCTATCACAAAGGCGAAATGATGTCATAATGATTGTCAGTCTCTTGACAGGACATTGTAGGCTCAGAAAACACATGAGTCAGCTAAACTTAGCAGTTAGCAGATGAAGACATTTGTCGATACTGCCAAGAGAAAGAGGAAACTGCATTTCATGTCCTATGCCAATGTGAAGGCCTTGTAAGGACGCGGTATCTATTACTGGGAGAGGAGAAACCGGCTGCTCCAAGTTATGCGGAGTGGCCACTGTTAAGGCTATTAAGTCTCATTAAGAGGGCAGAGCTGGACAAGGTGCTCTAGTCCTATTCCACAGATAAAGGGTGTTCAAAATAGATCTGCAAAAGTCGCAGTGATATAGGCTAACAGCCAACCCAAAAAATATCTATCTATCTATCCATTTAAATAGTAAAGTTTTCACAAATAATGGGATATCTACTACCCAATTTTATTACATTTGTTAACATCGGCGGAGTCGAGTTGTCTCCCAAAATAAAAATATTACCTGCTCTCAAAAAGGTGAGGGTCGAATTGTCTCCCGGATGATTTGAATCCGTAATTAGCATAAGTACTTATAATACCTTAAAATCTAAACGTTGTTGCCAAATCGATCTTTCTTATATCTTGACGAAATATTTGGAATGGTATTTCCTAATTTTGTTAAAATAAAACAGTACGTAGGAAATTATAATTATTTTATTATATAATATAAAACAAAATATACTCGATACAAATAAGTAAACAATAAAAAATTAAGTTCGTTACATAGGTATCCTCTTTATAGGTAATAATAAAACAAAGGAAAATATACAATGGTTTGCTTATACAGGTAGCGGGTTAAAATACGATATACTTTGACCACGGTATCAATACTTTGAAGCTTAATATAGGTATCTATTTGAAAATCTAGAAGAACTTTTATAAACTGGTTAAAATTTGGGTGTGTATTATAAAATGAAGCATTATAACGCGAATGAAAAGATTCGCATGCGTTTGTTGTCCTTTTTAAAGAAGAAGAGTTTTCAGCCCAAATGTTAGGAGGAAAGGTAGAAATTTCATCTATGTAAGTTTCAACTAAATAGTCATTAAATTTAATCACCCTCTCATCATCTGGTTGAATTGCAACGAGATCAAGAACAAAGCAATCGCCAACGTCTTCTGCTTTAAGGAATGGTAAACCAAAAATATAAGTAAGGTATTTAGTTATATCTGTTTCTAAATTGTCTTTTAACTGATACTCGGTAGAAAGTCCTAAAGTTTGAATTTTTCTATACCAACTTTGACCTAGGTGAAATAGACATCCCTTAATTTGTGTTTTTGGAAAAATTTCGCGAATTGCTTTGTGTATTGCTAATTCAAAATCTGAAGTTATGGTTTTTGGAAGAAAGTCGTGACCGGTTGTAGATAGATATATTTCTTTTAAATATTGTAAAGCTAATTTATATGATAATGTATTTTTATTTTTTAAAAGAAAGAAAACTAGAGGAATATAATGATTATTTTTAAAGCCATGAATGGTAAACAATTGTAAAAAAAATTTAGGGCAATAATCGAAAGTGCCATCAACATATAATTCACTAATTTCTTTTAGCGCAAAAAGATTTGTTTTACATGAAAACATGACTATATTATTTATTTCATCATTTTTAAGAATAAAATATTCGTCCCTATTAGTTTTTAATGTAACAGAATTTAATAAACTATGAAATTCAACTATATTAGTTGGAAGTTTTGATGCAATTTTGGACCTAGCAGTATACATATTTTTTCTCATCCTCTCAACGTCATGAGTGGTAATAGTTTCACAATGGGATTCTCTTACCTCTTTTCTAATCAAGCCCATTGGTTTTGCCGAAACATCTTCTATTGCTTTAATTTTTACAGCATTGCTTAGAGTCTGTCTATTTAGAAGTTCTTCTGATAATTTCTCATGGTTGTGGTTTAAAGAAGATTCTATCACTTCTGGACGGTCCAATTTTGTTTTAACAAAAGCTTTGCACTGCGTTTTCCTGGACGCACAAAGCCATCTTTTTAGAGTGTCTCTTGCTAATAACTTGTGGAATGAAAATTTAAACCCATCGATCACTAACAAATCTTTGCCTTTCTCACTTTTAATTATTATAGCCTCCATTATACGTATAGTTTCACTGTAGCACTTTTAATATTCAACAACTTCGTAAACAAACTTTACAACCTCTGAAACTTGTGAAGAATATATGAAATATGGTTTACTATTTTTAATACCTCCCTTTATAAGACGAAGGAGGGAAAGTAGTTTCAAAGGATAATGTCAAATTAATGGTACTACCTGTTTTTGGATTTGTAAAATGTTAATGGATTAACTTAATATTATTTTAATGTAGTTGATATTAATAACTTGTAACAAAGATTCAATATAAATTACTTTTAACGTTTAAGATTAAAGTAGATTTAAATGCAGATTATCATTAAAATCATATAAGGAATTTTATTTAGTTATTTGTTAATGAAAATTTAAGGTGAAACTGCAGGTTATCGTTTAAATAAATCTAAGGATTCTTTTCTTACTTTTCTATTTCAAGGTAGTTAAATGATTCTTATATCCTGAGAGACATTTTATAAAAAGAAAAAGGTATCAATAGTTTAACGTACTTTTATAAATAACAATTTTGATTTGGCAACAACGGTGTAATTTGTGAAAATTAATACCTTTTAATGTATATTACCTTGGGAGACAACTCGACCTATGATGGGAGACAATTCGACCTATAAAAATACTACCTGCTCAAGACGGGAGACAACTCGACCTTGCCCGTTAACATTGCGATTAATAAAATGATAATTATACCTAATATTTCATCATTATCATAGTTTCTGCAAGAGCTTGTTGCAAATATTGCTTACATGTTTGTTTCAACTGTAGCCTCAATTTTACTATCTTCCTTTTTGAATAAGCTAATAGAAAGTTCGTTGTAAGTTCAAAGAAAGGATTGGCTGCAAAACTTACCACAATTTCCTGTCTACAATGACATTAATATTTTATTAAAGAGAATAGAGAATTGTAAGTCTTAAATAGCCAGTGTCTGAAGTCTGAACAAGACACTCAGATTTTCGGTGTTAGATATATCTAAAAACTAACAGGGCAGTATTTGGAAAGATGTTAATAAATAACACAGAATATTATACTTGCATAACATTCTTATATAATACTTATTTTACACCATTTTTTATTTATCTTTCCTATTACTTTTCTTCCTTCTGAGTGCAAAAAAACTAAAGTTAATGTTAAAAATTTCTTACATAAATCATATCTTATCTTATGATATTATAATAAGCGAGCAATTATGTGCATGTGTTGTCATAGGTTCTCAAAAACGGCTCTAACGATTTCGTTGATATTTGAAATGTAGCTGCATATGGAGACAAAAAACGATCTAGCTTGGTACCGCGTCTGGAAAAATACGTTTTTTCACATAAGATGGTTTTTACGGTACGATAACCTGTGAAATAATGCATATAATTTGGGATTGCACAGTCGGTAAAGCATTGGACTATCAATCCAAAAGTAGACGGTTCCAGTCCTTGCTGGGACGTTTTTTTTTCATTGTATAAATGACTGAAATTCCTACACTATTAAACAAACAATATTTGTATATATTGGTTATTAGATACGATAATATGAAATAGTACTATCACTTAATAAAAGAAATACTGTGAATTGATTAAAGATGAAACACGAAAAGCAAAAGTAAATAATTGATTAAAATAAACACTGTTTATTATAATTAATTAATGCTCGTATCCAGGGCACTTTACTTTTAATAAATAGAGGTTGGTTTTGAAATATTTTATTATAAATATTTATATCGTATTTGGTTCTGGTAAAGAAAACAAAAAACCATTAACAATGTTATAAAGTTTTTAGTTAATCATAAAAAAGTTTGTGAACTTTTGACGAAAAAAGTATATGTATATCAACCAAAAGTTTAAATAAAAGTCAATGGAATAAGATTACCCTAAATATATTTTATTATTTTGTAAAATGCTGTTATTTACTAATTTTTGTTTTAATTTTTTTGAATCTTTTACAAAACTTGGACTCTAAATAATAAATATTAAACTTAGGTCATTTTCGATTCCTTGTTTTAAAAAACATAACTTCCCGCTAATCTAAAACTATCATTTGGCGTAAGCAAATATGTACATTACAGCTCTGTAAAACAACGTAACTTTGCCCAGTTGCGAGGATCCTTTCCATTGTCCTTAGTAATCCTTATGCAGATCCAGATGTTACCAACAACACTCGCAAATTCCCTAAAACTTAAATGCATACTTTACTTAATATCTTCTCCACTTAGTGGCTTTATAACAAAGCAGTAAGGGGTGCATTTTTTTGATCATTTACTAATTGCCATTAGAAACGAAATTCAAACTTCTTGTACTTAAAAGTTTTTATTGCACTGAGGATTATTAGTAATTAAAGTAAAATGTTGTTTAAATCCGATCTGTCTTTTTATAGGATAACCAATAAATATTTTCATTCTACCATGATTTTCCGATTGAAATAATAAAAAGATTCATTTTGAATTTTAGCTTAACTTTTTGATTTCTATTTAAGTAGTTGAAAAAGAAAGGTTAAACTATTTTATAATTTAATATCATTTTTATAGTGTGTTAATTTGGCATTTATCCCTATGGAAGATTGCGTTACAACAGAATATTTCAGCTGGCTTACCTATTGGTCGTACACTTAACAAATAAATATCATTTTTGCACGATTGATCATTTTTGACTGTTTACCGTGACAGATTTTACGTCAGTAGGTGACATTTAATAGCAACTCGACGGTAAGTAATTCACTTACCGTCGAGTTAAAAAATCTCTTAATTTTAATTTATTTTTTGAAAGAATAAAGAAAACCAACGAATTATTTATTAATATGGAAACTTATGGTACAATTTGTTAAATTATTTAATGAAATCCCACTTGTTTGGGCTGTGGTTTCACTTCCAACAGAAACTCCTGCAGAATCGCATACATTAGTAGTATTACTAGTATTGCACAATATTTTTTTGGCAAAATCTATTTTATTTTGAAGAGAATCTTCTACATAGCTTTCTGCCACTGTCGATGAACGCCAACCTCCATGACGCTTTAATCCGATGACATCAACACCTTTATTAGCCAAAAGCGTTGCTGATGTCCTCCTGAACGAATGGCCAGTATAGTTCTCGGGATTAGGCAAATTTAAGAATTTGGCAATTTGAGAAGGCCAGCCCCCGATTGTCCCTTTTCCTATTACTTTAGCACAACATTTTTCTTTGGCGTATCTTAAGAACAAATGATTTGATTTTACTTGTAATGGACGAAATTTTATATACTTTTGCAGAATTTCTAAATATGGAATTTTATCGTCTGGTTTATTAACGACTGTAAAAGTACGCTGGATGTTCGTTTTTGTATTGGGTACTTTTACAATCATTAAACCATGGGTTTGTTGGATGTCATTCATAGTAATATTATATAATTCTTCTCTTCATTGCGACCTACAAATTATGAAAAAATCTTCATTAGAGTATTTCTTTTACTTAAACTAGCTAACATTACCTTGTAAATTAGGAATTCTGCATCCGGTGCTTCCATCAGAAATTTTTCAAATTGCTCCCGTGTAAAAATGCTCGCTTTCTTAGGCCTATAGCCAACATTTTTTCTCTTCAAATACGCGATCAAAGTTGAAAACTTGGAAATATCAATGCCATCATAAAGAAAAACGGTGCCCAGAGGCTTCCAGGAGCTTTCAACTGCATATGTTTTTGAACGAAATATGCCAATAGAGTCTTTTCATCGATTCTTAAATTCGCACCGTTTTTTAAAACTTTGGTAGGTATTTTGATAACGGATTTTGGATTTTTCGGGAATTCACTTTCGCTCATATTTTAATTTATAATAATCAAAATTGTACTTAAAATTATTGACAACTAAATAAAAACTCAATTCTCCATTGTTGTTATGCACCCTAGTTACTACCTAACAACCAAAGTATCTATCTTGATAAAATGAATGAAACTAGTCAATATGACGAAAATTTTTAATTTTATAATTTATAATGGTATCAATCGTGCAAAAAACGTTATAAGCATGTCGAACGTTAAGGGTAACCGATCTCAGACAATAATTGCTAATTGTCTTTGATCGGTATAAAACCCTTACCGTTCTCCATACTTAATATACTATAACGTTATTGCATATATAATAGATATTTTATGATGACTTATCGCTGAAATGGACAACTCTTGATAATTATTCGGCCTTATGGAATTAACTATATAATTGCCTAAAACCTAAATTCAATTTTAACACTTTAGTCCTTTTTAAATATCTGCCGTTTTATGCAAAAAATACGGGTATACGATTTTTGATCTTTGGATTTAACGTCAAAAAGTACACAACATAAAGAGTATTCTACTAAAATAAATCTTTTATTTTTATATACCAACACATTAAGTCTCACATACAAAAAGAAACCGCATACTCGCTGTAAAAAACATTAAAACAATTGGGGAAGTTTTTTAAAGAAAAAATAAGAAATGCAAATGTTTTTCCTATTTTACTTGCAAATTCTCTTCTAGTTTTTTTTCAACCCATTTTGATCTAAACACTAAAAAAATCATGCTGTGGTCCCTCTAGGTTTTCAGTTATAATAAAAGTTTTTAAAGCTTTATATAAAAGATTCGGATATAGACACAATTTTGCAAATACTGGACCGGACTAAAAACAATTAATAGTACAGTGTTGCTTACAAATTTCTTTGATCGATTTAAGGCGATTTCAATTACCTTGTGACTTGTAACTAAGGCATGAACTTATTTTAAATATCAAATTTTCGTCTTTTTTGTCTACTTCAGTCAGTTTTTATTAGTATTACTACTGTTATTCCAGAGAGTAAAAAATATTTGTATTCCAAAAATAAATTTCCCAACTTATTTAAATTGTAATGACTAAAGCACTGGAACAAAGTTCTCATAAATGCATCACCTCTCTAATCCTCCTGAGAGAATTGGTATCAAAGCTCAGACTAAGACAGGCTTGTCGACAGCAACACTGTAATTGATGTCGGGCAATGCCACGAACTAGTTTTAATTGTTTCAGAATCCCTTGTGCACTCTACTAGGTTTGTGTTGTGGTTAAGTAACATAAGCAAGTTGATCTCAAACAAAAGAGATAAGAAAATTATTGGACCGTGAAGTTTATCCACCTTTTAATAATTTCAGATAATTAGATTTAATTAATTTAAACCAACGGTTAGTTAAAACTTCATTTATTTGATAAAACATTTTCGATAATCTTTATTGATAGTACCTAAACGATTATTTGAAATATAATATTTTTAAAATTTTAGAAATTATACAAACCAAAATATATTAAATGACATTAAGGAGAAATTGAAAATTTTCTCATTCAGTAGGACTCGAACCCGCAACCTTTGCCTCTACATGGAAATGCTCTAACAACTAAGTTATAAATGCTTAGAAATTATTTCGCTTTTTTGTTAAATTTAACTTATGTCATTTAATATTTTCTTGTTCGTATACTTTCTAAAATTTCATAAATTTAAAAAAACTGTTATTTTTAGCTCTTATAAACCTACTAGATGTTAAAGATCGTTGTGTAAGTAAAGTTGGGTGCCATATTTTATTACTCCTTTAACTACTTACTTCAAATAATATCAATTTTGTACATTTTTTAAACAATATGGCGTTTTGACTCAAAATAATGTTTAATCCATTGTATGTGCATTAAAATGAAGTGACTTGAAGTTTAATTTTAAATGTTTAACAAAGAAGTTTAAAAAATATAAATATTTTTAACAGTAAGGTTATTGTATTTTCTAAACTCGTTCCTGTATTATCTTTACTGGCATATAAGTCTATCATTTTTAAGCATTAACGTCGTATCGGGCAAGAAGATCCATGTTCACACTATCCCATTATTAAGTAATTTATATTATCTAATGTCCCAATCGCAAGTTAATTAGATTCGTAAGTGTAGAACTGGCTTATCACAGACCACTTTTAATCAGTTCATAGCATTTGTGGATGCAACTTGCAGCCATTTTACGAAAGTTCTGTAATAGAATGGTTCAAATTATCATTCAATGGACATACTTTAAAACAGCGCGTCTCTTGATTGTTCGAACGTAAAGATGATAATCCTAAAATCACAGTTGTAAATGGCTAACCTTTGGCATCCATTACAGTGATAATTGGAATAATGCTAGAACATTAAACAATGCTTATATTTTAATATCAAGATATATTTTATTCTTATTAACTATTAAATTATGTATAGAAATAAGGTACGTATTGTTATTAAAAAAATCATTTTGGTAAAATAGAAATATTTTATTTTTGAAGTACATCCCTTAGTAGAAATCAATGAAAAGTTTATAAATTTTAAATTCAATTAAACTAAGACACAATAAAATAATATTTTCCATTTAATTCAGATTTGTGTGGGTCCTTTTGTTCCTTCTAATTTCTGTGAACAGACGTCGAAAATTATGCCAAAAGAGAGCTTAGAAAGTTGCCTAAGTTTGAAATAATTGTTCACTAAGTTTGTGCGGATGTATCAACTTTGGGTTTTCCTGCCATAGGAATTAGTTACTCTTAAAGACTATAGCTCTTAGAGAATGTATTTCTCTTAGATTAATAATAAACGGAATTATTAGAAGAAAAATTTTAAAACCGTTTATTGAGTTAGAATACTGTGAATTTTGGCAGGATTTACGCAAATTCTAATGACAAACTGGTTTATTAATTGTCTTAGAATTTAACTTCTGAGAATACAATACCAATTATATTTCATAAAATAAAATAATAGAGCTTTAGAATATCTGGCATTATAAAGCATTATAAATACTGATTTATATTTAAATTTTTATTTATTTAATTTATTTATATGAGAAGAAATCCCTTTGCAATACAATAATATTATCATTAAAAATTATAGTACTACAATAAGAGTGCTAACTTAACCTTAGCAAACATGAAATAAAATTAAAAATAATAAAACAATAATCATAACATCCAAAACCAAAAAAATGATATACTTACAACCTTTTATCGACTTTTTCCTATTGGTCAAGTCAAGGGCGTAATGGTCTTTTTTGAGTTGGTAAGCGAAGTTATTTAAAATATAAAACAACTATTGCTATTGTACAGACTTACACATTTAGATATATGTTTAAAGAAACTATAATCAGTTCTGTGATGAGGTATCCTGAAGAAGGCACTTGAATGGATAACGAAGATAGACCATCATCATATCATTAAGAGAGCAAATACCGTTAAATACCACTTCTATTTTATTTTTTTATTACACTGTACATTACAAAAAAAAAAGAAAATAGTTACTTGCTGGAAAAATAAATAATTAATGCATTTCGTTAGCGTCATCGAGTAAATAGAAAACTGGGAAAAATCTCTATTTCCATTTACTCGCCTGACTGTCAATTATTTTACGTACAATGAAAACTTTTATCCTGGATTTCCTATGTGAAAAACTCAACAAATATCCTATCGGATAGCGACACGAAATTGGACATTTTGTAAAAAATGGAATGAATATAACGGCGAAAACGAAGCATATTTGTTTTTACTTTTCATGAAGAATTGGTACAAAAGTTTTTGTTTTTAGCTTATGTGTATTTTATATTATAAATTGAATGAGTTGTAGTAAATATTTAAATATTTTCTATAGCTTCTTTGTGGCATAATAACATCTATTTACTTCTTTCTTTGGGGATCTTTTACCACTAAAACAAATTGATAAAAAATATAAATCAATATTTTGAAAATGACCGTTGCTTATTAATCTTGATGGATATGTCAAATTTGTCAAGAGTCGTTTTTTAAAACTGAAAATGCCTAACAAAAATGAAATTTTTTTTTAAATGACTCTTAGCTTTTGACAACCAGACCAGTTGTCGTTTTTAAAGATAATAAAAATTTTTACTGTATATTTCTTTATGCATATATACAATTATATTTTTATACACACCTGTTTTATATTTTAAAAAAAAATTTCACATCTACTTACCATTGTTGTCAACATCCAGCGACACATCCTCAACTAAATGAAAGTTGTATAAATAAAAATAAACCTTTCCATCTAGATCCCTGAAGATGACCCCAAAAAGGGTCGAAAGCTAGGATAATTTAAAAGAGTCCACTTAGTCGTTTTATTGCTGCTACCCATCTACTTCCTTTCTTTGATATGGTATTAAAACAGACTCTTTAATTTTAATAATTACTAAGAAATTCATCATAAGACCGGTTATTACATTGAAGCCTGTTTGTGACTTACCTTATGTACCAAAATAAAGTAGTAAAAAAAGTTAATTATAAAATTTTATCATTACACACAAACCACAATGCTTCTTTACAAATAAATTTTACTTTTATCTGGAACTGAACGCTCAAGAAAATTACACGGATGCTAACCCCTTGTTAACATTTCACCTGGATTTACATATAACGTAAATATCAAGGATATTTCAGGAAAATTTCTGGGATATCGGGCCATGCATTTGCATTTTAAAGCACTAATTATTTTAATTGGATGTTGTATAGATCACGATGGTAATTTTAAATTCTGTTCACATTCAAAGAATATAATCCGCTTTTCTGCTGTTTTTCCTGTACGCTTTTCACTGTTGTGATAGTTTTTCAAGATTTTCAATTTTTTTACGCTTTAATGAAATATGGATAGGATTACTCCATAGGATTTGTGCGTTACATGTGACAGTTTGTAAAACTACACTATGAATAATGTACTTTATTTAATACTATCAACGCGTTTAAAAACTTTTGTGATTATTTCAACTGAATGTGTTATAAATCGTCATTGAACATGCAAAATATAATATTATTGTATAAAGGCATTTGAATCTATCAAAGCAGTTTTGTTTTTAATAAGCCACTTTCTAACAGGGCGTATTCGATTTAATTTAATATTAATTTTATGATTTTACGTTTTTTGTTGTTTGACCAAAGAAATCTTTTATTCAAATTTAAACTCCCCGATGAGTTAGAAACTTTGAATTTTTAACACTTTTCCGAGCTAGATATTCAGTAATTTATTAGTTACAATTAGAGGCACAGCGTGGAATTTGAGTTTTGCTCGTTCTTAATGACATGAATTTTAAACATTGCTAATGGTTTAATAAAAATTCAATAATATTACTTTATATAGGTATTGATTATTATCTAATTAAACCAAAAACATTCCAGTTTTTAGCTATCTGAAACTATGAAACAAAGGGGCAAGCTGTAACTAATGTTGTGCTTAGATAGATGATATATAGATAGATATTTATTGGGCTGGAAGTTTGCAGGTAATTAGCCTTACCTGGTTATGTGGGGCTCTGACCATCCCTTCCCTAGCTTTTCATGAGACTCGTATGGATCCATCGTGTGAAGACGTTGTTACAGTCAGGGTCCTGGAGGCAAATTTCCAACATGCAAAGGCTGTATCAGCCATAGTGTGTCGGAGATTTGAAAGAGAAGGAGTGGAGGTAGCCCTCCTGAAGGAGCAATGAATATACTGAGGTTGGGTTGCAGGCTTAAAACCGCACCATGGTGAGTTAGTATACGACACGAAGGCTATTAAGCTTCGTGCCTGTATATTGTTTTCTAGGACAGTTAAGTGTAAGCTAATTCCGGTGCTATGCATAGGTGATTTTGTTGGAGCCATACTGTCAATATCTACGGACAAAAGAAGGTACCAGAAGGCTAATGGTCTGTTCGGCGTACTTTCGTGGAGAGAACAAGGTTTGCACTTCAGGCCACCCTATGGACATTATTATCTTATAGCCAAGAGGAAAACCTACCGTTGATCATGGGGGCCGCCGCCAACTCTCATCACATAGTGTGGGGTAGGTAGCACGGACGTCAACCATAGAGGTGAGTATCTATTACAATTCAACAGTTCAAACCAAGTGATAGCTTACAGATACCAAACAAAGGCATGTATTGTTACGCCTAAAATTATTGAGACTAAGTTCAAAAATCCACGGAGAACGAATTGGGAGGACTATGTAAATTCCTTTAATGAAAATCTCGAGGACGGAGTGGTGTCGATAAGAGATGTATCCAGGGTAAGCAAGGCTATAGGGTCCGCTTATCGTGAAAGCTGTCCGAAACGGAATAAGATATACACAAGAAACACTCCCTGGTGAAACCAACACCTACAGAAGTTTAGGGCTCAGGTGAGAAGGCTGTTTAATAAAGCTAAAACCATTCATAACTAGGAAAAATAACGAAAAAAGTTAATGCTGTACAAGAAAGAAATCTAAAAAGCCAAAAGAGACTCCTGGAGGAGGTTCTGCGAGGAAGTCTAAACGACCCCCGAATGTTCAAGAATTCACGAGGTCCTGGCTAAGGATAGTACAGCAAAAGAGGTCGGCCTCCTCAAAAAAGAGGACAGAACATAAACCAAAATTATGCAGGAAAGTTTAAGAATGCTAAGACTGGCGCAGTATCCTGGCTCACGGATTATCGTAGCAAGACAAGATAGCGCAGGCCACAGTCAAAGGCTGGTAAGAGCCTCAAGGGATGACTAAAAGCTAGCTACCGAAATAACTAGACCCGCAAAAATCAGATGTGCTATCAGCCCATTCCGTCCATTCAAAACACCGGAAACAGACGGAATAGACCTACTCCAGAAAGGGCAGGATGTGATTATAACACATCTGTGTAAAATCTTCAAGGCTTGTTTGGCCTATAGATTTATACCATCTGTGTGGCAAAAGGTAGGAATCTTATATCTCCCTTAAGTGGCCCAAACTAACAAGAGTCCATCGTCATTTGTAGCGAAAACGCTAGAGAACCTGGTTGATAGATATATAAGGGATAAAATTTAATCGGAGATCCCATTAAGTGATCGCCAGTATGCATACCAGCGGGGAAAGTCCACAGACTTACCACTGGATGATTTGAATAGACTCTTATCAAAGTCAACAGAAGACGAAGAAGTAGCCCTAGCTGCGTTTATCGACATAGAAGAAGCCTCCAGTAATGTGGACCCGAGTCAGTGACCGACGCACTTGCAAGACGGGGAGTCCCCACTCTAACATGCGAATGGATGTATCCCAACCTAACGCATAGAATCGTAGTGTCCAAGTTAGCTGAGGCGTCCATTAAAGCAAGAATATAAAGGTGATGTCCACAGGGAGTGGTACTGTCACCTCTGCTGTGGTCAGCACTTGTGAATGACCTTCTTAAGAAACTCCTCAATAAAGTCTTTCACTGCCTAGGTTTCGCAGATGATATGGCCGTAATAATTCAGGGGAGGTTGCTGGGCATAGTCTCAGAGCGGATGCAGACCGCAATAAATATGGTGTACAAGTGGTGCAAGGATGAAGGCCTAACAAAAAGTATCAGTTGTCCCATTCACAAATAAAAGGGCGTTGCAAGGCTTAAAACCAATAACGCTGAACAAGGTGCTAGTACCAATGACCACAGAAGTCAAATACCTGGGTGTTGTATTTGACCAGAGGCTATTATGGAAGCAGCATACCCAAAAGATCATACGCAAAGCTACAATAGCCCTTGGTAGGTGTAGACAATTGTGTGGCAAGAACTGGGGCCTGAACCTCAAAATGAACCTTTGGTTGTACACTCAGGTAATGAGGCCAATCTTAACCTATGGTTCGGTGGTGTGGTGGAGTAGAACGCAGCAGTCCGATTAGGCAGCTGGGAAGCATTCAAAGGCAGGCATGCCTAAATGTTACAGTGGTCATGGGGACCGCTTCAATGGACGCACTACAGGTTCTGCTCAACTTACCACCATTACATACCTATGTACAGGGCAGGCTATGGCAACTGCTTACAGGCTGCTACAAGACCAAGCTCCCATTACCTTATTAAAGGGAAAAAACAAGCAGAGCTATATGATATGGTTAAGGCAGACCAAGTAATGAGTATGCCTCAAAACAGGATAGTACCCAGAAATAACTTTGCGAGAAACTTCCGAGTAGAATTACTGAAAAGGGACTCATGGAACAATGTTCCCCCAATTTAAGGGGAGTGAATCTGTTATACCGATGGCTAAAAAACTGAGAAAGGTACAGGGTCGGGTATATATAGTAAAAGACACAGGATACTAGTCCAACTAAGTCTAGGTGCGTATGCTACAGTGTTTCAGGCTGAAGTAATTGCCATACAACATTGTGCAACGGAGATCGTAAGTCAGGGTATAACGAGTAAAACCGTAGTCATATACTCAGACAGCCAAGCAGCTCTAAAGGCGATATTCTCGGCACAAATAAGCTCACAGCAAGTCGGAATTCCCTGACACTGTAAAGAATTGATTTTCTTTTGCTAACCTCAACCGACATCTACTGAAATAGCTTTAGTGTTGCGGTGTCAGTTAAACAAATAATAGTAAAATAACAACTCGCCAATACATGTCAATAGCAGTTTTTCATTGCTTATAAACACGCTTTCAGCGTTGTGTTTGTATAAACAACATATATATTTTGTTATTCAGGAAATTAAAGACAAACAAATTGAATAAAAAATATTATTTAAAGTCAAAAATAATTCATAATTCCATATAGGGTGTTCTATCCACAATTTCAAAATATGAAAATACTTTTAATTTTAAAAACAAAAAAATAACACAGAATATAAATTTTACTTCTGGGCCTTAATTATGAGGTTAGTGCTCTTAATCCCATTGTCTTTTATTTGTAAGTATTTTAATTTTTTATATAAAATTTTTATCTGATATAAGTAATTTAATATCATTTTTAGAAAGTTTTTTATATTTTCGCCGTGTTCTGTGTCTTTGTGTCATTCCGTGGAATTTGTAATCGAATTTAAACCTATTTCCCGACTACCTATAGCTCTGAAATTTTCAGGATAGCTAAGAACTGGATGACAATGCATGTTTCAAGTGTGTTTAGGCATATACATAGATTTCAAAATTTATACCGAATTGATATTAAACATGATCTAAGTTGTGTATAGATAATATTATTTTGAAAGTTAGTAAATAAATCGTTCGTAGCGTAGTTGGTTAGGCTGCGGATCAGTCCACTTGTGACAGTTCTGTTATGTTATCATAATGGGATCGATTACGCGACAGAGAAGTTTTTTTTTCTTTTTTTTTTGTTCTTACATGTGAAAACAGCAATTATTATTTTAACTGGTAATAAAATAAACTGTTTTAGAAAGTTTTTAGATACAACTACCCTTGATTTTGTTAACAAGGAAACAATCTTCTCTATGATTAATCGCAGCGTTGTATGACTTAATATTTTTGCAAAATCAGGGATGCTGTGCATTGTTGAGATGACACAAAATATGACCTATAAATCAGTAAAAAACTTTCTATTATAAAAAGTTCTTTTTGTAAATTGTGCTTATTTTATTATGAAATAAAAATAAAAGTGACTTTAAATCCTAAAAATTTATAATATATTCTGTCGAAACTTTTCCACACCAAATATAAACAATAAGACAAACTTCTCTATTACAATACCACAAGTCTCTTAGCATCTTCAGCTTATATTATTTTCTAATAACTTTGATAGTTTGGGATGAGTATCTTTCCCCAGCTGATGATGTCAAAGACGAAAAGTTAACGTCTATTTCCACTCGCTACTGAGTATATGTCATATGCCAGTTCAAGAAAATATTCTATTCAATAATTAAAATAACAATGTAGAATTATTTTAACATTCGCACTAATATAATAATTTTTAACTTTGAGGTTAAAACAACACTTTAAAGGTTAAAAGAAAACAATTTGAAACTTTGTAACATACAAAGAAATTTAAATATGTTTTTATTTTAATTATTATTTGAAATCTTATAATAATGATCATAACTTTTGACATGTTATGTTTAATTCTTTTCTTATTAAAATAATCGAATGAAAAGCTTGAAGCTATAGCTATAGTTGTAGTGTGGAGGTTCAAAGCTTAGTTTCTAGGGGTTTACTTATACGGTGGCTGATTCTACTGACATATAGTATAGTCTTATATGTATACTCAATGTATAGAAATCCGATCCAATCATGAAATGTACTCTTTACTGCCCTTTGAAAATGGCATCACCGGAATTGTTAGTTGAGGCGAAGGGAGACGAAGCCGTAAGTATACGAGTATAATATAAAGTCCATCTAACTGCTAACACTTGGTAGTAAAAGGAGATGTGGAAGCTTCATCGCCATTGGGAAATTTCATTTGCGGTATATATACGCCATCTAATTGGATTGGATTCCGACGGAATAAACAACCATCAGTTGGTAGATTTAATCGAGCATCTACGAGTCCAATTTTTTCTTTCTCTCACTTTATAAAAAACTTGAATAATTTTATTGGTTTTTAATTTATTTGTTAAATAAATTAGTTATTAAAAATAATTATTTTAAATTCAGAATATTTTTTTAAATGAGTATAAAGGATGTATTTTTAATTACTAACATTTAACTCTTAAAGTTTTATTTTAAGCTTGAAGTTTTTACATATTCACTTTTTATTATAGATATTTATATTATTCTTATTTCCCTATCCATACTTTTCTGTTTATTTCTTTCTGTTTATTATCTTTTTCATTGAAAAATGGAAGCTAGAGAAGCAGGAGTGGTGGGAAAGCCAAAGTCTTCATAAAAGGACACTCGTTAAAATTTACTGTAAAGTTTCTATCACAAAAGCGAAATGATGTCAAAATGATTTTCAGTCTCTTGACAGGACATTTTCGTCTCAGAAAAGCTTAGCAGATGAAGACAGCTATCGATACTGCCAAGAGAAGGAGGAAACCGCATTTCATGTCATATGC
This sequence comes from Altica lythri, assembly GCA_964028335.1. Lineage (NCBI taxonomy): Eukaryota > Metazoa > Arthropoda > Insecta > Coleoptera > Chrysomelidae > Altica > Altica lythri. Next base: position 48,960,173 of record OZ034805.1, on the reverse strand, counting down.
CAATGTAAAGGCCTTTCCAGGACGTGGTATCTGGTATTGGGACATGAGGACCCGGCTGATCCAAGTTATGAGGCCACTGTCAATGCTATTAAGTCTCATTTAGAGGGCAGGGCTGGACAAAGCGCTCTAATCCTATTATCGACATGATGGGTGTTCACAATAGATCTGTACCTAAAGGTCGCAGTGATACAGCCAACCCAATAGATATCTATTTATCGATCCTTTCTTTACCAAATATCCATAGACTATTAAGTAAACTACTTAAAACCATATCCACTTTCCTTTTGGCACATTATTTGTTTACTTTATTTTCAGAAAAAACGTTGGTATAAACTATAAAATGATGACCTAAGTGTAAATGTGAGAAAAGTAGTTGACTGTGATCGACTAAAGGTCAAGCGAGATGTAAAAGAGATCAGTATCAAGAGGCTAGAAATAAAGCGGTACAATTTAAAAAAGTTTATTGTATTCATAATCGCAACGAAAGTTTAAAATATAAAACATTGTTAGCCAGCTCCGACTTGATGAAAATAATTGGAACAATACGTTTTTCAGATCCAGCGTTGTCTTATATTTAATATTGCGAATTTTCAATAGTTAGATTTTCAAGTTTTCATATTTTAATTTCTCGTGTTTGATTTATTATCATAAATTTATTCATGCGGGTGATGAAGTTGATATAGATATGGAAGTTTTGATTAATACGAAATGAGATACTTTATTATGTTCACTGACTGAAACTGAATGAAATATTGTCTCCAATTAGAATAAATATATTTTTATTAAATTTAGTACTTTTTTGCGAAATTTAATATGAGCCGGGAAGTGCAAGCTAAAGACCTTATTTCATGTCAGAAATCTAATTTAAATATTGTTACAAACTGCTAACTTTCGGCGATACATCAACTGTCTGCCGAGGCATAAAATTAAGAAAGCAATAAATCTTGAAGATGAAATGGCGGAAATCTAAAACAATCCCCACCTCTGACTCTAATTAAAACTCTTATCTCAAATCTAAAAGCGAATATATTTTAAGGAAACAATTTTGTAATAAGCCAAGTTTCACCCTTTCTGTTAATATTTTTTAATTTTTCTTTATTCGAATTAATAAAAACAATTTGGTGAAAACAATTTGATCTTCTTAACCACAAGCGTATCATTGGTAATTAAATTTTTTTTTTTTAAATAATACACTTAGGAAAATAAGAATGTAAATATAAAATCTAATACTCCTTACACATATTTTTCTCGAGAATTAGAATTCTATTTATTTCTTTATTCGGGGATCTTTTTGCCACTAAAACAAACTTATAAAAAATATAAATCAATATTATGAAAATGACCCTTGCTTGTTGATCTTGATAGATATGTCAAATTTGTCAAGGGTCGTCTTTTAAAACTGAAAATGCCTAACAAAAATGAAAATAATTTGTTTAAAAATAATTCTTCTGAGCTTTCGACAACCAGATCGGTTGTCGTTTTCAAAGATAAAATTTTTTTTTTTTTTTTTTTTTTTTTTTTTTTTTTTTTTTTTTTTTTTTTTTTTTGTTTTGCAGGACCTGGATTTGATCGAAAAATACAGAGTAGTGAATTTATCAACAACACTCCTCAAAATTGTGTCCTATTTTGATATGTGTAGATATATTTTGATCTTTTTTATTAATTTTCTAGATTTAATTTTATGTAAACAAATTTTAAAAATAACAAAGTAGCTACTATGTGGTATACAAAAAAATACAATTTGTCAGCGTAAATAGATAAGCTTTAAGCAGAATTGAGCAACTAACAATTACAATTCTGTAAAATACTTAGTTAAATCTTAAGTAATAATATCAAAAAAGTACACTATCTAACATTTTAAGATTTCATTTAACGAACCGCTACTGAGCACATTGACGACGTTGGTAGTCTCGGTTCTTAATTGCGATTCAGGTTTATTAAAAAGTATGCTAATGAATGAAACTTTTTTTGAATAACTAACTAGTTATTGAACCGTTTTCAATTTAGTCTTAGCAGATTTTACAAGAAATCTTAATAAGCTTTGGCTGATATTAAACTAGGTTTTTCTTAGTCTGTTATATGGTTTCGGTTTAAGGAGGAGGTTCAATAGTAATATTGCACTTTTTGTCGTTAATATTTTTATCTTTAGTTATTATGTATGAGGTCGCTTATTTTCTCTTAAACTTTTGTACTAATTATTTGTTTCCCAATATTTTATTGTTATGTTTTTACCCCTATATCAAAGAGTAAAAAGGTAGAAATCTTATTGTCTGTCTGTCTGTCCATACGTCATTTTTTTATGACTTCCGGTTAAAATTTAATAGCCAGAAGAAGTAGTGTAATGTCGTTTGAAGTAAAAACAGTAAAGTCACTTAAGTTTTACCAGTGCGATATAAATTATTAAACTAGTAGTTGGAAAATTAAGTCATTGCCCAGCAGTAAGATTTAACAAGTAAAAACTTGTCTAAGACAACTTTTTAAATGACATCTTTTAGTATTTGGAAATAGTATATTACGTAACGAGTGCGGAAAGCAAGTGATCCCATCACGTGTGCGTTTTAGAGCTGAAGGCGAACGCGATAAAAAGCACGAGTGATGGGATTAGCTGCGCACCGCATGAGTTACGTATTTTATTTTTCATCACTCCGCGAGGAAAGCTCTTGAATTTGTCTAAAATAAAAGGAAAGAAGATAATAAAAGTAGTATTAGATCTGATTCGCCTGCACCGCAAAGGTTCTGAAGGAGGGTTTGGGGAGGCGGATCCCCCCATTAAAATAAAAATTTTTAGAGTTAATAAATTATAACATTTTTAGTAAAACAAAAACACTTTTTTATTACAAAATTATGTATAGTTATGAATCTTTGTTAAATACGTTAAATGTAATATTTGAAATTAAGTATATTAGATAATAATCGAGAATCAACAAAATCTTTATTTAGTAATGAAACGTTTGATTGATTATATCGTGGTGCATTTACTACCGCGTTATCAGATGCAAAACTATTAGAAAATTCATCCTCAATTTCTCTTCATTCACTTTCTATCTCATTTATTTTTGATTGGGAAACACTTATCAACTCTGTTTCGGTCATTCATTGCTTCCTCACGGTCCTTCATGGTCTAAAGCAGTGCTTTTCGCACGGAGTGATGAAAAGTTTTTTTTTCGTAACGTTAAAGGAAGCATTGCTTTTCGCACGGTCCTGCATGGTCGAAAGCAGTGCTTTCCGCACTATTTTGTGATATGTCATGGATAGCGTTACCAAAAATGAATATAAAAGTGAAGACACAACACAACGGTATTTCAAGAAAACGTGTCTGTTTCTAAAAGAATAGTCTCAAACTAATTACATAGGTAATAATTAAATATCCACATTAAATTCTTTGTCATTTTAATCAAATAAACTACAAAATTCGATGTTTATTGAAAAATGCTAGAATTCATAAAAACTCTTTAGCAGCTCATAACTTTCTTTGTCAAAAGAACAGAAATTCTGAGGTAAATCTTGGTGAATTTATTTTAGTTTGTCGGTATTTAAAATTTAGTTTTTAATCTTTGTGAATAATGTACAAAGTATAGTAGAGATATTTCTATTAATAATGAAAATTTTAAATATTGTTTTACGATTCATTTTGCTCAAAATAGGAAGAATAGAACGTTGACCTTTCGGAGCTACTTTTGACGCAATATATACACAACGAAGTGATCGTAATGAAAGCATAAAGTTAGAGACTATACGAAAAGTGAAGTGGAAAGTTGAAAGAGAGACAGTTAGGCTTTCAACTCGAGTCCGAGAAGTTAGCAGCAAGTGGTGGCGACTGGCGCTGAGCAAAACTTCGTTGAAAAGGCGACTAGTCGACGGCCAAATGTTAAATCACATTCCAAGTTATGCGATTACGTCCCTAATAAAAGTTTTGGTGTTCGGAAATGGTTCGAGTAAAGAAAATTATGCCGGTCACATCTGCTACATCCATAATCGATATTCTCCAACGTTTTACCGTGTGTAGGGATGAATTTTTCAATAGCTTGCACAAATTTTTCGTATCTTTCGCTTTGGTTTGCGCCTTATTGTTCGGACACTCATCATTTCAAACACCAGCAAAATTGAATTGTTATTTGCAAAAATCCATTAATATTCTTATTTATAAAACAAAAAATATATTGTCACATTCTATGATAGGTTAATTTTGCTCTATATTAGTTCATTAGTTTTATGTTTAACTGTATTGGTTTGTATTAGATGCGTGCATTAATATTGTAACGGGATAACCGTAAAGGAAAGGACCTTAATTTAAAAGGTCAAATTACCTAAAACAACACGCAGTGGCCAGAGCGAATGGATGGTCACTCCAGGAGAAGGCATTGTTCCTAACCATGGCTCTGCGAGGCGAGGCTTTAGACGTCCTGCATGTATTGACACCGGATGAGGTTGACAATTTTGAGCTATTGGTGAATCGTCTAGAGAAGCGTTATGGTCAAAGTCATCTAGAACCGGTATACCGAGTGCAGTTGAAAAGCAGGAAGCAGAAAAATGGAGAAACTATCCAGGAGTTCAAAGCTGAAGTGGAAAAAATGGTACGGTTTGCGTATCCAAATGCAGCGGAAGATTTTCTGGAGTGCCTGGCGATCCAAACCTTTACCGATGGTCTTCGAGATGCCGAATTTCAACGGGCTGTACGGTTGGTGAGGCCGAGATCTCTTGTAAACGCCTTGACCATTGCCCTGGAGTTCGATACGGCGACGGAGGCCTCACATCATGCAGCTGCTCGACTAATGGAAGACACTGGTAACTTCGACCATGCCGTTTATGCCGTCAGAGAAGTTGAAGCGGTAGTGGAGAGGTTAATGAAGTTTTCTTCAAAAAGAAGGCGCCCAGTGAGGTGCTGGAACTGCGGAAAACTATGCCACATAAGAAATACTTGCCCCCGTTGTACCCGAGTGGAGCAGAACGAGAAAAAACTTGCCTTAGTTAAGGTTGTGCCAGAAGACCAGATCTCTATGCTGAAGGAGCAACAAGAAATCGATCCCGTTCTGAAAAAGATTCGAGAATGGAAGAGAATGGACCGTCGTCCGTTGTGGAGAGAGATATCCTCATTCTCTCCTGCTTTAAAAGCATACTTGTCCCAATGGAACTCTTTAATTTTGGACGGTGGGCTCGTTAAAAGACTTGTAGAAAATTCCGAGGGCACAAAAACAAGGAAACAAATAGTGGTCCCAAGAAATGCTGTACCAGAAATTTTAAAACAGATGCATATAATGATAGTTCTGGAGGACATCTGGGTATCACGAAAACGCTGCAAATGATCCGAGATAGATTTTACTGGGTAAATTGCACTAATGATGTTAAAGATTGGTGTCGTAAATGCACTACGTGTGCTGCCAGTAACGGTCCGCACCGAAAACCAAAGGCGGAAATGCAGCAATACCTGGTTGGAAGTCCTTTTGAAAGAATCGCAGTAGATGTATTGGGGCCACTTCCACAGACCAATGTAGGAAACAAGTACATCTTTGTTGTCATGGACTACTTCACTAAATGGGTTGAAGCCTATGCAGTTTCCAATCAGGAAGCCACTACTTTAGCAGATATATTAGTTGAAGAATTCGTAAGCCGATTTGGGGTACCACTAAAATTACACTCAGACCAAGGGAGAAATTTTGAGAGCAAGCTATTTCAAGAAGTTTGCCAAAGATTATGCATCGACAAAACGAGAACCACGGCGATGCACCGTCGGTCTGATGGAATGGTGGAACAAATGAATCGGACTATAACCAACTATCTGTCAAAAGTGGTGTCAGATTGTCAGAGGGATTGGGATTGACATATTCCACTATTTCTAATGGCAATTCGATCCGCCATTAACGAATCAACTGGCCAAACGCCTGCGAAGGTCCTGTTCGGTAGAGAAATGAGGCTACCATGTGACTTGGTGTTTGGTTGTAAACCTGGCGAAGAAATGGCCCGTGAACAATATGTCGCCGATCTTCAGAATCGAATAAAGAATATACACAACCTAGTGCGTGGAAAACTTCAATTATCTAGTGATCGGATGAAGAGGTACTATGACACGCGGACAATGGAAAAGAGTTACCAAGTTGGAGATTTAGTCTGGCTCTATAACCCCCGACGGCGTCGAGGTATTTGTCTCAAATTACAGAAGAACTGGGAAGGTCTATACACCATCAAGAAGAAGATTAACGATGTCATTTATCGGATCGTGAAAATTCCCAGAGGGAAACCCGTCGTGGTCCATCATGATCGTTTGGCGCCTTACCAAGGAAAGCACAGTGGAGATGCGCAGCCGCTCCAAGAAGATGGTTTGGCTGGCTCGGGGAGTGTGCAGGATTCCGATGTAGGAAATAACATTCCAGGAGGAATGAATCTAAGGAGGGGGCAGTGTAACGGGATAACCGTAAACGAAAGGACCTTAATTTAAAAGATTGTTTTTCGGTTATTCTAGAAATTTCTAAACACACTGACTAGATTAAGTGATGTTGTATATAAGGGGATGTATGAGCAGTTAACGTCAGTTCAAGTTCAAATAGTTTATTGTATTGTCAAGCAGTTTAGACGTTATCCAGCAGAGTTATGTGTATCTTAACAATTTTGTAAATAAAATTGTGTTAAAGTCCCCATAAGTGTTTCAATATTTTAATTTTTATTCTCACGTGAAAAATGAATTGGCTATAGAAGCGCACCGTTGAGGTCGAACAGGCGGAGTTCGGAGTCTGAGGTTGTCTTTAAAAGTCACCCTTTGGCGTATCTATAAAATAGACCCATGGGTCTGCTCGTTGTGACTCTTGATGTATGGGTAAGTGTAAAATGTCACCATGCAGTTTATTTGGTTAGATTAGTTTAGGTTATTGTCATTATTTCTTAATTATTAATCTATGTTCTTATTGTTATAATTTGTTTTTTCTTTAATATATTTGTTGTTTGTTTCCTATTATTTACTCCATCTTTAACTTGGTTGGGTTTCTGCTTTCAGAAGTATAAGTGGTTAGATAACCACAATTTGGGTTGGAAGTGCCTCTAGTAAAGCTACTCCTCACCCTAAAACACTAAGACTATTCTCTATCGCATCAGGCGGGACAATATATTGATATGGTTCCAGTCAGGGTGAATGTTTTTTTTCTAAACTATTCGATGTATTGTGCATGTCAAAATAGCATTAATTTTTTGCACCATGTCACAGACATTAGTGATAACCTTAATTTATTTTTTAAGTTTTTCTGTTCTTTCTAGTAGGATAATTTTTCAGTTTGTTTTTTGTTGTTTAATTGAATTATGTTCCTTTTTACAGTATTTGTTCTTTTGTACCATTTAAAAATAATTTTAAACAAATTTTTTAACTTGGACGATGACTAAAATGCATAATTAGCATTTTTTATAAATATGTTAAATATAAGGTAATTTATTGTGTGTGATTTTTTATCACGATCAATTTTATCAGGTTTACAGTAATGTATACAATATATAATGTTGATAACAATAAACATCTTTCGGGAAAGTTAAATGTTAAGTGTAGTCTATTATTTGTTTTTAGTTTAGTGCTACAATAAATTTTCATCAGCATTTCCCTTCCATTTTTATGTTATAATCAATACCACTTTTTAATTAAGGAATTTTTCTGGCTTTGACCATTTTCTTTAATTACATTTTTATTGTACGTAATAAATATAGGTTACAGACATGTTCAGGGTCAAGTATATCTTTTATTTCTTTGTCAGCTCGTTGAATTAGGCTATTTGACAACATAAAAATTAAAGATTTATTTATAGTCATCCACGTAGGTTACGGAATTAAAAAGCAATTTACATTAAAACACATAAAAAATATTTAATATTTGTAACAAAAAACACAAAATAAAATTATTTGTTTTGAAGTTTAAATCATGTGACCATAAACGGTTTTCATTGGCTTAATTTACTGTGAGGTTAGTCGTTTGTAAACATTCACAGAGCAAGTCACGCTAAGCTAGGACATATCCATCTATCATCGTTAATTGTTTATTGGAGTTCCTATCTTTGGGATCTTGCGGTTTAAACGACTCATTCTTAATCATGGAGATTAAGATAGCGGAAACTTGCTATTATGGTCGGCATCCTCGTCAAAACTAATTCCGACTTTTACTCACCTAAACTTCGGAATGTAAAAACAGCTGTGTAAGTATCATATTATATTAAAAAACATTGCTCAACAAAATCAAAAATATGTGTTTAAAACATTACTTTTGAACACATTTTAGGTTTATGTTAAAACTATTTTTGGTTTATATTTACAACAATACAATTGTCACTAAGAGATTATTTTATTGTTCTGTGTAGTGCAGGAAGAGATTCGTAAGGAGATGATGCAACTGGCTACCTCCAACTCCGTCATAAATCTGGCATTTGCGGCTAGTGCATATTATGTGACTTTGGTGATAGACAAAAATAACGGTTTAATAACAAGCTACCAGTGTTTGGATTGTGCTGCCTCGGCAGGCGGCTGTAAACATGCTGTCGCCTTCCTGCTATGGGAAAAAAAAGAGTGAGTAGCCTTACTGTACGGAAGGAAAATACTACTGGAATAAGCCGACACTTTCCAAAGTTGTTACAACATTTAAATGTGTGACTTTGATCTAATTATCTAAAAATAACTGACTAAAATGACACCAATCCTCTTTTTTTACTAAGTTCCTACAAAAATCAAAAAAATCGCAGTAGTTTTTTCTGTATCATAATATGTAAGTGCAAACAAATGATTAAGAAGTAAAATATATTTTAAAATCAATATATTGATCCAAAGTTTATAGAAGAATGTACTAGAAGCCAGTTCAAAAGTAATATGTGAATTAAGATATGGTCGCATCACTTCCTAAAGTACCTACATGAAATTAGTAAATGAGAAACATGCACCTGATGGATCATTATTTGCAGCACTTCTTGGTGGTAAAACTCCAGGCACGCCAGCCATGAAAAGGGGACAAAAACTAGAATCTGCAGATATGGATCAAACCTTGTGGTCTATTTATCTCAAAGAAATATTTTATAATTGTTGCACTCATGATGGAATAATATCTGATGTTGTAATGGGGTTAAATGGCCAACTTAAATAATAGTATAGTGGTTGAAAAGAATAAGGCTTAAGTGCAACTACAAATGTGTGTCACCAATATTACTTTGAAAAAATAAAAAGTCGATATCATATTACTCCAAAGTGAATATGTATCTGTTAAAACATTACTAACGGATGTATCTTCGTTTTAGAAGAAAAATATATATCCAATATTAAAACGCAGTGCATCATAAAATAATGTCTATAATTGTGTTTTTATAAGAATAAATCAGTGACTCTTATTATTGTATTTATTCCTTAATAGTTAAAAAATTATGGCAAAAGCCTAAAAATGTAAAATTTAGGAAATTCACAACTCCCTCTGTATTTTCTATTTCTAAAGATACAAAATTATAGATCTTGTCATTTTAAATATAGAGTAGTCCCAAAGAAACTAGTTATAATACAAAAAGTCTGATTTCTTTCTGTTATTGGTTAATAAATAAATTACAAAAAAATATTTAAAATATTGATATTATGTACCAAAATTTGTTTGATATGATTATAAAACATATATTGTTTACTAGTAAGACACTAAAGGCGGAAACATACTATCAAAACGTGACACGACGCCACGCCACCCGACGCATGTTAGTACCTCTCAATTCCATATATTTAATACAGACTAACATGCGTGGCGTCGTGTCACGTTTTAATAGTATGTTTCCGCCTTTAAAAAAATTCGTGTGTGTGTGTGTGTGTGTGTGTGTGTGTGTGTGTGTGTGTGTGTGTGTGTGTGTGTGTGTATGTGTGTGTGTGTTTTCATCGGATCTCAACGTTTTGAGGCCTTTGGCGCCTCCCCTGACTATTTTTACGAGGGTGTCTGTATGTATGTATGTATGTATGTATGTATGTATGTATGTATGTATGTATGTATGTATGTATGTATGTGTGTAGTAGTTATACATTACGACCAATTTTCGTTTTATGTATTATTAGGATAAGCAAATATTCAAGACAAAAAAAATAACTGAAGCATAACAAGTTATAGGAAAATTAAAATTTACATATCTATATCTATACTAATATTATAAAGCTAAAGAGTTTGTTTGAACGCGCTAATCTCAGGAACTACTGGTTCAAATTGAAAAATTCTTTTTGTTTTGAATAGACCATTTATCGAGAAAGGCTTTAGGCTAAATAACATGCAACAATTAGGAGCGAAGAAGTAATGGAAAATGTGAAAAAAAGGGAAAAATTATTGAAGGCTTCCATTGCGTGCGCTGCGAAAACGGTTCAAGATACCAAAAATATATGTATGAAAGAATTATTCCTCTTGAAATGATCTAAAAAAATGTTTGCGACAGTATATGTCTATCTTTTAAGATTAACTCACTAGAACCCTTTTTATGGTAATCAAATTTGGTCGAAATTAATGCGTTATTTGTTAAGAGTTGTATCGACGTAATAATATTAATCTTTATCCAAATAAATGTGTTGTTGATTAAGAGTATTTAATTGTAATCAAAATTTTCTTTGACATCACTTAATTTCAATGAACATCTACAATACATAGTATAAAACAAAGTCGCTTTTTTTGTCTCTATTTCCCTTTGTATGCTTAAATCTTTAAAACTACGCAACGGATTTTAATACGTTTTTTTTTAATAGATAGAGTGACTCAAGAGGAAGGTTTATATGTACAATAACATCCATTAAATAGTGGAGAAATACTGTAATTTTTGAGGTATCCAATGTGCTGTCGTTAATTATCAATTTTTTTCGCAGTCTGAACCCGAGATTTATTAAAATAATGTACTAATTATTTGTACACATTGAAAAGGTCTACAGAAAACTCCGCGAAGAACCATAACTAAGAACTATGACGCCACCGTTAGGTGGCGCAGTTAATATATAATATATATACCTAACCAATAAACTACAAAGTACTATTAATTAATAGTAGTAAAAACTGGTAACTAACGAGAAAATATGATAAAAAAATACAAAAAAATAATCATAAAAATAAAAAAAAATGGAAAAAACATTAGTGTTAGGCGGTGCGAAGTTCGCCGAGTCCGCTAGTAGAACATATTACAATTTTAAAATAACTAGGACGCCACCGTAAGGTGGCGCAGTTATTATCTCATATATTTAAACGAGAATTTCATGCTATAAAGCCACCGTACGGTGGTGCAGTGATATCTTATATTAAATATCTAATATAAAAAAATCATTGAAAACAAAAAAAGCAAAATGGTAAAAATTTAAAAAAATGAAAAATGGAAAAAAAGATACGACAGTGTTATGCGGTACAAAGTCCGCCGGAACAGCTAGTATATGATAATATTAGAAAGGTTAATCATTTTACCCTATTAGTAAGTGTTCTTTTATCACGCTAGATAAACAAACAATTAAGAAAAATAGGTTATAGAAAAAAAAAGTAAATAAAATAAGTTTAAACTTGATAATATTGAAGGTGCTATTAATTTTTAAATTAACATGCTAAATTATAAAGGAACTAAAGTAAATCCATTTTGGGAATTTAAAATTAAAACTATTTTTTTATATTATTTATACTTTAAAGTTGGAAGAAAATTTACGCCTAAATAAAATTAAAATAAATAAATACCAGAAACGTAAAGATAATTTTTTTCTGATTTCAACCATATATAATACTTACGCAAAATTTTGAAGTATACAGATAAGACACCAAAATATTCTAACAGGACCTGTCGGAATTTTTATATTCTTTTTGTTTACAGTACTTTTTTGTGTTATAATTTACAATGTTAAATAGGTTCCAACATTTGTTTTTCATCATTTGTTAAATTTCAAGATAGAAATTATTTTTTAATTGTACATTATATTTGATTTTGACATTTTTTATTGTAATTGTTTTAGTATTTTAATAGGTTTACTTCATACCGAAAATTTGAAAAAAATCACTGATAAATTTTAAACAAATAAATTTTGATTATAAAGGTCAAATTTCGAACTATAATGATAATTCTACGTAGATAAATAATTTTCGAGTTTATTTAGACCTGTCTTTCATATTTTGAAGTTTTGTCAATAATGATGTACACGCACCAGTTAATATTAATACTTTCGACGTTACTTGGAGTAAGTGTATTGTTTCATATAATTTATGATCTATTTTTTTTTTCTATAATATCATTTTAATTTTATTAGACAGTACTTTATGTAGAAACCTCACAACTAAACAAATAAAGAAAGAAAGAATGGGTTCGACTGGAAGAAACTGCAAACCATTATTGAAGTCATTTTAAGAAGCACTAGCGTAAGGATTACGTTGTGATGTTTTAATCCAAAGGAGAGCACTACTAATTGGATGAATTATTCTTCTATTTTTCTATAATTTTTTACAGAAGCTTTCTTAAATTTTTCTTCTATTTTTCTAGAATGTTCTTTCAATTTTCTAGATTTGTCTTCGAAAAATTGCTTATAATTTTCTTCTATTTTTCTAGATTTTTTCCTGATACTTTTTCGTAGTGGCGATTTAAAACTAATTTCTCTGCCCATTTCTAGATTCTAGTTACGGATATACCGAGAGAGATCGGATATCTTCCACGTGCTCTAGTCGTTTGATTCAAAAAATAAAATGCTCTAGAAAATCAAAGTGCAATGTATACCTAGTTAAAACTATTAAACCTATGCAAACATAGCTAATTTTGGTATTTACTCTATGTCGTCTCTAAAAGAATACAAAGAAAAATTTATTATATTTTAAATTCATTATTTTTTTCAATTTTAGTTAATATCAGCCGATGATAAAACTGTTATAGAGACACGTAATGGAAAGATAAGAGGACAAGTGTTAAAGAGTATTAAAAATAATGACTTTTATGCGTTCGAAGGCATTCCTTATGCAGCTCCACCTGTCGATAAACAAAGATTCAAAGTAAATATATATTTTTATGATAAGCGCAAAAGTACCAGACTTAAACATATAGGTTCATATTTTTATTAAAAGTTGACGATTTTTTTATAGTTCTATGTTAAAAATAATTTTTTATCTTAGCCTTATAATTTTTAGTCTTTCTAGATCTTACTCCACCGGGTCATACGAATTCCTAACCGTGATCATAACATTTGGGGATTAGTAAGTAATTTGGTAATCCTATGTCCGAATTCCTAACTCAACATTTTCTACCTTATCCTAAGGGTTGAATGCAAAATTGATTGAGTTGTTTTAGAAATTTTCGAACGTTCATTTACCGAGTAATTATTAAGTTCAATCAACAGGTGACAAGTCAAAAAAATCTTTCAATCATCTAATTCTACGTAGTCAAGGTCTATAAAATTATAGTATATTACGCTACAAGGGACGAAAGTTGAATTTTCGGCCCTGCGCGTCATGATGCCCGAGGCGAAAAGCCGAGGGCAACATGACGCGCAGGACCGAGATTTCAACTTTTGGCCCGTGTAGTGTATACTATTTTTATTCATACCTCGGTCGAAAGTACTTGCGGAAAGAGCGAAGCGAGTGCAGCTGGTCGTGGGACAGGCATCAAATACATTCGAAGAGTCAAGTTTTGTCATTGATGATTATTTTTAAGGTTATAGATAGAAATAGAAATGACACGAGAATAAACAGTCCCTAGTTACAAGTGTAACTACGCATGAGAAATTTTTCCTCCCGCCGTAAACAGGGAGTAAATGTTAAAGACGACAAAACATCATGACGCGCAGGGCCGAAAATTCAACTTTCGTCCCGCCGTAAACAGGGAGTAAATGTTAAACATTCTTCCCTGCAATTAGGGACGAAAGAACATACTTTCGACCGAGGTATGAAGAAAATGTATTTATGTATATATTTATTTTAACTATTTTTTTATTTATTTTGTCAAACAGTTTATCTTCACTAAAAATCTTCACTTCAAGATTTTGAGGCGCGATACTTTTACGAGTAAAATCTAATTAATTAATTAATGAATCTTACAAAAAAAAAAATAATGTAAAATTTCCTTTTTAAAATTTTGACGACTATTTTAGATTTATTAAATTCAGATTTAAATAATATTTATATGCAGTTAGGAATTCGGACATGGGATTAACGGAGAGGGTCTAAGATCGGTAGCTCAGCTGGGGGTCGACCTTTAATGATCTGACCATAGTTAGGAATTCGGTAGGTACTACCCTACTCCACAATACCATCGATATTTATATGTACTTATATTAAATTTTAAAGTATAGTTTTTTAAGTGTTTTTTAAACTTTTTATTTATGGTAAGAAAACAACCAAAAAAAAACATAAAAATTCCGATAATATCCCCAAACCATGTTTGTAACGGTTAATATTTAGTCTTTTAATTTTTAATCTTTCTAGATCTCATTCCACAGTAACATCGATAATAATTTACCAATATATATTAAATTTTGATGATTAGTTTTCTTTTTTTTAAATTATGTATTTATTTATGGTAAGAAAACAGTCAAAAAAATCATAAAAATAACGATAATATCCCCAAACCATGTTTGTTCTGGTTAATCTTTAGCCTTTTAATATTAAGTCTTTCTAGATCTTATTCTACAATAACATCGATAATAATTTACGAATACATATTAAATTTTAAAGTATAGTTTTTTTTTTTTTACTATTTATTTATAGTAAGAAAACAGCCAAAACAATCATAAAAATTACGATAATATCCCCAAACCATAATTGTAACGCTTAATATTTGTTTTATTTACTGTAATATTTGTTTTATATAAAATTATATAAAATTATAAAATTTATTCTTTTAGAGCATATTATGACCTTACACTTAGTTTCGGATAATTTCTACTCTTATTGAACTTTCCAAACATTTTGGGACAATTTTCGTTTAAGACTTTCCTGCTAGATGCCAAATTACCAAGTCATACAGACCAATAAGTTTATCGTCATTCATAGCAAAAACGCTGGAGAAACTGGTCAATAGATATATAAGGGACGAAATCTTAACGGAGAACCCATTAAGTGATCGTCAATATGCATACCAGCTTGGAAAATCCACAGACCTAGCGCTGGATGACTTAAACAGGCTATTATCAAAGTCAATAGAAGACAAAAAGGTAGCCCTAGCTGCGTTTATTGGAATTGAAGGAGCCTTCAGTAATGTGGGACCCGAGTCAGTGACCGACGCACTTTCAAAAAAGGGGAGTCCCCCCACTAATATGCGAATGAATGTATGTCAACCTATTACATTATATCGTAGTGTCCAAGTTAGGTGAGGCGTCCATTGAAGCAAAAGTATGAAGGGGGCTGTCCACAGAGAGGGGAACTGTCACCTCTGCTGTGGTTAGCACTTGTGGATGAGCTTCTTAAGAAACTCCTCAATAAAGGTTTTCACTGCCTAGGTTTCGCAGATGATATGGCCATAATCATTCAGGGGAGGTTTCTGGGCACAGTCTCAAAGCAAATGCAGACCGCAATGAATATGGTGTACAAGTGATGCAAGAATGAAGGCCTAACAGTTAATCCACAAAAAGCATCAGTTGCCCCTTTTACTAATAAAAGAGCGTTGCAAGGCTTAAAACCAATAACACTCAATAACGTGCTGGTATCAATGGCCACAGAAGCCAAATATATGGGTGTTGTGGTTAACAACAGGCTATCATGGAAACAACACATTCAAAAGTTCAAACACAAAGCTACAATAGCCCTTGGTAGGTGTAGACAACTGTGTGGCAAGAACTGGGGCTTGAACCCTAAAATCAAACTTTGGTTGTATACACAAGTCATTAGACCAATGTTAACCTGTGGTTCGGTGGTGTGATGGAGTAGAACGCAGCAGTCTGGGGTGATCAGGCAGCTGGAAGGCACTTAAAGGCAGGCATGTCTGAATGTTACAGGTGCCATGGGAACCGCCCCAACGGACGCACTACAGGTTCTACTCAACCTGCCACCATTGCACATCTATATACAGGGTGAGGCTATGGCTATGGCTATGCTAACAGGCTGCTACAAGGCCAGGCTCCCATAACCTTATTAAAAGGTAAAAAGAAAGCAGAGTTATATGATAGTGTTAAGGCGGATCAAATAATGTGCATGCCTCAGGGCAGGATAGTTCTTAGGTATAACTTTGTGGGAAACTTTTGAGTAGAAATACTGGAACAAGACCCCCCCCCCCCCGAGGGGGTCAATCTGGTATACCGATGGCTCAAAGACTGAGAAAGGTACAGGGTCAGGAATATTGGCATGGATACCAGGGCACTTAGGGTTTCGAGGTAATGAAAAGGCTGATGAATTGGCCCGTGTGGGAGCTAATACCCCAATGATTGGCCCGGAACCATTCGGCGGAGTTGCTGACACATTCAGAAAGGCAGCCATTGAGAAATAGAGGCTAGAGAAGGCCCATGAGTGGTTGGAAAAATCATCAGGCAAGCATCAAGCCAAAGTCTTTATAAAGGGACACTCCGCGAAGTTTACTGCAGAGCTGCTATCACAAAGGCGAAACGATGATTGTCAGTCTCTTGACAGAACATTGTAGGCTCAGAAAACACATGAGTCATCTGAACTTAGCAGATGAAGGAAGACATTCTGTCAATACTGCCAAAAGGAGGAGGAAACCGAATTTCATATCCTATACCAATGTGAAGGCCTTGCAAGGACGCGGTATCTAGTACTGGGAGAGTAGAAACCGGCTGCTCCAGGTTATGCGGAGTGGCCACTGTCAAGGCTATTAAGTCTCATTAAGAGGGCAGTGCAAAGGTCGCAGTGATACAGGCTAACAGCCAACCCAATAAACATCTAATCTAATCACCACAATGTTGAACCTGACATTTTTGGTTTGGTCACTATAAGACTTTTTGTAAAAAACTCCAATTCTTGTTGAATATATTTGATATACTGCAGTGTTTCTTTGTCCAAAGGGTTACAACGCCGGATTTTTACACTTTGGAACCTGTTGCAATCATTGACACTGAATGTATAAAAAATATTTTGTTCTAATTTACAGATACCGACTGAGCATCAAAATTGGATAGGAATACTAAATACTACCAAAAACGACAAATTCTGCACAGAATTTGTCAATGGTAAACTTGTTGGATCTGAAGATTGTTTGTATTTAAATATTTATTCTCCCAAGGTAATAGTTTAACTTACAATAAATATTTCAAATTATATAAAGTTTTTTTATAGGATTTATCAGACCATGGTTCTTTACCAGTAATGTTATTTATTCATGGAGGAGCATATCAAAATCGTATTCCAAATTATTTTGCACCCAATTATTTTATGGATTATGGGGTTATACTGGTCGTTATTAATTACCGCCTAGGACCGTTTGGTAATTATTTAACTGCGTTTTGGTTTATTACTTAATATACTATCATATTTTTGAACTAAAATGTCTGTCTTAATTACTATTTTTTACCGACGGGTATTTAGTAGGTGCTGGAATTATAGTTATGTTTGTTTTTATAAATCGTAAGTGTTCGTAGAAGTACTATCGAATGATTTTTTTCTGCATATGAAATCCAAATGTTTAATTTTTTATTTTTGCTACCATATGCTGTAAACAATACAAGCAATACACATAGGATAGGAGAGTAGAGAAAAAACGAATGCCATTTCATTTTAAAATATTTTATGTATTATGCATTGATTGCTTCTATTAGTTCAATGTCTTTTTGTATATTTTTTTTTTGTTTCAGGTTTGTTATTGTCTTATTTTTAGACAACCTATGAAAAAATAAAATTTTCCTTACAACCTAATTACTTTTACTTCTAGTGTCACGCAAGAAATATTTTCTTCTCACAAAAAACACTTTTTAAAAAAATTTATTCTGAAATTTACACTAACAAACACTATGGTTACTAAATAATTAGAACTGATTTAATTTTATAAATTTACAACTATTTATAAGTACTAAAATTATTGATGATGAGTGGAAAGAATCGAATCATCAGACTTGCAGAATTGCGGGTTTGGTTCCTCGAGTGTAATATCCTGTTGAATTGCAGAATTTGTGATTAGGAAGTCCGCTGCATTGAAAGGAAATCGGGTATCGAATATTATAGGTCATCAATATATAACTCGCATGAGTGCATGGTAATGTGGTGTGCCTTGGTATAAAACAAACAACAAATATATTACCAAAACAAAGAATAAATAATAAATAAATACGCTAATTTCAACTAACTTTACCAAATAAACCACATAGTGACAGGTTTTACTTATACAGGAAAAGGTACCAAAAGTCACTACAGCAGGAGTCAAAGGATCTGTCCAGAGAACCATTTTATCATTCACGCTCTCACATATGTACTACTTGTGTTTGATCTTAATGATGCTCTTATTGTATATTCTACGGACGAATAAAGCGGAAATAAGCCAAATTCGCCGAGTGATCTAATTTTGACCTAGCTGAATCTAACATAATACAATGCAGTAAAACATAAAACTATTAGATTAATATTTAAGTTTTAAATGGCGTATTATCGTATGTGTTACTACAGCAAAATTAATTTGACAAAAATAGCAGTCTATTTTCACAACATTGTTTTTTTACAAAGCAAATTATTCAACTCATAACACATCTTTATTAACGATAAGCATTCACTTTTATTTTAAAGGTTTTCTTAGTACGGGTGACGGCGTTATACCAGCAAATTTGGGACTAAAAGACCAACGTTTTGCTATTAAATGGATATCGAAAAATATAAAGAAATTTGGTGGAGATCCAAACAAAATTACTTTATTTGGTCAAAGTGCAGGGTCTATATCTGTCAGTTTCCATCTACTATTAAAGAAAAATAAAGGTTAGTTTTCTTTATATTAAATTCAAATATTCCAATAGTTTACAGATTAGATTTACTAGGTAATTACACAGGGATCTTTTTTAATAAACAAATATACAAGTACCTAATGTACTTTTAGGTTTATTTAGTGGAGCTATCATGCAAAGTGGCTCATTATTGTGTCATCATGATTTTGAACCTGACGTAGGCAAATATTCTCGCCAATTAGGAAAATTACTGAATAGTTCCTTCAATGGAGATTCTCAAGAGTTATTAAAAATGTTGAAACAACTGCCCACTGAAAAAATTGCAGCAAGTGCTCTCGAAGTAACGGTAAATAAATCTTGCATCTTAATTAACTCAGATCTTATTTATCAGATCTTTTTATTTATTAAAAAAAATTCAAATTTGCACGTTTGGGTGTTTTTAATATATTTTATTAACAGTGTTTTTTGCACTATATTTTTTGGTTAAAGAGTCTTTGAAATCACCCTTGGGCCCAGCGAGCGATAACTAAATTTAAAATTTAAAATTTTGTTTGCTGATAATATTTAAATTTTAAATTTTACTGTGTTAAAAACATTAATATTTTTTACATTTAATTATTTATTAAAATAAAATTATCTGCTGTAAAATGCCATTGTTTATATTTTTAACTGTATTTCCTTAACAAAAATTAATATAAGCTTTCGACAACCACATCGGTTGTCGTTTTCGAAGATATTTTTTTAGTCGACCTCCTCAAAAAAGCATACTTCAGTATTCATTTGCGAACGTAAAGTAAAACTTTTTTGTCCTTGTACAATCAAGTGAGTAGGCGCAAAGCAGTGTGACAGTTCTCAAAATACACAAAATAAACGTCATCGAGTGCCGACAAGTGTAGATGTTAATTGCAAACAATAAGTGAACTACGTATAATAACAGGTAAAAATACCTCCATCAAGGTGGCTGACCCAAAGTGGAGAAATTTGTCGAAATTTATTTCAAAATTAGGTGCATTTTAGGTGCTATTTAGGTGCGCAAAACAAAAATTAGGTGCACTAACCGTTTTTGAAATATTTACGAAAAACCATGGGCCAGCCAGCCTTTAACAACCTAGCTGACCCATAAGAAAAAAAAACAAAAAACAAGGATTAAATAATCTTTAAATTAGGTGCTAATTAAGTGCTTTTTAAAACACGAAACATAAAATAAAAATTTTAAAAATTAAACGTCTTAAAATTGAATATATTGATTGTGTATGGCAAAATGCCACATTTCTTCTTGCACTTTGAACCAAAATGGACATCGGCAGTTTAAGAACAGTTAGAAATCGGTAAAAATTTCTTGTCCTGTAATTTTTTTAATGGATAATTCGGAAGGTCCCCACAATTTTTTTATTTTATTTTTTTTAACTCGGACCGCTGAGCGAGACTTGCAAAATTCACTTTGTCAGAGATTTAAGTGCTTATTAAGTGCAATAGTTTCACGAGCAAAATAAACTGCTAATGAGCAATTTCAACTGAAAATATTTGTCCAAAGTTTTCTTGCGTCTCAACTAAGAGTGTCAATCTGCACTTTTTAAGCACATGATCAAGATCAAGATCATTAAAATTTTCTTGTAATTCTATTACTTAATAATTCTCTCGTCCGAAATGAAATAATTTTTTTAATTTTTTGACCTGCGATCACTGAGCTGATACTTCTTACCGGTCACTTCCAAATATAATAATTATTATAAAAAACTTTTTGTCAAATATTTAAGTGCTCAGTAAGGGCAACAGACTCAATAGCAGAACAAACCGCTGATGAGCCAAGTCAACTAGAAATTCTTAGCTTAAGTCTTTAACCAAGTGTGTCATTCTGCACTTTCTAAGCACTTAAAAACTGGTACAAATACCTACGAAATAATCCCATAAAATTTCCTTAGTTTTTTTTGCGCGTAGCTCCGGTAATTAATTGACTTTTATCTCGACTCAAAACTTCTCTGCCGTTTTTTATCTGTACTCAAAATGAAGCGCACCTATCTGAATTACTCAAAAATTATTTATACCATTACTTTTCTACTCCAAGACATTTCAACTAAAAAATTCGAACAAGTAAAAAACGTCTCAATAGGTAATTATTTTTTTTATTTAAATTTTAGCTAGAAATGTTTTATCAAAGGTAATACCACGAGTCCTTAAAATTTTATCGATAAATTTTTAGTTTCCACGAAAACTTTTTTATTTGGCAATAATACGAAAACAAACTGAAATGTGATAAAATCACGAGTCCGTAGGACGAGTGATTTTATCATATTCAGTTTGTTTGATAACATGCGAAAACGTTTTGCAAACGTTCAAAAACATAGGCAAAATGAGGGTCTCCTGTTCAAACTACCTGAGCACATCCTACGAACAAGCAAAAATATAAATAAAGGTTTGATATCGAACAAGAAAGTCGAAAATTTCAAAGAAAATCCTGATTATTATCATTTTCATCAAAAACTTTGCATTAAAGTTAAACAATTTCCTACAAAAGATGCAAACGAGAATTTGATCGACGCTAATTTAGATTTAAAGTTGACAGAAAAAAAAACAGAAATAAACCGAATAAAAGAAAAATTATTTCATTTCGGAGAAGAGAATTATTAAGTAATAGAATTACAAGAAAATTTTAATGATCTTGATCTTGATCATGTGCTTAAAAAGTGCAGATTGACACTCTTAGTTGAGACGCAAGAAAACTTTGGCCAAATATTTTCAGTTGAAATTGCTCATTAGCAGTTTATTTTGCTCGTGAAACTATTGCACTTAATAAGCACTTAAATCTCTGACAAAGTGAATTTTGCAAGTCTCGCTCAGCGGTCCGAGTTAAAAAAAATAAAATAAAAAAATTGTGGTGACCTTCCGAATTATCCATTAAAAAAATTACAGGACAAGAAATTTTTACCGATTTCTAACTGTTCTTAAACTGCCGATGTCCATTTTGGTTCAAAGTGCAAGAAGAAATGTGGCATTTTGCCATACACAATCAATATATTCAATTTTAAGACGTTTAATTTTTAAAATTTTTATTTTATGTTTCGTGTTTTAAAAAGCACTTAATTAGCACCTAATTTAAAGATTATTTAATCCTTGTTTTTGTTTTTTTTTTCTTATGGGTCAGCTAGGTTGTTAAAGGCTGGCTGGCCCATGGTTTTTCGTAAATATTTCAAAAACGGTTAGTGCACCTAATTTTTGTTTTGCGCACCTAAATAGCACCTAAAATGCACCTAATTTTGAAATAAATTTCGACAAATTTCTCCACTTTGGGTCAGCCACCTTGATGGAGGTGTTAAAAATGCTATACGATAGTGAAGAAAGCATAACCGGAACACCGTCGGATATTAAAGAAGCCGCGAATGCAGCAAAATTAAATTTGTTGCCAAAAAAATCTGCAGAAATATATGAAAAGCAGTATAATATGTTTGTGGATTGGTGCAAGGAAAAAAAAGTTAAATTAGTTTCGGAGAATAGTTTACTTGCTTATTTCTCTGAAAAAGTCGATACGTTCAAGCCTCCGACAATGTGGTCAATGAACTCAATGTTAAAATCAACGTTAATTGCTAAAAACGACATCGACATAAGCAAATACACTAAGTTAATTGCGTATTTAAAAAGACAAAATGTAGGATATCAGGCAAGAAAATCAAAAGTTTTAAGTAAAGAAGAAGTTTTTAAGTTTTTGCAAACAGCACCGGATTCGCTTTATTTATTGCATAAGGTATTTACTTGTTAGATTCACTCTGAATCACTTTATATTTATAAATCCATTTTTTAGGTTACATTGATATTTGCAGTAGCAGGTGCATTGCGGCGTAATGAACTAAGACAATTAAAAACAAGTAATGTGGAGGACAAAGATAACATTTTCATAATTAAAATACTTGAAACAAAGAATGGAAAACCTAGAACATTCACAATTACGGACGAAATTTACGGTGAATATGACGCAATCGGAATAATTAGAAAATACATATCACTACGACCTAGAAATGTAACCACCAATGCTTTTTTTCTAAATTACCGCAAAGAAAAATGTGTAAACCAAGTTGTTGGTATACACACTTTTGCAAAAATACCAAGTTTAATTGCAACATTTTTGAAATTAGAGAACGCCAAAGCGTATACAGGCCATTGTTTCCGCAGAACATCTGCCTCATTGTTGGCTAATGCTGGAGCAGATATATTGATGTTAAAACGCCATGGTGGTTGGCAGTCATCTTCTGTGGCAGAGGGTTATGTAGAGGATTCAATTGCCAGTAAAATTGATATCGCGCACAAAATTATGGGCAATACGACAAACACCAGAAATGAAACTGTTGGTGAACATTCTAATACTTCAAAAATTGTTTGTGTAAGCGACGAAGTTTGCGCTAGTGAGATTGTTCCTAATTTAGAAAATAATAACGTACAATTGCACAGTGAAAGTACTGTGTCTAGTGCACCAGCCATTAAATTAATCAACTGTACTAATTGTTCAGTTTCAATCACCTTTTCTAAATAAAGCACATTTTGTATGAGTTTGAAAGCATTTATATACTATCTTTGAGTTTTGATTTAATTATGGGATATATGGTTGGTCGACTAAAAAATTTAATATGTAACACGGACAAAAGTAGACTTTTCGTCCTTGATACATAAATAACTATTTTTAAATGTATTTCTTCTTATTTTAACGCTTTTTGAGTTTTAAATTTAAATTTATTATTTTAATTTTAGTGGCAAAAGATAAAAGAAGTAAATGTATACAATTATGCCACTAAGAAGTTATAGACAATATTTAAATATATCACTATAACTAGTTTTAATACAGCTCATTTTTCCCTGTTAAAATTCTAACTATTTTTGAAAATCTCTGGTTTGTAAATATTTTTAAAATATTATTAAAATATTAGTCGTTAATTTTGTCTGGGCGAATCAGTGTTGGTAGATTATATCTGAAACTTATGGCTGTCTAAGAATCACGTCAAACGAAGATTTTTTTATTAAGGATGTCCTTGTAGGTATAGACCTAAATACAAATTTACCGAGAACATCTATTGGGGCAAAAGAGACAATTTATTAATTTTGGATTTAGAGGCCTGCAAGTTAGGGCGATTGGGGAAGACGTAGAAAAGTAAGGAGTTCCACAATCTGGAGACCCTGGGGATGAAGGAACGATCGAATCGATCCGTTCTCGATGTCGGGCATTGATCAGTATAGGGGTGCACGTTGCGTCGCTCTGGCTTGTCTGACAAGTGGAGGCATTATAAAGCGGAGTTCTTCTGAGCAAAATCCGTTTAAGTATCGGTAAAACAAGAAAAGATCAGACACTGCTCTTCGGTGGGACAATGGGGCTAGGTTTTTGGTGATACTGGTGTCGTTTATTAGTCGAACTGCTCTTTTCTGTATTGCATCAAGAACTCCAAACCTTGACGGAGCCGCCGAACCCCATACATGCGACCAGTATTTAAGATTAGGTCGTATTTGGGCTTTGTAAACAGTAGCTAATTTGTATGTATGTATGTATGTAGTTAGGGGTAACAGATACAGCTTTGACCTATAAGATCTATTGTGTCCCCCTTTTCTTGCTATATTTCTCTTCTAGTCCTATCTTCCTTAGAAAGTGTAGGATATCATTGGGTTTTAAGTTGGTTAATTCTTCCCAAATAGCTAAGTTAGATGGAGAAACATATTTCCGTGCTCTAAACAGAAAGCCTAATTTTTTTCCTGCTGCAGTTGCTATGGATGCAATATGTTCGTTCCATATAGTAAGTCCTGGGAGATCGTTATACCAACCAGCGTAATGGAGTCGCCCGCAATCAGTGTCTGATCGTTGATGGTAATGGATGAGTCGCCTGTTTGCCTCTTGTTGGATAGGCAACATGTCTTTGTCTTGGAAGCGTTGAAATTAACAAGATTCTTTCTTCCCCACTCAAACGAAGATTGGTTCTTACTAGAGCTTGGAAAATGTGCATTTAAAATATCCGAAATATGCATGCAAATATGCACTTAAAATTTGTCTAATATGCACTTATATATGCAATTATGCTTTTATATATGCACCTATTATAATATTAAGATTAAGTTTAAATTTAAAAAAAAATAATATAACACTTATTGGCTAAAATAATATACATACTAAATACAATAACAACCTACAACTATTTATCCATTAAAATAAAAACACTATGTAACTAAATATTTGTCCATAGTATCGATATTTAAACTTTGACGGCGGTCTGTAAAAATTTGCTTATAATTGGAAAATATTCTTTCCACTTCACAAGAAGTAATAGGGGCAAATTTAAATTTACACAACATATTGTAATTATAATTTTCATTACTTCTATTTCTCTCTAATATTTCATTAAATTCGCATAATGTATTAAATCCCTCTTTTTTATTTAAAATGTACATTAGTTTTTCTTGTATATTACTTGCACCTTTACATTTAACAATTATTTCTTTTAAAGAATGTACAATATTAATGCTACTATTAAGAGTTATATTTCTTGCTTCAAGTTTTTTAATACCATCTGCAATTGACAAGTAATTATCTTTTATAAAAATTAGATTTTTTTTAATTAGTTGATTTTTAAATAAAATATGACATTCTTCAATAGCCGCAGAACCTTTACTGTTATTCAGAAATAACATTTTTAATTCCATCATAATTTTCGGCGATAAACTTAACACTATTCAACCAAGTTCCCCACCGTGTAAGAACAGGTTCAGGTGGTAAAGGTAAACCGGGTAGTTTTTCTCTATATACTTGAATTCTTAAAGGTGACTTCACAAAAACTTTTTTTATATTATTAATTAAACTATTTACTTGGGGGTATTCCAATCTAACTGCTTCGGCAACTCGATTTAAGCCATGAGCTAAACATGTACAATGAACCAATTTTGGATAAAATATTTTATCATATAAGCTGCACCGTCACTTAACATTAACAGAATGTTTTCAGAAGGTATTTGATGAGGTAAATAAAAATTCATAATTGTTTTATTAACAAACCGTGCAACTGTTAGATTATTGGTTTTGTTCTAACAATTTGGTACTAATCAAATATCCTTGACCGGGTTCATTTTTATTTAAAACCCCTATAACAAAATTAGATATGTAACGACCTTGTGCATCGGTTGTTTCATTAACAGAGAACCATATACAATTATTATTGCCAATTTTTTGTTTTATTGTAGCCATCACTGAATTGTAACTTTCATTAACATATGTTTTGTCTGATGGTTGCTTTGGCATTTTGTATTCACCACAATACTTTCAATAAGAGACAAAACTTATGAATGAAGAGATTTCTTTTAAACGGATAATTTATTTTAGGTAATATTAAGTATTCAGGTATAAATATAATTTTCAAAGAAATGTATAAATACCCTTAATAACATTTACTCAGGTACAACGGAGGTAATAAAAATAAATATTGGGATTTCCCATAATTCCAAGTAAACTGTTTAAAATTAAAGGATTTATCAAAAATAGATATAATATGCAAAATAAAATTTTGCATATGCATTTATGTAGTTTATTGAAAATATGCCTTCATGCATTTAATATGCATTTTGCATATTTTCCAAGCTCTAGACTTATTACCATATTTAGCAGTTAAAAAAACCTTATCTACACCTTTTAAATTTAATTCTAGTATTTATATTTTAGATGAACGTTAGAGAGCGTACTAATTCAGTGAACATAAAATCTTTAGTCAATATCTGGTTACCAACCATTGAAAAGGAGGATGAACCGGGAGCTATTGTTACGTCACCAATGCATCAAAGTTTTATAGATGGAAATTATTTAAAGATACCACTAATTATCGGATTTAATTCTGAAGAAGCAGTGCTATATTATAATAGTAATATTTGTTTTAATATATAATTAACTAATTTTCAAGTTTTGTAGATTCTAATAATTAACAAAACCATTTTTGTTACAGGACTATTAAATTCGATTAACCAAACTGCGTTGGAAGCTGATGAACATCCCGACTATTTAATTAGGAAAAAATTAAATATTGAGAATCCGACCAAAGCTGGAAAGGAAATAAAATCCATTTATACAGATTCTTTTGCTAAAGACAATACTGCGTTGTTGCAAGTCAGTTAATTTCTGCAAAAAAAAACACTTGGATTTTCCAAAATTTAATTTAAAAAAATCGTAATTTTGAAGATAAAAATTACTTAAATATTTGTTTTTTCTATTTTAGTTTTGGTCAGATGATTATTACACTACTCCCACATTGAGACTGGCTGATTTAATGTATAAAGAAACACCTGTGTATTTTTACCAATTTGCATATGCAGGTAGTACAGTGGGTTGCCAAATTAATAGGGACACTATGAAAAACATCGAATTTTAGTTTTGATGTATAGAATTTTCGGATTTATTTGATTCAGTATTTGTAAATTATGTCTTACTGACATAAACATGTAATTAGTAACATAAAAACACAATAGAAATAATGAAAATAAGATTTATTTTAGCTTCTAAGGACACAGGACCGCACAAGATGGAAAAAATCAATATTTTGTGATTCCGCCTTTTGCTGCAATCACTGCTTGCACTCGTCGTGGCATACTTTCAATGCATTTTTTTGCGTTTTCCTTTAGTTGTGGAGAGTGATGCCACACTCGGATGAGGGTTTCGATGAGCTGTCTTTTTGTCGTGATGACTTCTTTGGCGATCTCTCTCTTGGTGAATTCCCACAGGTTCTCTATGGGGTTCATATCCGGGGAATTACCCGGCCATGGCAAAACCTCCACATTTTTTTCAGCCAGAAATGCAGTGACACTCCTGGCTTTGTGACATGGTGCAGAGTCGTGCATGAACACGTACTCCTGACCACCAGGGAACCATTCCTCGACTTGAGGCAGGAGCCGATTTTCCAGTACTTGCTTGTATTGGTCCTGCCTCATGGTCCCTTCCACGATGTGGAGGCGCCCCATTCCTTCGGAAGAGATCACCGACCACACCATAACACTCACAGGATGTTTCACTCTCTCCACGAGACATTCCGGCTTGAAATTTTCTCCTGGACGCCGTCGAACAAATGACGATTTATCGACCAAAATTTGGAACGTCGATTCCTCTGAGAAACACACCTGAAAAAAATAGTAAATTTAAAAAATAAATAAATTTAAGAGCTTTGTGACTTCAGATCAAATAGATTACCTTCTTCCAGTCCTCAACAGTCCAATTTTTGTGTGATTTAGCCCAATTCAGCCGCTTTTTCCTCATTGCATCTGTGAGGCGAGG
Organism: Altica lythri; assembly: GCA_964028335.1. Lineage (NCBI taxonomy): Eukaryota > Metazoa > Arthropoda > Insecta > Coleoptera > Chrysomelidae > Altica > Altica lythri. The sequence continues at coordinate 48,932,122 of OZ034805.1, read as the reverse complement.
TTTTTTAGAAGGACGACGACCGATGATATTCTCCTCAGCCAATCTCCTCTGAACAGTTCTCTTCGAAACTTGAACTCCCTGTTCATTGATCATGGAGGTTAAACGCGCCACACTCTGTTTTCTGTTTTGGAGACAGATGTCCCTGATCCTTCGGTCAGTGCGAGGAGTAGTGACCCGTTTTCTGCCACATTTTCCCGAACGATCCGCATTCAGGGAAAGATTTTGGTCGAATTTTATTTTTATTCTGTTGATTACAGACTTTGAAATGCCTGTTATTGCTGCAATTTCTCTTTGTGAATGGCTAGTATGGAGTAGCAACGTCTTTACTTCTGCACATTTTCTTGGAGACGTGTCTGTAGTCCGACCCATGCTGCAAAAACATCAATTTGAGGTTATAAAAAAAAATTACTTTAATTAAAAAAGTAATACATATAAAATTTATCATAAATCAATAGAAAAAAATGCATAAGACTTACGTTTTTATCAAGATAAACTAGTACACTTCATGAAAACAATTTATTTCAATATTTCTTTGAGCACACTCTAACTAACGTTCTTAACCAAACTTTTGACAAACTGAATGACAGTTAAAATACTGACATGTTTGTTACTTTTCCCGCCACTGTCAATCACGAAAAGCGTCACCAAGGTTGCCAGAATGAAAAACATAAATTATTTTCTGTATAAAGACAGTAATTTGCGAGTATAGTTCATTAAAATTGAGACTATGTAAAAAATTTCTAGTGTCCCTATTAATTTGGCAACCCACTGTAATTCCAATATTTCTGGTAAGTTTATATTTCGGAGAACTTGTAGGAGGTAAACAATAAGAATCTGGTAATACTCGACTTATTGTAACCTCTACTGACTTATTATTTATAAACAATCATTTAAAGGCGATACGGCTTTAGATAGTGATTGAGTGTTCCAGTCCTGCCTGATTGGCATTGATGTTTATTTTTTCTTAATAAGCATGTCTTAAATAATTAAATAACTAAATTATATAAATCTTTATGCCATTTTATAGAGACTGATGGTGTGGGTCATTCTTCTGAAATTCAATATTTATTTGGAGAGAAACAATTTTCAAACAATAACGATAGGATCAATCATAAAAGGTTATTGAAACTGTGGACAAATTTTGCAAAATATCAGTAAGTCAAAGAATGTAGTAAAATTCTATAATATTTATATTAATAATTTTTAGAAATCCTACACCAGAAGATGATGAATTGTTAATAAAATGGCCCAAAATGTCTGACGAATTTCAATATTTAAATATTAATCTAACTTTGACTACTTTAAAAAATCCTAGAAGGTATAATCTAGTTAAACCAGTATTGTTAAAATATATTCAAAAGCCATATTATATCTTTTAATTAAATATTAGTGATTTGTATTTAAAATTGTATGAATTATAATAAAAAAGCAGTTTTTACCGATTATTTACAATTATTATATTAGTAATACCCAATAACGGTTAATTAGATAATACCTACCCTCATATTTGAATACACATTATTAACATTTCTTACAATGTGCGTAGAAATTAGATTAGATTGTATCGAAATACAATCAGTTTTTTAATTATCTGATGAAAAAGTATAATAATAAAGGTTTTTAAATAAATGTAGGTATGTAAATTTTAAATATATTTTAAGACTATCTGTACCTGCGACGTAGTTTGCGTGGCATGTTGATTATATACAAATTTCTACCCCCACCCCGTTAAAGGGACATTATTTGTACCTATACACTGGATGTTAAGTTGAAAAAAGACAAATACATCTGTGAAAACCGCATTCGAATCGAATCAGTAGTTTTTATGTGATGAGTGCATAAACATACAGGCAGACAGACAAAAAAAACTAACCACATTTTTTAATTCTATATCAATGTACCCGCAACGTTGTTTGCGGTGCGTGTTGATTTTTGTATACTTCTCCCCCCACCCAGTTAAAGGGGAGAAAGGAGATATTTTTATACACCAGATGTTATATAATCGAATTATTTTAATGCGTGAGATGCGTATAATCATGTTAAATTTTGTTTTAATTTTGCTGCTTATGCTATGTCTGAAGATCATGTAACATACAAAAAACGACAACTAAAAGCGGTACACTATCTGGATCTGGAAATTTGGGGAGGGGCGAGCTAGTGCTCAGCCAGCACTGAGGCCACATATGACCCATTGTGCATCCTCCCGTGTGTAGGGATATCCTCACTTTAGGCTGTCACCAGGCCTAGTGATTTAAAATAGGTGATGAGGCTCCCGAGGGGGATCTCCCTGATATCGGCTGGTGTAAGCCAGTAGGTACTCGCCCAACACGGATCTTCTGATTTCCGAAAAAGCAGAGCAGTCATACATTATGTGTTCTATGTACTGTTTCCTCTTCTTGTTCGCAGCCTCTGCATAGCGGCGATTCTGTTAATTTCATCCTAAAGAGATGTTGTCGCAATTGGCAGTGACCTGTCAAGATGCCCACAGCTGTTCGGAGATTTTGTCTGGTCAATGCCTTAAATTTTTTGCTGTTTCCTCGCCAGGATAAGGCAATAACTCTTTGGCCAGTCTACAGCTCGTAGTATCATCCCAGCACTGTATAAAGTTTTGGTGAGAGTGCTGTTTGGTAAGGTCCACGTCTGCGAACAATGTTAGCTTGGTAGATGGGCGAGGGCTAACATATTTGTAGCCCGCAGCCCTCCTTGCTAAATTGTTCGCAATGCGGTTGCCTTTAGAGTTCCCATGTCCTTTGATTTAGCTAAGAGTGACCACATTATTCTGGCTGGCCTCAGTTAGAGATTGGTGGGGTCGGTGGGGTAGTGCAGTGAAGGGTAGGATGGATGCAGAAGCTTGAGTGGCTGACCGCAACTAGGCTTCTGGATCCCCCCGAATCGGTACGACCCTGGTGTAATACCCTCCCAGTGGGACACCCCGGGCAACGGCAAGCTGGGAGAGGGCCTGATGTCCCTCCCTTATCTTACGGCTAATAATTACACAAACAAACCTAAGTGAAGATGGTGAGGTACCGTGCTGATGTACTGAATGGCCAACGGGTTAAAGTTGGTCGCGAACGGTCCCCTGTGGGCACCAGGCGAAACCCCCTTGTAATTAGCCTTACTTCGGCATGCGGGGTTTTGTCGGAGCGGACTGTTTATTCCCTAGCTACTTGTGGGAACAACCATAGATAAGAAAAAACAAAAAAAATAAAACCAGCGGGAATACACCGCAACAACAAACCAAAAGAAGAAGAAGGCAGGAGGAAAACCCTCCCCTTCTTCAGCCTCTCGGGAAACACCCCGGGAGACAGCAGTGCCGATCGCGGGCACCTCAGAACCTGGAGTGGGAACAAGCCACAAAGGGAAATCTGAGGGGAGGAAAACACTCCAGCAGGCGGCAGAAACACCAAAAAAGCAACCTCCGCTTCCCAAATTAGGAGAACCTGGAGGAAAAGACGATCCTCTGAGGCGGGGACTCAGTGAAGCCGGCTGCAAATGGTACCTCAGGTACGTAAACCAGGGAATGACACCTGAAATAGCTAGGAGGAAGGCTATGGAGCATAAATCCAAAGAGCCTGTCCCCCAACAGAAACGTAAGCGGGCTGAGACCACCATCAGTCCCGCCCAAGAAAATAAAAAGAAGAAGGTGGACGTGGAAAAACAGACCACCTCAGGTAAGAGCAGCTACGCCACTGCTCTTAAAACAGAAAAAGTCGCCATCATCCCCAAAGGGTTCCCTGAGAATACCCTCAGTGCGGACGAGCAAACTTTGGTGGAGGAGGCGATAGTGGAGGAAATGTTCGCCGGATGGGAGCACAAGCTCCAATTCGGCGGAATACACTTCAAACCATTTAAAATTTTTTGAGAGCTATCTCTCCAACAGACAACAATCTGTAAGAGTTGATGATGTACTCAGCTGTGAAAAAACTACAGAATTTGGAGTACCTCAAGGTACTGTATTAGGTCCAACACTATTCAATATATATATTAACGGCTTATTCGCACTGGGTAATGATGACAACATTATCGGATTTGCAGATGATACGGCAATATTTTATACAGCTAATAGCTGGGATGAATTAAAGGTTACTGCTGAAGCTGACTTCTGTCGAATAAAAAAATGGCTAGATTTTAAATTGTTAACGGTAAATTTTACCAAAACTAATTATTTACACTTTAGTTGTAATTCTTCTGGTGCTCCCACTTTTAATGAGCTAACGATTAACACCTCCACGATGACATTTTCCATTTCGCCTGAAAATAAAATAAAATACTTAGGTATAATTTTAGATCCCCATTTGAAATGGGACCTGCATATATCTTATTTGGTCAACAAATTACGATCAATTCTGTTTAAATTTAGAAAATTAAAGGAAGTCCTACATGAAAAATACTTACGAACTTTGTATTATTCTTTAGTTGAAAGCCATCTGCGTTATGGGATTCTGGCATGGGGCTCTGCTGCGAAGACTCATCTTCACGCACTCGAGGTGACGCAACGGAGATTTTTAAAATTAATCTTTTCCAAAAATTCAAGGTACCCAACAGATGATTTGTATGCTGAATCAAAAATTTTCGATGTTAGACAAATATACTATTTATCTGCCTGTACCAGATATCACATATATAAAAAAGATGCCCAATTACCTTTACATACCTATTGTACTCGACATAGACATCTATTTGTTGTGCCATTCATGACCAAAACAACTGCCCAAAGGTCCTACTCCTATTTAGCACCAAAATTGTACAATAAAATTCCGGAAAATATAAAAAGGTTTGCAAATTTACACTCATTTAAAAAACGACTTAAAGAATATATCTTCCAAAACCAAAGATCCATTATTAATAACTATTTTGAAAATTAAAATAAAGACTATTAGTTTACGTATAAGTAATATTTTTTATAGTTATTAAAATCCATTAAATACGTTTTATTTTAACACAGCGTACAAACACTTATCAATGCATCTCATCACATCGTAATACTAGTCAGATCAATATCTTTCTTTTTTAGTTTTAGTTTTATATTGTATTTTATATATATATTTTAGGTACTTCAAAAATTTTTTACCGAAACAAGTGTTTTTTTCACTTATCGGTTCTCCTGCTTTTTTCATTTTATAATAATTGTTCTCTTTATGCTTATATATGTACTTTTTGTATACGTGAAGATGAATAAAGCTATATTACTCTGTAAAAAAAAAAAAAAAAAAAAAAACCGGGACTAATCATAGTCGACTGTGAAACACCACAGTCGGCAGAGTGGCTCCGGTTGAAGGTACCCCACCTAAAGAAATGGGAAGGAAGGGAGCTGACGACATGTAGGGGAGATGACATCCTCAAATCACATGTCATCACTGCCTTCCTTCCAAGGAGCAAAGGGCTATCAGCTGAGAAGCTACTTCAGCTGATTAAAGCCCAAAACGAGGGTCTGAAGACAGACCAATGGAAAGTCCTCAGCCTGAAAGAAGAGGCGACAGGGCAACTCTTAAAGGCAGCGATAGATGAACTATCCTGACGAGAGATCTCGTCCCGATTCAAGCTGAACTCGAGTTCAAGGAAAAACGCCAAGAAGTTATGATAGTTTCATGCTACTTTGCAGGAGACGGGACTGCACCGCCTTTAGAACTGCAAAGACTAGTAGAATACTGTCATGACAAGAAGCTACCATTACTCATAGGATGTGAGGCCAATGCCCACAACACCATATGGGGAAGCACAGACACCAATAAAAGAGGTGAGCAAATTAGAATTTATTCTCAATAAGAATCTTATTCTACATAATATAGGGAATACCCCTACGTTTGTAACAAGAATAAGGAAGAAAGTGCTAGACATAACACTAAGCACATTCAATCTGAAAGATCATGTAAAAGATTGGAGAGTTTCGAATGAACCGTCTCTCTCTGATCACAGATTGATCATGTTCAGACTAGAATGCAATCCTCCTGAACCTATACTAAGGAGAAACCCCAGGAAAACCAACTGGGAAAATTATAAGACTAATTTAAACAGAAACCTTGCAGGCCTTCGAGCCACAGGGAAAGCCAAAAACCACCTGGTATTGGAAAATGATCTCATAGAATTAAACGAGACAATACTCGATGCCTATGAATCAGGCTGTCCTCTTCAAAGAACTAGAAAGTCAAACGACGCAATATGGTAGAATAGTCATCTGTCAAACCTAAGATCCGAAACAAGGAAGCTCTTCAACAGAGCCAAATGTAACGGAGATTGGCAGAGCTACACCGAGAAACTCACAACTTACAATAAAGAGATTAGAAAAGCCAAAAGAAACAGCTTCAGGAAATTCTGCGAAGAAATAGACTCTACACCTTCTGCTGCAAGACTACACAAAGTCTTAGCAAAAGGAAGAGTAGATACAGTAATGGCACTGCGAAAGCCAGATGGACGCTTCACAGAAAGCGAAAAAGAACTAGCAAAGCTCCTGCTAGAAACCCACTTTTCTGCAGGCATAAACACCACAGGAAATACGAGGTACAAAACTAGAAGATCAACCAGGGAAGACACTGCAAGGGCAAAACACATATGCAGTGAAGAACGGCTGAGATGGGCTATGAACACCTTTCAGCCATTTAAAACCCCTGGAACTGACGGAATATTTCCTGTCCTACTACAACAGGGGCAGGAGACAATCATTCCTCATGTGATCCGAATCAGTCGGAGCAGTTTTGAACTGGGATATATACCAGAAGTGTGGAGGAGGGCAAGAATCACCTTCATCCCCAAGGCAGGGAAACGGGACACTACACACCCTAAATCCCTTAGACCAATCAGCCTTACATCGTTTGTTCTCAAGACGATGGAAAAAGCTGTAGATAACTATATTAGAACAGAAATCTTGGAGCAGGTGCCACTGCACCTTCGTCAGCATGCATATCAAACGGGCAAATCTACGGAGACCGCGTTGGTACAATTGACTGACGAAATCCAAGATGCTCTAAACACAAAAGAAACCGTGGTATGTGCCTTTCTAGACATAGAGGGGGCTTTTGACAATACTCCACACAAGGCTGTCAAAAGAGCACTCAGTGATAGAGGAGTAGATAGAACGACTTCCACCTGGTTGTCGCAATTACTGTCTACAAGAATCGCAGAAATGAAGGTAGGCCAAGACACTATCTCCATCAATACCACCAGACGTTGTCCGCAAGGGGGAGTTGCATCCCCACTAATGTGGAGCCTCACCGTAGGCAGCTTACTGTGGCAATTGACCGAATTAGGTATACCTTGCCAGGGTTACTCTGATGACGTAGTTATCCTCGCAAGAGGGAAATATGAAAACGTCCTCTGCGACATAGTGCAAACCGTGCAATACCGTTGAGTGGAAGACAGAGGTCAAATATCTAGGGCTAATCCTAGATAATAAGTTACTCTGGAACAAACACGAAAACGAAATAATACACAAAGCTACAAAAGCCCTTATGGTGTGCAGAAACATTGCTGGGAAAAATTGGGGCTGTAACCCAAAGACATTGCAATGGATGTACACAGCAATAGTGAGACCTATCATCACATATGGGGCAGTAGCTTGGGGCACGAGAGCTAATCTGATCACTACGAGGACAAACCTCTCAAAGATTCAAAAACTAGCCTGTGCATGTATCACTGGAGCAATGAAAACATGTCCCACTGCTGCAATGGAAGTAATACTAAATTTTTCGCCACTGCATATTCAAGTAGAAAATGCTAGGAAGAAAACAATATATAGAATGATCAAAGAAGGAATAATCAAGGAAAAACCTCGATCACTTCAACTTGATCAAACTTGGGAAATGCCCCAAGATGACATGCCAAAGAAATTTAACTTTGTAAGAAAATTTACCACTAAACTGGGAAGCAAATCTGAATGGGACGAAAACACCATATTGGGGCTAAGCCAAAACGCCATAAAATGGTACACGGACGGCTCCAAGACAGATAAAGGAACAGGAGCAGGGGTGTTTGGACCTAGAACCAAATACTCAGAAAGCTTGGGTACGTACCCAAGCATCTTTCAGCGGAAATTCGTGCCATCGAAAGATGTATAGAATTTAACATTAAAAGGAACTATCTTAGACAGAAGATTGTAATCATGTCAGATAGTCAAGCAGCCATCAAAGCTCTGAACTCAGATACAATCAATTCAAAGATGGTCTGGGAATGCCTAGGCAAATTAAATGAACTAGGACAGAATAACACTACTACCCTCCTATGGGTTCCAGGACACGTAGAAATAGAAGGAAATGAAACAGCAGACAAGCTGGCAAAAAAAGGAGCTGAAACCCCATACCTGGGACCAGAACCATCCTGTGGGATCAGCAGTAGTACAATCTTAGAAAAGCTAAAGAAAAAATGGATAGCGAAAAATCCAAGTACTGGAATGATCTAGAAGGACTAAGACAATCGAAGACGCTCCTGGGAAACTATAACCAGAAGAGATCTCACAGCTGTCTTAACCTGAGTAAGAAAAACCTCCGAATTATAACAGGAATACTAACCGGTCACTGTCGATTAAGAGGACATATGAAGAAACTAGGATTAGTAGATGAAGCAAACTGCAGATTCTGTGAGGTAAAGGATGAAACCTCAATACATATACTTTCAGAATGCATGGCATTAAGTAATTCTAGTTTCAAATACCTAGGTTCATACGAAATAGAAAGGGAAGAACTACCTAATTTAAAACCCAATGATATCCTAAACTTTCTAAGGAAGATAGGACTAGAAGAGCTGCTATAAGTCTGAGGAATCATCAGAAATATAGCAAGGAAAGGGGGACACAATAGATCTTATAGGTCGCAGGTGTATCTGTTACCCCTAACACCATACATACATACATACATACATACATACATACATACATACATAGAGATTGGTGACATTCTAGTACTAAACTTGAAGTGAAACGTGTTCTATTCAAGGTCAGTAGTGCTTGTCGGCAGTCTGTGTATATATTTATATTCCTGCCCGTGATGTTCCTATTAATTAATTCTTTTGCAGCTATGGTTATGCCTGTGAGTTCTGACTGAACCACACTTGACAAGCCATCCATAGCCCATTTTATTTTTAGGTTTAAGGATCTAGAGTAAATTCCACATCCCACATCCTGCTTTTTTTTATCCATCCGTATATACGCTCAGAGCGTTCACTACGTTGGGGTCTGCTGTCTTGTTTGATAATATTTTGTAGGGTTTGTCAAAGACAAATCTTGTTTCGACGGCATTCGTGCCTGCCTGTAAGAGTGGTATCACCTTTATCGATTCCCTCCACAGACTGTCCCTATGGGTGCCGGTCCCTACAGTCGGTTCGATACCAACCGTGCGAAAGCGTACCATGGTCATCAATGCGACCTCCTTAACAATTATATCAAGGGGGGTGAGACCGAGTATGACTTCTATTGCGCTAGTCGGTGTGCTTCGCATGACTCCTGTTACGAGAAGGCATGCTGATCTTTGAATTTGGTTTAATTTTTGATAGCTGTCGTTTGTTTCACTTTAGGCCACCACAGGACAGCACCATATGTTAGCATAGGTCTTATGATTGCCGTGTAGATGGTGACCTTAGGGGATAATGCCCAGGTCTGTCCTTTGGTTCGGAGGCATTGCTTATAAGATATAAATGCTTTTTTAACTCTGCTTTCTATGTATGAGTTCCACGTCAGCTTGATGTCAAGGATAACACGTAAGTATTTCACTTCTGTAGCAAAGCTTAATTTAACGTTGAAAAGACTGGGTGCGTTTAAGCCCCTGGGTTTCTTTTTCTGCGTGAAGAGAACCATATTTCTGTCTTTTTGGGGTTAATAGACAGCGATTGCTCTTTACACCATGTCTCTAAAGTTCTGAACACCACTTGCATTCTGTCGCATAGGGTGCTTTCAAACTTTCCTGTTGGCAGAATTACAGTGTCGTCTGCGTAGGCTACTGTATAGATTTTGTCACGTTCATTGAGGCGGTGAATTAGGCTGTCTGGAGCAATGTTCCACAGTAGAGGTGATAAAACCCCTCCCTGTGGACAGACCCTCGTAACCTTGCCTCGTATCTTGACATCATTTACAGTTATTTCTATTGCAGGCATGGAGAGCATGCTGAGAATCCATCCGCTTACTGTTGTAGGTACATTTCGATCAGTAAGTGAGTGCATTATTTTAAGGAACGTGGTTTTATCGAAAGCTTCCTCGATATTTATGAATACGCTCAGGGTGGACTCTTTCTTGTCCAATGATCGCTCGATATGACCAACCACATGATGTAGGGCCTTATTGGTGGATTTCCATGTTGTGTATGCATGTACACTATTTACTGTAAGAATGGTTTGGAGAAAATTCTTAGAAAATTGAAAATATCTTACAAAAAGTTTATCAAAAATTCAAAACCGGCAAATATTTTGAGAATTTATAAAAAATTTAATGAATGTTAAAGTATTAGAAAAAATCTCTTAAAACTACTAAAAAAATAGAAACGATCGTAAGAAATTAAAAAAAATCGTGAAAAATTAAAGAAATCTTGAAAATTAAAAAAAAAAACTCTTTAAAAGTTGTATATGGAAAAATTCAAAAATAGAAATGCTTAAAAAGACTTCACGTATTTTTATATGCAGAGTAGAAACATAGCTCTGTTGGTCAGTGTCTCACGATTGCCAGATTTTTAAAAATATATTATTTTTTAAGGTTTTCTTACTACTGTAGATGGTCAACGTTTTTTTTTTTGATAAAATTACTGTATTTGGTCAAAGTGCCAGCTCTAAGGCACTCAGTTTTCATTGACTAAAGGTTTATTATTCAATTATTACACAAAAAGTATATAATAATATATAAATATTTTGTCCTTTCTATTACATTAACTATATACGAAATTGCTAAACTAATTAAATAGTCAAGTAATGTAATTTTAGGTTTATTGCATGAAGCGATAATGCAAAGTGGCCCATTATTGTGTCACAATAATTTTAAACCCGATATAGGCAAATATTCTGGTCAATTAGTGATTAGAATATTGAATAATTCATAAAATTTAGATTCCCAAGAGTTACTAACAATATTAAGGCAACTGTCAACTGAACAGATTGTTTAAGTTTCAGTGCATATATAAAAAATGTTTATAGTCATTACTGTTCAATAATTTTAGTAAATAACTATAAATGTTTGATTATCTATATCGAAAACACGCTAATGAACCCGGCGCTGTTGTTTCTACCCCAATACATTATAGTTAAATAGAGGAAAATTATTTAAAAATATTAGTCTAAGAGCTGGCTACGAAAATTGAAAATGATAAGGTGCAGTAAAAATGATTATATAAAAACCTTCCTTATCTATTGTATAGCACGTAGTGTCCACTGCCAGAAGTCTCTCCCGAGGCGGAACGCGTGGGCGGGCGGCCAAACTTGTAAATTTTTGACATGAAAAAAATCATAAGGTGCAGTTTTGAAAATTTTATAGTTTTATAGTTTTTACCAATAGAAATAGTGTAAAACTATTGCCAGAAGTATAGATCGAGGCTAAAATGTCGCCAGAAGTCATTAAAGTTGTAAATAAATTATTAAAAAAAAATGACAAGGTGCAGTTCTGGCAAATTTGTTTTTATATTATTTATTGTTAAAAAAAAGCAAAATGTAAATTGCCAGAAGTCTAACTGTTGGCTAAGTAAAGATAAGCTAATTAAATCTTTGCAAATTTTAGAACTGAAAATAGTGGTTCTTTAAATGGAATGACAAGGTGCAGTTCTGACAATCGTTATTTTATATTACTTATAGTTAAAAAAAGCAGTGTATGTAATGACAGAACCCCAAATAGTGGTTAACTATTTAAAAAAAATGGCCCTTGGTAAGCCAGGCGCATCAGTAGATTTATATCAATTGAATATATTAAAAGTATACGTTTCAGAAAAAAATGTTTTAGATAAAAGTTGTAGGCCTCTTTAAGACAAACAAAAAAGTCTCCTAACATTTTTTTGTACAGGGTGAAGTAAAAAAGTTACGAATTTTTTTCCATTTTGATTTGATGTCACGCCCAAACGGGCGGACCGATTTGGCCCATTAACAAACTCGACCGAGATTTTTGGGTGATTGATTTTTGTACCAAATTTCATTTTGATCCGTTAAGAAATGCGACCGCTATCGTTCCACAGATTTCGTTATATGGGAACTATACATACATACGGTGAAAGAAGTCTTACTAAATAATGAAGAATCTAAAACTATAGTATTAAATTATTGCGTAATATAAAGGTCTCATAATATAATTTATTTATAAAAGTATTATACGTACCTATTTCAGATGACGAATCAGATATAGATAATGCTAGCGATGAAGATGAAAACGATCAATCCGATTGTGAATGTTAAAAAATATTGGCAGTATCAATTATTCAATTTTTTTTATAATAAATAAACTAATGAAAACAAGATTGGGAAAATTCTTTATATTCACCAATCATTCTTTTAAGTATTAATATCTGAAATTGTTTTTAATAAAAAAAAAACTGTTCTATCACTGCAGTAATTTATTTATTATTTTTCAGATAGTTAACCACTAGGGTTCTGTCATTACATACACTGCTTTTTTAAACTACATATTTATAATTAAAAGAATAATATATTCGAGAGTGCCAGTATTTTTCAACATTCACAATCGGATTCATCTTCATCGCTAGCATTATATCTGATTCGACATCTAAAATAGGTACCTACGTATAATATTTTTATAAATAAATTATATTATGAGACCTTTATATTATGTAATAATTTAATACTACAGCTATAAATTCTTTATTATTTAGTAAGACTTCTTTCACCGTGGATGGTAACTGCGGGCAAGGAGGCAAAGATGACGAATAAAAATTTTTTAATGTTTTTTTGAATGGCTCGTTTACATCTTTTATTTTATAATTTTGAAAAAACATTTCACATCTCGTATTATTAATTAATTATTTAAATGTTTTTCAATAAATTATTGAAGTCTAAATTTTTGTTAAATGATAATTGCAAAACGTTTAATTTTTCTATCACTTTAGTAATTTTTAACTGTATTTCTTATTCGTAGATTTATATCTACTATTCAGCTGGTTCCCAGGTCACGACTTCCGGAAAATTTCACTACAGTTTTTCGTGTTGGGCCCCCCTGACCTCAAAAACACCTTACGAAATCTGTGGACACGATAGCGGTCGCATTTCTTAACCGATCAAAAGGAAATTTGGTACAAAAATCAATCGTACAAAAATCTCGATTGAGTTCGTTAATGGGCCAAATCGAACTTGCCGTTTGGGCGTGACATCAAATCAAAATGGAAAAAAAATCGTAACTTTTTTACTTCACCCTGTACAAAAAAATGTTAGGAGACTTTTTTGTTTGTCTTAAAGAGGCCTACAACTTTTATCTAAAACATTTTTTTCTGAAACGTATACTTTTAATATATTCAATTGATATAAATCTACTGATGCGCCTGGCTTACCAAGTGCCATTTTTTTTAAATAGTTAACCACTATTTGGGGTTCTGTCATTACATACACTGCTTTTTTAAACTATAAGTAATATAAAATAACGATTGTCAGAACTGCACCTTGTCATTCCATTTAAAGAACCACTATTTTCAGTTCTAAAATTTGCAAAGATTTAATTAGCTTATCTTTACTTAGCCACCAGTTAGACTTCTGGCAATTTACATTTTGCTTTTTTTTAACAATAAATAATATAAAAACAAATTCGCCAGAACTGCACCTTGTCATTTTTTTTTAATAATTTATTTACAACTTTAATGACTTCTGGCGACATTTTAGCCTCGATCTAGACTTCTGGCAATAGTTTTACACTATTTCTATTGGTAAAAACTATAAAACTATAAAATTTTCAAAACTGCACCTTATGATTTTTTTCGTGTCAAAAATTTACAAGTTTGGCCGCCCGCCCACGCGTTCCGCCTCGGGAGAGACTTCTGGCAGTGGACACTACGTGCTATACAATAGATAAGGAAGGTTTTTATATAATTATTTTTACTGCACCTTATCATTTTCAATTTTCGTAGCCAGCTCTCCGTCTATATATAAAGAATATTAAAATACTAAAAGTATTGAGATTTTCACAATTTTTATTTAATGTATGACGCGTTTCACTATCTTATAGCTTTTTCAGATACATTTAAACTTACAAAGTTATGGTAAAAATAAAATGAAATAATGGCATGACATAATGACATAATGATGGTCGAAAGACATTGTATAAATAAACTGAAATAAAACAAATGTACTACAAATTGCAATAAGGACAAAGTTAATAATAATAAATTTTTACGATAGTAGTAATATATACAGGATTAGTACATAGACCTTATTTCATTTTATTTTTACCATAACTTTGTAAGTTTAAATGTATCTGAAGAAGCTATAAGATAGTGAAACGCGTCATACATTAAATAAAAATTGTGAAAATCTCAATACCTACTTTTAATATTTTAATATTCTTTGAATATGGATTTTTATCAAGTAACGACTAAGAATATTCAATAATTAAAAATATATTTAATTACTAAATTTAATTCGAAATTATAATTTTCTGACGGTGTGTCCTAATCACGACAACTACCTCAAAGGCACATTTTGTAGCTTTTTTACACAATAAACCGGTTAGAGATTCCTGGTGACTTTAAAACTAATTGCGATTGTAGCTGACGAACTGTCCGAGAATTTAATTAGAAAGAAACTCTTTTCTTCGAGTAAATCAACAAAAATTTGGTCGAATAAAAGTACTACCAATATCACAATAATAAGGTCTTATAAAAATACTTTTAAAATATTTTACAGGGGGAATAGAAAATACATATTTACAAAGATGGATATTGGCCTACCTTATAGTGATTATTACAGCTGTTATGTTATGTAAACTATTTTCTTCTGGTATAGAAAAACAATATATTTTTCAGAAATTTTAAAAAACTTAGTACTTAGTTGTATAAGAAACCACCGTTACAGACATACATACATTGCAAGTTAGATATTTTTCCTATATAGAGAATATGTATACTGTACATACAATAGTAACAAAAAATTGTACTTTTACAAACAGATTTCTGCTAATTCTAGTTACACTACTTCTTTATAGAGGATAGCTAATATTATAGCATTAATGTTTCTGATATTAAGTTTAAAAATTTTATTTCGATTGGTTAAGAAGAAATGAAGTGGTTACGAGGTTACTAAGAAGCCAGGTTACTGATATGAAATTCCTCCCCTTGGCCTCCGTCCAATTAATAAAAACCACTGGCTTGTGAATCCTGCTATAACAAAAAAAAAATTAAATAAAATATAATATTTTTTTTCTGTCGCTGGTCTTCTTTCTTTCTGCTTCTTTCTGCTCTATATGGTATCTCTGGTATCTTCTTTTAAAAGAAACATAAATAGATTGACAGCCAAGAGTCATTCAATAGAAATTATACAGGATAGGAATAAAGGGTAAGATTTTTAAATTGAATGGTAGAAACAGTGATTGTAAAAATGATTTAGTTTGTGCTAAAAATATAATATTAATACACACAAATTATTAAAATTTTAAGTTTAACAAGCAACTGGTTACGTGTTTTGTGCAGGCGAGTGTATAAAACAGGATTTAGTTGTTTGGTTGTTATACAGTTATTTTATGCATTTTTTTAATTTTATATGTATTGGTGTATTTGCTAAAAGTTAAACACTCTCATTTTTTTATAGTATCCAAAAAGCAAAACGGGAAAACGTACAAAATAGGAAAAGTTGTAAAAAAAACACGAAGAAATTCGGTACAATAAAAAATTGTAACAAACCAGAATTAGCGTAGAAAGTTAGAAAAGTTTCACAAACAAATAATTATACAACATATTTTAAATTTTAATATTGACACTTTTCGCCAGAAGTAATAATAAATTAGTATGTTAATAGTATATTACTTTACGAGTGGAGTAGGAAAATTGCATATTACAGCGAGTGTGTTTGGCCCATGAGCGAGCTTGCGAGTGAATGAGCTAAAGAAACGAGCTAAATATGCAATTTGTTCCTCGAGTAAAGTACTATGCTTTACTCACGACTTACCAAATGGTTTTGTATAAAACTAAAAATAACAAACATATAATTAAAATTTTGGCATAGTTTGTCAAAAATATTCGATTTCGCAGACAGTTGTGTCTGAGAAATGTTAAATGTTAGTTTAATTGAATGTATACAGTAGGCAACCAACATAATAATACAGGTTTTTATCTACTTACTCCACTAGTGCAGTAAATAAAACTATAACACAACTCCTCAATAATTTGACACTTACTGGCAGAGATATAGGTTAAAAAATAGGCAATTTACTTATAAGTCGTGGGTAAAAAAATAAAACTTACTTAGTTTAGATAACAAATTAAATATCTTTTTCCGTTTTTAATTGCACTATATAACTGATAATTAATGATAAATAGACACCAGTTTACGTAAATATATTCTGGAAAACACTTATTATATTTTAGAATTGTCACTAACATATTTGCGTTTTGTTAATTAGAATGGAGTTACAACAAACAATAGTTATGATTCTTTTAACATTATTTGGAGTAAGTGTAAACATTTCGTTTTCAATATTAGTAACTATATTTTTTTTTATTAAAATTAAATCTTCTATTCTTTCGTTTAATTAATATTTTTTTCATTTATTCTCAGCATTATTAGTTGCACAGCGTATAGATAATAGATAATGCTTGTTTCTATTGAAGCCTACAAACATCAAAAAAGAAACGTACCGCTGGTACAATGTTAAACAAAAATATGAAGAAAAGAAATATTTTTGACATATTTAACGATTTCTTTTTAAATTTTACATAAAATTAATCCTTATGCCACTCTTTTTAAATCCAGCAATACTCTAGGTCAAGGAATAATAAAAGCAGTATCTAGAATCAATACTAATCGCTGTTCCATATTGTTAACAATTTTGTTAAAAGCTACATATATCCAGAGCCCAAACCTATTTTTATAATCAAGAAGAACGTATAAATATAAGGCAAGTCAATAGCTGTCGACCAGTAGCTGACCATAATGAACATTTTTTATAGGAAGCTATTATTTTGCTGACAAAAAATGGCACATTTTTAAATTCATGCTACGCCCTAAATAAGGCTCTTAGTTAGGCCCCACTTTTTTACATATAAAGGAGGACTCAAAGTTTCAAAAGCTTTAGGTAAAATTAAAATCGGTCCACTAGGAGACCCAAATTTTTTTTAAACTTTTAAACATTATTTTATACTTATAAACAATTTGAATAATTTTACGATCTTTAAATATATTATTTTCAAAAATTATTTACTTAAAGATCATGAAAAGATGCTTCTATTAATAAAAAGATACATTCGGCTTACTGGTTGTCGAGATATTGGCATAAATTTGTCGTGTAACCATAAATGATAAAGGTCTCGTTTTTAAACAAATAAAAAAACATATAAGAAGTTTTACCGAATGCACTTCATGGTAACATCCATAAAAAACGACAAAAATAAAAGTTTTCGCGTAAAATGTCACACTCTGTGTTTACTCAATAGCAGAGATCAAAAACAAAAAATATTTTTCGCAAATGATTTCAATTTTGAGATTTATGGTAATAACCACGAAGTATAGATACCAGGAGTCTACACGGTATAGGCTTTTCCATAATATTTCTGGTACACAATAATCAACCCAGATTATAGTTCTAATTTTTACCACTAGCTGCGCAAGGATTCAGGATGTACCGCTGTTATTATTATTATGACATTTGAATGTTGCGAATGTTAAATGAAATTAAATATATAATATTAATTTATTTATTTAAAATTAGTTGCAAGAAAAGATACTTTCCAGAATTCCAGAGCTGTCAATAGCAACAAAACTTCTCGCGTAAGGATTTAAACGAGTACTTCTTGAACAATGGCGCACTCTACCGGCAATAGTTCTGTCCCCTAAATTGAGACCATCCGTTCAACATAACGCTTAGACTCCTGGTATCCATACTTCGTGGTAATAACTTTAGGATAGAAAAAATTTAATAGATAATTTGACACTTAATATTTATAATTATGGCTCTTTCAATAGTATGTAGGTTAATATTAGTACATGTAAGTTTCTTTTTTAAGATTGTTTACTATTATTTTAAAATAGTTTAATTGAATTAAATTTTAGGCAATTCACATTTATAAAAAAAAGACCTAGGATCATCATTTTGACTGTAGTTTATATAAAACTAGCTGTACCTACCCGGCGCACGACGTTGCTACGCCAGTAACTAAAATAATTTTAAGAAAAATAAAAGAAAAGAAGAGATAGAGAAGGAAAGAAAGTTTATAGTTTTGTTTCACTTATCGCACCAAAAATATATTTTTCGAACTTATATTTATACAAATTCGTATAGATATCTATTAATCAGTATTGAATTTGATAGATGGAAGCGCCATTTGTTGATAACTTCCATTAATACGTATATCATATTCATCCTACCCATTAAAAATAAATCATCATACTAATTTTCATGACAATCGGTTGAACGGGGCAGAAGTTGTTACTCTGCAGCGTTACCTAGTGGCGAGTGGCATCAACAAGCATATCATACAAACCTTCTTCGTAAAAAATACATATACATACCAATTTTCATGATAATCGGTTGAACGGAACAGAAGTTACTACTCTGCAGCGCCACCTGGTGGTGAGTGGCATCAATGAGCATATCATACAAACCTTCTCCGTTAAAAAATACGTATACTTACCAATTTTCATGACAATCGGTTGAACGGGACTGAAGTTGCTACTCTGCAGCGCCACCTGGTGGCGAGTAGCATCAATGAGCATATCATACAAACCTTGTCCTTGGAAGAATACATATACATACCAATTTTCATAATAATCAGTCCCGTAGTTTTTGAGTTCATTGAGTACATACAGACATACAGACATACAGACAAACATTCATTTTTATATATATAGATAAGTAGCATTTGCTTTCTCGTGAAACAATTGCAATACACTTTTTTTTTAATGTGCTTATATCAATAGCAATAATCCTTGTTTTTAAAAAAATCCTCTATTTATTATTACAGCCCCATACTGGCCGGTTTCGATTAGCCAACAAGCCAATAGTTACTTTGGAATTTTGTCATATTAAAAATATATTCAGCTGAATGATGATGAGCATAATTAATCTACACAATCTTGGCGAATTTGTAAAATTTTAAAATTAAAGAATTTTATGTACCTACTTATATATATACCTACAATATACAAATTCTTAAAATGTAAAAAGTTTATAAATATAAATTTGCTACAATTCATTTTTTTGCCAATAAAATTATCCTAGGTGTGTTCTATGTGCTTTTTATGTGAATGGTCAATAAATGTTCAGGGTTTGTTACGGCGAATTTACATTGACGTGTATTCAATTTTTAATTATAAAATTGAATAAAAGTATATAGTGGAGTGCCTGGAGCATTCAAAACGTTAAAACCTCGGATTAGAGTTACAGTGAATGAATTTATATAATCGACGTGGGGTTTTGTTTTTTATACGATAAATTACAATGTTTACCCAAAATTTTTTTGTGCTTTCAATTTTTTTATTGTTTAAACAAATTATTATGAAAAATTAATTTTTGAGCATATAATTTTACTTTAAATAGTATTTTTTTTCATTTATCTGTTAAATTTCACCTGAATAAACATAGAGGAACATCTTTCGAGAATACCTGTGTATAAAAATAGCAGTAGCGATTTCGAACAGGTAATAAAACTTGGAGGGGAGAGCAAAGCGGCAACTGCTATGTAGCGCCTATCCGAGCGCGAGCGCCTAGATGAGAAATCCTTCAGAATTTTTTTTTAACTCCGTCGGGTCCATTTGATACTGTAATTCTTTCATATTTTGTAGATAAATTTGTAAAGCCTTCACATAGGAAAAATGCCCTGATGCATGAAATAATGGAATCATTAGCTTAATACTATATAAATGTAAATTCCTATCTCCCATACAATCCGCAGCAATGAAGTCCTTCAATATACTAACCATTCGAAAATAAGTAATCCATAGTTTTGACGCTTTATTTTTATTTTTAAGCTTCAGTAACTTATTTTTAAAAAATAGTAAGCGTTTGAAATCCATGGTTTCTAGTTATTTCTGTATAGTTGAACATTTCAAAAGTAATAGAGTTATCATCATCACTTATTACATTTGCAAAATCTGTATTGTGTTCCATAAGATTTTCAAAAACCGATTGTGATAAAGCTTGCTTTAATAAAGTAAGAGCACGTACTGCTCTAGCATACGCATGTCCAGAATTTATGCGATCAATTGTATTTTCAGCATATATGGTAAAAAGAGCTTCTTTTATCCCACTTCCAGCCATAATATAACCAATGGATCCCATGTAAGATATTAGAGTATGAAACGAGCCTAGCCTCCACTCAGACCAGCCAGAGCAACGCGACGTGTCAACTCAATCCACCCTTATACTGTTTAATGCCCGACATCGAGAACGGATCGAATAAAAATATAGATGTTGTTTATTAAATATAACACTATTGATTGTAAAGGAACGTTTCATTATATGGGAAGCATTGAAATAGTTAGTCCAAGTGATGGTATACAACATACAACCTCGACGACCTATCAAGCGCTTGAAGACACTTCCACCTGAATCTTTTTTAAACACGGAAATATCCCTCTGCACATAATATCCAGCTTCTACAGGTACAGGATTTGCAAAGATACACGTTACCAGAAGTTGAACCGGATGTCAAGAAATTTACTACAAATGATCAATTAAATATTTTGTGGACGTATTTAAAGTTCAAAAATAATAACAAATTATCCGGATGGAATGGATTTATGAACTTATTAACTAATGCCCATGATTTTGATGTGTCATCGATAATTTTTTTGCCTTTCATTGACGCAGCCCCAAGTGATTATGACACAATTTACACAACAATAAAAAATTCAGTAGATAATGCTAAAGAATTGGATATGAGAACATGCATTTTAACGTTCGATCAACCTCTATACATGAAAGCACGGGATATTGCTTCTGCTGTTTTTTGAAGTAAAACTCCACTTGTCAGACTAGCCAGATCAACGCGACGTGTCAACTCAATCCACCCTTATACTGTTTAATGCCCGACATCAAGAACGGATCGATTCGATCGTTCCTTCATCCCCAGGGTCTCCAGATTGTGGAACTTCTTACCTTCCCACGTCTTCCCCACTCGTCCCAACTTGCAGGACTTTAAATGCCAAATTAATAAATTGTCTCTTCTGCCGCAATAGATGTTCTCGGTACATTTGTATTTAGGTCTATAGCTACGAGGACATCCTTAATAAAAAAAAGAGTGTGCGTGTAACCTTTACGCGCGATTGAAGTAAAACTTGTTGACGTACGTATCGGAAAATAAATATTTAATTACAATTCAATCATATTTATTGCCTATATACTTTACAAAAAAAATGAGATGTTATATTCATATTATTCATTAGAAATAGGAATTTGAAAGTTATCATTATTTTTTTTATATATGAAATAATAGGTTTATGATAACTAAAATGTGAAACATAGATTTTAGTCTATAAATACCATTAATGTATTTGAAATCGTTTGAAAATTTCATAAATAAATTTCGGAAATTTAAACTCCTCCCATAGCTGAAATTATAAGTTACTTCCATCAGAATCTTCCGTTAGAATCTACCCCTAGTCGTGCCTAAAGAAGTTTTGCTTCAATAATAGGTAAACAATATTAAAAATATACACACATTACGTTTAGAATGTGTGATTTTGTAGCTGTATCTACCTTATTGTAATACATCACAACACAAGAGCCTTCGATAGTTAGATAACCATTTCATTTTGTAGCATTTTATAGCATATTCCATAAAATTTAAAATCCTGAGTTAAGTTTGTTTCCTTCACGTCTACGAAGGATCTGTTATTGGTGGTAAAAGATCAGCCATCTTGACTAGTGGTTTTATGGCCTTTATGGCTACCTAACCAAACCTTAAATAAGAATAAGAAAGTGTTAAAATATTTTGAATATTATTATTTTATGAACCAAAACGTGCAACATGCTTCTTTACTCAACGTAAAGATTCCGTATAAACAATTATTTACTATCATAATATGTATGTATGTATATAAACTTACTTAATCAAATCATAATGAATGTGGCTGTCTCGTCATTTTTTCATTTTTGTCATTTTTCTTCAAATCTTTCTGGCGCTTATAATATCCCCTTTGACGTTCACAATTTCTTTTTCTTTTTAGCTCTTTAAGTCTATAAAACGAAAATAGCTAGGTATAAATAATAGGTATAAATAGTGTAATTACACACCAAAAATAAAATTTATGCATATAGAGTACCTACCTATTCACTCATTTTCAATCAATATTTTTTCATCACTTTCTTCATTAATAAATCCACATTGTTTATTCATATTTAATACAAACACTTTATACACAAAAAACTATTTATATACCTAAAGCAATGTATTTCGATTGACAAGATGATCAGCTGTCAATTCATACAATTACAGATTTAATTTTATTTAATATAGGAGGCAAAATCGCATGAGCGCCACCAGGATTATTTTCAGGGGGTGCATCTGCATCTACACACTATTATGATCTAATATATATATAGAATGTAGAATGATTTGGACAGCAACCGCGACGCCTTTAGTTTTTATTCAAACAATAATTTAATAAAAAAATTAAAAAAATATATAATTTTCTGGTAAATTCAGGTATTTTCTTTCATAGCAGGGGGGTGCAAGCGCACCCTCTTGCACCCTGCTGCCGGCGCCCATGCAAAATCGTGTCAGTATTAGGTTTTGTTTCCGGTTTCTGTTATTAGAATGACGTCACGTCCGTTAGAATAACTTTTTTACTCCTAGTGTCGATAAAGAAGTTTTACTTCAAAAAACAGCAGAAGCAATATCCCGTGCTTTCATGTATAGAGGTTGATCGAACGTTAAAATGCATGTTCTCATATCCAATTCTTTAGCATTATCTACTGAATTTTTTATTGTTGTGTAAATTGTGTCATAATCACTTGGGGCTGCGTCAATGAAAGGCAAAAAAATTATCGATGACACATCAAAATCATGGGCATTAGTTAATAAGTTCATAAATCCATTCCATCCGGATAATTTGTTATTATTTTTGAACTTTAAATACGTCCACAAAATATTTAATTGATCATTTGTAGTAAATTTCTTGACATCCGGTTCAACTTCTGGTAACGTGTATCTTTGCAAATCCTGTACCTGTAGAAGCTGGATATTATGTGCAGAGGGATATTTCCGTGTTTAAAAAAGATTCAGGTGGAAGTGTCTTCAAGCGCTTGATAGGTCGTCGAGGTTGTATGTTGTATACCATCACTTGGACTAACTATTTCAATGCTTCCCATATAATGAAACGTTCCTTTACAATCAATAGTGTTATATTTAATAAACAACATCTATATTTTTATTCGATCCGTTCTCGATGTCGGGCATTAAACAGTATAAGGGTGGATTGAGTTGACACGTCGCGTTGCTCTGGCTGGTCTGAGTGGAGGCTAGGCTCGTTTCATACTCTAATATCTTACATGGGATCCATTGGTTATATTATGGCTGGAAGTGGGATAAAAGAAGCTCTTTTTACCATATATGCTGAAAATACAATTGATCGCATAACTTATGGACATGTGTATGCTAGATCAGTACGTGCTTATACTTTATTACAGCAAGCTTTATCACAATTGGTTTTTGAAAATCTTATGGAACACAATACAGATTTTGCAAATGTAATAAATGATGATGATTACTCTATGATTTTTGAAATGTTCAACTATACAGAAATAACTGGAAAACCATGGATTTCAAACGCTTACAAATTTTTTTTAAAATAAGTTACTGGAGCTTAAAAATAAAAATAAAGCGTCAAAACTATGGATTACTTATTTTCGAATGGTTAGTATATTGAAGGACTTCATTGCTGCGGATTGTATGGGAGAAAGAAATTTACATTTATATAGTATTGAGCTAATGATTCCATTATTTCATGCATCAGGGCATTTTTCCTATGTGAAGGCTTCACAAATTTATCTACAAAATATAAAAGAATTACAGTATAAAATGGACCCGACGGAGTTAAAAAAATTTCGGAAGGATTTCACATCTAGGCGCTCGCGATCGGATAGGCGCTACATAGCAGCTGCCGCTTTGCTCTCCCCTCCAAGTTTTATTACCTGTTCGAAATCGCTACTGCTATTTTTATACACAGGTATTCTCGAAAGATGTTCCTCTATGTCTATTCAGGTGAAATTTAACAAATAAATGAAAAAAAATTACTATTTAAAGTAAAATTATATGCTCAAAAATTAATTTTTCATAATAATTTGTTTAAACAATGAAAAAATTGAAAGGACAAAAAAATTTTGGGTAAACATTGTAATTTATAGTATAAAAAACAAAACCCCACGTCGATTATATAAATTCATTCACTGTAACTCTAATCCGAGGTAAAAACCTCTAGACACTCCACTAATAGCTAACTTATATTTTCTGTAATACGTGGGAGTTACCGTATCATATATTTAAACTTTATTTTTAGATTACAATTGGTGATAATACTGTAATCGAAATTCACAATGGAAAAATCAGAGGACGTGTATTAAAAAGTTATAAAAACAATGATTTCTATGCATTTGAAAGTATACCTTACGCAGCTCCACCTGTGGGCAAAAATAGATTTAAAGTAAGGTTCATAATTCTATACAATTTTTTAGGTAACAGCTTTTTTTTTCTTTGCCACTAATATATTGTCCCTGCTGTATATATTCCCCTTAAGTAATTCTGGTTTTATAAATATATGGGTTATGTGTATAATGAAAAAATTTTTATTTTATATTACAATATAAATAAAACTTGAATTAGCTAAAACGACGATGTATTAAAAATGTCTTCTACTATAGCACCAAATAACATTTAAATATTAAAGTATATTCATAATCAACATATTCTCATCTTAATTAAATACCTTTATTAGAACAAAATGTTTAAAAAAATATTGTAATATTTTTCTTTATCTTGCTGTGCAAATCAGTCTTGAAAGCTTCTCGTGTTTTTTTACACAATTTAGTTTCTCGCCCTTGGCTTTTTTTATTAAAAATCTTTCGTTTTATGAAAAGTCTATTTAGAATGTTATATACTAGTTCGGTTACATTTATTAATTTTTATGGCAACAATTATTTTTTGTTCTTCGATACCTTTAGTAAAAATGTTTTACTCTTATAGGTTCCAACTAAGCATCAAAATTGGAAAGGAATACTGAATACTACAAAAAATAACTCAAGATGTACAGAATTTGTCGATGGCAAATTCATAGGATCTGAAGATTGCTTACATCTAAATGTGTATACCCCTGCGGTACTATATATGTAATTATTGTAAATAGTTCAGATTATTTAAATAATTTATTTTGCAGGATATATTTAATATAAAACAAAGCTATTTACCTGTTATGATATATATACATGGAGGAGCATATCAATCTTGTATTCCAGTTTATTACGCACCCAATTATTTTATGGATTATGGGGTTATACTAGTTGTTATCAATTTCCGACTAGGACCTTTTGGTGGGTTTTTAAATAACTTATTTATGCATATTTTAAAGGTGTCTAAAATATTATGGACTAGCTGTACCCGCTACATAGTTTGCGTGGCGTGTTGATTGTTGTATAAAAATTTTACCCCCGGACATGGTCAGAGGGGTGGGGAGAGAAATTTTTATATACCAGATGTTAAGTTGAAAGAAGACAAATTAATCTGTGAAAACCGCATTCGAATCAGATCAGTAGAGATGCGCGCACAAACATACAGACAGACAGACAAAAAAAATCTAACCATATTTATGGGTTCTATACCGCTAATGATTTTTTAAATATCTTTAATATACAGAATTTTCATTTCTACAGATTTATTATATGTATAGATTATTTTTCACGTCCCCGCATGCCCCCTTGTGGGTGGAATTTTCTAAAATCCGTTTACGATTGACCTCAAAATTATAAATATAACTATTGTACAAATTTTCAAACCTGTAATACTTATAGATTTTAGATTTTAATTTTTATTTCTCACGCCCCCGCAACTCCCCTGAGGGTGAAATTTCGTAAGATCAGTTCACAATTGACCTCAAACTTATAAAAATAACTATTTTGCAAAGTTTTAAACCTGTGGGATTTATAGATTTTAATTTTTTTTCACGCCCCCGCCACCCACCCATGTGGGTGGAATTTCGTAAAATCCGTTAACAATAGACCTCAAAATTATAAAAATAACTATTTTGCAAAGTTTCAAACCTGTAGGACACATAGATTTAATTTGTATTTTTTTTCCGCGCCGCCGCAACCCCCCTGTGGTTGAAATTTTGTAAAATCCGTTGACAGTTGACCTCCAAATTATAAAAATAACTACCTTGCAAAGTTTTAAACCTGTAGGACTTATAGATTTTAAATTTTATTTTTTTTTATTTTTTACGTCCCCGCTAATCCTCTTGTGGGTGAAATATTGTAAAATCCGTTCACAGTTAACCTCCAAATTATAAAAATAAGATGATTTCTGTATAGCTTTAACCATTAATGTTACACACGCGACGGAAGCTAAAAAAATGGAGTAACTTCTCCCGTTTTCCCAACATTTCCCTTCACTGCTCTGCTCCTATTAATTGTAGCGTGATGAAAAGTATACTATAACGAGCACAGGAGTATGAAAAATAATTGTACCAAGTTTCGTTAAAATCCGTCGAGTAGTTTTTGTTTCTACATATAGCGGTTATACAGACAGACAGACAAAAATTTTACTGATTGCATTTTTGGTATCAGTATCGATCCCTAATCACCCCGTGATAGTTATTTTGGAAATATATTTCATGTACAGAATTGACCTCTCTACAGATTTATTATAAGTATAGATATAGATAGATATAGAATCATAACATGATACATTCAAATATTTATACTGATTATATTGATTTTATTGTTTTGCCTATTATAAAAATGAATGTTAACGATTATTTCGTATAGGTGATGATTAAGATTTAAGATTAAGTGTTTTGTGTAATATGTTTTTCATCACTACGTGCGGAAAGCACTGCTTTCGACCATGCAGGACCGTGCGGAAAGCACTGCTTTCGACTATGCAGGACCGTGCGGAAAGCAATGCTTCCTTCAACGAAATATAAAACTTATCATCACTCCGTGCGGAAAGGACTGCTTTCGACCATGCAGGACCGTGCGGAAAGCAATAAATGACCGAAACAGAGTTGATAAGTGTTTCCCAATAAAAAATAAATGACATAGAAAGTGAATTAAGAGAAATTGAGGATGAATTTTCTAATAGTTTTGCATCTGATAACGCGGTAGTAAATGCACGATATTATCAATCAAACTAAATAAAGATTTTGTTGGTTCTCAATTATTATCTAATAAACTTAAGTTGAATAAAAAAAACATATCTATAGAATTAAGCAACTGTTTAAATATAACATTTAACGTATTTAACAAAGATTCATAACTATACATAATTTTCTAATAAAAAAGTGTTTTTTTTTTAATAAAAATGTTATAATTTCTTAACTCTAAAAATTTTTGTTTTAATGGGGAGATCCGCCTCCCCCAACCCTCTTTTAGCGCCTTCGCGGTGCAGGCGGATCAGACCCAATACTACTTTTATTATCTTCTTTCCTTTTATTTTAAGAGCTTTCCTTACGGAGTGATGAAAAATAGAATACACAACTCGTGCGGTGCGCAGGTAATCCCATCACTCGTGGTTTTTATCGCGTTCGCCTTCGGCTCACGCGACCAACGCACTCGTGATGGGATCACCTGCTTTCCGCACTCGTTACGTAATGTACTATTGGCTAACGAAGTGAACATAGAAAAAGCGTTACGTGCGATATATTTCACACCCCCGATAAGACAAAAATGCCCACATTGCCCACACATTGACGCATTCGGTGATTCATCACATTACCAGCTTACTATTATAACCACATAATAATCCGAAAAATTATAAACACTAATAATATTCGTATACGATTTAAAATTTTCCGGAAAACTGGTAAAAATTGTTACATCTAAAAAATATCATAAAAATTGTAAAAATTTTGAAAAATTTGAAATGATTGTGAAATATTGAAAAAACTATGAATAATTTAAAAAATCGAAAAAAATGAGTGTAATAATAATATTATGAAAAACCCGATTAATGGAAATAACTTATTTTTACAAACCTAGCCTCTGCCGCTATGACTAGGTTTTTTAATTATATTATATATTTTATAGGTTTTCTTACTACGGGAGACGGTGTAATACCTGGAAATTTGGGACTAAAAGATCAACGGTTTGCTATTAAATGGGTGTCAGAAAATATTTATAAATTTGGAGGAGATCCCAAAAAAATTACTTTATTTGGTCAAAGCGCAGGCGCAATGGCAATCGGTTTTCATTTACAACTTAAGCAGAATAAAGGTTATTTATTTATTTATTTATTTATTAAATTATTTACTTATTTATTGATTTATTGATTTATTGATTTATTGATTTATTGATTTATTGATTTATTGATTTATTTATTTATTTATTTATTTATTTATTTATTTATTTATTTATTTATTTATTTATTTATTTATTTATTTATTTATTTATTTATTTATTTATTTATTTATTTATTTATTTATTTATTTATTTATTTATTTATTTATTTATTTATTTATTTATTTTTTACTTTATTTTTGAAATAATTATTGTATAGACGGGTTTGAAAATGTGTATTATGTTATACTACAAGAATTCTCTCATTTATGTATTCATCGATTTTTTTAGTGAAAAGGTTTTTAAATAAACAAATAAAGCGTCCAAATCATTAATTTGCTTCCAACTTAAAAACTTTTTTATTTATAGATTTGGACACCGCAGAGAAATCTTTTAGAGAAAAAATACACAAAATGAGATTTTCTAATTTAAAATCGATTAATCAACAAAGAAATTATTGCAAAAATAAGAACAAAATAGCTGTGTGTTATTTGCTAAGATTTGTTTAAATCTATTAATTACATTATCGTATAAAAATTTTATGTAAAGGATGAGCCAGATCAGTCGAATACTTTCTGCACAATTTAATTTGTTTATATTGTTTTATGGAAAACGCACTAAATTCTAAGGCCTCTCAAAGAAAATTGGCCTAATGGATGTTCACAATCTGGGATGCATCCTCTGTGCTATTAAAAGCCCCTGAAGTTTTCTCTAATGTTAATTAATCTGAACATTAAATATATATATATATATATATATATATATATATATATATATATACCAATATAAAAATTTTATCATTCGACCTATTACAATAATTAAAATACACAAAAATTTCTTATATACTTAATTCAATACTCAAGTAATGTAATTTTAGGTTTATTCCGTGGAGCGATAATGCAAAGTGGCTCATTATTGTGTCACCATAATTTTGAGCCTGACGTAGTAAAATATTCTCATCAGTTAGGAAAACGATTAAATAGCTCTTTTAATGGAGATTCTAAAGAGTTACTTACAATATTAATGCAACTGTCAACTGAACAGATCGCTACAGCTGCCATGGAAATTACGGTACAGTTATAAAAATTATCTTCATTATACTTATATTTAGACATCTCAGTGGCACTTTTTCTATAAAGCATTGATTTAAGAATGTGTAATAAGATGTAAATTGTAGGTACCATTCAAACACCCGCCAATTATTCAATTAAAAAATCTTACCCTAGTATCTCACCATGTACTCTTCAACGTTTTTAAGTAATTATTTATTTTTATTGAAGTAAAACTTCTTTAGGGACACTAGGCGTAAAAAAGTTATTCTAACGGACGTGACGTCATTCTAATAACAGAAACCGGAAACAAAACCTAATACTGACACGATTTTGCATGGGCGCCGGCAGCAGGGTGCAAGAGGGTGCGCTTGCACCCCCCTGCTATAAAAGAAAATACCTGAATTTACCAGAAAATTATATATTTTTTTAATTTTTTTATTAAATTATTGTTTGAATAAAAACTAAAGGCGTCGCGGTTGCTGTCCAAATCATTCTACATTCTATATATATATATTAGATCATAATAGTGTGTAGATGCAGATGCACCCCCTGAAAATAATCTTGGCGGCGCTCATGCGATTTTGCCTCCTATATTAAATAAAATTAAATCTGTAATTGTATGAATTGACAGCTGATCATCTTGTCAATCGAAATACATTCCTTTATATAAATAGTTTTTTGTGTATAAAGTGTTTGTATTAAATATGAATAAACAATGTGGATTTATTAATGAAGAAAGTGATGAAAAAATATTGATTGAAAATGAGTGAATAGGTAGGTACTCTATATGCATAAATTTTATTTTTGGTGTGTAATTACACTATTTATACCTAATTATTTATACCTATTATTTATACCTAGCTATTTTCGTTTTATAGACTTACAGAGCTAAAAAGAATAAGAAATTGTGAACGTCAAAGGGGATATTATAAGCGCCAGAAAGATTTGAAGGAAAATGACGAGACAGCCACATTCATTATTATTTGATTAAGTAAGTTTATATACATACATACATATTATGATAGTAAATAATTGTTTATACGGAATCTTTAAGTTGAGTAAAGAAGCATGTTGCACGTTTTTGTTCATAAAATACACTTTCTTATACTTATTTTAGGTTTGGTTAGGTAGCCATAAAGGCCATAAAACCACTAGTCAAGATGGCTGATCTTTTACCACCAATAACAGATCCTTCGTAGACGTGAAGGAAACAAACTTAACTTAGGATTTTAAATTTTATGGAATATGCTATAAAATGCTACAAAATGAAATGGTTATCTAACTATCGAAGGCTCTTGTGTTGTGATGTATTACAATAAGGTAGATACATCTACAAAATCACACATTCTAAACGTAATGTGTGTATATTTTTAATATTGTTTACCTATTATTGAAGCAAAACTTCTTTAGGCACGACTAGGGGTAGATTCTAACGGAAGATTCTGATGGAAGTAACTGTATAATTTCAGCTATGGGAGGAGTTTAAATTTCCGAAATTTATTTATGAAATTTTCAAACGGTTTCAAATACATTAATGGTATTTATAGACTAAAATCTATGTTTCACATTTTAGTTATCATAAACCTATTATTTCATATATAAAAAAAATAATGATAACTTTCAAATTCCTATTTCTAATGAATAATATAAATATAACATCTCATTTTTTTTGTAAGGTATATAGGCAATAAATATGATTGAATTGTAATTAAATATTTATTTTCCGATACGTACGTCAACAAGTTTTACTTCAATCGCGCGTAAAGGTTACACGCACACTCTTTTTTTTTATGGATCTTACATTTGAAACATATTTTAGCTTTATTTACTTCTTTATTTGGGGATCTTTTTGCCACTAAAAAAATATAAATCAATATTATTATGCCACAAAGAAGCTATCGAGAATATTTAAATATATTTTAGCTTTAGTTTTAGGCTACCTATATTGAATCCAAATTGGATCCACTGAAAAATG
Source organism: Altica lythri (assembly GCA_964028335.1). Classification (NCBI taxonomy): domain Eukaryota; kingdom Metazoa; phylum Arthropoda; class Insecta; order Coleoptera; family Chrysomelidae; genus Altica; species Altica lythri. The sequence continues at coordinate 48,900,510 of OZ034805.1, read as the reverse complement.
TTTTATATTACTCTTAATGGTTACTAATACAGTATAAATCTACATTTTTTTACTTGTGTGAACTGTTTTCGCAGAATTTTCGTTTTTTATTTTATTTTCTAAAAGTCAGTAATCTAAAGAAACAGTTCTTAGCCACCAGGTTTTATCTTCATTTACTTATACCAACCTTACTTCGCCAAAACTTCGATTGGTTCTTTGATATTGCTGTATTTTATATTATGTTACAGTATTTTTTTTATTTTTATTAAGATGAGTCTTCGAAAAAGAATAAATCCTGTATCCATAAAAACGTTAGTAAATGTTTGGTTACCTACTATAGAAAACGCTGATGAACCAGACGCTATTGTTACTTCACCAATGCATCAAAATTGTATTGATGGAAATTACTTAAAAATACCTCTAATGATCGGAATTAACTCGGAAGAAACATTGTCAGTTTATAAAAGTAATATATATTTAGATGTATATTTTTGAGCTATTTTTACGTAATTAACCACTTATAGATTCTTGGAGTACTCTAAACCAAACTGCGATAGTAGCTGACAAGCATCCCGAGTATTTAATGAGAGAAAAATTAAATATTGATGATCCAATTAATGCTGGAAAAGAAATAAAAGCCATCTATACAGATTCTTTTACCAAACACAATGCTGCGTTGCTTCAAGTAAGTCAATTAAAATTAGAATAAATAAAATAACTGTTTTCTGTAGAGTCAAAATCATAATGATGTAGTCAGTTTCTTGTAAAGAGACGTAAAATATTTTTGTCGGAGGAAAAAACAATATTTTCAAAAATAGATATATCTTGTAGTTCAGTTTTTTTCTTTGTGTACACATAGGTAATCATTATTAGCAATGTTCATAATCTTAAGGGTTTATAAAATTTTGGATGGTCCGCTTTTAACGGAAAATCGTTCTTTAATGAAATCTAAATTAATTCTAAGTAGATAAAGATATTCACTGCGACCTTTACAGATCTATTTCAAACACCCATCATCTATAGAATAGGATTAGAGCACCTTATCTAGCCCTGCTGCCTAATAAGACTTAAAAGCCTTGACAGTGACCTCTTTTTTCCGTAACTTGGAACAGCCAGTTTCTCCTCTCCCGTTACTGGATACTACGTCTTTACAAGGACTTCACATTGGCATAGGACATAAAATGCGGTTTCCGCCTCTTGGCAGCACTAAGATCTGCTGACTTATGTGTGTTCTGAGCCGACAATGTCCTGTCAAGAGACTGACAATCATTCTGACATCGTTCGCCCTTATAATATCAGCTCTGCAGTAAACTTCGCCGAGTGTCCTTTTGTGAAAACTTTGGCTTGTCGCTTGCCCGGTGATTTTTCGCAATACTCCTGTGCCTTTTCTAGCCTCCATTTCTTAATGGCTGCCTTTCTGAAGTTGTCAGCAACCCCGCCGAATGTATCCGGACCATTAACTCCCACTCGAGCCAATTTATCAGCCTTCCCATTGCCCCAAAAGCCTGTTTGTCCTGGTATCCATGCCAGTGTCACAGAATTCAGACTTGCGGCGTGTGTCAGGGCCCTAACGCAGTCTTACACTAGCTGTGATCTTATTTGTGCCGAGACTATCACCTGTAGAGCTACTTGGCTGTCCGAGTATATGACTACGGTTTTATCCGTTATACCCTGACGATCTCCGTTTAAAGTAATTTCAGTATAAACTTGATGAATGATGTAGGTGTTACTATATTCACGTTTTTCCTAATCAGGTGTTTTTTATAGAAACACTAGTACTACAAAATTGTGCTTCAATGTATATATTTTTGTATTACTATAAAAGCATTCTTTTAGTTTATGTCAGATGATTATTACACTACTCCTACGTTAAGACTAGCTGATTTAGTTCATAAAGACACACCAGTTTATTTGTATCAATTTTCCTATGCTGCTGGGTATCCAGTCATTCCTGGTAAGTTTTACACAACTACAACAATTTAGCTTTGAAAAAAATTGTATAAGATATTAACAATACTAATTATTTATAGAAGCTAATAATACAGGACATTCAACTGAATTGAAATATTTATTTGGTAATCAACATTTTTTAAATAAGAACGATAGGATCATTCATAAAAGGTTAATGAAAATGTGGACAAATTTTGCAAAATATGAGTAAGTTAATTTATGTATCAATATTTATTATTGATATTAATAATTTGACTTTTAGAAATCCTACCCCAGGATGTAACGAGTTATTAAAAAAATGGCCTCAAATGACTGACGAGTTCCAGTATATGAATATAAATATTACGTTAACTATTTTAAAAAATCCTAGAAAGTATAATCAAGTAAAATCGGTACTTTTAAAATACATTAAAAATCCACTCAGTATCTTTTAAATATTCTTTAACAATTTGGTTTTAATATATATACCGAATATAAAGTACTGTTATTATTTATTTTTAGTATATTTTATAATATATTATAGGAAAATTTCTATTTCCAATTTTATAATTTTATAAATCTCAAGAAGAAATCAAGATAAATTGGAAAAACAAGAATAAAAAACAAGAAAGATTATGTAAAAAATGGAAACCGTTATGAAAAATTAGGAAAATGGCAAACAATAAAAAATTAAGAGTTATGTAACAACAGTATAAAAAAATTATAAAACACTAGCAGGCTTTGCACGGGGATTAAAGAAAAATAACAAAAGCCATTAAATTTATTGGGTCAACGCTTACCTGTAAACAATATTAAATATTGTTTTATTTTCTGGCAGCAAAATAAATTGATTTTCGGGTGCTCCGACCCGCCTTAGGCGGTTGGCCATGAGGAAAACCACAGCCGGACTTTACTATACAAGCCGTGAACAACCACTTGGCAACCGACAATAGTTTCAGATCGGTTTCAAGCGAGCGCGTATTTTTAAATTCATTTAAAGCTCGATTCAAAGATCGCGTAAATAGTATTGACATTTCGTTTAAAATAATTAAATCAGTATAATAATTGAAACAATAAATATTTATAAATAATATTTAAACTCTAAAACAAATTACTTTATTAATAAGAACATTTGACTCATTATTTAAATAGCACATAACTCATAATATGTTTATAACAATTGTTAGGATAAACAGTTTTATGGTTAAGTTTAAAAGCTTTTTTTACAACGAGGTCCTTTTCCTGCTCATACATACACTTAACGTCATTATATTTTGCATGCCTAATCACATCAAAATTGTCAAAATCTGGATAAACAAAGGTTTTATGTAAGTTTTTTAAGTTTCGCCAGTTATTAAGTATATTTTTAAATAAATGCACAAAATCAAAGCTAGCAAATATTTTGCATTCTGGTAGATCAGGGTTGGGGAAAGAATTTAAATTTTTGCTTGTTATATTAGAAAACAGGGATCGGTTAATTCTGTGGTTGTCAGTTATAATATCTAGTACTTGAACCCATTTTTTGGATCAATGAAATTACATTTTTAGTAATGGGAACCATTTCGTTACCCTTTATATTGTGAACTGGTAGTAGCTTCACTATTTCAGAAACGTTTCCAAACGCAGAAACTATCATAAAAGCGAGAACGGTAGTGGCCAAAGAACTGTCATTCGAAGCTACACCTACTAGATTGTTTCCCCTGTAATCCAACCTTTTGGATATATAAATTTCATCAATTAATAGATTTACAATTTTTTCATTTGGATTCAAAGAGGATGATACAATATTTAAGTAATTTGTGGTACTTATGTCACAATCTTTAGTGTTATTAGGATGTGTATTGGGCGATACATCCATACTAGATTATAGGCGCAAGGAGAGATGGTATATAACATAAATGACATTATTATTGTTTCACTTGAGTAGCGTTTCTTTTTCAAAACCAGCAATTTTAACTGATCAACCAAAAGTGCTAATATGCTATAAATATCATCATATTCATTTGACTCATAGTGTCCAGACTCTTGTTCAGATGAAATAAGATTCAATGCTTCTTTTACTTCTTTAATCGCCTTGTTCAGAAATGATAGGTAACTTTGAGGATTAGTAATCGATTCTGAACCTTTAAGAAAAGTTTTATAATTGGATTTGCACCCAGGCACACAACAAGGACTTGGCATGGTAAATTAATTAAATTGAGAGAATACAGAGGAGATTACCAGAAAAGTAATAATAATAACAGTAACTAAATGGTATCTAATAAGCTGGCAGGCAGGTAGACCTACCTATGCAACGCAATAACAAAATAAAAAAGAAACAAAACGAACGAAAAAATTCCAAAATGTTGGATACTCACGATAATTTCCAATGCTAATATTTGTTATTGTTTTTAAAAAATAACTAAAAAAATACCTACAAAATCAAAGCCAAACACGAATCATTAAAACACACTTATAATTATTTTTTAAAAAGCAGCATCACAAACTACCACCATTTGTCGCCAACGCCACTTACTTTAAGCATTTTATAACACATACACTTCACTCGCAGATATTTTTGTTTTTACTCAATATCTGCGGAAAAAAACTGTCCTGGTCACTCACAAATCTCACACAGTAAGACCTTTTACAGGTTTAGTCTTTATCTTAACAATAATTTCGTTAAAAAAGCTGATTTATTCTCAAAAACACAAGAGCTTTCAACGTAAGTCTAATGGCTGAACGCTGTTTATTAGATCTGAACGCATAGTTGCCAGATTTCCTTGTTCACGGCTTGTATAGTAAAGTCCGGCTGTGGGAAAACCGATCCCTACTAATTGGAAGGTTTGACCTTGAGACTTATTATTAGTAAAAGCGAAAGATGTTTTGATAGGAAATTAAAGCGGTTTAAATGGATTTGGTAGATCAGTTGGGATCATCGGTATCCTCAGTGTATGAGCTAGTTGACCAGCTGGTGGTTCAGTTATATTGGTTGCTACAACTTAATTGTCCTTTAATTCCTTTATAAGTAGCCTCGTCCCATTGCACATGCTAAATTTGTGATATCTGTCGTGATTATGAAATAAGTTATTTTGATAAGGATTAATAGCACGATAAAAACTTTTAAAAAATTAAAAATTAGTTATTGTGACGTAACTATAACAGTTACACATATGCTGTCGCGGCATTTTTTGTAGATATTTATATATTCTTCAAAATCGTAGTACATTATTTTATTCTATAATCAATAGTATTCTCAGCGCACGCGATGTAAGGATTTTAAAGTCATTTTTGGTTACATTAATGGCATTTTAATAAGGATCCCTATTTTTTTAAATAAAACATAGTCTATGTCACTCGGGAATAGTGTAGCTTGCCAACGGTGAAAAAATTTTTGAAATCGGTCCAGTAGTTTCGAAGCCTATTCATTTCAAACAAACAAACAAACAAACAAAAAATCAAACCTTTCCTCTTTATAATATTAGTATAGATGAGAAACTGTGAAAACTAACGTAAAATTCAAAACTTCGATTAATGCGCTAAATCGCTAAATCTTAAAAAACCGAAATAGATTGAACCTCAGTAAAACTCTGTACATATTCTTCTTTAGGTACATCTTTATATATATATATATATATATATATATATATATATATATATATATAATTTTCATAAAATGTGTTTGTTATATTTATTGCACCAAATGTATATGAATATACCATACGGTATATTCAAGCAAGAAATGATTTGTGAATGCCATTAATAAACAAAAGTACAAACTTTATGTGAGGCTATAAATCAGGGATACCGACAAAATTACACCCAATTTTTCATCGATATATCGCTAAAATAATGAATTTGTTATATAGAGCTATAGATCACTTGGAGATATTGGTACCATATTTTAGTGGATCTTCGGTATTTCGCGTGAAAGATATATCTTGGAAATGTGTTTGAAAATGCTCGAGAAGATACTATTTTATCGGGGTATTAAGAAAATGGAGGGCATATCTCAGCCGGATTGAAATAGTGTAGGCACGTTATTATCTCTTAGGGTAACTAACTGTTGATATCGGGTTTGAAAATACATACACTCATAAAAGTAATTTTTATGGATCATTGCTTTAACCTTCGCTTAAATAAATTACAAATATATTTGGAATAATAAAAGTAATAAAAAACTCTCTGTTTTTTATATAACTTTCACTTTAATTAAATTTTTTTTTAAATGACATGTTTCGCTGAACTAGCATCGTCAGATTGACATATAAAGTTACATTTTGTTTATTTGTATCTAACTATCTGATGTTGATTAGGTAATATTAAGGCTAGATTAGGTATGGAAGTAATTAGATATAACAATATTAAAGCCTAGATGTTATTAGCCCTAAGGGATTATCCTGGATGTATCTCCCTCTAAGATCAGTATAACTGTGCAATGATATAGAAAAACCAGGAAAAAACTATATCTGCTGATCTTTACAATAACTTAATATATTTGTATTACAATTATATCTTATCTATGTATAAAATGAAGACTCAATCAAAGTAAACAATTTAATAGTGGAGAATTTCTAAGATTAATTTGTTCATTAACAACTTTAAATTGTGGATCTGCTAGATGTCTTTTTATCTCAAGTTCTTCAAGGAAATCTAAATTTTGTTTTTTATTACAAATGTGTAGTATTTGGATGTTATTGTTATGTAAGAGTGAAGTTGGATGTTCAAGTAGGTGTTTTGCATAATTTGACTTATCTGGTTGTTTTAATCTATATGCTCTTAAGTGTTCATTGAATCTTATTTCAAATTTTCTTTGTGTTTGACCTATATATATGGCATTACATTTTGGACAATTAATTTTGTAAACACCAGATTTTTTTAAATTAGGTAATTTTGATTTCACATTTAATAATTTTGTACCAACATTATTTAGTGTTTTAAATGACATTAATGTTGATGTTGCCGAAGATATTATTTTTGAAATTGTATTGGAAATACTTCCACAATATGTAATATTTTTATAGTTTTTAATTTCTTTAGTTTGTTTAGGAAATATTAGTTGTAGTGACATTTTTTGTTCTTTCTTATTAATTAATTTATTTATCAAATGAATCGGATAGCCATTAGATGTAGCTATTTGTTTTATAATATTAATTTCTTTATTAAAGTTAATTTTGGCTATCCGATTTATTTGATAAATAAATTAATTAATAAGAAAGAACTTACTTCTAGCAACTCAATGCCTAAAACGGACGAGCTGTAATACCATCAGACCACTGAAAGCTGTATGGATACAATTATGGAACATCGAGGTGTAATCAGAGCATAAATAGGATTGCAAAAAATGGTTATTTAGGAACTCTGTATGGCAAAATGGTTGCAGAGATAAAAATAAAAATACAAAATACACTTATTTTGAGTAACGCTACTTTAAATTCCAAAATTTTAATAGACAATATTGAGTCCGTTGTCTCGCCTTCAAATAACACTTTGCATAATAAGCCATTAGATCAAAAAATATATTTAGAATTATAAAAAACTATACGGATTAATAAAAATATTGGGAAACATTAAAAAAATCCGAAAAAAGTTGACCATCCTTGTAACTTCCCGCTAGTTTTAACCGCAAAGCTATAGTAACGTGACGTATTTTGACGCTTTTGACTTTTTTTAAAATATTTAAAAAGCCATAACTTTTTAACGCGTTATTCGATTTTGATGTTCAAGATGGCATTCGACGCAGTTTTTTGAGAACTAAAAATGTTACTAGGAGTGCAAAATCGATTAGTAGAAAAGCCTGTAAGTTATTAAAAAAAACACTTTGTTTAAAATTTTTCGACAACGATTTCTCACGAACGAATTAACCGATTTTAATTTGCAAAACGGCATGGTTTTTTAAGCTTAAGAGCTGATTAGGTTATGAAATTGATCGATGTCATAGCCAAAAAGATATGCCCAAAAAACATCATTTTTACCAATTGTTTTTTTCGGTTATTTTGAAATTTCTCAAAATCTACCCGTTCGAATCGGCTAAAACTTACAGGGAGTCTAAGTTAGATGGAACTCTTTGAAACGCTTTTTATTTCATTCCGATCGGTCAAGTCGTTCAAAAGTTATAAGAGGTTTACATACATCCACACACACACACACACACACACACACACACACACACACACACACATCCACACATACATACAGACATACAGACACCCTCGTAAAAATAGTCAGGGGAGGTTCCAAATACCTCAAAACGTTGAGATCCGATGAAAACTCGATTTTCGAAAAACGGGATAAAACCAATAACTTCCCGATTTAAAAAAAAAATTAATTTTTTTTTTGGCGGGAAGTTAAAAATATTAAAAAATCGTACAGTCTAGAAAAAAATATTATAAATGGGCGACAAATGTAAGAACGAAAAGTATTTTTTACTGTTCCAAGTAACTAAGGACCAACTTTCTAATAATCAAAAATAAATACGCTTCACCAAACTAAGAGAATTTAAAAGCCCTTTTGCAAATAATGGGTAACAATCCAAAATATTTTCTTTCATCCTTCTATAGGACGATAAAAAAGACATCTAAAAGATTAATTTCGTTCATTCTTAATAACTTGCTGTAGAACAAGATAAGCACAGTTTAAAGCATTCATCATTCCCCAGAAAACTTCATCCGCTTTCATGAGCGCGCTGCAAAATATTTAAATATTCTAATAATTAGTTTGTTTATTACTTAATAAAACAAAAATTTATTGCAAAAAATAAATAAAAATACCAACTATTAATACTTAATTAAGTAGGTAAGGTCTTAAATAGAGCCATTTGAAAGTTTACAATTTTGGGATATAAAATAAAATTATCATAAACCGTGCAATTTGACGTACAAAGGCAGTGTCAACTAATGGCAAACTAACGTAATAAGTACTTGTTTTCTATCACGAACATATTTTAATAAATTATCCAAAAATACACATTCTGCTCTAATACAACCTCTTTTGTTGATTTTTTATTATTGAAGTAAAACTTCTTTAGGCGCGACTAGGGGTAACTCAGTAATTCTAGCGGACGTGACGTCATTCTAATGTAACGGAAATAAAACCTGATACAAAATACCTAACACGATTCCGCCTACTACTTATATTAAATAAAAGTTAAATCTGTAATTGTATGAATTGACAGCTTGTCAACCAAAATGCATTGGTGGTGAATAGTTTTACGCCTAAAATTTGTGTATAAAGTGTTTGTTTTAAATATGAATAAACAAAGTGGATTTATTAATGAAAAAAGTGATGAAAAAATATTGAATGAAAATGAGTGGTGGTGTGTAATTACACTATTTATACCAAATTATTTATACCTAGCTATTTTCGTTTTATAGACTTAAAGAGCTAAAAAGAAAAAGAAATTGTGAACGTCAAAGGGCATATTATAAGCGCCAGAAAGATTTGAAGAAAAATGAAAATGAAATAAAGACGAGACAGCGACATTCATTATGATTTGAGTAAGTAAGTTTATATACATACATACATATTATGATAGTAAATAATTGTTTATAGGGGCTTTACGTTAAGTAAAGAAGCATGTTGCACGTTTTTGTTCATAAAATAATAATATTCGAAATGTTTTAACACTTGCTTATACTTATTTTAGGTTTGGTTAGGTAGCCATAAAGGCCATAAAACCACTAGTCAGGATGGCTGATCTTTTACCAGCAATAACAGATCCTTCGTAGAACTGAAGAAAACAAACTCAACTCAGGATTTCAAATTTTATGGAATATGCTATAAAATGCTACAAAATGAAATGGTTATCTAACTATCAAAGGCTCTTGTGTTGTGTTGTATTACAATAAGGTAGATACAGCTACAAAATCACACATTCTAAAAGTAATGTGTGTATATTTTTAATATTGTTTACCTATTATTGAATTAAAACTTCTTTAGGCGCGACTAGGGGTAACTCAGATTTATTTTCTAACGGAAGTAATTGTAACGGAACTTTACAATTCTGACGTCATATTCTAACGTGAGATTCTAACGGAAGATTCTGATGGAAGTAATGGTGTGATTTCAGCTATGGGAGGAGCTTAAATTTTCAAAATTTATTTATAAAATTTTCAAAATTTTTAAACGGTTTCAAATACATTAATGGTATTTAAAGAGTAAAATCTATGTTTCACATTTTAGTTATCATAAACCTATTATTTCATATATAAAAAATAATGATAACTTTCAAATTCCCATTTCTAATGAATAATATAAATATAACATATCATTTTTTGTAAAGTATATAGACAACAAATATAATTGAATTGTAATTAAATATTTATTTTTCGATACGTACGTCAAAAAGTTTTACTTCAATCGCGCGTAAAGGTTACACGTACACTCTTTTTTTTTATTACACGTTATCTTCAACAACTCAATTTTTTAAGGAACGGAACCCGACTCTCATGTTGCACTTGAAAACTCAGCTTTAATTTGAATTTTTCGACCCTGCCTTAATAATGAATATCCACAAATACTCAATACTCAATATCCACAAATACAACCCCGTTCTAATATATCTTTTGTAGAATTTAAATTATTTTAATATACGTTATCTTCCAAAACATAATTGTTTTAAAGAAAGAAGCCCGACGCTCATGTTGTCACCAGAAAGCTCAGCTTTAATTTGATTCTACCGACCCCGTCTTGATACCCTTGCTTCTTTTTCAGACAAAGTTAATAAAAATGAAAATATGGAAAACTTTTTCTTTCACCTAATCCACTTTCCTTCAGCGTTATAACCTTAATTCACTTTCCTCCAGTTTACATATTTTCTTATTGTACCTATAGAAATTTTAAAATAAATCTTAAATCGATTTACAAAAAAGAGTTTTCATTTATAATCCAACAAAAAAATATATATTTTAGGTTAATAATTTTTCGTTTTTACGTACATAATCAAGTTCTTTTATTTGTGTTTTAATTCATTATACAGACCACATTTAAAATCTTTAATTTCAATAATTTCAAAATATTTGTTATCTTTAAACAAAAAATGCAAGTCTCGTACAAGCATTTATTTTTGTAACCATTCCAGGCCTTTTTTTCTCGATAAATATTGACCTAATTTATTTTGTACGTTTGGGAATTCGATAAAACCTATTGATCATATTATCATTAGGATCTGCGAACAGAAAAATAATTCAACTCGAACATGGATAGCTGCTAAAGTGGTTGTCGAGAATTATGAATTCCCAGGGAAATTTCCGGAAAAAGAATATAATTGTGTACGTGGCTTCCTGTTAAATGAAATGTAATTAGATTTGATCCTGATAAAGTAGTCAGAATTATATAAAGTATTAATTTTATTTTCACACACGCACATTGATCCTATTAAGTTACTAGTTAATAGTTAATTAACGAAGCTTTATCTGAAGAAGTCGTTTCTGATATTTAAACAGAGAGGCTTCGACAAAAACTTAAATTTTATCAAATATACTAATTTTGAATTTTAAGTTTTGCGCTACAGTGAAAATTTACATATTCAGCTATTACTTACGTACTGTAAGTATTTAGTCGCGTCAACGCTCGCGGAAATGGGTACAAAGTTCGGAATTTTGTGCCACAGGTCGGATCGGGATGCGGTTTTCTGCATTCTCTTCCAAAACGATTATGTAAAAATGTGCCTGAGAAGATTTTCCCCGGAGACCGAAAATTGGCCCGCTGCAGGCCAAAGTGCACGCGAAAAATGCATTATCTGGGAGGCCTTTTGGAAGATTTTCAAATTTGATAAATAAGGGTCAGAACTCGCCCGGATCGGGTACTCGGGGGTTTTCGAGGCCGCTGATCACGAATATAATGTTCAAATTGACCTTCGAACACCTGGTGCACCAGAACCTGACCCAAAACGTCATCTCCGGGAGTTTTCCTGACACAATCAAAGAAGGTCAACCAAAAATAATTTCGGGGGGTTTTTTGGCCCGCTGAATCCAAATCTGGCATCGGCGAGCACCCCACTGGCACCTGGTGCACAGAAACCCGGGCTAGAACGTCGTCTTCGAGAGTTTTCTTGACAAGACTGCCAAAACCCACCCGAAAATCATAAGAGGGCAGTTCTGTGGGGCGGTGGTCCCGAATTTCACGCCGAAAACAACTCCCGGAACACCTGGTGCACCAGAACCTCACCCTAAACGTCATCTCCGGGACTTTTCCTGACACAATCAAAGAAGGTCAACCAAAAATAATTTCTAGGGGTTTTTTGGCCCGATGAATCCAAATCTGGCATCGGCGAGCACCTCACTGGCACCTGGTGCACAGAAACCCGGGCTAGAACGTCGTCTTCGAGAGTTTTCTTGACAAGACTGCCAAAACCCACCCGAAAATCATAAGAGGGCAGTTCTGTGGGGCGGTGGTCCCGAATTTCACGCCGAAACAACTCCCGGAACACCTGGTGCACCAGAATCTCACCCTAAACGTCATCTCCGGGAGTTTTCCTGACACAATCAAAGAAGGTCAACCAAAAATAATTTCTAGGGGTTTTTTGGCCCGCTGAATCCAAATCTGGCATCGGCGAGCACCCCACTGGCACCTGGTGCACAGAAACCCGGGCTAGAACGTCGTCTTCGAGAGTTTTCTTGACAAGACTGCCAAAACCCACCCGAAAATCATAAGAGGGCGGTTGTGTGGGGCGGTGGTTCCGAATTTCACGTCCAAATCAACCTTCTCGACCCCTGCCACGCTGGGATTTTTATCTTTACATCTTGTGGAATTATTGATTCTACTTACACAATGCGAGGAGTAGAGAAATTGATGTAAAGTAAATAAAGAAGTCAATATATATACAATTTCGGATTAAAAACTGTTTATTCAATTCAGATCAAATTCAACCCAACTTAAACTTTCTCTCTACGCTTCGTTAGAAAGTGAAAGGCCCGCTTGGCATGCTTTGGAGATCTTAGGGGGAGGGGGTGGTAATTCTTCTCGTTGTTCCTGCAGCACTGGAACAACTCTTTCGAGGGCCCTACGCCAGAGTTACACATTAATAAATGTGTCAAATTATGAGACGGTTTTTGGTGAGTTTGTTGGGGTCGTGTCTGTACAACACTCGGAGATGACGTTCTAGCCCGGGTTTCTGTGCACCAGGTGCCAATGGGGTGCTCACCGGTGCCAGATTTGGATTTAGCGGGCCAAAAAACCCCTAGAAATTATTTTTGGTTGACCTTCTTTGATTGTGTCAGGAAAACTCCCGGAGATGACGTTTAGGGTGAGGTTCTGGTGCACCAGGTGTTCCAGGAGTTGTTTCGGCGTGAAATTCGGGACCACCGCCCCACAGAACTGCCCTCTTATGATTTTCGGGTGGGTTTTGGCAGTCTTGTCAATAAAACTCTCGAAGACGACGTTCTAGCCCGGGTTTCTGTGCACCAGGTGCCAGTGAGGTGCTCGCCGATGCCAGATTTGGATTAAGCGGGCCAAACAACCCCTAGAAATTATTTTTGGTTGACCTTCTTTGATTGTGTCAGGAAAACTCCCGGAGATGACGTTTAGGGTGAGGTTCTGGTGCACCAGGTGTTCCGGGAGTTGTTTCGGCGTGAAATTCGGGACCACCGCCCCACAGAACTGCCCTCTTATGATTTTCGGGTGGGTTTTGGCAGTCTTGTCAATAAAACTCTCGAAGACGACGTTCTAGCCCGGGTTTCTGTGCACCAGGTGCCAGTGAAGTGCTCGCCGATGCCAGATTTGGATTAAGCGGGCCAAAAAACCCCTAGAAATTATTTTTGGTTGACCTTCTTTGATTGTGTCAGGAAAAGTCCCGGAGATGACGTTTAGGGTGAGGTTCTGGTGCACCAGGTGTTCCGGGAGTTGTTTTCGGCGTGAAATTCGGGACCACCGCCCCACAGAACTGCCCTCTTATGATTTTCGGGTGGGTTTTGGCAGTCTTGTCAAGAAAACTCTCGAAGACGACGTTCTAGCCCGGGTTTCTGTGCACCAGGTGCCAGTGGGGTGCTCGCCGATGCCAGATTTGGATTCAGCGGACCAAAAAACCCCCCGAAATTATTTTTGGTTGACCTTCTTTGATTGTGTCAGGAAAACTCCCGGAGATGACGTTTTGGGTCAGGTTCTGGTGCACCAGGTGTTCGAAGGTCAATTTGAACATTATATTCGTGATCAGCGGCCTCGAAAACCCCCGAGTACCCGATCCGGGCGAGTTCTGACCCTTATTTATCAAATTTGAAAATCTTCCAAAAGGCCTCCCAGATAATGCATTTTTCGCGTGCACTTTGGCCTGCAGCGGGCCAATTTTCGGTCTCCGGGGAAAATCTTCTCAGGCACATTTTTACATGATCGTTTTGGAAGAGAATGCAGAAAACCGCATCCCGATCCGACCTGTGGCACAAAATTCCGAGGTTTTCGCGGGCGTTGACGCGACTAATTCTATAAGTACGTGATTTGTTTATTGGATAACCAAGGACAGCAAAAATAATTATCTCTTTGTATGAAACAAAATTACAGGATTTAGGAGAAATTGTTCATCGTAATGATCGTAATGATAATTATCTGTTATGTTTGTCGATCTATTCCAAATGAGGTTATAACCCAGGAACATAAAAAAAATTATTCTCAAATAATATTTTAGAAGCGAGTTAGTTCCAGATTAGTGAGATGGGGTTCTGACCTGACTGCGATTCTGTGGAAAAATCTATATTCAGTTAAAAAACAAATAGTGTTGTAAAAATTGTTAAAATTTTATTTTAAAATTATTGCAAGTGACACATACAAGTTGTTTTTTTTTGTTCTAAAAAAATGGAGTTACCTAAGTATCGTTAGAAATGCATTACTTCTAACTCTATCAGATGTTATGGTATACCGAATGGACAGGCAAATATGTAATCATTCTATTTTTAGTTACTTTCTATAATTTCGTTGTATGTAAACTTCAAAAAGCTTATTCAATTAAATGCAAATTCTTATTTCAATATTATTTGTGGTATGGTTTATATTTGAGTGGTCTTTATTATTGTATATATAATATAATTTATTATATTATTTTACAGATTCGATCACGCAAAAATGAATTGCTGCTAATGATAAAAAAATTGACGATGTGAATCATCTCAAAAACATTCATGATTAAAAAATTTATATCTATGTAGTGTAAAAATATTAATGACAATAATTATAGGAATATGAATAATAATTGTAAAACCTTATTTTTGTTAGTTTGACTTGTACTGTATAATAGAAATAATATTAGTTTTGTTTGTATTGCAAAAAATATTACTGATAGTATCGTTTTTTAATATTTTAATGGGCCCTTGTCCCTAGAAGGCTCATAAGTCAGCTTTCTAATGATTTAATATTATCTTTAGGATATTTACTTTGAATATCAGATCATAAAAATGTTATCCTTATGATATCTTCTTGCCGAACGGGTGGTCACAACGAACATGCTTTCGTGTTTCTACAGAGACAACTCAATATAATGTTTTCACAGACGAATATTTTAACCCTTGGCTAGGCGCGCTGGCGTATTCCGTACGCCAGTGGCATAAAATATCTAACAATTTTGCAACCGTGCAACTTATAAAATTAGCAGCTTATCTATCCTTTCTTCGACATTTGTTTTAGTCAACAATAACACAGCAAAGGTGTTTCTTCCATTAAATTGTCCAGTTTTATTATTTTATCTCTAAGTTGTCATCGATTTGGCGTCCTGCGTACGCCGCGCGCTTAACCCTTGGCTAGGCGCACTTATATTTTGACAGGGTTCGGCGCATGGCGCATAGAGTACGCCAGGTTAGATATGTACGAAATAACAAAGTTATGTCACCAAAATAAGTTTTATATTATTTAGTTAAGCTTATAAAACAAGTAAATAAAATAAATTATTTCAAAAAACCATAATATCAAAAAAATAAGAGAGGAATCAGTATTAATCAAAATAGCTACTTGTTCATTATTTTGACAGGCATTACATTCAATTAAAGTTCTACTATGCTTTTTACATAAAAAATTGCAGCACTGTCTCGACCATCTCTTCCTCTACTGTAAAAATCTTTCTTTTTCGAAATGTACATGTTTGTAAATTCAACAATTTGGTCCATCATATCAATGTCAATAATTTTTGTAAATGCATTTAAAATATCCGGAAAATGTTTCTTTTTGGACCAGGAAAGTTTTTTACAAGTAGATTTTTTTTGGACTTTAGCGAATTTGCTCCTTAGAGGTTTCTTAGCCAAATGAAATTTTTCCAATAATTGTCTTTTATTTTTTGTTCTTTTATATATTTTTTTATAAAATATTCTGTATCAGTACTTTCTTGCCACACTTCATTCACGTTGCCTTCAATATCATCTACACTTATTTCAAAATTACTATGGCAGTGATCCTCTTCTATTTACTCAAATTCAGATCCTGAAGATTCGCCTTCAACTGCTACATTTTTTTCCGTTTCATCCAGCATCCTATAAATTCCTTCACTGCTCATTTCAGCAATACTTAGTTTTTGTGAAACCTAAAAAAGGTATAATTCTGTTACTTATAACTAAAAAAATCACGTTAATTATAGATATAACATAAAATACGATAACTCTGCAATAATAGTAAAATATTATACTAAAATAATATACTTACACATTTAAACAAAGCCAGTCAAACTCAGTATAATAAATATCTTCCAAGGAGAGAAATTAAAAATATTTAGGTATAACATTTGACCAAAAACTAAATCGAAAAGAACACCATAAAAATGTATTAATAGAATGTATTTTAAGACTAAATGCATTGAAATTAATAAGTAATAGAAACTGGGGATCAAATATAGAAACAATGCTATCTGTATATAGAAAATTGATAGGATCCAACCAATACTTATCAGCAAATAAATACCTATTGAAGTCCCTACAGACAATTCACGTCTCGTAGGTACTATGCATTTATTGCAACTCTAATTGACAGTTTATACAGCGATGCTGGCAAGCCGTCTCTTTTCGCTAAAAGGACTTATTTTCAATAAACCAAATGCAAATCATAATTAACCTCGAGTAACAAAACCTTTTATTATACAATAAGGATGACACAAGCGGACTTCCACTAACAGTAGAAAATCCACCAAGTTAAACACTTGAAAATATTGTGACATGTAAAAGAGATTTCAAACTTTCGAAAATTAAAATCCCGTAATCAACAGAGCGTAAGGATTTTTTTTTAAAACTGATAATTAAGAATTCATCCGCCAAAAATTGATGGGTGAAAGTGGTAGAAAGAGCCCAGAACAGGGCCGCTCTAGCCCACTAGAAATTGAAATCAGGCGCTCAAAAATCATACTAATTTTCTAAGCTTTTACCAATTTGGATAATTTTTTGTTAAATCGACATCTCTTGAGTGAAAAAAAAAATATTGAATTTTAAGTAGTTTTATGATAAATTTGTCGGTCTTTTAACACGTAGAAAATTACTTTTTGTAAAATTAGCCTAATTTATCACATGTACCTGTTCCTTGAATTGTTTACATAAATACAAATCCATTAAACGAGGAAAAATGACGTTTCTGTGATTACAGTATTTTTTTAATAAAAATAATATTTTTAAATAAGTAACCAACATTTTTTTTAAACTGGCCAGAAATTAATACTTTCCGGTTTATTTTTAGGTCAGAAAATCTTATTTTGTCGGACAAGGCCAGAAAATAAAAATGAGTCCGGTAAAAGAAAAGAATGAAAAACCGAAATCTTTCTTTTTAAATGATAAAACTTTAAGCAAAACTATACATAAAATAACAAAATCACTCGCAAAATCTTTTTTTTTTATCCATGCAATATGTTTTTCTTATAAAATTTGATAAACGGGTATGGAAAATCGATATCAATTTGATACAAAAATATGTGACCTGTATCTTTATTCCGAGAAACTATTCATTTTTAACTGATCCACTAGTAGCGCCTATGCTTATAGCTTGTCATTACGCATATTTTGTTGGATTTGCGAAAAAGACAAGAATGGTATATCACTAATACATTCATATACTGTGGATCTTGTTTTATCTTGCGTATAGCTAGTCTGATATCTCTCCGATTATCATCCAATCACTTTATCGGTAGCTGCTGTATTAGCTTGGTGAAGTGCGTCTAAATTATATAAAAAAGGCAATCCAGTATCTCTTTCCTGTTTCCTAAGTAAATCAATTCCTTAGCTTGGATACTTTGTTAATGCTCTTTGTAGTCTCGCTGCCTGTGGTAAATCCTCCGTTTGTTCACAGTCCATTCCGTTCTCTGTTTTGTGTCCAACAACTTTCTTGTATTCCTTAAGGTGGAACTTGTATAAGTTTCAATCCTCAAGGAGTTTTGAACTACTTGCCTTGTTAAAAACTCTTCTCGACATCTTTTTTAGGCATTTTAATTGCAGGCACCACGAAGGGTAGGGTTGCCATTAGTATTAGTCAGCCTTAGGGGAAAGACTTTTTACAAACCTTAATAATTGTGTTTTTTACTGTTGTTGTATACCGTTCCAGATCAGTATTGTTGTTGTGTGTGGTGACCGAAAAGCATAAACTGCTCTGTCAGTCTTTCTATGGTCATGCTATAGAGTTGAGAGCAGAGCACCTAGGTCTATTTTAAATGCTAGCCGACGGTGATCTGACATTGATATTTCGTCAGACGCCTGTCAATATCAGATTTGTTTTGATATTTTAGTTTTACACAACTTTATGGACTACGAGAGTTTACAAAGGTAAGAGGTTATTCCCTATTATCTAATCATGAAGTGACTTACCTCTGATATTTTTATCCTTACTGCGCCCCAGTGGACATGATGCCCGTTGGAATCACAGCCTATTATAAGCTCCAATTTCTGGTGCTGGCTCTACTCCACCAGTTCCTCCAACTCCCTACTAGGTGGTGGTGTGGCTGCATCAGAGAAGAGGTAGACTGATACTAGGACTTTGGAATTTGTTGGTTCGTCGCAACTAGCACATTTTGTGTTCTTGGATATAATGCAATTGTGTCAAGGTGGCGGCTAATGGATGCCGTGGCCACTCTGCTGTGCTGGACGTTCCAATAAATAAATGGAGTCGTGTATTTTTTTATGTTTTATTTTATTTTTCGGTAAGGAAGGCCGTTTCTAAGAAACGATCAATCTGCATCTTTTCAGATGCCTCCTCGGGTACCTCGTCTGCAGGGCTGTCGACCACCGCACTTCTTGGCTCGACAACACTGCTGGTCTACTCCTGACCTCCCTTCTTGGCATCTTTGGCCTTTACCCTGATGGCCAATGAGCTGAACGCATAGCTCAACGTCATCGACTTCCGTTTGAGGGTAGCCAAGTCTTCGTCCGCAACTCCAACGACGAAGAAATGTCCCCTCGATTCTGTTTTGGCCTCGTACTGGGATAAGCACCATCTCTATATCTACAGGTACGGATTTTTGTCCGCTTAGCAGACGCAATACGACCTTCTGCTCCTCGATTAACTCAGTTGATCTACTTAGGATATGCTTTTGTCAGCTTCGGTGGCAGTCTACTCGCACCACCTCAAGTGATGCGTCCGCCCAGGGTCAAATGCCAACAACAATACTAGTTAGTGATGCGAACGTCACGTCTCCATCGAAGTTAGCTCTGACGAAACTTTGGTGGCTTGGTTTTACTGAAAGAGACCACCAAAATTATTTTGTTCAGCTCTCCTTGCAGCATCTCTTGGACAAGAACATCCCATTTGGCAAAAACTTTGCCGTAGGTGTTGCTCTTGTCTATTATTGCTACTAGTAGGTGACTGGTGGCAACCTCTTTGTAGCTTTTTGGCTAAACAGCATCGGAAGAGGAGGCGCCTGACCTGTTCCTTTTTTTTTGTTTTACCTTCAGGTATGTTGTGTTCTTTGCCGCTTTTATAGGAAAAACTAGCAGCACTACCTGAAGATTGAGCTTCTAAAGGTCCAGAAGCCATTCGCGCTACGGGGTTTCCCCCAGCTGCGCAGGCATTTATCCTTCTCTTTAGTTCAGTACCACAGGTTTTTCTGGTTGGGGCGGACATTTCTGTCTAGCCTTAGTCGTGTTTTTTATATTTTTATTACCGATTTCCAAGTTGGTCCCACGAATAGCAAAAGAAAGGAAGGTAACCACCTGACAGAGTCGTGTATGTCAGGGGAAGACTAAATACAATAAGTTGCCCCATGTTGCCACACGACCACATTCAAATCAGAGGCCTTTCAGCCCTCGGCACGTAACCTTACACATTTCGCAAAAGATTTTGGGGATTTTTAGGTCCCCTCACCCTACTTATGACCGTCACTGATCAAGCTGTCCTCACCACCTCCTATCCGCCACCTGGAGACGCACCTGGTAGGTAGCTTAACTTATTTCACTTATGGATTGTTTTTATTTATTTATTATCCGTCATCAAATCTAAAAAAAAATTTATAAAATATTCTTTAAATATAATTTTACCATAAATAAATGAACATTGTACTTATAATAAACAAATATTTTCATCGTTGCAGATAGATATTAAAAAAATACGTATTATATTATTATATATGATCTGCTTACCAAGTTGTATACATTATAATATTTTGTTACGATATTTTGATAATGTGGTTTATATTTCAGTTTTATATCTACGTCTATGGAAGAAAACGATCCCATTTTATTTTAAAAAGTCATTTATTTTGATGACGGATTGATGATTGGTCTCGTTGAAGGTTTTAATGAAGACAAAAGTAGGACATAAAAGTTAATAGAGTGTGATATTGGCTTTTATCCTGAAAGTAGTCACGTATGAAGTGACAAAAATAATAATCTCACCGTTCCACATTCCATTGATTTCACATTGTTGTGAATTTTATAGCAACTCTAAATTTTGATAGTCATCGACATCTACTAGGGACAAAATTGAGACAGTGATTTGTCTAAGGATTTATCTTACGATGTTGTTTTCTTCTAATTCTATAGAAAAAATATATATCACAGACAATAATACCTATATGTGCTGTAGATTATTTTTATCTTAAAAAAATCTGGTAAGCATCGTTCATCTCTATATTCCCACAAATATTTCCCAGCAGTTTAACCCGCAAAAGAAATACATTTCATTTTTCAAGATTTGGGTGTATCTCAAACATAAATATTGTATTTTTAATCTAGAAAATACTCCGTAGCGCAGTTCTTTCAGATGCTCACTCGCTTTACATTAAAAACCCTTAGATATGGATTTATGTGGATACAAAAAAGCTTTAATTATTAAAACAACTTCTACTAAATATTGCAAGAATCGATGGTTTGGCAATGTTTGTCATATATAACATATATGTTACGTAAAAACCACCTTCTTTACAAAAAATATATATATTTGTTGGATATAGACAGGTAAATATTCGCTAATAATCATAAATGTGTTGCATAATACAAAAACTTAAAAATAAAATTTATAAGTCATTATTTATATAAAAATTTAAAGTTAAAGTAGAGATGAATAAAAAAATATATCTTAGAAATTTGACACATACAGTGCTTCGCCATAAAACAACAAGTTCGACAAATATAAATCAATAGTATATCATGAAAATAACATTTTAATAATCTGACATCCAAAGTAATTATCCTAAAAATAACGAAAAGTTCTCTCGGGGGATCCTGTAACCCCTAGAGAGCGCGTCCCTAATAGGTCGGATAGGGGAATGTCACCCACCAGCCTCTGGCTGGCGGATAGGTAAGAAATAAAATACTACCCACGGACCAAAAGGTAGGGCGGACGAAGCTCTAAAGCTGTAAAAAAAGCAAATCGTTTAGGAGAAGGAATCTCCAAAATCAAGCCCTGGTCTTCCATGTCGGGGGTTGAGGCATCGGGTTAACTCCCCGTTACTCGGAAAAATATCAAATTGTTAAAAAACCTAGTGAAACGCCTCGGAATGGATTGATTATAAGACGACGACACATGCTACGGAAAAGGATTACGAATATTGGAAAATGGAACATACAAGAGTATAAACAAAAAATAAATGTAGTATTACACGAAATAAGCAGACTCAACATAGACATCGCAGTGATCACAGAAACAAAACAAAAGGTTTAAGAATCAGAAAATATCGGAGAATATGATTACGGGGTACCAAGGGAGAAGAGAGCCCAACAAGGAGTAGGTATACTTACACGCAAGAAACTAAGAAAATTCATAACTACCTGGGAAGCCGTCAGCAAAAGACTCACAAAAATAAATCTAACTATCAGAGAAAAAAGGATAACAATTATTGGAGTATATATGCAGTAAATGATAATGCACTGGTGAAAAGCTACATTCAGAAATTGCAAATTTTGACAGAGCACCAGAAATTATAATATCGGGGGACCTAAACAGTAGAACAGTTAAAAAACAGCACAACAGAGTCATAAGCCAATATGGTGAAGAAACTATAAATGACAATGGTACTATACTAATAGCAGCGGCAGCGGAAATAGATAAATTAACAGAGTGGAAATATAACCTAAACAGCTTGGAACCAGAAAGCGTGCGGGATTTATATAGGAGTAGAACTAAAAAAATAGAAAGCAAACAGTTTATCAGCAATGAGGAACACTATCACCATATAAAAACATGCCTTCAGGAAGCAGCAACAGAGGCCCTCGGACTTCAAATAAAAAACTACAGAAAAACTCCGTATTGGTGGGTCGAAGATATAAACCAAGAGATAAAAAATAAAAGAGAGGCGTATCAAAAATGTCTGAACACAAAGACCGATGCTGATAAGGTAGAATACAAGAGAAGTCAAGTTAAAAGATAAAAATGATATGCCAAAATAAGAATGAGGCGTGGCAGCAAAAGTGTAATAGGATTAACACATCTTTAGGAGGTCGGAGAAGTAAAGAAAGTTGGCTAGTATTAAAATCGCTATGACAGGAAAGGAAAAGAGATATAATATCAGCAATTAAACTGGATTAATGGGACGGTATTTTGAAAAACTCCTAAATGAGGACAGAGACGAACTTTTAGATAAAAGTCATACCTACAATATAGCAAAAGAAGTAGAAGAAGTATATAAAAATGTAAAGAACAACAAAGCATCAGGCCTAGGAAACATACTGGCTGAGCTAATAAAATATGGCACAAAAAAATTATATGACAACTGACAACCTAGCGAAACTCTTTCAAAGATACATTAACGGAACAGAAATTCCAGAAGAATGGAAAACATTATTTATATCCACCATGCATAAAAAAGGCACACGGGACGAATGTGAAAACTACAGAGGCACCGCTGTAATGAACTCGATTACCCGAATATACGAAAAAAAAATAAAAACTAGAATAGAAAATGAATACTAAAATATAGAAGCTGAAGAACAGGCAGGATTCAGGGCAGGGAGATCAACGGTCGACCATCTATTTTGCATTACTCAGATTATTGAGAAGAAACTGACCGTCAACCAGAAGGTGCATCTGTTGTACGTGGGCTTGAGCGTACGATAGCATACCGCAAAACTTAAACATTAGAGAAAACCAACATAAGCGCAAATTTAATTCATTTTAAAAATATATATTACGATAGCATACCGCAAAACTTAAACATTAGAGAAAACCAACATAAGCGCAAATTTAATTCATTTTAAAAATATATATTAAATAAAAAAGAATACTGAATTATGAAAAAAATACCAATAACCTCAAACCACGCTAGTGGCCGTCACTCAGCTGGAGAACAACTGATTCTGATCGTGCAACGCTACCACCTTGTCGACTTATGTAAAATGTTTTTTTTTCTATTTTCTATTGTTCGTAAATAAAACAAAGCCATTATATTATACTTGAGTGGAAAGTTGTATATTTTTTATTAGGAATAAATATTTCAATTTGTGAACATTGCATGTCCAACCACCACTGAAACTATGACGAAAAATAATGACGTCAGTCTCAAATAATTCGGATTTCGACTATAATCGTTATTGCTTGAATAAATTTAGATAATGCAGCTAAAAATATGAAGTATTTCTAGTCTAAAATATTGCAGATAATTTTTAAATACTAACTATAAAATTACTATTAGACTCTTTTAAATTATTTTTTCTTTCTGAGCTATAAAAGAATATGTAACTAATTTTTCAATTTCGTTTGTTTCACAAAAAACAGACATTTTAAATAAAATCACTAAAATTGAATCGATTATTAAAAGCTCCCAAAGATATTTTTTTTGATGTAGATTCTGAAATTCACAAAGGTGATTAATTTTAGTTTTCCAAAATTTCCATAGAACCGAATGCCCAATTGAATAATGTTTTTGTCACATTCGAATTACCAATTGTAGAAAACAAATAAAAGTTTTCGTTTGTATTCCTGTTCATAATTTCCGAATAGCTGTATTCAATTAAACTTTTCACTCGTTCGGCTATATCCTAATTGTTTGTGTGTTATTCATTTTCATGTTGCTCAAATGGAAATAATGTTTGTGTTATCATATTGTTTTGCGGCCTATGCTCTATTACCCCTCTAAAAGTTTTACTTTTTAACTACAAATATACTAACTGCAGATTTGTTTGCGTGTTTATTTAATGAAATACATAGATTATTGACGAGCCACTGATTTTATTGTGAGTAGATAACAGAAATATGATAATCGTCTATACCTTATTTAAAAACTAGGAGGAGCGATTTGAATTTAAGTTGGCAACACTCGCGTTTGTTTATTGGTTAATTTGGAGGCAAGTTTACACTATAAAAATTTGCCACTTACATTTATCAAGTAATTTGTGACATTTATAGGTTATGTTTTCAAAGTGTGAAATATTTATAATGGTGACTTTTGTTAATTGATTTCTTTTTTTAATATAATTATTGTAAGTTTACTTTGTGACCATCTTAGACCATATATAAAGTGTCCATAAACATTTATTTTTAATTTTATTTAAATGAAAGAAACTTTGCCGCCTTGTAAATTTTCTAGTAACTTATTTGGCTGTAAGTCTGGCTTTTCAAATCACTCCTCCTAGTTTTTAAATGAAGTATAGGTGTTTATTCATGTTTTTAACAATTATGATAAGCTTCTTTATATTTTTGTGTTCAATGAATTTCAACGTTAGCTAGAAGACAGGTAATAAACAATGTGGCGATTTTCAAGACAAAGGAATGCAACTTGCCTTAAAAAACTACCTACGTAAAACTTGATATACCTAAACTTGGTATAAAAATCTTTTCTTTAAATATTATTAATCTTTTTTCCTCATGCATATACCTAATCATTGTAATGATGAAAGTAAAACTAAAGATTGAGAAGACATTAAACAGTGGTTCCAATGTTTAAAGGCAAACTTTCATTTTATCGAAATAACGTTTCGAAACTAATTTGGTAAAAGACGACGTTTATATATCCTGTAGCCTGTAGCGTCTCTAGCAGCTTCAGTCACAGAAGAATTAGTAATTAGTCGGGGGCTACAAACAATCCCATCTAGGTTTGTAAAAACCACACCACCTTGAAGCACTTTAACAAAAAATATTATTAAAATTTTAATTAAAAAATAAATAGTAACTTGTCTCAATTTATTCCTTAATTAATAGTGAACAATTAAGTAATGGCTTTTTCATCGTATCTTAATTAGTTTATAAGGTAGGTATAATATTATTATTATTATTAAACATAAGTAAGGGCAGAGGCAAAGCCTATTATGCCCAGGTAGTACAAAAATTCAACATGGAAAACAATAAATGACTTATCAAAAAAAAAAAAATTACAATAGGTGTTGAAACTTAAAAGTAACAACAAACTAAAGTAAAAACAAACTAAAACAATTTACATAACAGAAAAGTTAGTGTCTCATAGAATTTAGGTATGCGTCTAGCCTATTTTTAAAAATGTTGATAGAAGGAGCAGACACAACATCAGCAGGGAGCGAATTCCACTGGTCGAATATTCTGTTCGTAAAGAAAAATTGTCTCGTGGTTGTGGAAAATCGTTCCCTGGATAGCTTTAAGCCATGACCTCTTAACCTTGGGTCACTATTGAGCTGAAACAGGTTCCTCATGTCGATGGAAAACTTGTTGTTCAAAATTCTGTAGCACTGTATAAGGTCCCCTCTTTTTCTTTTGTCCTCTAGTGATGGAAGTGCGAGAACAGACAATCTTTCTTCATTAGGGAGGTTGGACAGCTGTGGACACCATTTTGTGAAGCCTCTTTGTACATTCTCGAGTGTCTTGATATCTTTGATATAGTGTGGAGGCCAGCATATTGTGTTGTACTCTAGTAGCGGCCTAACAAATGTTTTATATATCTGGCCAAAAAGTTTAGGATTGGGTGATTGAAAAGATCTTCGAAAGAGATATGATACAGAGTTGGCTTTTTTAGAAATGTTGGATATATGTTCTGACCAGTCCAATCTGTTGTTGATAGTTATTCCCAAATCAATCTGACTGTTAACGGATTTTAAAACTACGCCATTTAAACTATACCTACTGATAGTAGGGATTTGATTTGCTAATATGTAAGACAGTGCATTTTTCAGGGTTTAAAGGAATTAACCATTGAGAGCACCACTCGCTGATTTTAAGTAAGTCAGAACATAATATATTGTATTGCGTAAGTGGGTTTCCAAAAAATTTAGAGTCATCGGCAGAAATAGCGTGCTGAGATAATAAGGTGGAGGGAAAATCAGAAGTATAAATCAGGTACAGAATTGGTCCAAGGACAAAACCTTGCGGGACACCGGACAAAACTGCAAAGTTCTCAGAAGTTGATTTGCCCACACGTACACAGAAATGTCTATTGGTAAGAAAAGCTTCGATCCATGATAACAACTGTCCTCTAATTCCGCGATTATCTAGTTTCAGAAGAAGCCTGTTTTTTGGAACTCAGTCAAATGCCTTGGAAAAATCAAGGTAAATGACATCCACTGGTTGATTGTCGTCTAAAGAATTGGCTCAAGAGTTTAAACAGGTTATTAAATTGGTTTGTGCAGACCTTCCAGGCAGAAAACCATGCTGTGTTGACGGTACTATGTTATTATGTAAGATAAAATCTATAAGGTTATTAGATATGATTCGCTCCATTACTGTGGCGCAAATTGAGACAAGGCTAATTGGCCGGTAATTGTTGGGATTCAACTTGTCACCCTTTTTCAAAAATTGGGGTAATCAATGCTGAAAGCCAATTATCAGGTAGTTTACCTGATTGGAAGGAACATTGCATGATGACAGATAAGGGTTCAGCAAGATAAGAAGCACAATTTTTCAATAATTTTGAGGTTATGGAGTCAGCCCCTGGAGACTTGTTGTTGGGGAGGCTTTGTAGCACATCTAAAATTTTTGAAGGTGAAAATTCTGGAGGGTTTATGAATATACTTAATCTCGAAGTAGTGAGGGTTGGTAGTATACCAGGTGGTTCGTTAACGAAGGATGTCTGAAACGTTTGGCCCAATATGTTTGCTGTCTCCTTTTCACTTGAACTTAGTAGTCCGTCTTGTCGCCTAACTAACGGTGTTGTAACTTTCATTGACTTCTGGGATCTTGTATATTTATAAACGGATTTATCTCCCTTGAACAGCAAAGAGTTTTCGTAGTTGCTTCTTTTGTTCCTTATTTCCATAGAGAGACGATTAGAAAAATCTCTGTGTCGCTCGAAGTCATCGGGGTTACCAGTTAGTGTAAATTTACGCCACAGATTGCGTTTTACTTTGGCCTTTTGTATGATGTCACCATCTATATATGGTTTGCATCTATTTGAACGTAGAATGCGAGTAGAAGTGCATGTCTCTGTAAGTTCATTGATTGTAGTCTGAAAGTTGTGCCACATGTCGTTAACATCTCCGGTGATTTTCCCAAGATAGATTGGCTAAGAGTTTATTAAGCTTATTATAGTCCACAGTTCTTTGAATAACCAGATCATTCTTACACGGTTTTTCAGAGAAAAATTGAACGTTGAACTGTACGACAGCATGGTCCGATTTGCCAATGGGTGATGTGTTGTCAAGATCTGATATAAGATTACTTTTATTAGTTAAAACCAGGTCGAGTAAACTAGGCAGCTGATTGGTTCTAAATCTGGTAGGTTTCGTAACTAGTTGTTGTAAATTGGATTCAATAATCATGTCTCCAAAAAGAGATGCGGAATTTTGAAGATCGGAGTAAGTGAGAGAATTCCAGTTAATAGTTGGAAAGTTAAAGTCGATAAAAAAATATGAATATTAGTTTCATCATTATCATCACTGCCGTTCAATCCCAGTGGATTATGGCAATGCCGAGGCATATCGTAATCCGATTTTCCAGGTGGATTATTCATGTTTAGTCTATTTCTTTATAGGTCTGCATGTGTTTTTGAGGCGTTGATTATCTTTTTCCAATCTTTTCTGTTTTTGCATTTCGTCTTTCAGTCTTTTATTTTTATTACTTTTACGTCTTTCTCTATCTGGTTCAGCCATCTTAACCTGGGTCTTCCTCTTCTTCTTGGTCCTAGCGGTGTCCAGTTCGTGATTTTTTTATCATGTCTGTAGGTGTTCTTCTCGTTATGGCCTGCCCATTCTAGTCGCCCTGCTTTTATGTATCTTGCTATGTTCTCTCCTCCCATTTCTTGTTCAACTTCTTTGTTAGTTTTCATTCTTATTTCCTCATTACTTGTTATTTTTGGTCCTAATATTGATCTCATTATTTTTTTTTCCACTATTCTTAGATCTTCTTCATCTTTTTTTTGTTGGTGTCCTTTATTCGATACATTATGCAGCAATTATTAAGTAAAAAAGAATATCTATCTTGTCACACTTAAACTACATCCTTATACTTCTTAAAGTCTTTTAAAATTATGAGTAATTTAAAAAACTGTTTATTTTATTGTGGTTTGTTTAGTTCATTTAGAGAAAACCAATAATAATTTGCTGCAGTAAAAAACTTCGATACAAATACGTACTGATACCAAAAGTTCCTTATTTAGTCTGCTATATTTGATTTTTTTACTTTCTTATTAAGGATAATAACTATTTTTGAAAATTATAAAATTCCTCTATAAAATAAAAAAATACTTCCGCACTGGTGTAGTTTTTTCTTTTATGCAAGAAATTTTAAAGAAAATTCCCAGTTTACGGATATGCATTTCAGATCTTTCAATTCATATCACGAATACAGACAGACTGTGCTCTTGCATACATATGGTAGCAAACTTTCTGGCCGTATTATCTTCTACAAATCTACTCATCCATGGAAGGCGATCAATTTTGGGTCTATTTTTATTTTAGATTTTCTTATAATTTCTCGTAGGTCTATTTTTTCCGGTTTACAGCTCAAGAAAAAACGAAAAATTTTAAAAATTAACCAAGAATATTGTAAGTTAATTTGTTTAGGTATTGAAAAATATGTTTTTATAATTCACGTTCACAAAGTTTCTATTTCGACACTAAAAACAGTATCGAAATAGATTCATTGTAACACTGTTTTTGGTAACTTTTTGTTTTACACAATTGGTTGCACTGCACTGATTTTCAACGAAAGAGTTCAGGTAGTAAATCAAAAAGTATGTTGTAGTAAATTATTAACTACATTATCAGCGTTATTGCTAAATTCGGAATATTTTATACAAATTTGACAAACATTCTAATTTAAAATCATTAAAACTGACAAGTGTCAAAACTGTCAAGATTGCCAACATAAATAAATATTTCGAAAAACTCTCATTTTATTTTTTCTTATACTTTTAAAAGTTCATTATAAAAAATAGTATGTAACACTCGAATTACAATGACGGTTTGTAGTACTCGTTCTTTGCGAAACTCACCGCTTCGCGGTTCGTTTCACAAACTGAACTCGTACTACGAAACCTCTGTCACCAAATAAATAAATTGGTTTCAACTAAAATATTAAAACAATATATTAAATAAGTACAAACAACTTAACAAATAACTAAATTTAGATAGATACTAGATGAGCTGGTATACTTCGTACCGCCTCACAATCTTATGATTTTTTTTTTTCGTTTTTTACTTTTTTTCGTAATTTCTATGTTTTTTTTTCTTTTGTTTTTGACGATTTAATCATATTTTCTCATTTGTGTCCAGGTTTTTCATATGTTTTTTCTTTAAATGTTGTAATTTTTCCCATGTTTTCACTGTTTTTAGTTGTGTTTTTTTATTTTCACTTGTTTCTAATGTTGGTGATGTTTTATTGTTTCTTTGATTCCTCCCTTGATTGCAATAACAAAAATACAATTTTACAATTTTGGATTAATTTATGAAACTGATACTTTTTAACAAATCAACATCAGTAATAATTATTTTTTTCTACAAACGTCACTAAAAGTGGAATTTTTAACGCGTGCTGTCAGTGTCTAAAATGTCTTTTTACGACACTGGTGTTAAATGTAATTTACTTTTAGCACTGCTAAGAAAAGCTTGTAATACCTGCTTATATCCTGATGGTTATTTATATTCATCATCGCTTTCAACATAGAATAATTGGACCAAAGCGTCGATAATTTCCATATTTTAGACATTTCTTCAAAGTAAGCGAGCAGCACTTTTTCACTGGTTTCCCTACCTCTAACATTTTTTTAATCACACCACTTCAGAAAACGATCGTATGAAAACTCATACTGTCGCTTTGACTTATTAGGCAATAATTCAAAGGTAGCTTTATTAGCAGCTTCTTCAATTTCCACCGGGAGAAATTCATTTTCTTGATCACTTTCCATCATCGAATAAGAATTTATAACATTTGTTTGACGCAAGCTGTCAAAAACAAATTAACAATCGATTTTTTCTTTGTCCTAGCAACGTATTTCGTAGGTAAGTTAGATGAAATTAGATACATTTTATCAATTTATTTATTAAAAATAATAATAAGCGTTAATTTGGACTATTACTAGCGTTCGTAAAAAAAATATTGTATGATATACGTGTTAAAAGGGATTTTATTTTGTTCGAAGGGATGAGGCACTCCGCCTACGGCGTCGTGCCTCAAACTTCCCTTCTCACAAAATAAAATCTCACTTTTAGCACTTATATCATAAATAACTATTAAAACCACAACTAGTTAATACAAATATTGCACGGTGATTACTACCTTGCCTTTGACATCAAGAATGATTCTTGGTACGACGGCATCCGTCCCTATGGGTGCCGGTCCCTACAGTGGGTTCAATACCAACCGTGCGAAAGCGTACCACGGTCATTAATACTACCTTCTCGCATGGCTCCTGTTATAGTATAACTAGACCCACTTGGATAGGAATTATTTTTACGATTTTGCCAGGGGAAAATCAAAAGAACGTCATTATATGAACGAACCTAGTAAAATATCTATTTAATGTTGCTTTTAACTTCCCGACTCACACCTGTACGCCTATGAAGAGAATTCTGGGAAATTCGAAAAGAGCGTTACTCACGCCTATTCAAGTGGTTTTGGATAAACTATACGAAAAGCCATGCTGATCTTTGGATTTGGTTTAATTTTCAGCCGTCGCTTGTTTTACTTTAGGCCATCACACGACAGCACCGTATGTTAGCATGGGTCTTATGATCCGTGTAGATCCAAAGGGTGACCTTGAGGGATAATCCCCAGGTCTCTCCTATAATTCGGTGGCACTGATCATTAGATAAAAATGCTTTTTTAACTCTACTTTCTATGTGTGAGTGTCACGTCAGTTTGCTGTCAAGGATAACATCTAAGTATTTTAGTTCTGTAGCAAAGCTTAATTTAAAGTTGAGAAGACGAGGTGTGTTTAAGCCTCTAGGTTTTTTTTCTTCGTGAAGAGAATCATTTCTGTCTTTTTGGGGTTAATAGACAGCGATTGCTCTTTACATCATATCTCTAAAGTTTAGAGAGCCACTTGCATTCTGCCGCATAGGGTGCTTTCAAACTTTCCTGTTGGCAGAATTACAATGTCATCTGCGAAGGCTACTGTAAAACACTTATATTTCCAATCTAAATAACTTATTTATCTAAAAATTAAATATTAAATGTATGTATATAACGAAACTTTCAACCTAGATCATTCTGGAGACTGAGTTAAGCCTTCCGGACTTTTCATATTTCGAATTTGTTTGGATCGGACTACAGGAACTCTGTTGACAAGAAACTGTCGCTTCATCCCACTGTATTTATTCGTTTAGTTCGTTACAATATTTAATTCCAGTGATCTCTATTTAACTTTGTTTTAACTACACTAAATGTACGTAAACCAATCAGATAAGCAATATCAATCTCTATTAATTGGAAGTTAAATGACCGCCGCTGCCTTTGTTTTTGGGCCAAACATTTCAAGAAGGGATTATTCAAACACAGGCAAACTCTCAGCGAGTACGTATTAATAGTCTTGAATGTGTTTGAATTGAAATCATAATTTTCGGGATTAAGGCGCTCGATTGTGTGTGAAAGGATTT
This sequence comes from Altica lythri, assembly GCA_964028335.1. Lineage (NCBI taxonomy): Eukaryota > Metazoa > Arthropoda > Insecta > Coleoptera > Chrysomelidae > Altica > Altica lythri. Next base: position 48,868,318 of record OZ034805.1, on the reverse strand, counting down.
CCGCTAGGAAAGCCGACGATACGCCAGTTCTAAACCGACGCCGACGTCTGGACCTTGTTGGTTTGCCAGCAGAATCTGTGATTTGTAGCTTTTACCTTGAAATAATTACAATAGTACTATGATTTAGGTTTATGCGCTGAAACTCAAAGTTATTAAAAAAAAAAGAGTGTGCGTGTAACCTTTACGCGCGATTGAAGTAAAACTTGTTGACGTACGTATCGGAAAATAAATATTTAATTACAATTCAGTTATATTTATTGTCTATATACCTTACAAAAAATGAGATGTCATATTTATATTGTTCATTAAAAATAGGAATTTGAAAGTTATCATTATTTTTTATATATGACATAATAGGTTTATGATAACTAAAATGTGAAACATAGATTTTACTCTCTAAATACCAATAATGTATTTGAAACCGTTTGAAAATTTTGAAAATTTCATAAATTAATTTTGAAAATTTAAGCTCCTCCCATAGCTGAAATCACACCGTTACTTCCATCAGAATCTTCCGTTAGAATCTAATGTTAGAGTTACCCCTAGTCGCGCGCCTAAAGAAGTTTTGCTTCAATAATAGGTAAACAATATTAAAAATATACACACATTACGTTTAGAATGTGTGATTTTGTAGCTGTATCTACCTTATTGTAATACAACACAACACAAGAGCCTTCGATAGTTAGATAACCATTTCATTTTGTAGCATATTATAGCATATTCCATTAAATTTAAAATCCTGAGTTGAGTTTGTTTTCTTCAGTTCTACGAAGGATCTGTTATTGCTGGTAAAAGATCAGCCATCCTGACTAGTGGTTTTATGGCCTTTATGGCTACCTAACCAAACCTAAAATAAGTATAAGCAAGTGTTAAAACATTTCGAATATTATTATTTTATGAACAAAAACGTGCAACATGCTTCTTTACTTAACGTAAAGCTTCCCTATAAATAATTATTTACTATCATAATATGTATGTATGTATATAAACTTACTTAATCAAATCATAATGAATGTCGCTGTCTCGTCTTTTTTTCATTTTCATTTTTCTTCAAATCTTTCTGGCGCTTATTGGTACGTGTCACCGGACATGGTGCGCTGACTGGTGGTCACATTATAAACTAGCGCTAGGGTGACAGCTGGTAGTTATCCATACATAAAAATAAGGCAAATTTGTATGCTGTTAAATTTTGTTTATTTATATTTCGTCTATTAATAATAAAAAAAGTGTACATCAGTGAAAATTAACATTTAACTATGGCCTCAGATTTATTAAATAATTGTGGAGCTAGATTTCCTAGAAAACAAACAAAAGTAGAAAATACTGTTGTGTTTATCGATGTTCAAGTAATGCAGCCCAAAATTCAGACGTTCGTTTTCATCATTTTCCAAAACCTGATCGGTTTTTTGTTAAAAGAAAAACAATGAAAAAGGTAAACTATATTCAGCGTCATTAAAATTTACACTTACCTAGTACCATATAATAACACCGCTGTGATGTGTTTACATCTTTCACTAAGTCCAGCTGTACAGCTACAGTTTGATGAAACAATTTGACCATTTTTTTGTATAACTGTTTTTATTTCATGGGGTTTATCACGATAAGCTGATGATTGTATACAATACGACAAAATATCGTATTGATCATTGTTTTGATTTTCCAACCCATTATAGATTAAATGTCCTGCATTAATTATTTTCTCTCCTTCTACAAAATTTCGAGACTAAGGAATAGCCTCAATAAAGTCAAGAACGTAATTTAATGATTTAAATCACAGCTGTCATCCTAGCAGTAGTTATATTTTTAACCACCAGAGCGAGTAGCGCCAAGTGACACTTACCAATAATATTAACGATTCAACGTTTATTTATATCTAGCAGGCTATCTTTTTATTTATTCACGTTGGTATTGGTTTTTGTCATGTTGGCGTTTGAAAGTCACCAAGTCACTGCAAATCACAAACTGACAAGCTTGACAACAAATATCATAAATATAATGGTTAAATGCATTAAAAAAATTAATATGCCGAAAAAAAATGTGTAGAGACAAAAAAATGAATACAAAGATGTTTAGAAAAGACCAGAAAGTTTCAGAAGAGGGATTTATAAAAGATCTCTTAGGTTTTTAATGTAAGTACTAATTGTGTTTGTTTACAAGATTATTCCAATATTTTCATCAGCAAATAGTTCCAAACATTTTTAATTTCATTAATAGTTGTATATGAAGTTATTTGTTACATTAAATACACTTTTACATTCTTATTACATTCAAATTACTTATAATTTATTAAGCATACCTAACCTCACATTTCTTCTGTCAGTCATTATTTTAACAATGATCCATAATGATAATTAAAATGTAATTTGATAGGACATGGACGAATCGATATTTCATTCATTAATCTAAATATCATTTAAATTTTTATTTCATACATTTTTTAAATATTTCGTGTTTTTTTTAGGTTAGTGTTAAATATAAACGAAAAATCTTAAAAAAAGATTTAGTCAATGGTAAAGAAGCGGCAAATAAAAGTAAGAAAGATAAAGCAGATACATTTAAGAACTTCATTTAAAAAAAATTGCAGCGGCAGATTTGGACGTCCAATTATAAAAACGAATATTTTACTTCAAACGAACTTATTTATACAAAATTAATGATATATAAACTTAAAAACGTGAACTGGCGACAAATTTTAAGTGAGCGAAGACAGCAAAATCTCTTTCCTTCAGAAATTTATGAAATTAAAAAAGCGCAATGAAATCATCAGATTCGTGTACATAGACGTGGATATAAAAAAATGGTACTCTAACGCGTCGATGGAAACAGTAATCTGATTTAAAAAGTAATCCATTGCATGTGTAATCCGAAGAAAAGCGATTTAAAATTTTACTCGCAGGAGCAAATGGTGGGTCAATAGAGGGATGTGATTTGTTATTAGACTCTTCAAATACTGACATTGACTATCACAAAACCATAAATGGTGATATTTTCAAAAACTGGATTGTTAATTAACTTATTCCTGCTCTATTTAATTTTCCAGAGAAATGTGTAGTAAACATGGATAATGCTTCATTTCATTCTGTACAACAAAACAGACCACCTACATTTTCAGCAACAAAATAGATATTACAGAGATGGTTAAGCAGCAATAACATCGAATTTAATAAAAAATGAAAAAAAAAGAGTGTGCGTGTAACCTATACGCGCGATTGAAGTAAAACTTGTTGACGTACGTATCGGAAAATAAATATTTAATTACAATTCAATCATATTTATTGCCTATATACTTTACAAAAAAATGAGATGTTATATTTATATTATTCATTAGAAATAGGAATTTGAAAGTTATCATTATTTTTTTTTATATATGAAATAATAGGTTTATGATAACTAAAATGTGAAACATAGATTTTACTCTCTAAATACCATTAATGTATTTGAAACCGTTTGAAAATTTCATAAATAAATTTCGAAAATTTAAGCTCCTCCCATAGCTGAAATTACACAGTTACTTCCATCGGAATCTTCCGTTAGAATCTAACGTTAGAGTAACCCCTAGTCGCAACTAAAGAAGTGTTGCTTCAATAATAGGTAAACAATATTAAAAATATACACACCTTACGTTTAGAATGTGTGATTTTGTAGCTGTATCTACCTTATTGTAATACATCACAACACAAGAGCCTTCGATAGTTAGATAACCATTTCATTTTGTATCATTTTATAGCATATTCCATAAAATTTAAAATCCTTAGTTAAGTTTGTTTCCTTCACGTCTACGAAGGATCCTGACTAGTGGTTTTATGGCCTTTATGGCTACCTAACCAAACCTAAAATACCTAAGTATAAGAAAGTGTTAAAATATTTCGAATATTATTATTTTATGAACAAAAACGTGCAACATGCTTCTTTACTCAACGTAAAGATTCCGTATAAACAATTATTTACTATCATAATATGTATGTATATAAACTTACTTAATCAAATCATAATGAATGTGGCTGTCTCGTCATTTTTTAATTTTTGTCATTTTTCTTCAAATCTTTCTGGCGCTTATAATATGCCCTTTGACGTTCACAATTTCTTTTTCTTTTTAGCTCTTTAAGTCTATAAAACGACAATAGCTAGGTATAAATAATAAGGTATAAATAGTGTAATTACACACCAAAAATAAAATGTATGCATATAGATTATAGGTACTCACTATTTTCATTCAATATTTTTTCATCACTTTCTTCATTAATAAATCCACTTTGTTTATTCATATTTAATACAAACACTTTATACACAAAAAACTACTAGCAATGTATTTTGGTTGACAAGATAACAAGCTGTCCATTCACAGATTCACAGATTTAATTTTATTTAATATAGTAGGCAGAATCGCATGAGCGCCGCCAGGATTATTTTCATCTACACACTATTATGATCTAATATATATAGAATGTAGAATAATTTGGACAGCAACCTCGACGCCTTTAGTTTTTATTCAAACAATAATTTAATAAAAAAATTAAAAAATATATAATTTTCTGGTAAATTCAGGTATTTTTTTCCATAGCAGGGGGGTGCAAGCGCACCCTCTTGCACCCTGCTGCCGGCGCCCATGAAAAATCGTGTCAGGTATTTTGTAATTAGGTTTTGTTTCCGGTTTCTGTTATTAGAATGACGTCACGTCCGTTAGAATAACTTTTTTACTCCTAGTCTCGCTAAAGAAGTTTTACTTCAAAAAGACAATTATACTTACGTACACAATACAGAAGCAACGATAAGACATATGTAGTAGATAAAATATTAAACTAACATAGACATGATTTACTTCGATTACCTCTATTTTGCATTTTTATATTCGGACAAAACTTGGACAGAAGCTTAAAGACAATGTGTACAACAGACATGTAAAAAAAAAATTGTAGACACAGAAGAAACTATTTTGACGGATTGGACTTATTACATGAAAATCTGTTCACTTGACAACATTTTACCTTTGATACTGGAGGTGAATTGAAAATACATGACGAATAGATGAACGTGACAATAGTTTTAACCAAATCTGTTACTCCAATTTTTGTTGTTTATATGTTTTTTTTAATGTTGTATGTTTAATTTTTTTTTACTTTGCTTATTTTACCATTAGTGTATCTGCTTTTCTGCTGAATTAATGCACTCCTGTTCGGCATGACAGTCAGAATGATATCAGAATGTTATCAAAAAAATGATAACTTTTGGAACTCAGAGAAAAGTTATCTTTTTGGTATCATTTTAAAGATAACTTTTAGAGGCATCGCTATGATATTAAAATGATAACTTTTTGATGTCCCGTTCGGCATGACAGTCAGAATGATATCATGTTACCTATCAAAAAAATGATAACTTTTGTAAGTCAGAGAAAAGTTATCTTATGATATTATTTTAAAGATAACTTTTAGAGGTATCGCTATGACATTAAAATGATAACTTTTTGATGTGTCTAATCTACTGTGTTCCTCAACTAGAAAGAAAAAGAAGAACTTTATACCACCTGGTTTTTATAACCTGAAAATATTAAACGTTTGTTGTGCATTCTCTAACACACCGTATTAACATGGTATAAACATAAACATTTGTGTATCCTTGAATAAATAATACAGCCAAACATGACTTATCAAAAAGTAAAAAAAAATGCTTGTGCCAATTTATAACGTCTGAATTAAATACTTCTTCGGATGCATCTAGTAGTAGGTAAAAAACATGTGAAACTAATAATGAAATTAATTCGTGGTTTGTGGGAAGTAATCAAGATAAAATGGATAATAATGTAAACTATGATAGTGATAGTGGTAGTGAAGAAAGTAATAGTGAAATTGGTGATAGTGAAACTTGTGACAATTTTCGTATACAAGACTTACCGATCAATAATCGTTTTAGCTGGTGCCAACAAAAGTTTAGCAACAAAACCATCTCAGTGGATTACTGTTTATAATATTACACGAGATGCAGTGTATAAACTTCTTAAAATATTAAAAACATTGAGTCAAGAAGAAGTTAACAATCTACCTTTGGATTCTAGAATATTGCTAAGTACAACAGATGCACCTATAAATATTCGTAAAGTTCCTCCAGGTAAATATTTTCATTATAGTTTACAAACAGTTTTGGTTGATTAATTTAGATTTGTTGATTTTCGTACTCTTTTAAATTTTATCGTAATCAATGTTTACATAGATGTGTTGCCAATTGCAAAAAGCTCTACCAGCTAACTCTAATCATAATGTGAATTTTTAGATTCTATCACGCAAAAATGGAGTGCTGCAGATATGAAAAAGTTAGAAGCAGTAATTAAACCATGGTTGCAGCATGCCGGCGACCGTCTAAGAAACAATAATGTATTGCTTATAATAATTTATGTTTATAATAAAAAATAACTGAAAATATCTCAATTCTTATTGTAATGAACCACATGTTTCTCACATAAAATTGATAACATTATGGTATCCAAAAAATGTTATCTTTTTGATATCTCCTCAATGATATATAAAAGATGCCCCTAAATGGCTCATAAGACATCTTTCTGATAACTTAATGTTAACTTTAAGATAATTATTTCGGATGTCAGATCATAAAAATGTTATTATTAAGAGGTCTCTATGATATCTTTTTGCCGGACGGGCTGTAGCTATTGAACACATATTAAACGGATTTCCATTATTTGAAGCATAACATTTTGTGGAAATATTTATCTTTGTTCTACTTATCAAAATAGCTGAAACCAATTGGTATGTCATAATCCCGCACTACCTGGAAAGCTCCACGAAAAATTATTCTTCAATATATATCTGCTGTAATACTTATCGACAAAATGAAATATTTTGTATTTTCTCATTTATAGCTGGTCCAATTTAAATGTTTGTTGTAAAACTTATTTTATAATACCGTTAAATAGACATAGAAAATTTGTTCCTAATTGCAAATGAAGACTTTTTTGTAAATGTTTTTATTGTTTGCTTTTATTTAATTAAGTACTATTATTTTGTAAATGCATTCATTATATCTAAATATATATTTTTAAATTGACGATTTTCGTTTTTTGTCAAAGTACTAATTTGTAATGATTTGATTTCGCTGAAATGGAGTACACAATTGTTATTTTATTTATTGTCACTAACACTATGATTTTATTGAGGACGTGACAACAGCGCATTTACAACTGAGAATAAGATTAAATATAAAGTGCGAAACTCATCACCCTAACAAGGCCTACTTTAATAAAAATAAGCTTTGAATGATGTATATGCCCTTTGACGTTCACAATTTCTTTTTCTTTTTAGCTCTTTAATTCTATAAAACGAAAATAGCTAGGTATAAATAATAGGTATAAATAATTAAGTATAAATAGTGTAATTACACACCAAAAATAAAATTTATGCATATAGAGTACCTACTCACTCATTTTCATTCAATATTTTTTCATCACTTTCTTCATTAATAAATCAACTTTGTTTATTCATGTTTTAAACAAACACTTTATACACAAATTTAAACTATTTATCACCAATGTATTTTGGTTGACAAGATGACAAGCTGTCAATTAAATACAATTACAGATTTAATTTTATTTAATATAGTAGGCAGAATCGTGTTAGGTATTTTGTATCAGGTTTTGTTTCCGGTACGCGGTACATTAGAATGACGTCACCTCCGTTAGAATTACTGAGTTACCCCTAGTGCCGCTAAAGAAGTTTTACTTCAAAAAGTTCTTGTTTTAAAAAGTACAGTAAAACTGTTCTTTAATGTAAAAAATTGAGTTTAAAGTTAGGAGTTTAAAACTTATCATTTAGTTGCAATTTGACAATTAATAAGAGTTCTTGTAAATTTTACGTCTTAAGCATTCAAACTTTTGTTTAAAAGTCTTTAAATCGTTATTAGATATCTAGTTATTCATTATTACTTTTAAAAACTCCATTAATTCTGTTAATAATTTTCAGACTTATTGATTTATTTTAAAGGATATCGTTCATTACTTGATTTTAAAACAAACAAAGAGACGGCTCAACATTGATAGTACGGGAAATTTTAATATGGCTTCGAAAAACAGCTTAAAAATGGTTCATAAGTGGTCAAGTGATTACAAAAATTATTTAGTTTTTAAGTTCTAAAAATTGTCTGAAATCACCAACCCGCAGTGAACAAGCATGATAATTAAATGCTCATTCCTTCTCCTTGTGAGAAGAGGCCTTTGCCCATACAGTGGTTAAGTATTATGGTTTTATGCTATTATTAACTAACTTAACTGCAGAGCTTATTCTGTTGATTAATGAGCTGTTTCCTGGAATATCTTCCACATTGATGAATGGACCACAGCCCTACTCTACTAGTAGAGTAGGGCTGTGACCGGACCTTAACAAAAATTTTATGGGATCACACGGACACACTATTTTTTTGAATGCAAAAAGAATTTTTCGAATCGGATTATACTTAAATATCGGAGATATGCCGTACTTAATATACTTTAGGAAAAATATGATCGAATTGGGAACCTTCTCCTTTTTTGAAGTCGGTTAAAAACACAGATGTTTCTTTTTTATAATATTAGTTTAGATATTATAGATAATATGTATTTCTACGTACAACATCGATAAATGAATTTAACATACAGAATTCGTGGCTAACATATACCTAATTATTTAATACGGTATATAAAAAACATCTTGTAAGTAATATACGCTTTAATTTTATACATTCTCGTTTCTGAATTCAAGTATATAAAGTAAAATTACCTTATAATGTTCTTTTTAAATGTTGCTTTAGGCATTCGGATAATTTGATCCTGGTTTAAGACCTTCCATTGACCCGCCACATATTTTTAAAGGAAATTGGCTGTTTCCATACTGAAATCAGACCCACGCAAAAAAAGTAATTATAAGGTATTTATTCACTACAGGTCATGTCAGAGAAAATATAATAATAATATTATATATTTACTCTGGGCCATATAAAACAGTCCAATTTTCTTAAACTCAAATAATCTGCTCTAGAACTTAAATGACAAACAAACTCTTACGTCGTCTAAAGCAAAGTGAATACTTTTTTTAACTGAATTTAGTTATTTATGTGTGCCAAATAGCCTCTCTAGAGTTTTTAAATTATTAAATAAGTAATTTAATGAGTAAAAAGTATTATTAGTATTTGTTACATTACATAAACAAAAAGTTGTTATTAACATCGGTTAAAGAGTTTTCAAGAAAATCAAAATCAGATGCCTAGTTGCTTCAAATTGTTTTAAGAAATAAAAATTTTCTTTCTGGCTTTTTAGTACACTTTTGTTATAAAGGCGGTTCCATTTTTTTTAAGTTTTTATTTTATCCTTTTAAGTTACTACTTGGCTTTATCAGATGTGGGAGCAAATTCAAAACCTTCCGAATACCGTGCAAGAGGCACTGAGTTCAATCCTCAACAATCCCGACATCTACCAATGTGACTTTTTGGAGACAAGAGTAGATTCTCTAAGACCTAAAGACACCATGCACGTACGGTGAAGGAAAACAACGTGATGAAACATGGACTTAATTGTCAGAAATCACCAACCCGCAGTGAGCTAGCGTTTTGATTGAATGCTCATTCCTTCCCCTTGTGAGAAGAGGCCTTTGGCTTTAGAGTGGGACAGTAACGCGCTAGTTTTTATGTTTTTATATTATACATCATTATTAACATATTAACTTAACTGCAGAGCTTATTCTGGTATGTTTTGTGGTATTTCCTGGAATATCGTGATGACTAGACCTTAACCAAATTTCTATAGGACCACACGAACACTTAACTCTTTTGAATGCAAAAAGATTATAAATACCGGAGATATTCGGTAACATACATAAAAAAAATATAATCGAATTAAGAAGTAGGTTAAAAAAACAAGATTGGAATTAAAAATATATTGAAATGGATCCTTCTTCCGGAACACCCTTCTTCAATAAAATTCTCGGTCGTGGATTCAAGATTTCCAAATTGATTGTCCTAAAATAAATTACAAAAAAAATATAAATATAAAAATTTATTTTCTTCCTCTTCTTTCTACTCCACTTCCTTTTTCTGTTCTTCAACCCTTTCTCTATACCTTCAAATTTCTGATTTCTTCCTATTCGCTGCTTCTTTCTGCTCCAATACTTTCTATTTATTCTTGCCTTTTATCTCCTCCTACCACTTTCCAGCCCTGACCTCACTGCTTTTCTGTACCTGCTATCTTATTTGGTTTTTCAATAATTTTCTTATTTTTTTTCTTATTTATAAACTCCTTTTATTATATTTTTCTTCTATTCTTTTTATTTCAATTTAAATCTCGTTATATCTTACTATTTTAATCAAATTCTATGTATTTTTGTTAACTTTTTATTTTCAATGACTTTTTAAATTACAATTCTCTTGACATTCTAATCAATAATAATCCTCACAACAACAAAACATCCTAGAATCTAAACAAAAACAATCCAAATACAAAAATACTTAATCTAGACAACCAATTTAAAAATAATGGATCACGTTCCAACATTTCATTGAAGGAACATGCACCCATGAAGAAAAATCCATATCAATATGTATATAATGTTAAATCATACGTCAGTCAGTTAGCGAGTTTTCCCATTCAAAGTTAATATTATGCTTATTTTTAATGTTATTTACCTACTTTCCAGCTCTAATTTTTAAATGGATATCAAAAGACTAAAAGTTATAAAAGAACGAATTAAATGTATTTAATTATTTAGTAATAAAAATACAAGTAAAAAGAACTTTAACGATTTTTTTTATTAAAGTTGGTTAAAAATACATAACAAAATACTTACAAAGGTATTTATTTTTAATATTATGTAGCAAATAGGCACATATTAAAAAAACTGTTTTTAATGTAGTTAAATTTACTGATTATTTGTCCTCATTTCTCATTTGGAGATAATAAAAACTCAGGGTAGGTATGAAAAATTCATTTGCGAGCTTACACTACAATGAAACAAAGTTAGAACAACAGCAGCGTTCAGCGTTTCTTCTAAGTAATGAATAATGAATATTTTTTATCTTTTATGCGCTACATAGCGGTTTTATTAAAAAGTTCCTTCCCTCTAGTTTTATAGCCTCATATTTTAGAATTTTGCGCTGTTATCGGGATCACAAAAGTAGTCTTTAGCGTTACAATTTTGTTAATCATTTTTTATTCTCATAGTTTTGTTCAGAAATTAAGCTGGTGTAAATTTTGCGAATAGTAATTTGTTATTACACTTCAATTTTACGCGGATTATTTATAGCTTAATTTCATTTCATTCTTTAAAACAGTCCTATGAAAACGATTTTTCCTACAATATTTGAAATTAACAATACCTTTCTTCTAAAATTTTAGAAATTATACAACGAAGAATACAGTAAATGACATTTTTTCAATTTCTCCTTAATGTAATCCATTTTTTTCCTTAGTTTTTCTAAGATTGTACTACTGCTGATTCCAAAGGATGGTTCTGGTCCCAGGTATGGGGTTTCAGCTCCTTTTTTTGCCAGCTTGTCTGCTGTTTCATTTCCTTCTATTCCTACGTGTCCTGGAACCCATAGGACGGTAACAGTGTTATTCTGTCCTAGTTCATTTATTTGCCTAGGCATTCCCAGACCATCTTTGAACTGATTGTTCAGAGCTTTGATGGCTGCTTGACTATCTGACATGATTACAATCTTCTGTCTAAGATAGTTCCTTTCAATGTTAAATTCTATACATCTTTCGATGGCACGAGTTTCCGCTTGAAAGATGCTTGGGTACGTACCCAAGCTTTCTGAGTATTTGGTTCTAGGTCCAAACACCCCTGCTTCTGTTCCTTTATCTGTCTTGGAGCCGTCCGTATACCATTTTATGACTTAGCCCCAATATGGTGTTTTTGTCCCATTCAGATTTGCTTCCCAGTTTAGTGGTAAATTTTCTTACAAAGTTAAATTTCTTTGGCATGTCATCTTGGGGCATTTCCCAAGTTTGATCAAGTTGGAGTGATCGAGGTTTTTCCTTGATTATTCCTTCTTTGATCATTCTATATATTGTTTTCTTCCTAGTATTTTCTACTTGAATATGCAGTGGCGAGAGATTTAGTATAACTTTCATTGCAGCAGTGGGACATGTTCTCATTGCTCCAGTGATACATGCACAGGCTAGTCTCTGAATCTTTGAGAGGTTTGTCCTCGTAGTGATCAGATTAGCTTTCGTGCCCCAAGCTACTGCCCCGTATGTGATGATAGGTCTCACTATTGCTGTGTAAATCCATCGCAATCCGTCTTTGGGTTACAGCCCCAATTTTCCCAGCAATGTTTCTGCACACCATTAGGGCTTTTGTAGCTTTGTGTATTATTTCGTTTTCGCGTTTATTCCAGAGTATATTATTATCTACGATTAGCCCTAGATATTTGACCTCTGTCTTTCACTCAACGGTATTTCCACCTATTTTTATGGTTTTTAGTTGTAAAGGCTACTAACGTGGTCTGGGTGGAGTTGATAACTTAACAGGATAAAATATATATTTTTTAAATTGAACTGCCACCTTCCAAAAAGAAAAATGCATTAAAAAGCCCGAAATAAAATCTTTATTACTTAAAAAAATTGGAAGCATCTGATTTCGATTTTTTTGAAGTCGGCTTCAATGGCAAATTACCCTCTTTTTTAATATTAGCTATTAAATCTAGATTTCGAATGTTAGAAACTCAAATATTTTACAAAGATATAAACCATTGGAGCAGGCTTCAAGCAAATTAAAATCAGAAGCCTAGTTGCTTCCAATTTTTTTATAAAAGAAAAGTTTTTATTTCTGCCTTTTTAGTGCATTTTCTTTCTTTTTTTTAACCGGTTCAAATTAAAAAAAAAACGTTATATTGAATTAATATGTCCTAGCTATATTTAATGGAGACTATAAAACCTTAATTGTAATAGTTACTTTGCCAAAAAACTCACAATCTTAATAACATTAATAAGTTAACATCCCTTGTAATTTTTTAGCTGTTGTCATCTGCAAAAGTCACCCTCCGTGTCCCATTTGTTCCCTCTGGTTTACCGGGAGTCAGGAGCCACGTGATGGCCCTCTTTTATTACCCCTAATCCATCTTCTAGGGGTTTAAATGAGGCGTGTGAGGTCTACACGACGATTTGTGCCCGCGAGAAACTGCAATCTCCAACAAATTTTTCCGACGGCTGTTCTTTTAAAAACTGGTCGAGAGTTATTTTGCGTGCGTGGGTCTTTTTTGAAAGTAGGTATTTTAAATAAATATTAATCTCAGATTTTTGTACATTTCTGTTATTGATTTGTTCCTTAGAATATGAATGAAATTTCATTATAATTAAGTTCCTACCAATTAAATTCCTGTTCAAAAACTTAAATTTAAAAACACTACTGAAACTTCAAAAACTTTTTGAAAGGGTAGAAAAATTTAATTTTTTCTTTTCGTTTGCAGCTTCGTGTCAAGCAGAAATCCTAACCTCGTATTATATTAATAAAGTTTAGCAAGTTGTCCAATTTCCAACAACTTCTCAATATTGTTATATAAGTTTGAATTTACGGTACAGATGTCAGGGGTGTCGATAACTCTAAAGAAATAGGGATGTTCCTGTCACAAAACGTAAAGTGTTGTTAGATTCAAATATTTAAAATATTCTAAAATTCACAATGCATATGTTCTCCCTAAGTCTATGTAGGTATGTCTTGTTAAACCGACAATTGGCGTTATTGTTTTTCTTTATACCTATCTATTTGCAATGATATCCTTAAGTTATTGTCGAAGGCGAGGAACGATTTGATTATTTTTGTTAACAAACCTATAACGGTAATGAAGGACCTGATACAATAAACATATAAATTAAAAAGCTCAAATAGATTATATCAGCTCTTTATCTATTAATAAACATTTAATTGATTGTATTTTCAGATTCCTTAATGTAGAGAATTTGAAACAAAATTTTGTTACTTCTGGGAAAATATGTACGATTTTATTAAGACACCATGCATAGAATGGAGTTCTTGAGCGATGAAGGTCATTTCTAAGAAAAGTCTTTTGTGCATGTTAAGCAAGAGTGCAACGTTTAGGCCAGATATCCGTTCTTTAATGGGTCTGCGAGATTATCCAATGCATTTTAAGGGGCGATCCAGTCAAAGGATGCTATAGACAGCTTGGGAGATGGTCTTTGAGTTTGGAATAGATGTTATTGATTTTCAGTGCGGCTCTGTTGGTACGTTAACAAAAGAACTCTGTCTAGCCTGGGAGTAAGCTCTTTAATAAAAGGTAGTGAGGCCTAGAACAAGTTAGAATCATTGTCAACAGCAACAACAACTTCAACGGTAACCCGGGGTTGTATCGAGGTATTGTATTGTTGTAAAGTGGGGAGAGCGTAGTCTGTGGTTGGAGTATTGAAAAAAATCTTTATTATTATGGGGGGAGGATAAAAGTCGTCTAGGAAAAGGTTGTAAAGAATTTTAAGGTTTTTTTTTGGTGGAACGAATGCTCGGAAAATGGAAATGCCAAGATTTCATCTGTTTCACTAAGTTGCTGGTTTTCATTGAAAATTTATGGTAGGCGTGGTAATTAATATAACGACCAGAGCTAGTCTCCCTTCTATACCAATCGATATAAGAATCAAATTGTCTTGACTTCTTATCCCTTTGGTAACAAGGAACGAAATGGCACCACTTTGATCCTCTCTTTCCAAAGTGAACTGTAGGTTATTATCATAAGAGTTATTATTATTAATATTATATAAATATAATATTTAACACTTATGCATTTAGTAACTATTTTTCAACACACTGATTATATAGTTACATATTGGTTCCATTGGCGATGCTTCTTTATATAGTTAATACAAAATGTAAATTAAACGTGTTGCTGTTGAACAATCCCGTGTTTTCTTAAATCATCTTTAAAATTTCCTGTTGATTCCTACATCACATTTTAAATTACCAATGAGAAGACCTCGTTGCTCCCATTTTCGGGTAAGTATAAGAAGCTTCGCTTTTTTTGGAATTCACCGACTTCTACCACCATTTTTAAAATTTGTCTAGTTTAACCTTTTTGATATACTTAATTGGACGTCAATGACGCAAACCGTTTTTGTATTGAATTAAGTTCTCTTGGGCTTCTCGTCCGCTTTTTCTGTGTTCGACTAACTAAATTCATCGGCAGCTGTCAAACGCTGATTGTAACGTCACGAGCCATTTCCGTACCATAAAAAAGGTCTAAAATATTATTTCAAAATTAAAACAGTTAAAATTTGTTAACAAAAATTTTAAATTAAAGATTGAAATAATAAGTACGGCTACTAATACAACATATATTCATAGACGAAAGTATTTTCTAATGAACGTTTTTCTTAAAGGGAATGTGGTTCTAAGATAATATTATGGAGGGTAGAGGTAAGGAGAACGATCTTAAATGGGAAATGATTAAAAATGTGTCCACTTTTTAGAGGTACATAACACTTCTCAAACTTGCCACTACAATGGCGCTAAAGTAGATGTAGGGTACAGAATGAATGTAGCAGTTTTTGACAAATTGATTGAAATGTCGTATGATTTCGTAATATAAGTGCTATAAAAAAACGCGGTAATGAATTTTTAAATACTTATTCACTTATTGCTGGAAAATAATCATTATTAAAATTTCATTTTATATACTTTATTATTATCTTATGTATGTGTCATAATAAAGCGGAAATGTGTCTTTCCTTGTTTATTTTTCTATCCTACTCTAAGAAATTATGGCGCTTTTTTTAAAATTTACCCTACTACGATCGTAGCGCCACCCTTATTTACCACATTTTGACGGACATATTCAATACACGGAGACAGTTCTCCTTACCTCTACCCTCCATAGATAATATGAAGAAGTTACTTTTATTTTTTGTGTCTAAGAAAAAAAGCATTTTTTGTGATCATTACTTTTAAATTGTTACAACAAACTTAAATTATATTAAAAAAATATTAGGTATAATAGCAGTAATAAAAGAATTGATCCAAAAATGGAACAAAGGTCCTGTAAAGTGCGGAATATGACATTATATTACAAGAAACGAAAGTCGATCATCTCTGCCGTTGGATGAATTTTATAACACATAAGTGAACTAGCTTATAAAGAGTATTTTTTTTATTTACAGTAAAATATGAAGTTGTCACCTTATTGGTAGTCATATCACAGAACATTTTAGTTTTCTTACAATACTTTCTGTCGGACCATTAGCTGACTTTTTCTTTTTAATAGCCTGCAAGAACGTTAGAGAAATTCTTTTAGAACAGGTCATTAACCAAGAAAATATGAAAAATATTCTACAATTTGTTCTTCAAGAACACACTGATCCATAGAGAGCTTTATAGTTTTTATCCGTAGCTCTTTCTACATATATCTAGTTTAAAAACTATAAATAAAATATGCTTGGTAACTTAAATAAAATATGCTGTTCGGCGGAATAGTATGCAGAAAAACCTGTTAAGTGGGAAATCTCTTAATTAAAGAAGAAAAAAAAGGATTCGTCGTTGACTTTAAAAAAATAAGTATCAATTTTTAAGCTAAGAACCTTCACTATTATACCGAAAACCTTTCTCTAAATATCCAATGTAAAAAAGTTTAATATCACTAAAAAAATAATATTCAATTTGCGGATTTCAATGGATATTCTTATTTAAATTTGATCATAAATCATTTTACATTCATTTCTTATAATATGTATTACATTTTGAACCGTATATAGTTTATCGAAGAGTATAGCTTGAACTGATTAGTAAAGGTCAGCAACAAGGGCTATTCATCATTTATGTAATCTGCAAGCAAACCTGTTAACTAGAAACACGATTTCGTCCTTTCCCACTACCTGATAATAACTTGTAACGTTACAGCATGTGATGTGTGATGTGTACATTGTGTACATATTTGACCTGCCAATCAGATTCATCATTTTTGACGTGGATCAATAGAATTAGGTTTCTATTTACTTATACTCGACTAACTATACTATGTGTCTTTTGCTAATTGTACAATCTCCAGAGCTGAAAGATAAATATAACAACATATGTTTAGTAGAAATTATAAGAATAACAAGGAACTTATTAGGAGTTATTAACTATCTAGAGACAAAATACAGGGAAAATTGAAAAATATATCCGGGTATACGTCCTGACACTAATCTATGTATTTAGCTGCTACAGAAAAACTGAGTACCCAATTAGTTGTGATTTGTTAAAACAGCATTGGTTACAACGAATCTACAGTTTCATTTTTAATGTAGGCACATATTTGATATACAAAAATCTACATACTAAGTCATAAATAAAACCATTATTATTAGCATCACCACTCAACTATACACAATTTTAATGGACAATTATCGATTCTATATAAAATGCTTAGACAACATCTTGAGAAATACCTCGACTTTGGAAATATTTTTTAAAATTTTAAAACAAAAAAGCTCTATGGTTCGTTATTGAACTTTTTCTTCTTGTTTTTATGCTTTTCCATTTCTGAGCCACCACATTTCTTCATACCATACCGACTCTTCTCTTCCCTTCGATTGCCATTTTTAATATTTGATATCATACTACGTAGCCTAAATATGCTGCTTTCCTGCGCTTAATGGTGTTTAGTAATTTGCGATATCTGTTAACTGTTTGTAGGATTTCCTTGTTTGTTTTTTTTTTGCTGTCCATATGGGACTTTTAGTATCCGCCTGTATATCAACATTTCGAATACTTCGAGTATGTTCATGAAGTTTATTTTTACCGTACAACCCTTCATTTCATAGAGCAACACTGACCACACGTAACATTTGGCAAATCTGATTCGTAGGTTGCGTTCAAATTCGGTATTGAATTTCATGAAAGTACCTCTGGCCATCTGTATTCGACATTTGATTTCCAAATCAGACGTCCACTCTTTACACAACGTACCTAAATATTTGCGTACTCATTCTATTGGGCAAACGTTATCACTTAAAGTGGCATCTTGATGTTCCTCCGGATTGCATAAGGCTGTAATAAATTTTGTCTTCTTGTTGTTGATATTGAGGCCTAATTTTTGGCTGCTACTACCTATGATATTAAGAAGCTACTACAGGACTACAGGACTTTCATGTTGTCCGGCAATTAGGACTGTGTCATCCACATACCGTATATTATTGACCCATTTTCCATTTACCTACTTTAAACTTTAATACCTATATTGAGTTATGTTAGTGAGTCTTGAAAGATGTTTTCAGAGTATAGATTAAAGAGGAGCGGGAAGAGAACAGTTCCTTGTCTAACCCCTTTAAGTATTTTTATTTGCTTCGTATATTCGTTACCAACCTCTACTTCAGCAGTACAGACTTCCTACACAACGGATATATTTTTGGTCTATATCCATGTCCTTTAGGATTTCAGTTTGTGATGTTGAGCTCTATCAAATGCGTTCTCGTAATCGATGAAGCATAACATGACATGTTTTTTCAGAATATATATTTGAGTTGTTACTATAGCCTTTCTAGTTCCTAGACCCATTACGAAACCAAAATCTAAATTTAAATATGACAAAAATGGTGCGTTATTAAGTTTAAACTATTTTCCTGTTAGTCGTTAAATATAAAATATATAGAAAAAAGATAATTAAATTTAGATATCATTCAGTTATTTTGTTTCTATTTGTTTATATTTATTGATTTATTAGATTTAAAATAAAATTACATTCCCACATAAGATTTTTCATTCCTAGAAAATAATATCCCAACTAACAATTTGGTTTTATAACCTTTAGTCAATAGAGCGATTCTGTTTTATTATAGCTTTTTAGCTGCTGTAGAAATTCAAAATTGTTTTTTATATGCCGTCTTAACAACTATTTGGTCGTCGGGACTATTTAGTTTTATAATTTAACAGTAAGAACGTTCTTAAAACAAAATTATAAAATATCTTACAACATCGCAATAAAATTGTTTTATAAACGTTTATAAAACAATCCTTCAAAGCATTATATCCTATACAACTAAATTGATTTATAACGGTTGTATGTGTTAACCTTTTGAAACATATTTATTTCTTTAGGGACAATTATAAAGCAGCTTTATAGAAGTTTTTAAAAATATTAATAGAACAGTTTTATTACAGTTTTATAGAAAATACAACTTTAATAAAATCAAATTGTTTTTACAAAAACTTTAAAAAAACTATTTTATAAGAGCTTTAAACATATCGTGTATGAATCTTTTATAAAGTCGCTGTGGGATAAGATAGTTTTAATAAAAGTAAATAGATTTCATAATGTACATTTATAAAAGCATAATAAAATAACTGTAAAACTCTTTGTATACAAAAAAGTCTGCTTCAAAAATTAGTGCCTGGAAGAAAAAAGTAAAAACCAACTTTCAAAACATTTTATTTTAAGTTCTAATTTTCTGAACTTCTGTTGATTCCAATGAATGTGTAGATAAAAATGTTAATTATAATGATTTAACAAATTTTAAAGACTTGTTATTTTGGGATAAGGTAAAAGTTGTGTGAATTATTAACATATACGATTGAGAAAATAAAAAAAAAGAATTATTTCGCTCTCTGAGTAATAATTATAATTAATTGTATAAATAAACTAGAAAGAAAAAAAATTAAATGATAACCCGATTTTATTTAGATGTGCCTCTGTAAATGAAGATTACTTTATCTATTTAAATACAGTCCTTGCTGGTAGCTTCATTATTTTATTAATGTTGCTTCTGCAACAAAATTATTTTATAGGTACGCAGCCATTTAATTGACATTTTAAAGTCGTCCATTTTGGATTTAGTTAGATAAAACCTAGACATACTCACTTTTTGTTTTCTAATCACTTATAATAATGGAAAATTGGATTTAAAACAATGTTGATTATCATTCTTAATAAAATTTCACCAATATATTACGAAAATAAGAAAAAATTAAAAAAATATATTTTTTGTGTTTGCAATCATTTAACGAAATAATGCAAAATATAGCGTCGCGTGTAAATTTCAATGTAAATGTACTATATATTTTACAGTAAAGTTCTCTGCGTATTAAAAATTGGTACCAAGTGTCCACTAAATAATACTTCAAAGTATAAACTGTTTATTGTTTTGAAATATAGGTGAATAAAATTAGTTATGGCCTTGTCCAAGTTTTCTCTCTTTACAAAATAAAATAGTTCTTTTCGAAACAGTTAAAAAATATTTTGGTTCGTATGGACATTTCTGTATCACTAAACTTGTTTTATAAAATAAAAGCATGAAAGCATTATGAAGCATATATGAAACGGTTTTCTAGTGATGTTGTAGTATTTTTTTACAAGCTGTATAAACGTTTATATAACTATTGTATTGCAGCTACCGCAAACATTATAAAAATTATTAAGCAGCAGAAATATTTTATAACCTGCGCCTTTTTGGGCTTTATAAGGGTTGTATAAACGTTTTTACAATGTTCTTACAATAAAAGATGTTTTGTAAACGTTCTTACAGTTTTTATAAAATATAAAATTGTTAGTTGGGATTTCTTTAGTTTTCACATTATAAGAATGTTTGAATTTTATGAATTTTTTTTTAAGGTGTTCTGCAAATTTTATTCAAAATGCTATAAATAATATATTTCTTTTAAATACTTATTGTAAAGAAGTGCCTTTATAATTGTATTACTCGTATAATAACAGAAAAAAAAACAAACAATACATTAATAACAAATTTAATAAATAAAATTGTAGAACAGTAACCTTTGTAATTTAGTAATTTGTGATACCCATACATCTTATTCTTGCAAATTCTGTATAATATCTCTAGCTCTGGTTAATTTAATTTGATAGTCTTCGTCCATTTGTTTTTCTTCGGAAGTATCTTCTTCATCAACAATTTTAAGTGAGTCTCTTAATACTAAATTTCGAATAAATCCCTTAGAATTATTAAAATATTCCAATGTAGTGTCCCAAAATTCATTGGGGATCTTTGAACAGTCAAGTAAATTTTGTGACAACCATATTTGCTTGAGTTTTTCAAACTTCCAATCATTTTTACTGTGTTTCCACTTTGATAAATAATTTAACACATTTTGTTGAGTAACTAAAGTTGCCTTCTCCTTTTTGTCTTCTTGAAGTTTAAGGTGCTTCATTTTCTTTAATGAACGTTTTGATTTTTCGGTTTTACTTGGCAGATCATTACTTTTATCAATATTTTGTACTGGAGCTGCCTCTTCAGTGTTAGCTTTTATGTTTTTCGTATTTTTCTGATTGACTTTATTAGATTTTTTATCTTTAATATTTTTCGATTTCTTTTTTGGAGTCTCATCAATTTCATTATTACTTGTTTCTGCATCAAATTCTTGAGTTATTAATTTTCGTTTCTTCTTACGCTTACTATCTGATGTATCATTACTTTCATTTGTTGTTTCTGTGTTACCTTTTTGTTTGTTTGGCCTTTTCTTTTTTACACCATCCTGGTTTACTGGAACCACCCTTTCGTTATCGTTAGCATGTTCTTCATGTGCTTTTAATAAAACTTCAGTAGCTTTTTCTTTAGTAACCACTTCTTCTTCGAAAGCTACTCTACTTTTCTTTTTTCTATGTTTATTTACTTTTTCTGTAACAATTTCAGACTCAACAGCCATTATATATTAAATAATAAAATATATACCCTATGGGAGATAAAGTTTAAGAATAAACTAGGCTAGGTTATGTTTAGAAGTCACACATGTTGACATGTGACATGTTAGCTTTTACGATACTTTTATACCGGCAACACATTATACACAAAAATTTTGAACTGAGTTAAGACACTAGATACGGAGCTTTCAGCATTTTATTTATAGTAGATCGTTTTTAATTTATTAAATTTTCACAAAACTCCTATTTTGTACTAATTTATTATAATAAAAATAATTATATAATACATTTGAACTATTTTCTTGTTCAAAACTTGTCATTATACTGTTCTATGATCTTGCTGTTTTATGGTCATTATTGACCTGACATGTGTCAACAAAATGCCAAAATGGCTTGTAAATCGTAAAAAATTCTAGATGGTTTTAATTTAAACTACAATTATCTAATGTAGTTCAAGACTTAAAGCCCAATTATATGCTTTTATCAATTAGTGTAGATAAAGTATTACATAACTTAGTATTTTAAGGTATGATAATGATGTTTACTAACTACTAGTTTAAATCGGTCACAAACAGCTTACTGCATTGTATAAAGTTTTTCGTTAAAAGTACATAAGAAAATTAATCTGTTTACAATCATTTTTATAGAACAATAGTTTATATTTTTTCGAGATGACACGTTTCTAAATATTGTAAATGTATGGAAGAAACAAAAATGTATTTAGAGAACAATGTGACCAAAGCACGAATTACTATTTCGAAATAGTTGAATGCATTTTTTGTTTTTATTATAGTCTTTAATGATGTTTTTTATTTTTGATATACAGTTGTTTAGTCGTTAATGGATTGCAGAATTTAGTTTTTTCCTTAGGTAACTCAAAATACATTTAATACTGTAAATTATGAATTACCTGACAATAAACATTACTGAATTGGATTAAATATGTACATGTACAATGTGACAAACAATCAACTAATAACGGAAATAGTGAATTTTGATTTTATGTAAACATAATTAAAATTTGTTTTCTGCATACAACTTAAACTATAAACAGTAAAGATAAGCTATTGTAAAACAATTGTGAAAATATCATTGAACATGAAGTACATGATGTTTTTGGAATAACCATCTGTATACCTCTGTTAAAAATATATTTCAAAAGCATATATAGATCTTCTAAAGCTAAGTCTGACACTAAATGACAATATCATAGATAAAGGTAGACTACAGAGATATTAGATTTACCTTAATTTGTCACCAACATACAGGAAGAAATCTAAAAATTAAACAGCATACCCATAATTAAATTTGTATTCACTATTACTCCATTAGAATTTTTCAGATATTTTATCAAATTGATATTTTTAGGTCATCAAAATGGCGCTCCCAGCAAATTACAAACAAGTAGCTATTCAAGTACCCAATACCCAGGCAACAAATCGTAAGAAATTCGAATAACTAATGTTTACTAATTATTTTTTCAGGTTTAATTTAATATGTTTCGTAGTTTTTCCGACAATGTAAAGTTTAGTTGAATTGAATTCTAATTTTATAAGCTTCAGTTCGCATGAGTATATTTTTACAGGATGCAATTTGAATTAAATTTGAAATTTCGCATTTTAAGTCTATCAATTAAAAGCATGATTTATATTTATTTTGTATATTTTAAGAAGCCTGTTATACTATTATTTCTTAAAACATTTAAGTCTCGTGATGGTTGCGTAGAAATATTTTTAATATCAAACGCAATGCTTAAAAGTTAAAAGAAATAGCAGTATTCTGTAGATTAGTGCTCATTGCTTCGTTTGTGTTTGTTGTTCAGATTTGCTGTCAGCAGGCGCGCCCATGACTTTCAACATTTTGAAAGGTAACTGCGAAAATTACTTTTTTTAACACTCACTTATTATTCGTAATCACAAAATCATGTAATTAACAGTTTTATTTTTTTAAAATACCAAAGAAATTGAGTTTTTACTTTAAAAATTACATACTTCATATTTTCTTTACTGTACGATTTATTTGAATTGAATTATTATTCAAGACTTTCAGTAACAGCTTGATTTCTGGATAGTTTATTAAATTAAAATATGTTTTTTATTTATTTGTATCAGAGTATTGTAACAAGAACTTCGTTTTGAGTAGTCATAATAAAACTAATGTTAAATGAAAAATCTATGTCAAATAAGCCTTGGCTGTTATTTTCCTAATTTGATTTACCTTTTAATAGTTGCTAATTTATATATTTTTTTTATAAATTTGTACTGACTAAGACCATTTAATTTGACTATATTTTCGAACACTATAATTTTTGATACTTTGATTACCAACAAAAGTAACAGATAATAGAGGTGGTTAAATTATTTATGTCAGTACATTTTAATAATTTTGCTGTGTAGAGTATCAGTTTTATGGTAAGTTTAAATAAAAAAAACTGGTTTTTATGTGCATGACATTAGAATAAATGTTTTGATGTATTTCATTTAGTTTTGGAATACCTTATTCGTCTTTAATATCTCATTATTAATTAATATTGTGGTTTAGAAGATTGAATTGTTAAAAAACTTCTCTTTCATTTATCATTTTCCTTTAAGTACATAACATTTTCATTTGCCTAATTTATAAATGAGTTCTTATAGACTTTTAATTTTTAATTTTTTATAGAAAGATTAAGAGCGTCTGGTAGTTCCAGTTCTAATACTGCTGTAAGTTGTGATACAATAACATACATTCGTTAAATAATTTTTCTATCATTATTTTAGAAAGAAACAAATCCGTTTATATCCACTCCTAATGGTCATCCCGGATTTGTACCACAGAAAATTGGAAAAAGTACTAATGTGAGTAAAAATTTGTTGGCGATTTTTTTTTCTTTTTATTAATTCCTTTAATGAATTCGACCTCTTGTTTCTTAGAAAAATGATTCAAAAACACCGAAGCCACCCAAAGCCCCCGAGAAACCACTTATGCCATATATGAGATACAGTAGAAAAGTATGGGATACTGTCAAGGCTCAGAATGCAGATTTGAAGTTATGGGAAATTGGAAAAATTATTGGACAAATGTGGAGAGATCTTCCAGAGGATGAAAAGATTGAATTTCAGGAAGAATACGAAATCGAAAAGGTATTTTTTGTATAATATTCCAACGAATTTCGCTCATATTGATAGCTTTCAGGTCGAATATGAAAAAACTTTAAAAACATACCACAACTCTCCTGCTTATATTGCATTTTTAGCTGCCAAGAATAAAGGCAAATCTGGTTAGTATTGTTATAATTTATTGTCTACACTCTTATTCACTCGTACTAATAACTCCATTTACATATTTTAGGTCAGTTTCATTGTATATAAAAAAACAATAGTTAACAATAAGGGCTTCATCTTTTTTTTGTAATCACTATTTAATTTTTAGAAGAATGAGTATAATAATTGATAATATTCAGATTTAAATGCCAACGTTACCGCGTTCTTGACAAATATTTATTTTTTGACATTTTAACAAAGTATATAAAATAAAAGGTTTGTAACTGAAACTTGGTTATATTATAGAAAATTAATTATAAACAAAAAATAATCTTTTCAAATTAAAATATATATATATTTTCGGTTTTTAGTTCATTTGTTTGTACTTTCAAAGTATTTAAAGTAAGTTTTTCAGAAATACATATTTACACCAGAAAATTCATTTACAACTAATTGATATTAGACATTTACAAAAAAGATAGTTCTTGTCATTAACCAATTGCTGCATTCTAATAATTTATCATTAATCTTTCATTTTGCAAGCTTTGCCTTGTAAATGTTACAAGAGGTGTTTTTGTATGCTTGTTTCACGCAATTGCTTCTATCACTATCATTACCATCATACGACTTAACTAATTTCAGTTACCCAAGGTACAGATGGCGAGACCCATGAAAGACAAAGTAGTTCAGCGAAACAACAGGCGGCCGATAGGAGAATCGAAATTCAACCTGCAGAAGACGAGGAAGGTAAGTTTTATTTTTAACAGACTTCTTTAAATAAGTTCGACACAGGTTTTTTTGCATAATTGTTTAGCTAATTTAATGATCTAAATGAAATTTTTTTACTATATACTAAATACTACTTTTTTTTGTTAAAATTTGGACTTTTTATTAGTCATATTGAGAATTAATCTGTTGTTGATTTTTCGAAAATCTATCTAACGGAATAATTTTTTTTCTTTTGGTTCAAAAACACAATTTCATTCATAAATGTTGCCAAAATTTGATACGGTGAAGTTTTGGAAATCTAAAGTCCAAAAAAATAGATCAACTAAAAAAATTTACATTTTTTTAGATCCTGATGATGGTTACTCCGTTAAACATGTTGCATATGCTCGATATTTAAGAAATCATCGTTTGATCAATGAAATATTTTCTGAAAGTGTTGTGCCTGATGTCAGATCAGTAGTGACAACTGGCCGTATGCAAGTGTTAAAGAGACAGGTTCAGTCCCTGACAATGCATCAGAAAAAACTCGAAGCTGAATTACAATTGATAGAAGAAAAATTCGAAGCTAAAAAGAGAAAATTTATTGAAAGTAGCGAACAGTTTCAAGAAGAACTAAAAAAGGTGAGACCACATTTTTAGTTTTTTCGATATGCATAGTATACTCATAGTTTTTATTAATTTTGCTTAGAATTACTTGTGAATTTAAATAATGAACTATTCAAGCATTTTAATTTGAAATATTTTTTGTTACCGTTTAACTTATTAGCATTGTAAGCCTGCTGTGGATGAAGATACGTTTCAAAAATTGGTCGAGAGACAGTACGAAATTCTAAAGAGAGATAAAGGAAAAACTCAGGAAGAACTGTCTAAACCAAAAATTGAAGAAAATGGACATTCTGATACTTCATCTCCTTCGACTCCAGCACAAGAAAATGGACAAAATGAGGTTGGTTGCAGTTAATTTCTATTTTTTAGGGGTGCTTGGATAATTAACTAAGGTCAAGCTGTATATTATTGCTAACTTGCTTCCGAAACGTGTTAACTAAAATGTTATTGTTTATAAAAGCTCTTAATTTTTATACACAGTTACTTTTAAGATTTGCATCATACGTTTACACCAGGAAAAAGTAACATTAAGATTAAGATCACCTATTTAGTCGGCACTCTTCTGTTTCTTATTCATAAATAAATTAAGAAAGTTATGATCGCTAATAATAAGAATGAAATTGTTCTGCATATACCCTCAACACTTCTTGTATCATAAATCACTCCTTTGAACCAATAATTTTTGCTTTACCAATTTTAATAGCCAATGGATCAAGAACAACCAGACAAGTTGGATCATCCCCAACATGGCCCTTCAATTCCTGCAGCTACAAATGGTCCCTCGCCACCACAAGCTGAAAAGAGTTCTCCTGTTGAGAATCATTCACAAGGCCCACCACCACCACCAACTCATCAAGCTCCGTTAGGTTCTCACCATGAACCTCCAACTCTGCATCATGGTTCCTCAGCTCTTCATCATAGACCCCCCGGTGCGCCAGTTGGTTCATCACCTCATTATGCACATCCCCCTCCTACCCATTCCGATCATCATCAGCCACCAAACCATCCTGCTCACGAAGCTCCCCCATCTCATCATCCAGTATCAAATATGCACCCTCATGTTCCTCCAGGTCCTCCACCCCATCAGGTTAGTGTAAACGCTTTTCACCTGCTGTTTACTTTGGCTTTTTGTGTTGTTAAATGTTTAATTTATCCTTTATTTTTATTTGTGACCTATATAATGTTTGATGTAGGTAAAAACGCGAGTATTCTGTCAAATAAAATAGATCATTTATACAATGTTTTTGTTTAAAACTTATAATATATAGTTTAAACATTATCTTGTTTTGCAGATGTTTTTTTGTCTAAATTTCATTTTATTAATATATAGGTTGGAGTTCAGTCCCAACATCCTTCACAAGGAGGTGGTGGTCCTGTATCGGGTCATACACCCCCACAAGGTCCACCACCAGGACATGGACCAATTCCACCTCATATACAACAGAATCCTTCACATTCTCCGACTTCACAGGGTCTCCCACCAGGTCATCCAGGCCCAATGATGCCTCCTGCTCAAGTGCCACCACAGTATCAGCAACCGTATTCGCCACAAGGTTTGTTATCAACAAAAACAAGCGTAACAGTTGACACCAAGTACCAACAGTTAATTGAGGCGTAATAAAATGCTTTTTAGTTGTGCCTTCGAAGTGAAAATATTTTATTACCTGCCCTTTCCCTTTTCTACACAATTAGAATCCAGACGTTTACTTTACAACAGTGTTGTATCTATATTATGTTTCTGAAATATATTTTTTGTAGGTCCGCCTAATCCTCAGTCTGTACCATTGCCAGCTAGACCACCACATCCTGGTTATCCATCTTATCCCCCACAGCAACAACCGTATCCTCCACATTCTCAAGGAGGTTATCCACCACCTCCAGGTGGTCCGCCAGGCCCACCACCTGCTGGAGGCCAATATCCACCACCACATCCGGGTTATTATCAACAATATCCGCAATATCCTCCACATGTGGCTGGTAGACCTACTCATCCGTACACACCTGGCCCACATATGACACACCCAGAAGGGCAGCCTATGCCAATTCCTCCCGAGGGACAAGGTTATGGTCCTCTTGGACTTACAACAGCTGGGGATTCTGAGAGGCAATCACAAGGACTTTCGGAGGAAAATCCGGCTGGGGAAGAAGGAAAAATGGGTATTTTTTACATTTTTTCTGAATTGCTTCAACCATAAACCTTTTTTTTTTATTTCAGATTACCGACCTCCAGAAAAAGAAGACAAGTAGACAACATTAAACATTTTTTACTTTATATATATGTATTAATTATAATATTAAACATAATTAATTTTTCTTTGATTCTTATATTTTCCAGTAAAGAACTGTCGAAAGTGTTGAAATTTTCAGGTTCAGAATTTGATAATAGAAATTAATAACAAACAAAAATTGATTCTTATTTTGGATGTATGTATAAAAAAATTATGTAATAATAAATCGCTGATTAGCTTATATAATAATATAACTTAGTTCTAAATTTTATTTTATAATCCTAATTCAACTCAATATATTTAATCAAAAATTTCGATATCACCTCCTGTCGGCCAAGGATCCGTATCGCTTTCTGGATCAGCTTCAGGGTCAGATGAATTAGTTCCTTGAGAATTATAAGAACTCTCACCTCCTACACAAGTATAGTAGCTATCTCTTTTACTAAGAGATAGACTCCGTCCAATATTATTTAAACCCTCAGTAGCTCTTTGATTGCTGGGATCTAGTTTTAGTGCTAAAGTATAATGATGAAATGCCTCGTCATCTTTTTGTAAATTTACAAAGCAGTCTCCCAGAAGTTGATGTAACCTTGAAGAAGGTTTTTGAGTTTCTAAATGTTTTAGAAGTAATTGCGAAGCTTGTTCATATTGTTGTTCGCCTTCTAAGAATTTTACTAACATGCAAAGGGCATTGGTTGTGCCAGTTTTGTCTTGAGCAACTGCTTTTTCGAGTGTTCGGCGAATTGTCTTATTGGAAGCCATTGCATCTTTCAAGAGAATCGAAGCATGCAGCTGCAAAAGTTAAAAATATTAAAAATTAAATACAATAAAGAAAACGGACTGGAAAGATGTACGTTCCGAGTGAATATTTCATACACCCGCTGTTTTTTTATGGTGAAAAAGTTTCTAACAGCTTTATTTATGTATGTATGTATGTATGAAAGTAAAATAAATAAATAAATAAATAAATAAATGAGCCACTGATAATTATACTGCGAAATGGTATTTTTTAATAATACTTACACAATAAGCCTGAGCACTGTAGTTCATTTGTTTACAAGCATTAATTGCCATAGATTCTGCCTCTCTCAATCTATTGGTTTGTATATAACATTCTACCAGACATTTGTGAATATCGTACCTAAAACATTAGATTCATAATGTATATAGATTTCTTTATATTTACAATGTAGAAAAATCCACTGTTCATTGCTGATGGGTAAATATAAATTAGCATATTTATTTAAAATACGTATGAAAAAGCTCCTTCTGTGTGCTAAATGAGGTGACTTTCTACCGTCGCGACTGTTTGGATGTCTGTGTAGTGGGATTATGAAATTTTTTTGTTTGCCACAGAATGGTTCGAGAGACCAACAGAAGAACACAGGTCTCTTAATTCTGTGAGGGCACCTTGAGAAATAAAAACTAACGAAAATTATTTATCTTACCTAAAATTACATATTTGTAAAGCTTCAGTACAATGACTGGCTGCATCTTGATATTTTTTAATTTGTAATAAAGTATTAGCTTTTAGTAATAAAGCTTCAACATTTCTCCTGTCCAGTACACATGCCTGTTGTCCAAAATATGCGGCTTTATCATATTTTTTCAATGAATACATATAGTTTCCAAGCACTATCCAATGTTCTGGACTCCATAGTGACATGTCAACCATAGGTGTTAAACCTTCCAGCGCTCTAATATGTTCTTTTGTTCCAGAAGCTGCTAATAATGTTGATAATAAATCTCTACCAAATAACAAGGAGGGTTCTAAACGTAAAGCCTAAAATTATGTAGGATATAAATTTAAATCTATGGATGTTACTTTAATATTTGCTATATTCTAGTAGGTATGTGTAGTTAATAGTACTCAACAAAAAATATAATGATCAGTAGGAAAATTATACATAATGAAACAAAAATAATAGAAACGTGATTTATGAAACTGACAAGAACAATGAATAAAATAAAAAAAATCATAAAAAATTATTAAGAAACTGACCTTTGCCTATCTTAAAAACTAATGTAATACGTTTATTACATTTTGTAAAAATACTCACTTTTTGTAATGTAGAGATTGCTTTATTGAAGTCACACATATAATGGTAGCAATAAGCCATGTTAACAAGCAATGAAGTATTATCTTTCATTAAACCATGTGTTCCCAAGTTTTTAAATGTTTTAAGAGCACCACTAAAATCTTTCGAATATAACTGTGCTTGCGCTTTAATCCAAAGATTTAACCAGCTAACTTCTGACGTGACTTGTATCATTAAAGAATTTACTTCAATACCCTACAAATTAAAATTTAATTTTTCATACTGTTACATAAGAGCCAACAATAATAATCCCGAGATCCTGAGCTACCTTGAGACCCACAACCTTTTAAGTGACAGACAATATGATTTTCGCCAACACAGGCTAACAGTCGATCTGCTAGCAAGTGTAACTCATGTCTGGACCGATGCCATCCATCGCCATGGGGAGACTCAAATACGGTCACTAAACATTTCAAAAGCATTTGATTAATTGTGGCATGCAGCTCTTTCTAACAAACTGCCTTCATACGGACTCTCGCCAAACTTTTGCAGGTCGATATCCAA
Source organism: Altica lythri (assembly GCA_964028335.1). Taxonomy (NCBI): domain Eukaryota; kingdom Metazoa; phylum Arthropoda; class Insecta; order Coleoptera; family Chrysomelidae; genus Altica; species Altica lythri. Next base: position 48,837,310 of record OZ034805.1, on the reverse strand, counting down.
CTGTTTCTACAATAGGCACATCCAAGTTGTCTTAGATGGACATTCCTCCAACCTATAAAAGATCAACGCTGGAGTTCGCAAAGAATCGGCTCTAGCTCCTACTCTATTCCTTTTACACATTAATGATCTACTAGAAGCCACTAATAACCCTATACATGGTTTTGCGGATGATAGCAACCGACGCTGTACCAAAGAGTACAACCGTCCCATATCCCTAGATATTCTGGAAGAGGACAGAAGATCCACAACGGCTTCTCTCAATCAAGATTTGAGAATTGTAAAAGAGTGGGGAAGAAAGAATCTTGTTAATTCCAACGCTTCTAATACAAAGAAATGTTGCCTGTCCAACAAGAAGCAAACATACGACTCATCCATCACGATGAACAATCAAACACTAGTAGCATGCGACTCCATTACGCTGGTTGGTATAACGACCTCCCAGGACTTATTCTGGAACAAACATATTGCATCCATAGCCATTGCAGCTGGAAAAAACTTAGGCTTTCTTTTTAGAGCACGGAAATATTTCTCTCCACCCAACAAAGCTACTCTTTACAAGACCCAAGTAAGACCTAATCTTGAATACTGCTCGCATGTATGGGGATCGGCGGCTCCGTCAAGGCTCAGAGTTCTTAATGCCATACAGAGAAGAGCAGTTCGACTAATAAACGACACCAGTATCACCAAAAACCAAGCCCCATTGTCCCACCGAAGAGCAGTGTCTGATCTTTCCCTGTTTTACCGATACTTAAACGGATTTTGCTCAGAAGAACTCCGCTCTACAGCGCTTCCGCTTGCCAGACCAGCCAGAGCAAAGCGACGTGCCAATTTCATCCACCCTTATACTATGCAATGCCGGACATCATCCCTAGAGTCTCCAGATTGTGGAACTCTTTACCTTCCCACCTCTTCCCCACTCGTCCTAACTTGCAGTCCCAATAGATGTTTTCGGTAGATTGTATACCTACGAGGGCATGTATATAAAAGAAAGATGAAGTTAACTCTATAGTAAATAAAATATATATTTGATTTTTTAAAACTTAATTAGGTCCTAAAAACATATTAAAAAATATAACTAGCCAACTTTTTATAAGCACGACCAGTTTGAATTTTTTCTAGATTTTACTAATATGCATACAAATGTTAATTACCTTTACGCCAAGTTTTAGAAGATTTTCAACAGCATCTAATGCTAGAGGACATTCTCTTAATACCTCCTTGAAACAAGTGATAGCCGATCTCTCCATATTAATATCCTTATAGAAATTTCCTAGTGCCATATTTATTTTGGGAGTTCTATGTCTAGCTGAGATTGTTTGAAGAATTTCTCCAGCAGAATTAATTTGTTTTAAAGCTAAGCAGCATAGATGTATCTGGTATTTAATATTAACATCGTTCATAACATTACATTGATTATCTAATTTATTACTGGAATTTTTAGATTTCATGATATAATTTTTCCTCATTTGAAGGGATTGTCTATATAAATTTTCGGCTTGTAAGTACTGATACGTATTAAAAAGAGCATCTGCATAATAAAGAGTTATTTGTAAATTAAACAAATATGTTTTTTGTTCTGATAATGATAACGCTAACTCACACTAAAAATAATATGGATAAAAACCAGTAAAAAAACTGGTTAAATTCAATACTTACAACTTTACAAATATTTGAATGTAATTCATTTTCTTTTAGAGACTGTAACTGCTTTAAAATTGTATTCATCATATTAAGCCTATAAGTAATTCTCCAGATTGCCAGGACTTTAAATAATTTAAAACACCAAATTCAGTCTTTATTTTTTAAGGTTAAGTTAATGTAGACAACAAGCAAATGTCACTACAAATGTTTATGGACAGCGTTGCCATGTCATAAGAAAATTTTTCACTACATCTGTTGAACACAAAATCCCCGAAAAAGTGGCGGCAAATAAAACTATTGACTATATATATTTAAATAAATTTCTTTTAATAAAACAAAAGTATAAACATAATTGCAGTAACATTAAAAAGGACTTTATATAAAATAAAACCAAAATAATATTAATAAAAAAGGACTCTATTAGAACTAAACTAAAAAGCAACATAAAATATATTCATATAAATATTGGTATACCTATATTTTATATTTACTTAACAAATTTGAAGTAATTTTATAATCGTAATAATTTTTGAATGTAAAACCTCTCTTAAGGTGTCTGTAGGTAACTAATTTCTTGTTTTAAGTAAATTTGATTAGAAATGAATATTTTTCTACTTAATTGTCGGTACGCATCATATAAAATGTTTAATAAACACATTCAATTTGTACCTAATAATTATTTACAATTTAATTATTCTTACTTTTTTTTAAACACAACTTGGGATTACCCGAAAGAAAGTATCTATGACTTTTGGTTACAAAGCAAAACTAGCTTTCACTATTTGTGATGCTGTAACATATTATGGGTTTTACAGAATAGTTTCAGTCAGCGCGTCAGCGAATAGCGGTCATAAATAATAGTAGCTATATATCCAATGTATTATTTAAGGTTTTAAAATAAATATACGTATATATTATTTGTGCTGTAAAGGTATAATTGATTTAAATACAGTATTTATTCCCCATTTTAATCATATTTTTCAATAAATATCACCACTTCCCCACTTTTTTATCACACTGCTTTCATTTATTGAACTTTTACCCACATGTGGTGAAAAGTCACCACTAATGGCAATAAATATCACCACTTCCCCACTTTCTCACCACACTTCTTTCATTTGTTGAACTTTTACCCACATGTGATGTAAAATCACCACTAATGGAAACACTGCTTATGGGAGTTGTCAATTAAATCTTTCTTTTTTTGCCCCGCAAACATAGGCAACACAATTGTCTGCTGCAGGATTTTGAGGGTTGAAGCTGTGAGTATCGTTGAGTATTGCCACCTATACCTACTGGATTCTATGCGAAGCCAAAGCACACTCAAATCAAAAGCACGTCGAAACTGCAGTTAACATATTGAAACACTTATGGGGACTTTTACACAATTTATTTACAAAATTGTTAAGATACACTGAACTCTGCTGTGTAACGTTTACAAACGTTATTTGTGAGCCTAGCTCCTCGACTATTAAACTTTAAAAATATCTATTGTGAACTGCGCTGGCGCAAGGGTTATCAGATTTCGGTAGGAAATTTAGCTACCTTTTGAGTTGCGATTTCATTTTGATAGTTCAAAAAGCTTAAGTTGTTTCTTCACTTTCTGCTTCCCTCGTTATTTCGGTGAGTAAGAATTTAATTATTTTAATTTTAGTTTGTAATAATCCAAATTTGGTAAATATTTTATTTGATATTTAAGTTTATACCTTTACTAACATTTAATTTTTTCGTTCACAATCGCTTGTCAAGAATCAGTTTTTTATTGAGTTAAAATATAAACATATTAAGTGGGTGATTAATTTTTTCTCGAACTTTGGAGAAAACCTTTAGCGATTGTGTACGAAATTAAGGAATTTATGGTCGGAGTTTGATTCCTTTTTTTAATTTCATTAGGGCTGATGCCACTTTGAAGAGGGCCCTAGAGAGGTAGTGAATTCTCGACCAATCCATTTTTTTTTGGAAATCATCATTACATCGATTCAGGGTAATCGAGCCACTATCCCTGAAGTCACCGCTGATTCTAGAAAACATCAGATAACTTCAAATACTGTTTGTCCTGTGGTCATCAAAAATTGAAATCCAGTTTCTACTTCCGCTACCAAAAGGCTCCGACAGAAGACATAAAAAAAACCAAAGATAAGATTAAATTAATTACTAAACTTTGATTAACATCAAATCAATTTTTTTAATTGGAATAAACGATTTAAAACTGATTTATTCTCTTTTATTTGAAAGTCTGTACTTGGCGCCCATTATTAATTGTTGGGGGGAAAATTGATAAAAAAAACTCAGAAGGAATCCACGAACCCTGGAGCTATCCAAGGGTACATTAAGGGCTACAGCTGGATAACGTCTAAACTGCTTGACAATACAATAAACTCTTGTGACTATTTGAACTTGAACTGACGTTAACTGCCCATACATCCCCTTATATACAACTTTATTTAATCTAGTCAGTGTGTTTAGAAGTTTCTAGAATTTTCTAGAAACATTATTTAATCTAGTCAGTGTTTTTAGAAGTTATTCGTTAATCTTCTTCTTGATGATGTAAGGAACTTCCCAGTTCTTCTGTAATTTGGGACAAATATCTCGACGCCGTCGGGGGTTATAGAGCCAGACTAAATCTCCAACTTGGTAACTCTTTTCCATTGTCTGTGTGTCGTGTGTCATAGTACCTCTTCATCCGATCACTAGATAATTGTAGTTTTCCACGCACCAGGTTGTGTATATTCTCCATTCGATTCTGAAGGTCGGCGACATATTGTTCACGGGCCATTTCTTCACCAGGTTTACAACCAAACACCAAGTCACATGGTAGCCTCATTTCTCTACCGAACAGGACCTTCGCAGGCGTTTGGCCAGTTGATTCGTTGATGGCCGATCGAATTGCCATTAGAAATAGTGTGGAATATGTCGATCCCAATCCCTCTGACAATCTGACACCACTTTTGACAGATAGTTGGTTATAGTCCGGTTCATTCGTTCCACCATTCCATCAGACTGAGGGTCCATCGCTGTGGTTCTCGTTTTGTGGATGCCTAATCTTTGGCAAACTTCTTGAAACAGCTTGCTCTCAAAATTTCTCCCTTGATCTGAATGTAATTCTAGTGGTACCCCAAACCGGCTTACGAATTCTTCAACTAATATATCTGCTAAAGTGGTGGCTTCCTGATTGGGAACTGCATAGGCTTCAACCCATTTAGTGAAGTAGTCCATTACAACAAAAATGTATTTGTTTCCTTCATCGGTCTGTGGAAGTGGCCCCAATACATCTATTGCGATTCTTTCAAAAGGATTTCCGACCAGGTATTGCTGCATTTCCGCCTTCGGTTTTCGGTGCGGACCGTTACTGGCAGCACATGTAGTGCATTTACGACGACATACCAATCTTTAACATCAATAGTGCAATTTACCCAGTAAAATCTATCTCGGATCTTTTGCAGCGTTTTCGTAATACCCAGATGTCCCCCGCGGAACTATCATTATGCATCTGTTTTAAAATTTCCGGTACAGCATTTCTTGGGACCACTATTTGTTTCCTTGTTTCTGTGCCCTCGGAATTTTCTACAAGTCTTTTAACGAGCCCACAGTCCAAAATTAAGGAGTTCCATTGGGCCCAGTATGCTTTTTCAGCAGGAGAGGATGAGGATATCTCTCTCCATAACGGACGACGGTCCATTCTCTTCCATTCACGAATCTTTTTCAGAACGGGATCGTTTTCTTGTCGCTCCTCCAGCATAGAGCTCTCGTCTTCTGGCACAACCTTAACTAAGGCAAGTTTTTCCTCGTTCTGCTCCACTCGGGTACAATGGGGGCAAGTATTTCTTGTGTGGCCTAGTTCTCCGCAGTTCCAGCACCTCACTGGGCGCCGCCATAATCTCCTTCAACCGACTTCTTATGCTGCTCTGATTGTCCAGAAGAAATACTTTCTTCTCCGTAATCTACATCGGGTCCATCCAAGTCACGATCGTAGACATAGTCAACTGTTTTTAACTGTCTAAATTTGAATGCTGTAAAGTTAGCGTTAGGCCAGGAACTGTGAAAATGTTTATGTTTATGCCTTCTTTTACCACGATTTTTATTATACTTATCAGGTACTCTACAATTAAGTCCTTCACATTCTTTTGTATCATAATCAGTATTATGTTTAAGTACAGGAAATTTATTATCAGAAACCTGAGAATCTAGATTGAATTGGTTCTTAATGTTCTCCTCTTCTTTAGGCTCAACATTTTCTTTATTTTCATCAACAATAAGGGAGTTTTCAGTTACTTCGTTATTTATTGGAGTACCTCGCATAATAGTGATAATTTTTTCGGAATTGGTGCTGGGAACTTTGTCTTCAACGATTGGTTTATTCGTTCGATCAAAATTTGTTTCCACTATATTATCAATTTCTTCTTGTGGTTCTTCATCTTTCACTGGTTCAACGATAGTTATAGCGATATGATTATTAATATTCTCATCAACTTTTGGTTGATACTCTTTGATTTCTTGTACATGGTTATTTGGTTTTTGGAAATGTTTTGGGTATTCATTTTCTATCCGGGGTAAATTAAATACAGTTTGCGTATCTTTTTGTTCTGGCAAAATATTTGGCATTGTTGTTTGAAACTGTTCTCTTATATTTGATGTAACACAAGGTGAGCTTGCTGATGGTAAATCTAACATTTTAACTTTTCCCTCAAGTGTTTCTAAATTTCTTTTATTTTGTGGCCTATTTTTATATATCTATTCTTCTTTTGTTTAATATCGTTTAGTGTATGTGTTGATTATATGATTATAATATATAATTTTTTTTTCCACAGTGTAGACATAAACCTTCCAAACCTAATTTTTTTATATTAATCTTGTTGTAGTTTTTGTTTTGACCATTTATTATATTTGAATTACTTAACATTCTTTTCTTCGGATTGTATCTATCTTTTTGTTGTTGATTTATTCTGTTGACACAGTTTGAAGTTGAAGGTGTACTACTGTATATTTCTCGATTCTGGATCCTTGCAATCTCAATTGATAAAGCTATTTCCAAAGTTTTCTCAAATGACACATTAGAAAGTTGGAGAATTCTTTCTCGAATTGAGGTATCCAGTATACCTCGAATAAATTGAGCTCGAAGCATCATATCGATAATTGATTTTGAACATTGTTGATTACTGCATTGTGTTTTAAATTCACAATTTTTAATCATATCTTTAAGTTCAGCAACATAGTTTGAAATTGATTCACCAGGGCCTTGCGTTCTAGAGAAGAATCGATGTTGTTCTGATAGTATATTAATTTTTGGAGATAAGTGGTTTTTTAATAAGTTGATAAGCTCTTCGTATTTCTTAGAAGCTGGTAAATCCGGGGATGTTAAATTAGTAAGTAATTTATAATGTTTGCTTCCAAGACAATTTATTAGAACCATTACTTTCGCTTCATTAGTTTCATTATCATTACCACTTAACCCGCATTAAAGTTTCACTCATCAAATTTTCAAAATTCTAGTTATTTTTTAGTAGGTATATAGGGAATCACATTTCAAAATGGTGCCACGACTTGGTGAGACTCCATTAAAAGACAGAATAGATCAACTTACTAATATTAATCCAAATCTGAAACGAAAACGACTAAAGCAATGGATGAGGAAAAAGTTTAAAGAAGTGAAACAAGAACTACAAGAGACGAAAAAACGACGTAGATTACACCTAAAAAGGAAGATGGAAAAGTATAGAAAAAAACAACAAATACATGCAGAATATCTAAAGAAAAAGCAAGAAGAAGAAGAATTAAGACAAATAGAACTGGTAAAACAAAAAGATGAAGAAAGAGAAGAACAAGAATACCAACAAAAAATACAAGAAGGTGCAATAAAACTATACAAGTCATGGATGAAGATAAAAGAGAACGCTGACCATCAAAAAGCATTAGAACAAAAACGAATAGAAAAATTAGAACAACAAATGCGTGAAAAACTAGGTGAAAAAATGTTTCAGGAGTGGCTAAAAAAAGAAAGAAAAAATAGAGCAAATTCTAATAATCCTGTAATTTTACAATAATGAGAAGAAACCCCACAACGGAAAGTACTATTTACCATTTAAGTGAAATCTTTAGTCGAATAGGACTGCCTGAAATTTTAGTAAGTGACAATGCCACCATTTTCAAATCTAAGAATTTTACTGAATTCTGTAAGAGAAATGGGATTCGTCAAAATTTCATTGCTCCAAATCACTCTGCCACCAATGGCCAGGCCGAAAGATATTGTCAAACTTTAAAATCAAAATTATATCGGATGATGCTTGAATCAGGAGACCTTCACGAAAAATTAAATAGATTTTTATTCAGATATAGAGTTACACCTTTAGCATCAGGAAATCACCATCCGAAAATATATTTGGACACCCTATAAGAACCAAACTTGACTTACTGCGTCCTGACTCAAATAGAACAAAACAAGAAGATATTGATTTCAATAAACATTACAACATAGGTGATAGGGTCCAATCTAGAAATTATTCAAATTCAAGTAAATGGAAATATGGTAGAGTAATTGAACGGCTAGGAAAACTTCATTATTTAATCGAATTAGACGATGGTTACAAAATTAAACGTCATTATGATCAACTTCGTTCTTGCAATGTAGGAAATCCAAATATCATAAATTTTTCTGGAGAAGTGAGTCATTATTATGAAACAACGGCTGATACAGTAAGTGACAACAAACAAGAAACCGAAATATCAAAGAATAAGGAAGAACATAAACCCGACGAACAAATAGAACCTATTTTACGAAGATCTAAGAGAAATAAGAAACCAATTCAAAGACTAAATTGTTAAATGATATTTATCCAATTTAACAGAAGGGGGAGAATTGTTATATATCTATTCTTCTTTTGTTTAATATCGTTTAGTGTATGTGTTGATTATATGATTATAATATATAATTTTGTTTATACTGACATAAAAATAACTTGTCACATCTTTTAAATGTTCAAAATAAAAAGTCATTAAGAAAATCAAGTTTATTAATACATAATACAATACAATAAACTCTTGTGAATATTTGAACTTGAACTGACGTTAACTGCCCATACATTCCCTTATATACAACTTTATTTATTCTAGTCAGTGTGTTTAGATCTTTCTAGAATTTTCCAGAAACATTATTTAATCTAGTCAGTGTGTTTAGAAGTTTTTAGAATTTTCTAGAAACATTATTTAATCTAGTCAGTGTTTCTAAAAATCAACTGTCAATAACAATCTTTCAAATTAAGGTCCCTTCACGGTTATCCCGTTACTAGTATATTAAACAACGCATTTCATATGGCGCTCTGTTATGACACGAGTCCAAATTTAAAAAACGAATCGCGTAGCGATGAGTTTTTTAAAGGACGAATGTCATAACAGCCATATGAAATAAGTTGTTTATAATACTTTTTATATTTTGCTATTTTATTGCTTTTTTAAATAAATTTAAATTTTGTATTTTATTTTAGTTCTTTTTAAATGAGTTGGTAGCAAACAAACAAACAAACTTTTCCTTGTTTGTTACGAGGTTAGCCTCCATAGAGGTTAGCTTCGTGATGTTTATTTATTTGACGTATCATACTATCCAATGCTACCAACCGCATACAGGAAAAGTTTCCAAAGTTGAGTGCTTTAATGAAACATTATAGTACTCATTAGGGTGTCATAATGAATAATATTATAGGTGCAAAATATAAAAAATATATTATAGTAATGTGATTATTTATTAATAAGTAATGTTTTTTTAGTAGGTAAATCTAATAGATTTGTTAAATTAGTTTGGTGACAGCACATATATATATAGTTGATTCAAATAGAAGTGTCATCAAGTAGTCTCTGGAAAATTCAAATTTGTAGTGGCAGTACCCATGTTTAGTGAAATTTGAATCGCAATATTAGCCAGCTTGTGATCAGATTGCTACATATGCTCAATATAACTATAAAAATTTTGACACATCGCGATGACATATATTTCCCTAACTAAAGTTCTGCTTCCATTGAATCTAGTAATAAAGTTAAAGATGATCTCACACGTACCCAGCCCACTTGATGACACTTCTATTTGAATCAACTATAGGTAATATTTAAATATTCTCTGTAGCTTCTTTGTGGCATAATAACATCTATTTACTTCTTTAGTTAAGGATCTTTTGCCACTAAAAACAAACTAATAAAAAATATAAATCAATATTTTAAAAATGACCCTTGCTTATTAATCTTGATGGATATATCAAATTTGTCAAGGGTCGTTTTTTTAAAACTGAAAATGCCTAACGAAAATGAAAATAATTTTATTAAAAATGTCTCTTAGCTTTCGACAACCAGATCGGTTGTCGTTTTCAAAGATAATAAAAAATTCTACTGCATTAAGAATTATACGGTAGAATTTTTTAGTATCTTTAAAAACGACAACCGATCGAAGTTCTTGATGCAATACAGAGAAGAGCAGTTCGACTAATAAACGACACCAGTATCACCAAAAACCTAGCCCCATTGTCCCAGCGAAGAGCAGTGTTTGATCTTTCCTGGTTTTACCGATACATAAACGGACTTTGCTCAGAAGAACTCCGCTCTATAATGCCAGCCAGAGCAACGCGACGTGCCATCTCCATGCACTCATACTGTTTAATGCCCGACATCGAGAACGGATCGATTCGATCGTTCCTTCATCCCCAGGGTTGTGGAACGTCTTACCTTCCCACGTCTTCCCCACTCGTCCTAACTGGCTGGCCTTTAAATCTCAAATTAATAAATTGTCTCTTCTGCCCCAATAGATTGTCTCGTTACATTTGTATTTAGGTCCATACCTACAAGGACATCCTTAATAAAAAAAAATACTTTTTAACACGTTACTTATGCAATCAGAAATATCGCCATTTTCTTCAAATAGGTACGTCCTCGAACTATTGTATTATGAATGTTTTCTAATGATTTGGCTCTGAAAAAGGTTACTATGATTTGATTTTCTTTGACTTATAACGAATAACTGACTACTTACTCGAAAATTCTGTTATTGAATAATCAATCATTGATTTTTTCTTATATAGATCTAAGAAAGTTGCTAGCTCTGAAGTCTCTTTGTTTATTTCAGTTTCTTCTTCTTTTGTAATGTTTTTGCCAGAATAGCCAGCAATAGGGATGTGGACTATTTTTGGAATAGTGTTTAAAACCATGCATAAGTACCAAATATAGCCAAAACTATTTATTATTATCTATTTTTTTAATACAACTAATTCCTTTAAAATTCCATTTTAAATTTCACGCCAAAACGTGGATACCTGTGAAACGCCCGCTGTGACGTCACTTGTTCCTAAACATTGTCGAAGTTGTATGTAATAGAAAGTTATTTTGTAGTTTTGTGTTAATTAGAAAGTTATTTTGTAGTTTTGTGTTAATTACTTATGGATTCTACATTTTATAAATGTTGTGCGATGCCGCAGTGTGAAAGTACTACTATTAAAACACCTGAAAAACTATTTATTCAGGTTCCACGTACAAAAAAGATGCGGAAAATATGGCTTCAACTAGCCCATCGGGATCCGGCACTTTATATTCCGGGAAAAAATTTGCACTTAAGTGTGCACAATTTTGCATCTTGACGAAGTTGGACATATCCCACAGTATCGTCTCTATATGACTGCCTCGAGGAATTAAAACGAAATGAAACAATTTGTTAAAAAGATAAAACATACCTAACCTCAAATATCATATTTTATTTCAATATATTCAATTTAACTTTTCGAGTTTATAAATACCTACGATTACTATTATAATGTATCCTAAGTATACCTATTACTTACATGGAGGTCTTCACATTTCTAAATTCAGTAGAACAGAAGTTAATATTTGTTACGAAGAAATTAGCCACCGTAAAGCAATCAATTTTTGGCAAATTTGAACTATCTGCCTTAATATATCCACTTTCCATTATGGGAAATCGTTTAAAAATTGATTCAAAAAGATAATTGAGCAAATTTCGAAGAAATTTCATGGGCATCACAGTAATAATATTATCCAAATATCAACAAACGCTATATTACTTGACAGCGAAAATTATTGTTTGGCAACAAGTGACGTCACGCATTTTGATTGGTGTTCATAGTCACGTGACTTGAAGGTGAAATATTTAATTACATTTTATTAAATAAAAAATTAATCCCTTGTCTATTAAAGAAAATATTGTGTTTTTTATTATTTTTATTATAGAAACTACCTTTTCGTGGTAAAATTATATACTTATTTGAGTACAGTCCACATCCCTAATCTCTGTTTTATGTGTGTTTTTATTTTCTGGTATTTTAATTCGAGAAAGAGCATCAGCATATCTATCAGGTTTGTATATAATTTGATTGTCGTATTTATCTAATTTCAGACGCCACCTTGCTAAACCACTTTCGGGGTCTATTATTGAGAAAAACCATGTTAAAGGATCGCTGATCTTTTTCCCGAAGAGGTAAGGGTAGAAATGTTTTACAGCCCATACTATTATAGATAGTAGTTCTCTATGGTCAAATATTGACTTTCACTTTTACAAAGTTCGTCGAAATTAGGGTAAGTTAGAATAGCGCTTTTAAGTTTTTGAAAAGATTTTACACATTCGTGCTGAAAATGAAAAGAAACAACTTTTTTAGTAATAATTTAGTTAGTGGTTTGGAAATTTTGGCAAAATTGGGTATAAAACTTCTACAAGTCCCAAAAAGGATGTAATAATTTTTTTATAATTCACGTTCACAAAGTTTCTATTTCGACACTAAAAACAGTATCGAAATAGATTCATTGTAACACTGTTTTTGGTAACTTTTTGTTTTACACAATTTGTTGCACTGCACTGATTGTCAGCGAAAGAGTTCAGGTAGTAAATCAAGAAGTATGTTGTAGTAAATTATTAACTACATTATCAGCGATATTGCGAAATTCGGAATATTTTATTCAAATTTGACAAACATTCAAATTTAAAATCATTAAAACTGTTAAGTGTCAAAAGTGTCAAGATTGCCAACATAAATAAATATTTCGACAAACTCTCATTTTATTTATTTTTTTATACTTTTAAAAGTTCACACTCGAATTACAATGACGGTTTGTAGTACTCGTTCTTTGCGAAACTCACCGCTTCGCGGTTCGTTTCACAAACTTCACTCGTACTAACAACCTGTCATTGTAACACTTGTATTACAATATACTATTGTTTTGTTGGATGAGGAAACTTTTCTACACAGTATTGGTTTTGACTATGTATTCTTTTATGATGTTCCTAAGTAGACCACTTCTTTCCTTAAGAACTCACATTTATCCAACAGTATCTTTAGGTTGGCTTTGCTTAATTTTTTAAAAACTTGTGAGTTATAAAATATGTTCAGTAATGGTGGATGAGTACATGGTAATATCATCCATGTAAACAAGACATCTTTCGTTTTGTATTCCTACTAGAATATTGTGCATTACTCTTAGAAAAATTAAAAATTATAAAAATATTTTTCTCGAAGTTAAAGACCATTAATTCTTAGCCAGAAAATTAAATTACAATTAAATTACTTTAGCAATAAGATGGAGAGACTTTAATATGGTTTTTGATATCCTCTATTTAAGCGAAAACGCATTTACCTTATATTAGCTTTTTAGAATTAAAATTAATTTTACAGTCTCATTTTAAGCTGGTTGACGAGAAAGTTCATAAACCAAAAAACAGTTATTCCTACTTTTTTATATCAGAAGATAAACGTCTTCAGTGTTATTTTTAATGATTTTGACAAAATTGTTATTACCAACTGTAAGCAAAGCTTTGAACTAACTAGCAGTTATTTCTTTGCGACTCACGTTTTTATTAAAGTAATAAAAAGGAAGTCTATTGCTGATGAAAGAACGGTAGAAAAGGACAAAACCATAGAGAATAAGAGATATATTTTATACAGGGCACTTTTTCTATTCAAAACATCGATACATCATTACATCTTTTGATGTTGCATATAATATATAAATAAAGTTTGTATTTCAAATTATAATATTTTCTATTTAACGCAGTTTGTTTGAGACGAGTATACCTTATGTTCCACACTCACAAGTGACTGATATGATAACAACTTCCTACCATCCTACCAACAAAAATCAATATATGAAACATTTTTCTCACTTTTCATATTTTTCAACGACCATCTCGTAGATTTCTTCTGCTTTATAGGCAAATAAAACAGGGACACGCGCGTGCCTTATAATAAAATAGTTGGAAAGTGATAACGTTACTGCCTCAGAAACATAAGCGTAACGTTTGAGAATTTATTCGATAAAGGGTCTTTTTAAAACAATTAGTCCAAATGTATTTTTAAAATTTAGAAATTAGCCCATAGTACCTTAAACCATCTTAGTTTTTAACTGAATTTTTTTTGCAAGTAAAAACAAAGAGCTATATTTTAATTATACCCAAAAGGGTGATCTTGGCAATTCTTGAGTTATAGATACTGTAACTAACACCACTTTTTTACATTTATAACAATGCAAGTCAAAATACGGTGCATCAATCCTTGTACGAGATAGCATCAAAGCCTGAAAATTTGGAAAACAAGTCTCCTACAACCAGAAGCGCGGTGCTAGAGGATAGAATAAACTAATCTGAAATTTATTTAAAAAGGTTCCATTTATTTCTGTATTCTATAATAATTTTTACAAAAATCGTAAATTTCGCACAGTTAAACTCTTTAACACGTATAAAACGTATAATTTAAATAGTTTTAATCCTAAGAGCGATTATTTCAAAAGTAGATTTGTAGAAAGACAAGGGAGATGAGTCAGATTTATGGGTATATAGGAATCTTAATTGTAGAGCCATTTAGAGTTGGTATAATTCCCTAAGGGTCGATATAAGGAATAGTTAGTTTAGTTATGGTCGACATAGTTAATTCTGGATATTTTATTACTAGGGTTTCAACTTTACACCTTTATCATTAAGACGATCTGGACATCTTAGAAGTTTCACACTTGTAAAGTTTGTTGAAATTTGTAGGTTTAATTAGTATTAAATTGGGAGATGTGTATCAATGAGGATATTTATAGTAAACTTATTTAATTTTTAATTTTTAAGGTACAGCGATGAAAATAAATACAATTAGAAAAAAAAACAAGAAAAGAGTTCATTTAGTGTTAGATGGTACGAAGTTCGCCGAGTCAGCTTATATCTTCTAATATATAAAATTCTCGTGTCTTCGAAACGGTTTGATCGATTTTTATAAAAAAATTATGTATATTCGGTTAGGTCTGAGAATCGGCTACTATCTATTTTTCATACTCCTATTTTTTTATTTTTTACATTTTTATAATGTGGCATTAAAATATACAATACAACCCTAAATTATCACTTTTCTATCACCAACCCCTATTTTTTAGAAATTTTATTATTGTTCATCCCGCTCGATAACTGATCAATTATCGCCTTTTTTGTGAATGCTTTTCACTCTATTTCGATTAAAATTGCCCTAGGGGGTCCCGGTGAGTGGTGGCTGCGAGTTCGAATCCTGCCACCGCCGATGGATGTTGGTAATGGGATTTGTGTTTGTCAAAAGTTTAAATAAATATAAAAATGCAACTTGGCTGAATGCAAAAGATGCAAGTGGTCAAAAAAATTGAATAAAAATTACCTGAGCTTATGACAAAGCTAAAATTGTTTTACGAAAATAATGTTTATTTTTAATAAAGTTTATTCCTGATAAACTTAGTGTTGACCAGTGCTAGATTTTTTTCATTTCCCTTGCTTTTTCAGGATTTCTCCTGTGGTCCCTCACTTTCAAGTTCTTACCTCTTCTGTTACTATTTGTCCCCGCCTTTTATTTTAGTTATACCTTTAGATTATTATTTTTTTACAACTTGTACTATTTTATGAAAATTTAAATTCATATTTTACAGTCTATTATAATACATTTAAAAATTGTTATCTTATATATTCAATTTCATTAATATTTATTTCAATTTTAGTTAATGACAATTTTATATCATCATAAAGGCAAGACTATATGTATAATGTTATGTTTTTTTCTCGTGATGACATTCTTTCGGTAGTTTTTCGGGAGTGTGGGGTGCCCTTAAAGAAATCGGTTGCTAGTTTTAGTTTTGAGTTTTGTAAAAGGTAGAGTTTTGTTAATTTTATTAAGTAGAATATTATTAATTAGATTGTCATTGATTTAAATTTCAAAAGGATGTCATGAAAAAAATAAAATTGGATTAATATAGAAATTGAATAAAAACAGTACGAAGTATTTTAATTTAAATAAAAAAATAAGGCAAAAAAGGAAAATAGATAATAAAAAGAGTTAATTATAAAAGAAAAATAAGTAAATAGATACGAGACAGTAGAGGAAGCCAGAGATAGCCAATAGAGCAACAAAAAACAGGCGTAGAGGAGCAGAACGAAAACCAGTGATAAGAAGAAAAGAAAAAAAAATTGTTTAAATATTTTTGTAATATCAGCAGATTTCCTTAAGTCCAGAATTCACAACCCGCAGATTTGAAGAAATCCCATGGAGGAGAATAAAAAGAGTCTAAATCTCATATTTTTGTTATTTTTGATAAGTTGTTCTGCTATTCTCCCATAATATATAAATAAACAAATTTGATTAAAAATTGTAGGTACTGTAGGTGATAATTATTTTCTTGTAATATCTGATTCCATTTTTTTTACTTGTCTTGAAATACTGTATAGAACGATCTATCTATATCTATCTTCTATACTTATAATAAATCTGTAGAGAGGTCAATTCTGTACATGAAATATATTTCCAAAATAACCATCAGGGGGTGATTAGGGATCGATACTGATACCAAAAATGCAATCAGTAAATTTTTTGTCTATCTGTCTGTCTGTCTGTCTGTCTGTATAACCGTTATAGAAACAAAAACTACTCGACGGATTTTAAAGAATCTAATCTAATCTAAATAACCTGGCATGGTCTCTCTGCGGAGCCCCATGTTTGTACACTGCTTCCTGTGGGAATATTGTGACCAGGTTCGGCACCAAGAGTCCTTACATGCACCCGTGCTTGCAGGACTCTAGTTTGTTCAGCTGCAAATCAGCATCCCGCTGATCCCCAGGAAGGCTAGAATCCAGGTGTCCTAAATTCCTTAAGTTACTGTTGCCACAGGGCTGTTCCCTTTATAAGAGATTTGAGTCCTGTGACTAGCTCCTCAAGGTGGTGATAGGATTCAGGATTCGTGTCGCCGAAGATGAGGAACCGTTTATAGTCCAAGGCCCCACACTCGAATAGAATGTGAGTTGCCGTCTCATCATCCATTTCACACAGTCAGCACAAGGTGGGTTCCTGTGTCAGAATCCCCATCCTCCGAAGGTGTAGTCTGAATGGTCCATGCCCGGTGAGCAGGCCCACTAGTACTCTGATCTGACTCCTGCCAAGATCCAGTATGTCAGACGTGAGTTTTTTGGAGTATCCTTTGAGCATCAGCTTCGAGTGCCTCAGCCCTACAGTGTTACTCCAGTGTTTGGTCGACTCTTCCCAGACCCAGTTCCTGACTTTGGTCCTTACCCAGGCTCTAGGCAGTCCCAATACAGGTTCTGGACCAGTAAATCGTGTATCCGCTCCCTTCTTGGCCAGAAGATCCGCGGTTTCATTTCCTTCAAAACCTTTATGCCCTGGTATCCACTCCAAGAGGACACTGTTATGTCTAGCCAGTTCATTGAGGTTTTGTATGCACTCCCAGATCAGCTTGGAGTTAACCCGGAATTGTTTTAAGGCCAGCAGTGCAGCCTGGCTGTCTGAGAAGAAAGTTATCCTCTCCCCTCTCCAGCCACGACCTCGGGCATGGTCGGCAGCCTTTAGTAAGGCGTATACCTCAGCCTGGTACACGGTTGAGTCCGCTCCCAAGCTGAAGTGCTGCCTAAGGTTGCGTGGACCACAGACCCCTGCACCGGTTCCTTCTGACGTGCGAGATCCGTCAGTAAAATACTTGATCCCTGCGTCGTCAAATATTCATTGAGAGCCGTCCACAGTCCACTCAGCTCTGTCTCTCAGCCGGACTTGGTATCGACTCTCAAAGTTGTAACAGGGGATCATCTGGTCAGTCGGCAAGCCTGTCAACAGGACCTGACAATCTCCAGTGAACAGTGTGCGATGACGATGCAAACCATCAACATCGCACCCGTTAACTTTTAGCCTGTAAGCTCCCGACATCGCCTCCCCTTTAATGTAAACATTGAGAGGTGGCAAGCCCAGGATAACTTCCAGTGCCGCTGTAGGTGCTGTCCTCATGGCCCCAGAGATCTGCAGGCATGCAAGCCTCTGAAGCGAGTCCAGTTTCCTCTGAACAGTTGATTGCTCAACCTTCTTCCACCATACGCATGATCCGTAGGAGACTATGGGTCTGACAACCGCCAGGTATATCCATCGGACGACCTTGGGTGAGAGTCCCCACGTCTTCCCCACAGACCGCCTAAGCATGTTTAGAACACGCCTAGACTTGTCTATAGTGTATTCTTAATGCCGATTCCAGGTAAGTCTCTTGTCCAGATGGACGCCTAGGAACTTTACCTCCTCGGCAATTGTTATTCTTTCACCGAAGATTCTGGGTGGCGTTAAGCCTGCCAGCTTATACCTGCGTGTGAAAGGTACGACTACTGTTTTGGCAGGGTTGACCGTAAGATGTCGACTCCTGCACCAGCGTTCCACTCTTGACAGAGCTCCATTGAGCAGCTTTGTTATAGTGGTCACACAAAAGCCTCGGACCAAGATGACGAAATCGTCAGCGTAGGCCTGGGCATGTATTCCCGACTCGTTGAGCTCCCGAAGCAGAGGGTCAGACGCGAGGTTCCACAACCGAGGAGAGATAACTCCCCCCTGCGGGCAGCCCCTAGTGGCCAACACCTCCCTCGAGGCGCCAAACAAGTCGGCAGTGATAAGTCGCCCTCTCAGAAAGGTCTCTATCCACCCAGTGGTGGTAGAGTCTAACCCTCCAAGAGAACCGACTATGGCATCGATAGAAGTGTTATCAAAGGCACCCTGGACATCTAGGAAGACGGCCAGAGCCACTTCTTTTCGATCCAGCGCTGATTCTATCTTGTCAACCAAGACGCGCAGCGCGGTTTCTGTGGATTTCCCTGGCTGATAGGCGTAGTGGTGCCGATGAAGTGGGGACCTGACAATCAGTTCCTCACTCACACGACGATCCACCAGCCTTTCCAGGGTTTTCACTATGAAAGAAGAGAGACTAATGGGTCGATACGCCTTAGGTTGGTCGAAGTTTTTCCGACCAGCCTTAGGTATGAAGACGACCCGCACCTTCCTCCAAGTGTACGGAATGTATCTGTAAGCCAGACTTAATCTAAACAGTCTGCACAGTGTTGGTATCAGGAGATCCAACCCATCCTGCAGAAAAGCTGCATAGACTCCGTCTGGACCAGGTGATTTGAAAGAGGAGAAGCTGCCTACGGCCCACCGTATCCTGTCCACCGTGACGACAGCCTTGGCCACCTCCCAGTCCCCTCTGTCCGGTCTTCTGACATGAAGTTCCGGAGTTGGGTCGGGAGGCGGGCCGTCGGCCACATCTAGGCAGCCCGGAAAGTGAGTTTTCAGCAGCAATTCAATTGTTTCTTCTCCTGTTTTGGTATACGTCCCATCCGGCTTAAGCAAATTGCCCACCTTCATGGTTACGTCTTTAGAAAGGGCTTTCTGAAGTCTGGCACCTGTACTGACATCCTCGATCTCAGCGCAGTACCTCCTCCAGGATTACCTCTTCGACTTCCGAAGTTCTCTATTGTAGGCCGTGAGAGCTGTGTGGTAGGTTTCCCAACAACCACCACTACCGTCCCTCTTGGCTCTGTTCCTGAGTCTTCGGGTTTCTCTGCGAAGCCGTTCTAGCCGCCTATTCCACCAGGGAGGTTGCTGCGAACTGGCCTTCTGAGTGAGAGGACAGCTCACTTCGTAAGCCAAGAGTAAGGCATCTTGCAATCGCTGTGCCTCCTCTTCTAGGTCCTGTGGTTTCCTGGGATTCACACTCCGGTCTCCAAGGGCACTACCTAGTTCCTCTCGAAAGAGTTCCCAGTCCGTGCGCCTCGGGTTCCTGAAGTAGTGTGGCGCCCGGTAGTCATCGAGGAAGTCGTAAAGAATGTATCTATGATCAGACAGCCGGGACATGGAAGATGATTCTCCCTCCTCTTGGAAGTTTCTTGGCCGACCTTACGATCAGCCTAGTTCCTTCCAGAGGGGGAAGACCATCCACCGTTTACATGAGCCACTCCACGGTGTCCTGGCCGGTGCAATAGAGCATCAGTGCTCCATCCTCAAGCCGGACGCCCCTAAAGTGGCTCTTGGCTGTCATTTTTTCCAGCAAGGCCTCCTGAGTCTGCAGGAACTGCTCCTCACTCAGCCGTTGTTGGGGGTAGTCTACGGGAGTGACCGCCATCTTAATGGCCGTCATCACCCCACTGTAGGTGGGTTTCTCCGGGTCAGCCTTAACGAAACTTGGTACAATTATTTTTCATACTCCTGAGCTGGTTATAGTATACTTTTCATCACGCTACAATTAATAGGAGCAGAGCAGTGGAGGGAAATGTTGGGAGAAGTTACTCCATTTTTTAGCTTCCGTCGCGTGTGCAACATTAATGGTTAAAGCTAAACAGAAATCATCTTATTTTTATAATTTGGAGGTTAACTGTGACGGATTTTACAATATTTCACCCACAAGGGGAGTTGCGGGGGCGTGAAAATAAAAAAAATAAATAAAATTTAAAATCTATAAGTCATACACGTTTAAAACTTTGCAAGATAGATATTTTTATAATTTGGAGGTCAACTGTCAACGGATTTTACAAAATATCACCCACAGGGTGGGTTGCGGGGGCGTGAAAAGTAAAAAATAAAATAAAAATTCAAATCTATAAGTCCTACAGGTTTAAAACTTTGCAAAATAGTTATTTTTATAAATTTGAGGTCAACTGTGAACTGATTTTATGAAATTTCACACTCAGGGGGGTTGCGGAGGCGTGAAAAATAAAATTTAAAATCTATAAGTCCTACAGGTTTGACACTTTGCAAAATAGTTATTTTTATAATTTTGAGGTCAATTGTGAACGGATTTTACGAAATTCCACCCACATGGGGGTTTGCGGGGGCGTGAAAAAAAATTAGAATCTATTAGTCCTACAGGTTTAAAACTTTGCACAATAGTTATATTTATAATTTTGAGGTCAATTGTGAACGGATTTAAGAAAATTCCACCCACAAGGGGGCAGGGCGTGAAAAATAATCTATACATATAATAAATCTGTAGAAATGAAAATTCTGTACATTAAAGATATTTGTAACAGGTGACAATGTAAAAATCGTCGGAGGGTGGGTTTTAGGTAAAATTATTCCGTTTAATAACGATTTATTCACTCACAAACAACTTACAGATATAAAATGGTTATAAACAAATAAAGGTAAATGAACAATGAACATACAAATAGAAATGAGAAGGCCGGTAAAAATGAATAAAGGCGGAAACATACTATCAAAACGTGACACGACGCCACGCCACCCGAGGCATGTTAGTACCTCTCAATTCCATATATTTAATACAGTTAGAAGCACATAGACAACACGCTATGTGACCACACGCCGCAACATAAATATATGGACTAACATGCGTGGCGTCGTGTCACGTTTTAAGGTCTAGACACACATAACCGGTCCGTCACGACACGAGTGTAGTCCGAGTGTCGTTCGTCATACGGTGAAGGATTTGACCAATGAAATTAAATGAGACTGCTTACACATTACCGGCTGACGCCCGAGAGACGGAACGGCAACGGATCAGCATCGGGCTGGATAGTTTTGTTTTAATTTTTGACGGTGACGGATCGTTGTCGCCCAGCATGGAAATTAAAAAACTCATAGAAGAGGTTCGCAAATACCCGGCGCTCTATGATCAGAGCAGCGAAAAGTATAGAAATACAGAATATAAAGATAGAATTTGGAAGAATATAGCAGAAACCTTAGAAGTAAAAGCCTTATGAATCTATAAATCCATATCCTGTTCATTCTTCTTTCATTTCTTTTTTTAAACTGTCCGTCATCTAAAGCAATTGCTATAATTGCCAAATCACTATTTGTAAAATTCGCTAACATGGTTTTGATAATCTAACCGCTACCTTAAAAAGGGACTAACTGATATTTAGGTATCAACACAACGAAACACGTTGGCGTTCTCCTGTCGGTAATATGTGGCCACTAGAGACGCAGACCGTCTGACGGACGACACTCGGCCCACATTCGTGTCGTTGACGGACCGGTTATGTGTGTCTGGACCTTTAATAGTATGTTTCCGCCTTTAGAGTTTTGACGTATTTACTCTAAAAAAAACTAATTGACACACTCTTTTTAACTGTCACTTCAAAAAAGCGGATCAACCAGAAAGCATAGTTGCCACGTTGAAAATAATTATGGGGAATCTTGCTACATATTTAAAACATCATTAGCGGGGGGTGTTCCTACATCGATATAGAACCCACAAATGTGGTTAGATTTTTTTTGTCTGTCTGTCTGTATGTTTGTGCGCGCATCACATTAAAACTACTGATCCGATTCGAATGCGGTTTTCACAGATGTATTTGTCTTCTTTCAACTTAACATCTGGTATATAAAAATTTCTCCCCCCACCCCTTTAACGAATTCGGGGGAGAAATTTTTATATAACAATCAACACGCCACGCGAACTACGTCGCGGGTACAGCTAGTCTGGAATAAGATTAAATGTGGTAGGAGGATTTTAAACTCGGATTATAATGTCTGAATGAATATTAGTTTCCTAAATCTACTGCACCTCACACCAATTATCTGGCGATAAAACTACCACTTTGGTTTCGAACAAAAAATTCATTCTTATATGGACGATGAAAAAATTGTTTCTCTTCTGCTTTTTCGTGAAAGAGGTAAAAAACAAATTAGTAAAACTTTGTTATAGACTAAGTTTGTACGAAATGTGAGAAATTAAAAAATGTAAATAGGTAAACCTGATACTAAAAAATTAATAAAATGGTTAAAATTAAAAGATATTTAATAATATTAATTAACGTTATTGCGATAATATTTATAAAGTTTTACTAGTAGATTGTTTCTGTTGGCCCGCCTATGACTGCTACACAAACATCACGTAATGCGTATTTTTTGCTCAAGAGGACCGTTTCTTTAAAAATACAGGCCTAATAGCTGCTATTTTCTACAGCTGGATTTAGCTCATTAACATCTTTCTTTTCTGAATAAAATAGATTAGCTCGGTAAGCGGTTTAGGTTAAAGTAGTATAAATAATTCTGCCGTCAAAAACATTTTTTCGACGTTTGTTCTTATTTGCACATTCCCGGAATCCAAACATATATTTTAGTTTATTTAACCAATTTTTATAATATGTTTACACACTGAACACTAAGGCCAATGTTCAATTTTATCCAACCGGATTTCTTTCACCGGGAAATGTTGAGTATGACCTTTCCTTTTTTTCTTCTGGAACATAACTTCTGTATTTTCTGTTGAAGGTCGTCCACGTTTTCCTGAATTAGTTGTACCATGTACCAATCAAGCAGAGTGTTTCTTTTCAGCCAGTTGACATTTAAATTTATACATTGGCATAAAGTTTTGGTTACCTTTTTGGGACTGAACTTTTTTATATAAATTCCAGCTATTCACGATTGTTAAATCCAATAATTGATAAAAAACCACTTTTGACTTTTCAACATTGTTTTACATCCACTATCAAGTAAATCTACGCCACCCATGTGGCGATTATATTATTTTATAATAAAGGGACAACTTATAGAAACTTTTTTTTTATCATACCGCTCCGTTAGCCCAAGAGGAAGTTCTCCTGCAAATGAGGATAACAATGTAACGGTTTTGTTGTCTCTTTATGCTACCAAGGATTGTTCAACATTTTCGTAATCAAGTACAGATTCTAAAGAAGTTCTACGTTCGGTTTTCTTCATTTCTTTTTCTCCTGGCAGTTTGCAATTTGGAATTCTATCTCGTCGGATAGTACCTAGGGCGTGTATACCTACCATTTGTTGATAAAAAAGTCATAAGAGGGATAGACGTATATCTAATAATTATCAGAATATACTTTATGGTTTACACCTCTTGGAATTAACCTCAAGAGACGCACATCTACAATAGTAGATGCGCCTAAAGTCTGGTTCATTTACTAATAATTTATTTTCCTGTCCTGAGTACTAGTCCGGGTTCCCACGTGGTAAAAAAGGCATAAAGAATAACCGGCTGAAACTTTCAGAATCGCTTAATTGCACTTAGACCTACAAACTTCCATAGCAACAATATCGATGGATGGGGCGTTTTTTCTTCAGCAGTGGTCAAACATGTCGAAAGTTATAACTCTCCCCAGAGTGATGGATTACCGATTTATTTTTTGTGAATCAACAGTTTTTTATTATTTTATGTGACCTACAAAAGAAGAGGGCGTTAACTGGTTATTTGTTAAGTCATTGACAGTCGTAACTATTACATGTTAAGCGCGTAGGCCCCGCCAAACGCCCTCCTCTTTTTGTAGGTCACGTGTTTTATTATGTAGTAATAATAAAAAACTGTTGATTCACAAAAAATAAATCGGTTATCCATCACTCCGGGGAGGGTTATATCTTTCGACAGGTTTGACCGCTGCTGAAGAAAAAACGCCCCATCCATCGATATTGTTGCTATGGAAGTTTGTAGGTCTACGTGCAATTAAGCGATTCTGAAAGTTTCAGCCGGTTATTCTTTATGCCTTTTTTACCACGTGAAAACCCGGACTATACCTACAGTTCAAATTTATAAGCATAACCAAAAACACCACATATTGCAAAAAATTAAAATCCCCATTTGTTCGCTTCATTGGTAAGTATTGTTTTAAGTAATGTTGAACTTTGGTTGAACAGATTTGTTCATCTACTGGTAAGTATTGTTCGATTGGGACATCTGCGGAAAAACTCGTATTTAAACTGTCAATCGAAGGCCTAATTTTATGAATGCGATCATAGTTTGGGTCGCAGGTGGAAGCATTGTTTCTTTATTATCGAACTACTTCTTATTTTCTCGTACCGATTGTTAGTCATACATTTTTTTTTAATCCTAGATCATCAGACCAATACAATCTACAATTTGACAAATGAACCAGTGACATATAAATTATAGTCCCTAAAAATATTTCAGTTCGTTTTACACTAAATTATTTTCAATTTCGGAAATCTAACTAAATAACTGCATTCAACATCCCTGAAGACAGCCTATTTAATTTTTGTATTAATTAAATCAAAATAGTTTTCTTGAAAATCACAGTCGAACTGAAAGAAATTTCACACTAGCATGCCCAAATTCTAACCTCACATAAACTGAACAGTGTTTCAACGTAAAGAGTATAATGTAGAATTGCCACATCATTGACAGAACTACCGATTTCAAACCGTATAACAGTAGAGAGTAAAAGAGAGACTGTTGTATACTTACAACACCGTGCAGTTAAGGATTAATTTAATTTTGTAAAAGTAAAGCATCTAATAAACTCTTAATAATTTGGAATATTTTAAGATCGTCTGCGAAAATCAAACACTGACTATCAATTAGTAGGTACTATCAAATTGTTAATAACGAAAATGAGGGGTTGTAGGCCTGTAACCTGTTTTTATCGGAAGGTGGTAAATGCTCGTTTGAAAAGGTTAACTAGTGCGAACGGCACTCAGTTGGTTGTTGGAGAGCGAGCGTGAATTCGAACGAGTTCAATGAATAATTATTGAAAAGATAAAAAGGAATATATTTAATAAGATAATAGAAGTTAAAAGGGACAAAAGAGAGGAAAAGAAAGAAATGAAAGAGAAAGGAAAAGGGGTGCCACTTATGTTTTTTTATCCTGAGGATGGGGAAATATAAGAAACCCAGATAGAATAAGAAAGATATATAAACTAGATAAGATAACCTGGCGGATATTCTTGCTAGAGTTAAAATTGCACACTTTTATTTATAAAACTTATAAGATAATTACCTATACTTACACTTTCCTTTACTTATCCTAATGGTTAGAGTTTCAACTTGCAATATAAAAATATATTTAAAAAATCAAAATTTAGTACTTTAATGAGACTTGTTCTATTAACTGAAGGTACTGATCAGAATAACATACACCAGAGAGGAAAAGAAAAATATCTATTTAAACGATAAACAGTATTTATTATTTGGTTTAATAATAAATGAGTCAAACAAAAAAAATAAAAAAGATAGATATCTATGTTAGAAACAGTAAATACACATTACCAATCACCTTTGTGATTAGTCCAAAAACATATCTTTTATTACACTTAAAATAACAGCTATGTATATTATTGTGTTATTTCGGTGTACCTACTCTGTGAAGCGAAAATTAAAACAAATGAAATGTAGACAAAATTATTAAAATTTACCGTTTGCTTTTTGTATTAACTCGAGTTCAAAGAGTACTTACATATGAAGGTATATATATAGATCTTAAATAAATAGGTACGAAGTACAGGTAATAAATACAAGTAAAAAATTTTACAGATAAGAGATATAGAAAAAATATAAGTAACAAAGATACAGGTAAGAAATACAAGAAAAATCACATCCCGGTTAATTTCAGTCCGGCACTGCACTTTTTATTGCGGACGATATGTCGCTACGGTAAATACAATTAAGATTAAATTTTCCAGAGAAATAAACGGTACTCTCATATTCGATAAAAGTATATAAAAAAATTACAAAAACTTACGTTAGCTTCTAAATGTTTCTAAGATAATTTGAAGATTAGATGGCTTCATTCTCTCGGTAAAAGATAGGTACCTACTATAAGATATAATCAAGGCTCCACTCTGGCCTCGATTTATAGGTATTTAGAGAATAAACCATAAACTTACTTTTCATAGGCGTCGATCAAAGAGATACTGTAATTCTGACTGATTTGCCGCCATAATTGCTCGATATATGAATTAATCTTAAAGATAGCACTGTCTGGAAATCTTCAGGTAAACCTTCAGGTAGAATAAACGATAATAGGCACTAGAAACACTTAATTGCTTTGTAATTTTTAAGATAAAATAAGAAAAACCGGGAAAACTGAAACTAGGTAGCACGAGATGTTAATGGCTACCCAGCTCCCTATCGAATGAATTCCGTTAGCTTAAAAAGCCGCGTAAAATACCAGCGCAAGAATCGCCTGATTTTAAACGTGAAATCTGATGGGTCAAGAAAAAAAATCGATAACTTCGCTTTGAAAAGTTCGTTAGATTTCAAATACTCGAATGTTCTATTTAATATGTTACGAGTACAGGGTAGGCTTAGATACAAACAGATTGTTAAATAAGCACAATTTACAAAAAGAACTTTTTATAATAGAAAGTTTTTTACTGATTTATAGGTCATATTTTGTGTCATCTCAACAATGCACAGCATCCCTGATTTTGCAAAAATATTAAGTCATACAACGCTGTGATTGATCATAGAGAAGATTGTTTCCTTGTTAACAAAATCAAGGGTAGTTGTATCTAAAAACTTTCTAAAACAGTTTATTTTATTACCAGTTAAAATAATAATTACTGTTTTCACATGTAAGAACAAAAAAAAAAAGAAAAAAAAACTTCTCTGTCGCGTAATCGATCCCATTATGATAACATAACAGAACTGTCACAAGTGGACTGATTCGCAGCCTAACCAACTACGCTACGAACAATAATCATAACTTTCAAAATAATATTATCTATACACAACTTAGATCATGTTTAATATCAATTCGGTATAAATTTCGAAATCTATGTATATGCCTAAACACACTTGAAACATGCATTGTCATCCAGTTCTTAGCTATCCTGAAAATTTCAGAGTTCTAGGTAGTCGGGAAATAGGTTTAAATTCGATTACAAATTCCATGGAATGACACAGAGACACAGAACACGGCGAAAATATAAAAAACTTTCTAAAAAGAATTTTAATTAACAGGGTTTTTTAAAACGCTACCAGGCCCAGATCAGATTCTTGAGGGACGCCTGAGGTTACAGATACACTGGATGATATACAGTTGTTATATTAAACAAATTGACACCTCTTGGTAAGGAAGCTATCAATCCAATTAAGCAGTGCATTGTTTAATCCATAACTATGCACTGTGCAGTTTAGCTACCAGCAAATCATGATTGACTGCGTCAAAAGCTTTGAAAAAGTCAGTATATGTCAAATCAACTTGACCTCAGGACTCCATTACCTTTGAGATGAAATTATAATACAATACTAAATTGATTGATGTCGATTTTTCTATTGAGAACTACATATACTTACCTACTATTTTTGCAATCCCATGTTAACCTATCATTAACTAGTTTATCGAACAATTGGCATTGTATATTGATTACAAACAGCTTGGTAATGTTCAATGTTACTTTTTGATCCATATTTGTGAATCGGTGTTAGAAATCTGTTTTTCCAGTAATTTGGAAAAATACCTGTAATAAATTAAATAAGAATAGACTTGGTTTGGCTAATGTGAAAATGCAATGCTCGAGGAGAAAACGTGATATTCCATTTGGACCAACAGTTATTTTCCAAAGCACTTAAAATACATTGTCTATTATATCAGACACCTGTATAAACTATTCATTTCAGTCTGCAACTTTAGTGAGAAATTTAAAAATTGGAATCTGATTGACCTTGTTGTCAGAATGTTTACAAGAAAAATAGTCTGGAAACAGATTAACTATATTTTGATGGTTGTCACCAAATTCATAACCTAAGAACATAGGTAGATGGCAAACTATAAAATTAACGTTTATTATTGATATATTTACAAAAACTTTTTGGGTCAGTTTTAAGCTTGTTTTCAATTTATACTTACTGTATTTATGCGGTTTATGGGATTTTTTTTCTTAATAAATAAATGTTTAATGTAAGAGTTAAACCAAACTGGAAACGTACTAGTTTTAAACATTTTGAGAGGAATGAACATTGTAAAACCATTGTATATTATATCGTAGAACATTTCTATAGAGTAATTGACATCAGTTATATTCTTTAATAGGTAATGAATTCCAATGTATGGGTGCAAGATAATCATTTAGTGCTGTATAATTGGCATTTCGAAAATCATAATAATATTCTGCATAATTCAAAGAACTGTCATTTTTATTAAATCAGAAATTAAATGCAACTGAGGAGTAATATTTCCGAATATATCATCAATACTAGTAAATATTAGATCTAAAATACTATTTTAATTATTTGGGATAACATTAACTGAATATAGATTAAAACAACATATAAATTACTGATAAGCCTAATGGATCATTGCTCCACACAGCATCAGGTAAATTGTAGTCACCACATATGGCTATTTCACTATTTTCAAAGTTTTCCATAATGTACTCGATGATATTACAATGCAAAGTGTATTTTTGTAAATATTTTAAGATAAAAATATATAAACAACACCAAAAATTATTGATTTGCTACTATATTGAACTGTAATAAAAATGTACTTAACTCCAGTGTCCGGAATGTAGATTTTCTGAGCAAAAAACTCATCTTTTATAGCCATTAAAACACCACCACTCCGTGTTTTTCCAGTTAAAATTTAATTGCGATCTAGTCTAAAAATATTGTATCCAGTAAGTCCCAATTCAGCGTCTAAATTATTAATTTCAGGAATTCCTTTTACATATCATTTTCAGTTTGCTCTTGCCCTTTTTTTTGATTTAGCCATTTTATACAACTTTAAACAAGTTAAATCAGAACTGATAAATATCTTTTTGCTTTTATCAATTATCAACAGAACATTTTTCACATCGTCTGGGTTGTTTAGCATTATCTACTTCAAGAGAGTGTGCTCCGTTTTTATTCTTTTTTCCTATTCTAACTATTTTTTTAATTTTAATATCTTTTAGTATTATTCTTATAAAAGTCATGTCACCAGTCTCGATATTTGAATTATTTGTTTCAGGTAACTTATGAATAAAATCTGATTATTCATCATTTTTCAAATGCTTTAATTAAAAGGTTTTCTTCCTGACTTTCAGACAGACTTGGAACGAATATCGTTTACCTCAGATTGCAACTTTTCTATTGCCTGGTGAAGTCTTGGAACTATTCTTAACCTCATCTTGTGCGCAAAAAACTGCAGAACACGGGATTTGATTTATTGGTATAAGCTCTATAAACACAAAATCCTTAAACATCAATTGCATAGAAATGTTTGCGGTAACAAAGTAGCAGACAAACTAGCGAAATTGAGAATTTAAGGGTGGCTGGAAATAAGAAATTTAACTATACCGACATGACATGTCAACAATTAAACCAGATACATAAAATAAAAATGAAAGAATCGTTATGCTGCGATTGTATTAAAATAGAAAATTTTAACCACATTTTCTTTGAATGTCCAAACTAATGAAATAACATGCAATGATATTCACCGGGATAAAGCATTACCTACTCAAATGCAAACCATTTAATATATTAATGCTTTTAGTTAACGAAATCATTAAAATACTACTTAAATACCTACCTATAATAACTTTTATACCAAATGTACCAAATTCAAAAACTTATTCTACATAATCCTAGAAAACTGCTCGATCCTAGAAAACTGCTCGAGGACAACCAAGCCCCAAGAAAACCTGTAAAACCCAGCCTTCTAACTATGAACAAATACGTCAATCACGAGATCCTGAGCTACCTTGAGACACACCACCTTTTAAGTGACAGGTAAGATGGTTTTCGCCAACAAAGGTCAACAGCCGATCTACTAGCATATGTAACACATGTCAGGAGTGATGCCATTCACTGCTCGCATGTATGGGGTTTGGCGGCTCCGTCAAGGCTCGGTGTTCTTGATGCTATACAGGGAAGAGCAGTTCGATTAATAAACGACACCAGTATCACTAAAAACCTAGGCCCATTGTCCCACCGAAGAGCAGTGGCTGCTCTTTCCTTGTTTTACCGATACATAAACGGATTTTGCTCAGAAGAACTCCGCTCTATAATGCCACCACTTGCCAGACCAGCCATTGCAACGCGACGTGCCAACTCCATGCACCCTTATACCGTTCAATGCCCGACATCGAGAACGGATCGATTCGATCGTTCCTTCATCCCCAGGGTCTCCAGATTGTGGAATTCCTTATCTTCCCACGTCTTCCCCACTCGTCCTAACTTGCAGGCTTTTAAATTCCAAATTAATAAATTGTCTCTTCTACCCCAATAGATGTTCTCGGTACATTTGTATTTAGGTCTATACTTACGAGGACATCCCTAATAAAAAAAAAAAGATTTAGAAGATTTTTACTGACAATTAAATGTACTGGTCAACTGGACCAAGAGGAGCAAAGGCCATAAAAGGAACTAAACTGAACTAAACATCTGGGACTAATGCATAACGAGTCAAAACAAAATACGAACTGTCTTATCCCAAATATATTCAAATTTTCACAGACGCATCAAAATCAAATTCTTGAATGCAATCTGCCGTTGTTACACCCAAAGATACACTTAGATACAAGCTACCTTAAGAATAAATAATCCTAACAGGGGAACTTTACGCAATCTATATTGCCATTTTTCATATTAAACAAAAACCAAATATATATAATAATTATTACGAATTTAATCAACTCTCTACATGTAATATCAACGACCACCCAATTGTGAAATTAATCAAAGCGAAGCTATTTCAGTAACTAACAAAACATTGTTTTTATGGGTATCATCACATAGAAATAAAAGGTAATGAAAAAGCCAAAAAAGCAGCCAGTGATACTTTATTAAAACCAAATTACCATACAACCTTTTAATCTAGACCTAAAACAAAAGGTAATTAACTAATCTATACATATAATAAAACTGTAGGAATGTATATGTTTGTGCGCGCATCAAATGAAAACTACTGATCCGATTCGAATGCGGTTTTCACAGATGTATTTGTCTTCTTTCAACTTAACATCTGGTGTATACAAATTTCTCTCTGATTCCTTAAATGGGGTGGGGTAAGAAATTTTTATACAACAATCACACGCCACGCGAACGACGTTGCGAGTACAACTAGTGATTCCCAAAAAGAAATCACCATAGGTTGGTTCCAGCACCTTTATGGTAGCACGAATCAATTATTTCGAATTCAATTATATCTGGACCAGGATATCTCTTATATAAATTAAATACGAATCTTTTCTTTGTTAACACAACTGTTTTATTAACTTCTTTGGAAATACAAGTAAAAATATGAAATTTCTAAACTTTGACAATGTTTTCTTTTTTACTGACTTTCAAAATTAATTTTTTCCGCCTTTTTATATACCTATATTGCTATGCAACGTTAAGCAAAAAGGGTTTGAGAATTTGAGTTAAGTGTTTAGTTTTTAAACAACTAGTTTAATAATAAATGAAAAAAAGTCAGTCTAAACTAAAAGAAATCAAGCAATCATGTAAACCATAAAACAACTACTATAACCAAACTTATTCTCAAAGGTTATGATAACAAGTCTTAGTCTCGAACATACAAGATTAAACCACGATTATCTGAGAGTAAAACATATTTTAGCTTAATCATTTAATTATAATCCTGAAATAATTTCAAACACTCTTTCTTAAAACTGAAGATATTTCCAAAATCCTGCAAAATATAGGCGTAATGTATCGTATTTAAGTATCACTAATAAGTATTTGTATTTAATCCCTTTTATATTTTTATTTCATCCTGTCTAGTACCTAAATAAACTTCCCCATTATCAATGCGGCACCGGTAAGTAAAACATTACAGTATCATGTACTGTAATGTGTTGCCTAGCAACTATGTTCTGATTGCTTAAGCGAAGACAATTACTTTTAATTTTTGACATTAAAAACGTCTATAATGACTATAAAATAAGAATAAAATAATTAATTATTTACTTTTCACTTTATTTTAATTTAAAAACACGAATTAACAATTAATAGAAAAGTATTTGACAGTAACTGACAGTTAATGTTATTTGACGTAACCACTCACGTTTCGAACTATTTTTAAAATTTTTATGAATTTATTAATTTGAAAAACAGGATGAAATAAAATATGGGCGTCACCGAGTTCCTCCACCTACCTGCGATATTGATAATCTGATAGCCGAGTTCCTCCACGGTACGCAAGGGTTAGAGATTATAGGATTATAGATTATAGAAACATAGTAAAAGAATCGTTTTGTTTTTCTACTTATATTACAAAATTTTAGGATCAAAATAATATACAATTTTATTCTTAATAAATATGATTTTAAGGTAAATAGGAACAACAAATGGTTTTTAAAGATTGAAATTTTGTCGTTTTTTTTAGATTCATATAGGTCTATTTGACTCTGAATGTGATCCCGTTTTAATTTCAATTCACGACGTAATTTTTTAGGATGATTGTGAGCCGTTTTAATTTTTACATATGTTTCCATTTGGAAATTAGTGAGTATTTCTAAAAATTTGAAAATATTGGGATGAGATTTATAAAAGATTCACAACTATTTGTTGATCGGAACATTTCATTTGAAGCACATGCCCATAATTCAGCAGGAAACATAGCTTCTTCACTTATATAATTATCAACAATATAGTCGCAAAATTCGAGAATTTTAGCGTTACCAGTGTAAATTTTTTCAAACAGCTCTTCAACAAAACAATCTCTCACGTCATCAGGATTTAAGAATGACAAGCCAAAAAACAATTTTAAAAATTTTCTTTCTTCAGAGTCATTTAATTTATACATGACAGAAAGACCCAAGTTCTGTATCTTTTTGAACCAAGATTGGTCAAGATGAAATCTACACCCTATTATTTTACAATTTGGTCAACTATTTTTCACAGCTTTATGAATGGTCAGTTTATAATCAATTACAATTCCTTTAGGCTCAAATACTAAATTTACTCGATACATTTACTTTTAAGAATACTGAATAAATTTATATACGTTAAGGCTTTTTTATCAGGGAGAAGGCAAAAAGCTAGCGGGACATAATGACCATTTTTAAACCCATGAATGACAAATAATTGTAAAAAGAATTTGGTACAATTTTCAAAAGTTCCATCCATAAATAGCTTTTCTCTTTAAAGATTTGCTTACTGCTTGTCTGCAAATTTTTTCTTCCTTTGGATGATTATGCACAAGTAAACTTTGAGTTATTTCATTGTCCTCTAAACTCCTGGTGCACACTTTTGCCGAACACATTTGTTTAACACATCTCCACCTCAGTACCAGAATCCGCGACATGAGCTTGAAAAAACTTAAAATTTTCCACTATAAGCATTTTCTTGCCTTTTTCACTGAACATAAATTTGACTTCCATCTTTATATAAAATCTTACTTACTTGCCAAATTATTAAAGAGTAAATAGTTCAATTTCTTTTATACCTGTTGATGGCAATTATAGGGTTTTTACAAATCAATTAGTAGATAATCCCTAGAAACACAGCAGAGATTATTACCAGGTAAAGTGGAGGAACTCGACTATAAAAATAATCTTTGGAAACACATAAGGGATTATTTACCTGATAAAGTGGAGGAACTCGACGACACCGTAAAATATAATACGATACACGGTCGTTAGGTGTTATTACAGTACTCATTTTTATTTCCAGGCTTGGCTCCTAACGTCGCCTCGTTCGTAAACTAACTCGTACTGTAATAAGTCACTTACCGACCTTTTAACGTATAATACTATTTTAGTATAATGTCATTATTATGTAATTATTTTATTAACAATTTCACGCCATCAACCTCTTGGTTGATGAGGAAAATTTAAAAAAAATGTAATCTTTCTGTTAATTTTGTCCAAACCTCATGCTTCACCAACCAATCTGATAATGTAATCATTGAATTTCTTTGAATTCAGAATAATCATTCTAAAAATGGAATAATGTAAAGGCAATTTTATTATTAATTTAATTTAAATCAAACGATAAAGAATTATAACTTGAGTCAGCTAAATAATAATAATAATATTTTAATATTAGAGAATAACAAGGCAGTATGTTCTAAAAACATAAACACATCAGCTAAATAGGAAAATATAGAATCACAAAAAAACTAGGCTTTGAAAATTGCTTCAGAAACTATTTATTATTATACACTGAAAACAAACATGTCAGTGTTAAATTCGATGAGAATGTATAATACATAATTACGTCTCCCTATTCCGTGTTTCTAAGAGAGAACCTCATTAAACATCAGTTTATACAAATAAATTTTCATGATAAACATGTATTATTAAATATGTTAGTTGCATTAATATAAGTTATTTATCAGAAATTTGAAAATTAACCCTGTCTCAAAATGTAAGAGGTTATACATTTTTAAACAAGTAATCGAACCTTAAATCATTAGAAAATATTTGAATTTGAAATATAAGGGACGAACAAGCCGAAAACTGAAAAAATTATCACAACTCATTTAGTACTTGCTAAAATATGTTTTAAAAATAAACCAAATATGATGTAACCTAATAAAAGGGCAACTTTTTCCAGATACAGATTTTCAAAAATTGTCAATTTTCTCATTTCTTGATAAAATTAATATCAATGGGTGTTGAAGTGGAGTTAATTAGCTTTCATTTGGATCTATTACTAATTGCAGTTCATTACGTTAAAAGAAAACACTAATCCGGAACAATAACTATTTGATTGTATATTTATATTATTTACTGTACTCTTGAAACTTAACTAAGCTGTAATTGGATAGATACTTGACTTCGACATTATATAATTTCAGATAGACAAAAAAACGGGTTTGGCAGTCAGTGGGACTGCCGGTAGAAGTTACACTATGCACGCGCCCGGGTTTCGAAATTTGTATGGGAATGATAAGGCAAAATAATTATATGCTTGAAGCATGGACCTACTATATTATAAATCCGAATTTCCGTGTCCATTTTATAGGTGAAAAGGCAATGTACAGTCAAAAAAAATCACATCGTATAACAAAATACTTCATCTTTGCAATAGGATGTTACAAAATATAGCTTATCGATTAAAATCTAAAAATATTTATTCCGATAATATATATCGTGTGGCCATAAAATCAAATAAAAACTGTATAAGGTTAATCAGTGCCTCCAACGTATGCAGTATCAAATATTTTGACTAGCGTATAGGTTGGCAACAAGGTGAGGGGGTAACCTATACGCATATATAATGCGATGAATAAAAGAATATTTATAATAATTTTGTGAAAATAATGAAAGAATACTTATAATTTCCTAAAAAGTTAACTAAAATACATTTTTTAAAAACTCTGTTTATGTAGCCAACAACCTTAAAAGCATAGGTCAGAATACAATATAACCTATACTGCAACCATGGTACGGTACTATAGACCACAATACAATACTGAATATTATTATTATTATTATCATTAATATAAAATACTAAACTTAAAATATATACTTACGTGACAGAATAATAAAATAATCTGTCAAACCCAATGTGATATGTCACTATGATACTTAAACATTAGCTTAGACTGTTTTTTGTATATCTATTTTTTTTAATGTACTGAATATTTAAACGGTATTTAAAGGACTTATAGTTATGACGTACAACATGTGGGTGGTAAATCTTTCATCCTTGTGTTTACTGACCAATATACCAATATGTGTTTCTGTCTTTCTCTTACTCACGTCATTACATATGTAAGTTATGTAATGATTTTGCCGATTTAATCCCATGCAAATTTCCAACGCCAGGCACTAGAAGTATAACTTCAAAACTTACCACTATAACAAACATAAAAAACCTTACCAGATCTTTTAGCTCATTCAGATCATTTAACAAGGTATGCGCTAAATTTTGGTTTACCTCAAAGATGATCGCTCTCAAAAATTAAGCAAAGCACCTTAAACAAAAATATTGTATTTACTTAAAAGCACCATTCATTAACAAAAATAAGTTCCTTTTTAATTTGACTCATCGTATGTTTAATATAACAAAAGACAATTGTGATTAAATAAATTTATAACAGAGAATTGTGCATTAGGAATCCAGTATGTGAGATAAAATTGTATAATAAAGTTTTTAGTTTTGTAAAATATTAGATAGAATGTGTTCAAGAATAAACGTTGGAAATTAGTTTAATAAGAATTTTTATTACCAGTAACCAGCACTAAAGTTTAACTCAAGATTGGGTAAATTCCTATCAACAATTGATGACAGCCTGAGGTGTGGATATCCCTAGCCCTACACAACGGATGCACAATGGGCCATAAGTGGCCTCAGTGCCCCTCCCAAAATTTCCAGGTCCAGATCCTATCAACAATAAATTTTATCAGGATTCCAAATGTTATTAATAATTGTCATTGTAGAATGATAGTATAAAACAGATCATATAAATAAATTTTCTTATACTTATTAGTAAATAACGATATCTTTTAGCTGTAATGTTTACGAAAAAACCAATTGAAGATTTTTATTTATTAATAACTGGGTATAAAACTAATTTGTTACTTTAAAAGACCGGACAGAATTCTGTCGGATCGATATAGTAAAACGGAGATAGTTTTATGTTTTACGAATGGAGGTCTGGTGAGTGGTGAATCTTTTAAAAATATGATCAGAAAGACCTCTATTCCACTTAAAACTATTCTTAAGTTTAAAACAATGTGTTAAAAAAGAACAAAAAACATGTGGTAGATAAACCTAAATAAATGAATGAAGGATGAGTGTCATAAATCGCTCAAGACCTAAGAGTCTCGATAGCCCGTCACACTCAAATTCTGAAAGCAAAATATTAGATAAACACCACAACAAAATATTATCTAATGTGACACATAATATAAACCAGAAATATCAAAAATGTTTAAATATTTGTAAAATTCACAAGTAAAAATATGAATACATGTTTTTATTAAACAATTCTTATTGCTGCAGCCTTTACGACTAAACAGTGATAAATTTAACAATGTGCAATGTTCATTTTACCTTATTTATATCTAAACTTATTCCATTATACAATTAATAATTAATTGTGTCACCATTATAATGTCTTTGCTTCTGGCAAATGGCAAACATCTAGTTCATTGGCAAATTTCCATTGACATACATTTTCTAGCGACCAAAGACAATTTGAAACCAGGTCTGGAAGCTCTCGAAACCCACATTTATTCTATGGTATACAAGCGCGCTGTAAGGGGAGGGTGTACATACTATATTTAAACTTATTTACCAAAACTACTATAAAATAGTTCTGTTAATTATTTAATCAGCAGGAAAATCAATATTTTAACACAAAAGTATGTTCAAATTGCTATTTTTAACATCATCGATTAACAATAAAAATGTAATAGTACTATTGACTTTTGATTTATACTTCATAATTCTTCCATTGGTTAATATTCACGATTATTAAATTGTCTATATTCATACCGGTACAAAAGGAAAACTAGCGATGCTAGTGGTGAAAAAAGTAAACCTAATATGTAAGATAACGTGGACAGATTTTGGCAGTTCCCCCGGTCAAGTGCGTACTCCTTGTCTAGACTCCCTGGGTTAATAACATGTTAAATATTTATGAAAAAATAATGACAATATGAATCATATGCGAATGAAGTGTTGCTTCTCTTAATTTATTAAAGGGTTGATTCAAATGTTTTAAAAGCGAAACCTATTAACCAGTAGAGGAATCAAAATTTATATGCTATTTTAATATTTTATCTTCAATTTGAATTTGAAGTGTCAGTGTATGTTGTTACATTGGAAAAAACCGAATATCAGCAGCAGAAAATCATTCAAAAATGGTGAAAGTGTTAAAAAGATCCTGTTCCTTCATTTCCAACTGTGCATTGATGGGTTTTAGAGTTTAAACGTGGTCGTACAAGTGATAAAATTATTGAGCAAGTCTATGATATTGATTATAAAGATCCAAGTTTGACTAAGCGTGAAGTTGCTGATACCATAGGCACCTCATATGAACGAATACTCCATATTTTGTTTGTCGTTTTATAACTATTTGGAATTGGATCTACCATCATGATCCTAAAATGAAA
Source organism: Altica lythri (assembly GCA_964028335.1). Taxonomy (NCBI): domain Eukaryota; kingdom Metazoa; phylum Arthropoda; class Insecta; order Coleoptera; family Chrysomelidae; genus Altica; species Altica lythri. Next base: position 48,798,662 of record OZ034805.1, on the reverse strand, counting down.
CAAGAACGTTTACATTGTACTGAAGCTGGTTTTTCAGCTCTAAAACAGGTAAAGTCAGAAAAAAGGTTATATCATCAGTTTTTTGGGATGCAAAGGGGCTTTTGATTATCTCTAAAAAGTTAAAACAATTAACTCTGAATATTATTACTACCTTTTGGATAGGTTGGATAAAAAAACCTGAAAAAGGCCGGTAAAAAAAAACAATTCATTAAGACAATGCACCCAACTTTGTTGACGATTGTTAAATTAAATGAATTAAAGTACGAATTGCTAGAATATTCACCAGATTTGTCTCCCTCCGACTATTACCTCTTTAGAAACTTTAAACAATTTCTACGTGGAAAGCGTTTTTCGTCGAATGAAAAAGCTACTGCAGCCGTGGAACAATATTTTGCAGAGCTTCCGGAAAATTATTACAGGGACATTATAAAATTAATGGAGGATCATTGAAATAACTGTGTTTAAACTGTGAGGGTTTATATGGAATAAAATACTAATTTTAGTAAAAAATACACTTTCTTTCATTTTTTGCTTTCAAACCGTTTTAATTTTATTTTATTTCAACGACTTATCCAGTAATTTGTTTTCTCTTTGTCAGTCAAATAAGGGTAAAATTTATTGTAATTAAATAATCACAAAATGCATGTGCAATTCGTAATTATCTACCTCCAAATTCTACGATGTATTTTTTTATAAAATGTTTTTTAATGCAATTTTTAATTATAACTAGCTGCTTGACTGGACTTCGAGATGTATTTATGACTATTTATGACGAGATGTACATGACTCTAGTTGTGAATAAGGTAGTCAAATTTAAATTGAGGACCGCAATATCCACATTTGTATTTACTATTTGCAATGTAAATACATATTTTTTGTATAACCCTTTTTCAAAAATCTAGCCGGTGTGCATGCTTTAATCGATTTGTTTTGGAGTTAGCCCCACTGGCGCCCAATCTCCAGCATCTCGGCGCCAACTGAATCTATCGACGTCGTCTAGTCCATTCAATATTTTTCATGTCTCCCATTTAGTCGTTTTTAGTGCGAAAGGGGGACTCTATAAGATTTTGTTAGATTTTTATGGTCAGAAAATAAACGTGTTAATTAATTTTACTATTTTTAGTTAAGTACCGTTAACTTGCGTATGTATATACAAACAACTTTGTATTCTCAATTAGATTGATAATAGAGAAGTTATATGAGAAAATTAACTATAAACAATAAAGATACAAACTTTTATTTTTAAGATTAGCGAACACACATTTATTGTTTTGATTATTTCCTTCGATTCAAATTAACCAATAGAATGTCATAATTTTTTGAAATTGGACCAATCAGAATCAATTATCAGCGACTATTGCACTAGAACAATATCAGCGATTATTTCCTTCGATTCAAATTAACCAATAGAATGTCTTAATTTTTTGAAATCGGACCAATCAGAATCAAATATCAGCGACTATTGCACTGGAACAATATCAGCGACTATTGCACTAGAGAAATAGTCACGTCAAATATAAATGTCAAAAATTTGTCTTCTCAGGAAATAATCTTCCTAAATATAACGCGACCGTGATTAATAGTCTGCTATTTTTGTTGTTGCTAAATTTCTCGAATATTTTACAATTTGTTTCGACATAATTTGACATTAATAATCAAAGATTAAAGCCCTCGAGCTAAAGCGCTCTCAGGCTTTAATCAGATGATTAATGTCAAATTATGTCTCCACAAATTGATACTAAAATATTCTTAAAATCTAGATACCACAAAAATAGCCGACTATAATCAAGGTCTTGTTATATTACCCTTGACTATTGCGCTAGAGAAATAGTCACGTCAAATATAAATGTCAAATATTTGTCAGTTTAACAACGACATTATTAATTATTGTTATAATTTTCCACAATGGAAAGATTTGGTGCATTAGATTCTAATGCCATCGAAAAAGCTGTTCTCAGGAAATAATCTTTCAAAATATAACACAACCTTGATTAAAAGTTTGCTATTTTTGTTGTTGCTAAATTTTACAATTTTTTCGACATAATTTGACATTAATAATCAAAGATTAAAGCCTTCGAGCTAAAGCTCTCGGGCTTTAATCAGATTATTAATGTCAAATTATGTCTCAACAAATTGATACTAAAATATTCTCGAAATCTAGATACCACAAAAATAGCCGACTATAATCAAGGTCTTGTTATATTACCCTTGAATAATAACCGAAGTTATGACCTGCTTAAAAATTATATTTTAAGTTGTAAATGCGGTTTGCGAATTAACTAATAACTTTTTTAAAATCTACAACTTAATTAAATAGCTGTTCCATGCTCATGTAATCGACATACTCGTAGAGCTGAGCCAAAATTTCGAGGTCATCAGTAATATGACATTTCTTTTTTTAACATGTTCTTTCCATACAGGTATTTATGTTCCTGCTTAGGTGGACATCCTAGTGAATACCTCGCTGTAAGGGGTGAAAGTTGCCAATTTTTTTACAAAAGATTGTCGTCATCGATAATATGGATGATGATTTCTCCAGTCGAAGGTGTTGATACAACAAATCGAAATCTCGATAGGGGGACACCTGAGTGGATACAAAGGAAGTGGCAGACAAGGGCCAAAAATAATAATACCACTAATGTTGGACCCTTGAAAAGCTAAAATCAAAAATGACGGAAAGCTGGGTGGATACAAAAGAGGTGGTAGACAAGGGTAAAAAGGCCAAAATTTTGTCCACTCAGGTGAATTCTTCTATTAACACTTTCGACTTAGAAAATTTTCATTCATATTATCTATTGATTACGACTACAATTTTCCTTAAAAATTGGCAACTTTCATCCCTTATAGCTAACCCCTTCATCCACTAGTGTGTCCGTCTAAGCGGGAACGTAAATACCTACATTGAATGTTGCAAAAGATGACGGTGAAATTTCAGCTCTAGCTCTCTGGTTATAGCTTTCGAGTAGCGTACAATATAGCATATTTTTTACTGGATATATAATGTACCTACAATTCTGTGTTGCTCTTTAAAGCGCAAAAAATATCACATTCCTTTAATAATTTTGTTTTTATTTTTATATATTTGTTTTTATTCACTCTGCAAGTATTAATAATTATAATGCAGATACTCTATATATGCCTTGTATGTGTATGTGCTTAATTAGGAGTGACCGCTACACCTACTACCTCTAAGATCTATTGTCCCCCATTTCTTGCTATAATTCTGATATTTCATCAGACTTATTATAGCAGCTCTTCTAGTCTTATCTTTCTTAAAAAGTTTAGCATATCGTTGGACTTCTATTTCTTATGATCCTAGGTATGTAAAATTAGAATTACGTAATGCAATGCATTCTGAAAGTATGTGCATTGAGGTTCGGTCCTCTTCCTCACAGAATCTGCACTTTACTTTATCTACCAATCCTAGTTTCTTTATGTGTCCTTTTATTCAAACTGCCCGGTTTATAGACCCGTTATAATACGGCTTGTGCCATAGTTTCCTAGGAACGTCTTTGGTTGTCTTAGTCCTTGTAGATCGTTCCGGTACTTGGATTTTTCTTGATCCACTTATTTCCGTAGTTTTTTGAAGACTGTACTACTGTTGATTCCACAAGACGTTCTGATCCTAAATATGGGGTTTTAGTTCATTTTTTGGCTAGCTTATCTGCTGCATCGTTTCCTTCTATCCCTATGTGTCCTGGAGGCCATAAGAGTGTAACAGTGTTATTTTGTCCTAGTTCATTTAGTTTGTCTAGGAATTCCCACACCATTTTTGAACTGATTGTTAGTGAGTACAGTGCTTTGATGGCTTCCTGACTATCTTACATGATTACAATCTTTTTTCTACGATAGTTGCTTTGGACAAATGTCGTATCTGGCAGGACTAAAGGTCACTTTCTTCTTAAGTGTCACATCTGACATAGGTTGAATCTAGACGATGAAAGCCCCGATTTATTACTAATGTACCTGTGGCTGCACGTGTAGAATTTTACTGTGTAAAGGTAAAGATTTTCTTCTTAATGTCATTTTCTTATTTGTATACTTTCTAAATTTCAAAAATTCCATTAGTGAAAAAGAAAAGTATAAAAAGATCCAAAGTACAAAATTGTCCCATTATAACACACCAGTAATCGGTTTAAAACGAAGTAGTTGGAATCATTAGGGAAATTTTAGCTGTACACACACACACACACACACACACACACACACACACACACACACACATACACACACACACACACACACACACACACACACACGCGCGCGCACACGCACACGCACACGCACACGCACACGCACACGCACACGCACACGCACACGCACACGCACACGCACACGCACACGCACACGCACACGCACACGCACACGCACACGCACACGCACACGCACACGCACACGCACACGCACACGCACACGCACACACACACGCACACGCACACGCACACGCACACGCACACGCACACACACACACACACATACATACATACAGACAAACAGACATACAGACACCCTCGTAAAAATAGTCAGGGGAGGTTCCAAATACCTCAAAACGTTGAGATCCGATGAAAACTCGATTTTCGAAAAACGGGGTAAAACCAATAACTTCCCGATTTTAAAATTTTTTTAAATTTTTTTAGCGGGAAGTTAAAAAACACTGGATTCTACATAAAGTATATTCCTGATTTGTTTGTTTTATAAAGAAACACAAAAAAGTACAAAGTTGTTTCTGATTATGTTTCCGAATTTCTCGATTCAATTCGTTCAATTTCAAACAAAGTGATCGTTAAAACGAACCGACACAGAAAATCCAATAATATCATAGAAAGCATCCGATCATACGAAAAAGAAACAGGAAAAGTAAGAATTAAATATATCGAACCGATCTTTGTAACCCGAAAGAAAAAACGACAAAAACGTAAAAAATTACGATTAAATAATTACAAATTACAAGAAGTGCCGCATATACGACAACCATCGTAAAAAACTTTAATATTCTTCAGTATTCAATTATGTTTTCTTATAAACCAGAAAAACAACAAAAAAAAGTAATATAAAAAAAATTATCGACAATTTTAATAAACAAGAATTTTAACAACAAATCGAAATGTACATGTTAATCAGAAATAGTTGTGGCAAAAAAAAACAAATTTTCCCATTAAAAAAAACATATCAATACCAGTATAATTAAAAGAAGCCGGAACAATGACACGAATTTTCCAAAATTACCATCAAGAAAAAACTACTTTCACTCAACGAGGAAATTCAAGAATGAAATCTAAAAAGTGTACGGAAAAATAAACCGACAATAATAAACCAGAATAAACACAAAAAAGTACAGTTTAGGATGTTTTAATGTGTGAACAGTTCAATAAGTTCTAGTGACAAAGAGTTATTTCTCGTGTTCTACCATAAATAAGTGATTATCTTAGCGAAACAGTTCCAAGGTATAGTATAAATGATTTATTGAACATATTTGTGTAAATAGGCACATTTCCATTAAAAGAATAACTAGATTTGAACAATTCCATTATTTTTTATATAGGTATTTAAGTGGTTAACTTGTCAAACTTAGTGCGCAGTCCACTATATTGATTAATCATGGTTTTCTTACAATGGAACAGTTAATTCGAAATAATTTCCTGTTAGAACATTAGTTTGCAACCAGTTAAAAACTAATCTCAAACAACATATGCTGCTACAAATTTCCTTCTACGAACAAACCATATCGCACCCTATCCAGACTACTTATTCTAATTTAGATGGATTAAATTTTTGTTAATTAAAAAAGCTTTCATAATTTTTTATTTTGTATGTAAAATATTTCTTGAAAGCGACTTTGTCATGGTTTTAACTTAGAGTAAGAGGCAGTGCAAAGTCGAGTAATTTCAATTTTACAGAAACTACTTTAAAATGAATTCCTTACGTGCAACTTTAAACTCTCATTGTACTAAAAAAGCTTTTTGTTCCAAATTCTTTTCATTTCATTTCCCAATTGTGTACGTTGCTCCAATTTAACTTTATAGCTAGTCGCTTTTCCGGCTATGAAAAGTTGTGTCCTAACTGCCGTAATGAAACGAAATGAGTTATTTCATGGGTGTAGTTTATGTCAATACAGATACTGACGCCATGTTTAATTACATTTAACATTACGTTCGCGTCAATGAATTTTTTATGAAGTGGACAAGTGTAAAATGGACACACCCAATTTAGAACTTGTCTATTTTAGTAAAACAACTATATATTCATTAAATATAATTTCTCTTCATATTTATCATGATTAAATGACTACCGATATATAGTATCTATTAATATGTTTCGTAGTATAACTTTTTCCAAATATTTCTTCAGATACAACACCAGTATTACCTACATCTAAAATTTCAACGAATTTAAACAAGGTTACTAGGTATTTCATATATAATTTTGTGCTTTCCTCAAACTTTCATCTTATTATTGAAATTACAACATCACACCAAATATTATCAAAAATTCGGGAGTGCTAACTTTATAAAAGGATAGTAAAAGTTGACAAATAAAAAAGCAACATTAAATAACTAAAAGTTTTAAATGTTGGTAAATCTGATCTTCATAAAACTATTTGATGAACTTTAATAGGTACACGAGTACTAAAAACGCTGTCGTAAAGAAGACTTTAAATAAATTTATGATTTTGATGGTCAAACATTTTTACGATAAAATTTCAGATGTATCTAATAAATTATTCTCATAGAGTGGAAAACTTCTTGTTTCGTATTACTGATCAGTGACAATGTTTCAATTTTTTTTTATTGTTGTATTTTTAAACATATTTGGCCGTTTTTTTTAAATACATGTCATATATTGGTAGATAATATAAACAAATTATCTTCTCGTAGTATCTACAAATTATTAAATAAAAATTTTAATGTTCTACATTCTCTAAGTTTAATTTTTATCTTCTTTGTTGCGTCCTCTGATATTGCTTTCATCTACAACGACAATCTAATAAACAGATTACTAGTCCTAGATTTTTTTGAGTTAATTAAGCTTATTTACAGTTTCTGAAGAGATTTTTCACTTAGTCGCCTTTTCAAAAGCTACATTAATAAATTTATCTGAGGAAAATTTAAAAATCTCTATAGAAAGATATAAATAGTTCGTACAACTAATCTAATAAAAAAATGGTTTTCATAATAAAAAAAAATAGTTTGTAGGAATTAGAATAATAAAATTAAATTTTAATGAACTATATATAGCCCTAGGCTGCATTATATCTGAGATGGCAATATTTTTAATTTAAAAGAAACAGAAAATTTTAACAAACAAATTAAAATTTGCTCATATTTTGCTAAAAGGGCTTTTAGAACATAAAACTTCTTTAGGTCTTATTGAAACCTAGTCTCCGAAGCATTAAGACTTATTTTGTATTGACTGTTAGTGAAACTGCACACTAAGGGTTTTTATCGAGCGATAATTTTATAGAAAAATTGGATATGGATATATATAACAGTCCGTACATATGTAGCAAAAAAGTCATGTGATTTTAAAATTGTGATTGGTCATGTTTTGCGTAAACATGTCAACACCGGTTTATCTGAGCGAGACAATTGATGTTGAATATTTTATCATCAAAATTCATGCTAGATCACTTTTATGGGATAAATACTCTGATCGTATATTGAAAACACGTTTATGAGAGGAGTTATATCCAAAAGTTATACCAACATGGGGGGAACTGAACAAAGAAGAAAAAAGAAAGAAAGGTAAGATTAGACTTGTACAGAATATTATTATTATTAAACAAAAACAATGAAATTTTTTCATTTTACCAAGGAATAGATCATTTGGAAGGAGTAAAGTACTTAGTTTCCGAAATAATTGCGTTTTTCAATAGAGTTGCTTGTAGGTCGCTGGTACCTATGCAAGTTCATTTTTGTACCACACAATTACAACCAAAACCATATTTTATTGCTAATTTATTACACAAAAAAAAATATTGCTCCAACCGTTTTCGGGAAACATTGGGTATGCTAGGTTGAAAGTCAAGTTCTGCCACGGACACGTAGTGCGAGCTCGTTTTTCCTCATTTTTTTTTGGCTCTCACGGCCAACTCCCAAGATACATTTTTTTTTCGTAGCTATTGGGTAAGGCCTAACGCCAATCTTTTTATCGCGCGTGGCTATTTGGCGTCTGAGCAGTACATTTTCACTCTATCTACCCAAAATAACAACAGAGGTATGTTATTCTTACGTTTCCGTGTATTTTGAGTTTTTTTGGACCATTATTCAAAAAATTATACCTTGGACTTCAATATCAAACCAAATATTATCTACTAATAAGTTCGTTGGGCAGTTCAACGGTACAAACTTTATTTAAACTTATCATACATTAAACTAGTGGCAACTATACTCTAGTCAACATCTTCAAAAACGTGAAAAATTAAAATAAAGGTCCTAAAAATATGAGCGAGAGCTCATTGGATTCGGAATCACCTCTAGAAAAACTTTTTTGAAGGAAAAGTGTGCAGGCCAAAAATTGCAATTGTTATTAACAAAATAAGATGAAAAAAAAAACAGATATTTATGTTTTTGTTAATAATTCGAAAAATATTAATATTTAAGCAATTTTGAAAATAGCTCGTTAAAGAGGAGGAAATTTCCGAAAAAAAAGTCCGTCCTCCCGAAACTCTATCTCCATTATTTATAATTTTAATTTGACGTTGAAAATGGGTCTCCGCGCGGCTTTTACGGCATGCGCGCACTACCGCTAAACGGTGTTTATCAGATAAAATATTTTTTTTATGACATAAAATGTTATTTTAAAAATTTGAAAAAATTCCAGTATTTTCCTAACACTTGAAAGAATCTAAATCAGTTGGAAAAAACATTTTATCACTGTTTTTCAAAAAGTTATTCAATTGTTAACTAACATTTTTTTTTATAATCTCTGTTGATATAAACAATGGGATGGGATAAAAGGTATAAATAATTGGCCTAAAAATTTGAAACTTAGTGGAGCCCTTTTCATATCTATACTTTACAAGATTCTGTGATAAATGTTCATAAAACTTTATTAATTTGTTAATAATACTTTCTAATATTATACGTCACGTTAACTGTAGCGCCTACTTAACTTGCCAATTAAAAAATGATATATCTTTTAAACTATTGGAGATATGATAAAGGATATTGTCACATACGATAATAGGGTAGTTTAATTGTTTTAGATTTCATTGTATTGTTTTATATTATTTTGTATTGTAATTATCCAGGCCAAAGTCAGTACGTTAGATTTTAAGGCGACCTTATATAGTTTAATTCTTATTCTCACGTAGCGTAAGAATTGGCTATAAAAGAGCGTCGTTGAGGTCGTACTCGAGGAGTTCGGAGTCTGAGGTTGTCTGTAAGGGTCACCCTTTGGGGTGTCCCTAAAACAGACCCTTGAGTCTGGGCCGTTGTGACTCTTGACGTATTTTCGTGAGTAAGTGTGACATGCCACCATGTAGTTAATTTGGTAAGATTAGTTAAGATTTGTATTTTGTTATTCGTTAGTCATATTTAATTATTTATTGTTTGTTTCGTTGTTAATATATAGTTTTCTGCCTTCAGTAGGATACCTAACCAGGGGTTAGATAACCACGACCTGGGTGGGAAGTGCCTTCAGTAAGCTACCCCTCATCCAAAACATTATGGCACATTTTCCTCTAGATCCCCCCAGGCGTGACATGGTGGAGGTGCCGGGCACCATGTCACGCCTGGAGGGATTAGGAAGTGTGCCTTAGTGTTTTGGGATGAGGGGTAGCTTAACTAGAGGCACTTCCCACCCAGGTCGTGGTTATCTAACCCCTGGCTAGGTATCCTGCTGAAGGCAGAATAATAACCAAGGGGAATATGAGATAAACAACAGGAAACAAACAACAAATATATTAACAAGAAACAATAACAATGAATAATTAAATATAACTAACGAATAACTAAATAACAAATCTTAACTAATCTTACCAAATAAACTAAATGGTGGCATGTCACACTTACTCACGAAAATAAGTCAAGAGTCACAACGGCCCAGACCCAAGGGTCTGTTTTAGGGACACCCCAGAGGGTGACCCTTACAGACAACCTCAGACTCCGAACTCCTCGAGTACGACCTCAACGACGCTCTTTTATAGCCAATTCTTACGCTACGTGAGAATAAGAATTAAACTATATAAGGTCGCCTTGAAATCTAACGTACTGACTTTGGCCTGGATAATTACAATACAAAATAATATAAAACAATACAATGAAATTTAAAGCAATTAAACTACCCTATTATCGTATGTGACAATATTCAGGTGATTTTTATAGAAAATAAATTTCTCTTTCAAATAATTCTAAGACCAAGTTCGTGTTTATTATTTATTAGATACTACCTGCATTTATTTAGAAAAATTCTGTATCTTTTTTTAATTTTTTGCAATATTTTGCAATAGTTATGAAAAATCATAATTAACAAATTAATAAACTTTTATGAACATTTATCACAGAATCTTGTAAAGTATACATATGAAAAGGGCTATACGAAGTTTCAAATTTTTAGGCCAATTATTTATACCTTTTATCCTATTGTTTATATCAGCAGAGATTAGGAAAAAAATTGTTAGTTAACAATTGAATAACTTTTTGAAAAACAGTGATAAAATGATTTTTCCAACTGTTTTAGATTCTTTCAAGTGTTATGAAAATACTGGAATTTTTTCAAATTTTTAAAATAACGTTTTATGTCATAAAAAAAATAATTTATCTGATAAACACCGTTTAGCGGTAGTGCGCGCATGCCGTAAAAGCCGCGCGGAGCCCCATTTTCAACATCAAATTAAAATTATAAATAATGGAGATAGAGTTTCGGGAGGACAGACTTTTTTTTCGGAAATTTCAAAAACATAAATATCTGTTTTTTTTCATCTTATTTTGTTAATAACAATTGCAATTTTTTGCCTGCACACTTTTCCTTCAAAAACATTTTTCTAGAGGTGATTCCGAATCCAATGAGCTATCGCTCATATTTTTAGGACCTTTATTTTAATTTTTCACGTTTTTAAAGATGTTGAGTAGAGTACTATGGGTTTGGTAAACACTTGGTGGAGAGCCGTTAAATACATATTATTTATCTCCACACAAATTCGTCTCTAAATTCACATTTGTGTGTGCCATTTTGCAAGAGCGAGTAAAGTTGTGTAGCCGAGGGGCGTAGCACCGAGACGAAACAATACGAGCACTTACAAAACATTTTGCGGACGTGTAACACACACTATTTTTTGGTCCGACCAATTTTTATTATTTTCAAAAGTTCAAAAACTGTTTATGTTGTGACTTACATGATTAGGTGTATATTGACATTATTGCCATCTATTGCACGATTGAATTAGTAATAAGGAATGTTTTTCTGATAATCGATTTCACGATCCTTAATTTGTATGCATACGAATACTGTGCTAATAAGCAGCACAGTAAAAATTGTTCTATTGATAATATTAATAGTAATATCTAATAATTTTATATAAAAATAGCAGAGGCAATGAACTATCATAGTTCAATGAGCAATAATAAAATCGAGATATGTATTTTCATAATCGAATGATAAGTAGTTGTAAATTGACATAAATGTCAAATTTAAAATAAAAGTTGTGAGAGCAATTAAATGTAAGTTTGAATCCTGCTTACCATTAAAAAAAGTTATTAGTTTAGTATATTATACGCTGTTTTTAAATAAATTTAATTAAAATTTGTAGTATTCATTATGTATTTTTGATGACTCATAGCGCCATCTCTTTAGATAATCTAAAAGCTACTTTGCCGGCCTAGGCCGGAAAATGTCATTTTCCGGACGATTTTGAAGTAATTAATAGTATTGTTTCTGGACGGAGGACCAAAAACTATATAATTTATCTATCTCTCGTGCGTGAAAAAAAAAGACCTACTTTATGTAATTTTTGCATAAATTACGATCTCGATGTATTTTTTAATATTATAAACATGATGCTTGCAACATAATTTGACTCTCACACTATTTTTAGGTGTAGAGCCTTTTAGGGCATGGGAAAATCTTTGTTTTTCAAAGACTTTTCGAATAATTTACCGTTTTCCGAATTCTTCTATGGGTGAGATTTAAGTTATAGGGTAGATTTAGAAGGTTGGTCGATATAGGTACCAGTGGAGAGCAATCAAATTAGCTAAAAAATATACCACCTTTACGAACCTTGTAGTTCTTTTGGTTACAGCAATGGCTTGATTGTCAAGCTAGCATACCTTCTTTTTCTCGGAAAAGGTTGAAAATAAAATATGGTTGTGGTTGCAATTGGGTGTTATAAAATGAATATGCTTGCTTGTCATCTATTGCATTGTTCAAATGTCAGAAAGTTTTTGTGCCAAAAATAATCAGTAATGCAACCTTTTAATTCAATTTATTTAGTAGTAATGTATAAAATAATCCTTTAAACGTGAACCTAGTAAATTACATCTAGACTAAATCATTTTACATAGTTGTTGAATTCAATTCAGTAATCTGATACAAAAATACTGATGCGTAAATTTGCTATTTTCAATATCGTACGCATTTAAAATTAATGGCTTGATGATCCGATGCAGAAATTTTAATTATCGAGTGTGCAGGTTAATCCCTGTAGTTTATACTTCTAGAGACAACCTTCGTGCTGCCTAGGGCGAAACTCATATTCGAGATAAAAAGAGAAAATATTAGGATATGCTATCTTTCTCGCGCCAGTCAAGTTAACAGCGCAAAAGAGGAAGCAACTTTCTGTTACCCATTTAATTAACAAATTGTAATTTTTTAAGAATCTTTTTTTTTCACTGTCGTCTCATATTAAAATTGAGTTATAAGTAAATATAAATTTTAATTACTTGTATTTGGATACAATATAGGTAATCATATCTCTCCTTTTAAAAGATTTGTTTTATTTCTTTGTCTACTTCTATTATTATTATTATTGCTGGAACTCGATACCGAGTTTGAAGTTATCCAGTATTCCATTATTGCATGTGCATGCGCCGATCGCTATATAGTCCATTTCTTGATGAAATTACGCGGTCAGAGTCCGGATACTGAAAATTTCAAATTAAATGCTCTTAAAATTTTTAAGTAATCATTAATTATTTGGATCAATAAAAGCTGTGTAGTTAAATGCTCTTAAAATTTTAAGCAATCATCAATTATTTGGATCAATATTAGCTGTGTAGTTAAATGCTCTTAAAATTTTAAGCAATCATCAATTATGTGGATCAATACTCTTTTCAAAATGATCTTTAATTCTTCAATAAATTAATATTAACCACACAGCACACCATCACTCTGTCCTTTAATATTTTTTAATCGAATATCCAAATTCAGAACAAGTACGTTTTTTTTCTCTATTTTTTCTTGTAATCTAAAGAAATTTTTAAAAACTTGTTTTTTATGTACCATCTAGAGTAGCCGGATTTAATTACAAAAAATATTGTATAACGGTTAAAACCACGGTTGTTCGAATAAATAATGAAATATATGTTTACTATATTTTGAATTGTTTATTTTATCTTTTTTTAATTTAGTTTAAATTGCGGTATAAATATTTTATTGTAAATATTCTTTATTAAATAGAAATCGACATAGGTCTATGAATTTAGAAGTAACAAAAACAATGTGTGAAGTCTGTTGTTGGAAATTTTGAACTAGAACTTTGCTTCGACCAAACAAGATGTTTGGCTGTTTTGTCTTGGTCCACAGTTGCGCGAGTTAAAACAAGATGCAAATTTCAACCAACTTCACACTTTCTGTTTACTCATTTTAACGTAAAGAAAAAGTAAACTTTAAAGCAAATTTGTAGTAAAGTTTACGTATAGGAGCTAATGGGTAAAAAAGATATTCTTTTTAAATTATAAGTAGTAATTTAGCTGACTTGTTTAATGGTTTTGTTTAAAAAAATGTTTTTTACATACTCAACTAGGTAAAATTAAATAATGATTTATAAATTAAAAAAAGTACAAAAATAATTAAGACGGTTGCGTCAATTCGCGAAGAAGACGATGCTGTGGCGAACGGTAATAACTCAAGGATCTTCGGGATGTGCTTCAATCTGGAAAATTTTGGTAGTGTTCACTGGCTATTATTGGTATAAGCTTTCAGATCGTTGCTCTGGTGATGGTGTGGATTAATATTAATGATATCAGAAGTCTTCGTAGGAAGTCTGATGTTAGTGTATACACCTAGCAGGCTTCCTAAGGCTCTGTGAAACTGGTATTACAAGTCTCGGTCGAGAAGTTCTTCTGAAGAATAAGCTGAGGATTGTGCTGTTTGACAATCGTGCCGTGGGAGCTTGTGATTCGAGACTGTCTTGTGATAACTTGGAAGCGCCGTAGACGAATCGATTAATATCTTCCGAGGATTAGAAGCTTCTGGTTTTAACTGCCGTAGACGGATCAGTGAGAACTTTCATGCCTAGACTGTGTTAACCACGGCTACGTGATCTCGTGCGATTTATTTTGTAAATTATACACAATTTTATAAATAAAACAAAATTGCAAGGACGAAACTTCTATAGCTTATAGGGATAGTTTCTGTTTCTAAAATAAATTCTAAATTTATACAATAAAAAATGATAGGAACTTATTTGCCTAGTTTATACGATGTAAAGTTCTTTTAGCACTATACACTAAGATATTTTTTTTATTTAAATTTAACATTTAATACTGTAGCGTGTTTAAAAAACCCGAATAATAAAATTTCTTTTTTTAACGTTTCTTTTCACTTAAGCCGACTCTGTCCTAAATTTTATTCGAGATGCTTTCAGAACGTAGCAAATCTAACCGTTGTCTCTAAGCAGTTTATCGATTTTCCTAACTGACCAATGAGGTTCCGAGTTTAGGATCAGGTGATTAGGCGGGAAAGGAGAGCGTCTCTCTAGTACCAACGATTTTTATTCACTCTGGGTTTAGATTTTAGGCGATTAAGATCGTTCGCGAAATGCTCAGTTTCAAATTCCCAGCAATTTTCTTATTTTATCTTAAAAATTACCAGCAGTTAAATGTTTCTTGTATCGACTATCGTTTATCGTACCAGAAGGTTTACCTGAAGATTTCCAGACAGTGCTATCTTTAAGTTTCCTTCGTATATCGTAGAGTAATGGCGGCAGAATTCAGCCATTGTTACCGTCTTTTCTTCGAACCCCAGCTACGAAGAATGAGTTTATGGTTTTTCTCTAAATATCTACAAATCTAGACAAGAATGAGTCTAGATTATATCTTACCGTTAAGACTAATTACCGAGAGAATGAAGCCATATGCTAACAAAGTATCTCAGAAACATTTAGAAGATAACGTAAGTTTTTAACATTTTTTTTATAACTGTATCGAGTCTCAGAGTATCATTTATTTCTATGGAACATTTTATCCTAATTGTATTTAGGTACCTGTAACATCTATAAGTGCAGTGCATAGTGTCGTAATGAAAATAACCGGGATGTGATTTTTTTTGTGTATTGCTTACCTGTAATTTTTTTTATAACTTATATTTTTTGTATCTCCTATCTGTAAACTGTTTTACTTATATTCTTTAATTTTTTTAATTTATCTCTTGTACGGATTTAATCAAGATTTATACTTTTAAATATGAGTACTCTTAACTTGAGTTAATATCAAAGCAAAAGGTGATATTTTTTTATAACTTTTTTATCTAAATTTTACCTCTCACTTTTCGCTTATCTGAGTACACGAAAATGACAAAACAGTGTACTTAGCTATTAATTTATGTGTATTAATAATTCTGTTTTTGAACTAAACACAAATGTGTGTATTAAAATGTGTCTACTATACCGTACCGAGATGTATCTCATATTTTTTTATTTTATTGTTGTTGTGTCGCTTTTATCATTACAGCTGATAATAAATACTGTTATTGTTAACTATAGGTTTTTCTTTTCCTAGCTAGAGCCTGTTACTCTGATCAATACTTTCAGTTTCTCTAATCTATAGTTTATTAAAGTAATAGATTAAGTTTCTTAAATATATCTTATTTTATTAAGGTAATAGATTTTGTTTTTTAAATATATCTTTATCTTACCGATTTGATTTATAATCATAAGGATAAGTAAAAGGAAAGTGTAAGTATAATTTCTCTTTTTAGTATCTTAAATAAAAGTGTGTAATTTAAATTTTAGCAAGAACATCTGCCGGGTTATCTAATTTTACCTTATCTTATATCCCTTATATGTTTCTTTTTCCATCTGGGTTTCTTATATTTCCCCATCTTTAGGATAAAAAACATAAGTGGCGCCCATTTTTCTTTCTCTTTCGTTTCTTTCATTTACTCTCTTCTGTCCCCTTTAACTTCTTTTATCTTTTATTATTCTATTAAGTATATTCCTTTTTATCTTTTCAAAATTATTCATCTAGCTCGAACGAATCCACGCTCGCTCTCCTCCTACCCCCTGAGTGCCGTTCGCACATGTTAACCTCTCAAATCGAGCATTTAACATCATGAGGAAAAAAGAGGTTAGAATACTTCTCTACATAATTAAAATTAAAAGTGGGTATTAATTTCCAAATAAAACAAAGCAAATCTGTTTAAATTTTATTAAGTATCATCTGTTTTATTGAAGTTTCTCAACATTAAATGATAACAAATTTTGACTAAATGTTATTCCCAATTTGTCACATCCGACATTTAGGAAATTTTCCAGCGCATTTTGTAGAAAATTATCCCAGCAGTTGTTGTTCGTCTTGAAAAGTGCCCCTTTACTTTGTAATACAGGGTTGATTCAGTAGATTTTAAGCATGACGGTATAAAGTAACTAAAAAAATTAATTTAATTATTAATATATAAATTTTAAATCCTGTATGTAAGTGTATGCAGATTTATTTTGTTAGGATTAAATCAGCGAATTTAAAGCAGTTTTCATGCAATTTTAATAATATCATTTTAACTAAATGTGGAATTATGTTAAATAAAATTTGTGCTGCTGAAAAAATAGTTTTCAAAACTTTATATTTATTCCCTTGGTCTAAGCAATTATTCTTTCTCAGTTATTTGTAAGGCAAACTTATACATTTAAAGAGTTTTGATGATTTTTATAACAAACGTTTCAATTTTACTTCCAGAAAGGAGTTAAAAAATAAAATTTCAACTGAGTTACTTAATAATACACAAAAAAAGTCCTATGTTTAAAATTTAAAATTCAAGCAAAAGACATGTGTGTATTAATTACATCAGGCTGAAAATATCTTTTAATGGCGAGTTTTGGTTAAACGTGATTAACGTTAAATCAGCCAACACCTTTTTTAGGCTAGAATTAAAAATGTAAAACAGGTAACAAAATTTGTACATAAAAAGAAGAAGAAACGATTAAAAATTTTTACTTATTCTTTTAATGGCTCAGTCCGTTTCTGGTTTGTTAGTAAGTTGTTTTATTATGCTTTTTGCTAAAATTATGAATAACTTAAGACGTTTTCTATTTACACCCCATTTTATATCTTTGCTGGTGTATAACTACCCGTGGGTTTTCTTCTATTTGTTACGTATGTTTAGTTTAAGGCTTTCTTTAAATTTAAAATGATGTTAGTTTTAGTTTTATCTTTTAGTGCAAAACCTCGCTATTATACTCTACTTTACAAGAGAATAAATCTAATGTTTTTTTTGTAACAAATAATTTTAAAATTATTCGCTTTTAAGGAAATAAGTAAGTTTATATAAACAGAAATTGTGCTATTCCATCTCTGAATTCGCAAGGCGGGTTATTATGTCTGGAGCAACCACCAAATGGATATAACGAGGCGACCAGATCGGTTGATACTTTGTGACTTCTCCCTTTCCATGAGGATATGGAAATCCAAATCGCGCAATTTCTCGCACTTGCTACGAGATTAAAAGGTTTTTATAAGAGGCTTGAAAGGACGTACACCAAGAGAAAATGTTACAACACGCAGAAATACGTAACACTGATATAAAAAAATTCTATAACTAATTTCTATAGGAACAGTATTACCAATCAAGTTTAGTACTCTAACACTAAATATTTTTAACGCTTTAAATATGGATACATTTTTAATTGAAACCAAACGAAAACTAAACGAGGAAGAAACTTGTAGGTACTTTACTGGTTTACGAAGATATAAGTCTAAAATTCGAAAATACAACCAAAATTTCCTAAATTTAGGCTTTACAAGCATTGAAATTAGTGGAGAAGAAAAACCGCAATACGGTATTTGCTTAAAAGTATTAGGTACTAATACTAAAGAGTCACCTAGAAACATAGCACAAGGAATATATCGGTAAACCGCGTGAATTTTTAAAGGAAAAACTCCAAACATTTAAAAAACAAAAGATAAATTTTTCAAGAAGGGTTGTAGTGAACGAGAAAGCTTTGTTACCATCATATAAGTGGTTTCCAAAGTAGCTAAATGTAAAAAATCACACACTCTAGCAGAGCAATTGAATCTATTTGCTATCAAATACATTGTATGTAGACACATAAAGCTTTTTTATTTTGTAGATATATTTGAAAAACTTTTTTGCAGAAGAAGATATCAATTTGTTAGATTGGAACTGGGTTTATAATCCATTTGACAGTAAACCTAATGATCCATCACTGAAAGAAGAAGAACAACTTATAGACGTTTCATCCAGCACTTCACTGAAAATGGATTTCAGTACCAAATCTTTAACAAATTTCTGCATCAAACCAAATGAATAAAAGCTGAAGCGATACGGATTTTGTTTATAGTTTGGTTTTAATACTTTTTTTTTTAAATTAAGTGCGCTCCCTTACCATCTTAACGCGCCACATAGTTTGAGTACCGCTGAACTAACTAAAGAAAGTTTCAATGCTCTAAGCGCCAAACGAGTAACGACAGAGAGAGAAAAAAGATTTGATAATTCTTTCTCTTGCACTTTATTCTTATTTTTGTGCCCAGATTTCACTCTGGTCATGTAGTTCCTGTTTCACTTTATATATCTGTTATAACCCTTTACCTGTTCAGAACATTTAAGGCTACTGCTAGTTAATATATACTCTAAGATGTAGACATACAAGCTCTCTTTTTAAAGAAACTAATAAACCCTTAAATAGTTTTTGTCTGCTATGCGGTGTAATGGTTATTTATTACTTAGGTAGGTGCTCACGTTATATAGTTTAAGTACCTATTCAATAAGTTTATTGTAGGTACCTATATAAACTGTAAATACTTAAAGATTTAGATATAAAAATTAAATGTAAATGCATAAAAAAATCTACACCCGTTTGCAATTTTGCAGTGTGTATACAGTAAACTGTTACTTATTCAGTTTCTGCTATGCGACTCAATGTACACATCTGGTTTCAAATTTCAAAGTGGTTAGATCATAAACAGTTGCAAGTCAACATTTTCCACTTTTATCGTCTGTACACTTTTTAAATATTTATTGAATGTTAACAAAAACTGAATATGTTGCGGTTAAAAATTGTTATAACTGCAAATAGCTATTTTAATCAAAGTTTATACAGGTTTTTAATTTAAAAGTTTGTTGATGTTATTTTCATACTCGCATCTGTTCATATAAATTGGTAAAAAATAATCGCAATAAGTACAAGCGTGATACTAAAACTGTCCGAAATTCGTGACAATAAATATTACTGAGAATGTGTATTCAACAACAATTAATTTCCTAATAAAACACTATAAATGTATAAAAGAAAACAATAACTCTTTTAAATGCTTCAAATAATTCTGCAAAATTTTACTTTCTTTTGTTTGAAAATTAATATTGGAAATTGAATTTGCTTTTTAGACAATAGGAAGTAAGGATAGAGGCACCGCATATAGACAAGAATAGTAGGATCAATTTGCCTTTGAAGTTCTTTGTCCCACATTTCGCTCCAGTTTGCCGACGTTTTTTGTGAAGTTTTGTGAGAGCTGGTGACCGGCAATGTCAACTCTGCCGATTTTTCGGTAGGAATACCGATTTAGGAAGTAATTTACGAATATACCGCTATAATTGTTTTTATAATTATTTAACTTTTTCGTAACTTAATTTTAAACCTTTTTCATTAAATAAACACTTTTTAAATTTGCCGCTATTTTGTTAAATATTACGACTTCTACTGATTTTCTTTTGTATCAATCTAGCGCATTAAAAAATTTTAGGTTTGCAATGGCGCTTGGGACCGGCAACAATGTAGACCAAAATGCAGACCGAGACTACCGAGAGCTGTGGCGGTATGAAACCAGATTTAGAGAGAGTGATTCTACTATTCTAGTCTATATACGGTGGTAGCAGTATCGATTGTACCGCTTTCAGCAGATCGAAATGCACGTTTTATTGTATTTTTATGTATGTATGTAACTACATATTATGCATAAAAAACGATAAGATTTTTATTGGTTATCTTGCCGTTGTGAAGGCCAATTTAAAGATTTACGTGCATTCTTTATTTTTTCTTACCTTGCCTGAAGTAACGTCTGAGTTAAATCAGATACTATTAAAAATAAGAAATAGGCTCAGAAGGAATAAGTTGACACTAATCGGCTTCATATTGAAAAGGAGTCATCCAACAGGTGGCTCTCCAGAGATGAGCTGTTTCCTGAAAAAAAAAAAAGGTTTATGATGACAATTTGAGACCAAATGATCAGTACTAATAACTATAAGAAACTTATTTTAAGGAGCCAAACATTCAGACAGACAAATGCAGAAAATGCCATCAATTGTCGGAAATAATTCAGCCCATAATATCGGGTTGCAGCTTATTGGCAAATACCGATTTTCTTCATCAGGTATGTAATATTATTCATCAAAAGTTAGCTAACAAATTTAGACTTATTAATACATACATTTCATACTATAAGTATCAACCTCAAAAGGTATCTACTTAAAAATGACCATCTTAAACTCTACTACGACAGGCTCATTATCACCGACAAACAGGTGACGAACAACAGGCCTGATATAGTGGTGGTGGATAAAGGAGTCAACTCAGTTCTTTTAGTAGATATCGCATTACCAAATAACAACAAAATATTAAGTATCAGGAGAAAGTAAGTAAAGATGCAGATCTAGCGTTCGAGATCCGACAAATGTCGCACGCAAGTAAAGTCGAAGAAGTTGCAGTTATATTATCATCAACAGGACTTGTATCAAAATTACTACGAGTTAACCTTTTAAAACTGGAATTGCACAGAAACACCTACATCGACCACCAGAAAGCGGTTATTCTAAATACTTGACGTAAGACTATTTAGAGCCCAAACCCTTTGATACTTGTATCCGGCATGGGTAAATGTTATCCAGTCAATTGACTGAGATACTGTGTATTCGAAATTCAATAATAATAATAATGCAACACGAAAATTTTTGGCATATGGCTAAAAATAGTATAAATTAAACGGTTTGAATATAAAGAAAAGTTTATATGCTCTTTCATCTCTAGTCTCTGTAATTTACAGAATCATTAATGCGTACTGACCGGATGTTAAAATGACCAGAATTTCCACGAATTCATATTTTTGAAATACATTTTAGTGAAAATTTAACTATTTTGAACTAAGCAAAATTGACGGGAATTACTTTAAAGATCTAAACGGTAGCAAATTGAAAACTCATAAGCTAATTGCTAGTTACATTTCTTCTAATAGCTTCAGTTAAATGTTTAATTGGCGAGAGGATATCATCCATTTCTCAAATGTGGTCAAATGGTAATACCAAAGAAAACACAAAGTCTCGTACCACACAAATTGTTTTATTGTATTCAAATCAAAAAGGTTGACAACTAGTTTCGACCAACAAGGTCATCATCAGGTCTGTGACAAAATATGGAAATGGTAGAAAAGTAATAATATTAAAAATTAGAGTTAACAACTTACCAAATGCAAAAAGTAAAGTAATCAAATACAATTGTATAAAAACAATATTTCAATGGAAAGCAACTAAGTGGTAGAACTGGTTTCTATATCTTCAACACAAAATGTCCATCGATGGCAAAACAAGTGTGTAGTGAGAAAACAAACAGGTAGAGATAGACTCATAAATGGTCAAAAGAATTGTGGTACGAAAAAATTAACTATATCAGGAACATTACAATAGTTAGTAATAAAAAATTAATTAAAACTTAAACACATTAAAGTATTTGAAAACTGGAACTGACATCTTGTAGTAGTCGGCTACGGCGTCAGCAAATCTTTGGTGATGAAAAATCAAAAATTAGGTGGAATTGAGGTCAAAACATAATAAAAGCCATAAAAGGGCTTAAAAAAAACAGGTGTTCTATATGTAAGTTTGGCAAAACCCAGGAAATTAACGAAAAAACCGTTAATGTATGATACATTCGACCTGTATATGGAAGCTGATAAAATTCAAAAATTGTGGAGGATAAGTCCACGGAAAAGGAAAGGATCTTGAATCGCCAAAATTGATGTAAGAATTGACTAGGCAACGTAGTAATAAGTAAAAAGGTAGAGATGAATGTTGGTCAAGCCGAAAACAGAGGCATGTAAGGAGAAAGGCTTTAAAAAGTTGGACAAAAATGCCGTAAGATATAAAAAACATCTTCATTGTCAGCGACATGAGCTCCAGAACCATAATAGTCCATAACACAGCACTAACACAGAAAAAAGTATATAAAATGACTTGGATGATAACTAATTTTGTTTCTTAAGAACTGTAGAAGTTGGCAGAAGCACGGTATGTCGACGATGGAAGCAACACGACAAGTAGTAATATACAGGAGGACTACTGCATAAGCGGAAAACAAGAAAACGGAAATCCTAATCAAGGTAGGACATTTAAATGAAGAAGACATAGAACCTTGAAATACATAATACCATGATACATAAACCGTGAAATTCATTTAAAATTGAAATTAATAAAATGTGGTAACATTAATTCAAATTGATTAACAAATACAGAAAGAAATGTTAACGGTAATAATAACGTACCTAAGTGTTAAAAAGATTGTTATTGCAATCGTGAATCAAAAGAGTGAATAAAAACATAGTAATATTAATAGTAATGACAAATACATGTTCAATTTAGATAAAAAGTTAATAACAGTTACTGTAAATTGCAAAAACAAAATTAGTGTGTTAAATATTTTAAATTTAATACGTTAATGTTAGTTAATTTAATTAATTAATTAACAATTAAACAAATTTAAAATGTTGATTATATTGTCACTGATAGAGAGTTGAGCTAACCATTAAAAGAAAAGTATTATAAAAATTCGTTTACCGCAAAATTCAAATAAAGCTATCTATGAATATTTATTTAGAAACTGAATATTTATAACACCCAATTCCCTTAACGCTTCCTTTTTTCTACTTTCGAGACAGTTGAAGCGAATATAGTTTGTAAGTTTTAAATTAGATTCTGAGAAATTATATTTTAAAAATTAATTTTATACAACGCCTGCTCTGGAAGTTGACTTTTCGAGCGCAGTATGTCATCTCCGAAGTACACAATAGTCGCATACTTGACTATATGTATTTCATAAACGCACATGTTTGGTTATGACCACATAACTACACGGATTCCGCCTAAGCTATCTGTTATTTGACTAGAGAGACTACTCGAGCAGTCCTAACCCTTTTTAATTTATGTCACAACTGTCACAACGCAACTGTATTAAACGCAAAAAGAAAGTGTAGGTAATTAAAAAAAGTGTACTATTTAAAATGGTCGATTTAACAAGATGTTTAACTCCACCTGAACTAGTTGAATCAGCTAAAAATGCAACAACAAATTTATTGCCAGATGTGTCAAAAGAAAAAATTATTTGTTATATTCCTCTTAAATTCTACTTCCAGAGCAGTAGTTGTATAAAGTATTGATCCTAACACTTGCGGAAATTAACTTTCCGCACTTGTTAGGATAATAACTATTAGATGACAGAAAAATATATATTTAAGCAAAAAGTACAACTTTTGTTGTATAAAAATAATTGTGATTTCAATTTTCATACTAATCAATAAAAGAACAAAATATTACAGACCAATTGGTAACCATCTTGCACAGGTAATTTTTGTAAGACTCTTTAACAACCGGTTAATTCGTAACGTTATTACATGGTTGATATTTTAATGGGCTGGCTGGCTCCATTTAATATAAATCATTTATAATTTTTAACTTCCCGCCAAAAAAAATTTTTTTTAAAATCCGGAAGTTATTGGTTTTACCCCGTTTTTCGAAAATCGAGTTTTCATCGGATCTCAACGTTTTGAGGTATTTGGAACCTCCCCTGACTATTTTTACGAGGGTGTCTGTATGTCTGTATGTACGTGTGGATGTGTGTGTGTGTGTGTGTGTGTGTGTGTGTGTGTGTGTGTGTGTGTGTGTGTGTGTGTGTGTGTGTGTGTGTGTGTGTGTGTGTGTGTGTGTGTGTGTGTGTGTGTGTGTGTGTGTGTGTGTGTGTGTGTGTGTGTGTGTGTGTGTGTGTGTGTGTGTGTGTGTGTGTGTGTGTGTGTGTGTGTGTGTGTGTGTGTGTGTGTGTGTGTGTGTGTGTGTGTGTGTGTGTGTGTGTGTGTGTGTGTGTGTGTGTGTGTGTGTGTGTGTGTGTGTGTGTGTGTGTGTGTGTGTGTGTGTGTATGTGTGTGTGTGTGTGTGTGTGTGTGTGTGTGTGTGTGTGTGTGTGTGTGTGTGTGTGTGTGTGTGTGTGTGTGTGTGTGTGTGTGTGTGTGTGTGTGTGTGTGTGTGTGTGTGTGTGTGTGTGTGTGTGTGTGTGTGTGTGTGTGTGTGTGTGTGTGTGTGTGTGTGTGTGTGTGTGTGTGTGTGTGTGTGTGTGTGTGTGTGTGTGTGTGTGTGTGTGTGTGTGTGTGTGTGTGTGTGTGTGTGTGTGTGTGTGTGTGTGTGTGTGTGTGTGTGTGTGTGTGTGTGTGTGTGTGTGTGTGTGTGTGTGTGTGTGTGTGTGTGTGTGTGTGTGTGTGTGTGTGTGTGTGTGTGTGTGTGTGTGTGTGTGTGTGTGTGTGTGTGTGTGTGTGTGTGTGTGTGTGTGTGTGTGTGTGTGTGTGTGTGTGTGTGTGTGTGTGTGTGTGTGTGTGTGTGTGTGTGTGTGTGTGTGTGTGTGTGTGTGTGTGTGTGTGTGTGTGTGTGTGTGTGTGTGTGTGTGTGTGTGTGTGTGTGTGTGTGTGTGTGTGTGTGTGTGTGTGTGTGTGTGTGTGTGTGTGTGTGTGTGTGTGTGTGTGTGTGTGTGTGTGTGTGTGTGTGTGTGTGTGTGTGTGTGTGTGTGTGTGTGTGTGTGTGTGTGTGTGTGTGTGTGTGTGTGTGTGTGTGTGTGTGTGTGTGTGTGTGTGTGTGTGTGTGTGTGTGTGTGTGTGTGTGTGTGTAAACCTCTTATAACTTTTGAACGGCTTGAGCGATCGAAATAAAATAAAACGCGTTCCAAAGAGTTCCATCCAACTTAGACTCCCTGTAAGTTTAAGCCGATTCGAACCAGTAGATTTTGAGAAATATCAAAATAACCGAAAAAAAACAATTGGTAAAAATGATGTTTTTTTGGCATATCTTTTTGGCTATTACATCGATCAATTCCATAACCTAATCAGCTCTCAAGCTTAAAAAACCACGTCGAATGCCGTTTTGCAAATTAAAATCGGTTGATTCGTTCGTGAGATATCGTTGTCGAAAAATTTCAAAAAAAGTGTTTTTTTTAATAACTTACAGGTTTTTCTACTAATCGATTTTGCACTCCCAGTAACATTTTTAGGTCTCAAAAAACTGCGTCGAATGCCATTTTGAACATCAATAACGCGTTAAAAAGTTATGGCTTTTTAAACATTTTAAAAAAAGTCAAAAACGTCAAAATACGTCACGTTACTATAGCTTTGCGGTTAAAACTAGCGGGAAGTTGCAAGGATGGCCTTTAAGGTCAACCTCTTTTCGAATTTTTTTCTTAGTGGTGCTAGTATAAATTTGTTGAAATGGCAGAAATTCTTGATGGTTGATTTTATAATAAGTGAACGTTAACACAAATCATAAGTGATAAACAATTTTTGGTTTCATTAAAAAAAAAAAAGGTTTAAAGAGTGGACGGCATTTGTGGTATTGATCTGTATTGCTAGGCAAAATATGTTACCGAGGGTAAGTTTCGCAACAAAAGTTTTTCTTATTACTAGAAATCAAAAATACGATTATATTACTTATATCTTCCTTTCTTAATTTATAGGAAACGCAGCCAAACTAATTGACAAAAACTTAGAAGAACATACTCATCTTCCGGACGTGCAAAACTATCAGCAATATGTGCAAACGCAGAGCTGGCATAGATAATTCTCAAAAAAGCCCTCTAAAGTAATAAACAAAGAGGTGACAACTTATTTTTTTAAATACGATATCTCCGTTCGTGAATTAGATTTAATACGGCATAATATAGATAGAGACAGAATTAAACTTGTCCCAAAAAAATAAACAAAGTGAATTAAAGAGATTCATGAAACAATTACTTTAATCGTGGGGACTGTTTTTTAATCCATAACGATCATATTCATAACATACTTTATTTTGGCTGTAACCCTGTAACTATAACATAAGAGTGTCCGAATCTGAAACTTTTTATAAGGAAGGTACTGCGCAACTTTTTTTATTAGTTGCTTCCTATTCACTGCTTTAAACAGGGACATTATGTTCTTCTTATTTTTTTCTTTTGCTTAATAAGTCGTCTTCTTTGTATGAAATTGTTTTAAAAAATTTACTACAATTTCAACTAAAAACAATCTTTCTCGTAGTCCAAGAATAGTTGTTGCTGATTATTAAGTAGGTATGTTAAGTTTTTGCACAAATTTTGGGATGTAGGTTTCACCTTATAGAATCTTTGTTCAGAAAAATTTAGAGGTTAGGTTTATCAGTAACATATAAAAAAAATATTGAAGATAGTAAACGGCTACATGCTATTTTTAGTAAGCGATTGTTTTATTAAACATTTCATGGTCACCATCCTTGATAAATCTGGGTTTATTAAATTCGCATATTATCTTGTAGAAATTTATATAAGAGAAGATGCTATTTTTCCTCCACAAATTAGAGCGAATTCTCATGTTGCTGACAATTTCTATTTTGCTCATTCCAACATTATTGTATTTACCCACACTCTTTTGAATTTTTAAACAACCATTTATATTAAAATACAAAGTATTGACCAAAGTCTAATTATTAAAAAGGAAGCGACTGGGATTGCAGAAAAATGTGGTGAAAACTTTTAAATGAAATTACAGAATGTGAATTTGTTCAAGCAGCCGCAAATCGGATTAAACCATTAAAGTTTTAATTTTTTTTAATATTTTTATATTTTTAAAATAATAACGTATATTTTGGTAATGCTGTTTTCATTTGTATCGAGCTTTCTATGTCTTTTCTTAATCCCTTAAATCAATGGTTACGAATTCAACGGTCGAAAGTTACGAATTAACTAGTGTAGATTTGTGAAAAGTTACGAATTTGCCTGTTTACCTGCTCTAGTGAGAAGGGTAACAGCCCGTTCAAACGGCATGTCCGGCCCGGTTTTAAATTAGAAACGGTAATCGGGACACTCATTCATACGACACACGTCGAACTGGGACGAATTTCTATATTCATGTGTTTTTTTTTCAATTATCTCGGTTAATTGTTTATGGATTTAAAAGGGATTTAAAAGGGGTGGTGGGGTGGTGCAGTGAAGGGTGGGATGGATGCAGAAGCTTGAGTGGCTGACCGCTACTAGGCTTCTGGATCCACCTCCTGGATCGGCAGGACCCTGGTGATAATAGCCTCCCAGTGGCACACCTCGGGCAACGGCAAGCTGGGAGAGGGCCTTCTGTCCCTCCCTCATCTTACGGCTAATAATTACACAAACAACCCTAAGTGAAGGTGTGAGGTACCGTGCTGATGTACTGAATGGCCAACGGGTTAAAGTTGGTCGCGAACGGTCCCCTGGGGGCACCAGGCGAAACCCCCTTGTAATTAGCCTTACCTGGTTATGCGGGGCTCTGACCAGGTGGACCATCCCTTCTCTAGCTTCTCGTGGGACTCGTATGGATCCTCATAAAGACGTAGGTACAGTCAGGATCCTGCAGGCAAATCTCCAACATGCAAAGGCTGCATCGGCCATAGTGTGTCGGAGATTTGAGAGAGAAGGCGTGGAGGTAGCCCTCCTGCAGGAGCCATGGCTATACGGAGGTAGGGTTGCAGGCTTAAAACCGCACCATGGCGAGTTGATATATGACACCAAGGCTATAAAGCCCCGTGCCTGTATATTGTTTTCTAAGGCAGTTGGATGTAAGCTGATTCCGGTGCTATGCACTGGGGATTTTGTTGCAGCCATACTGTCAATATCCACGGAAGAAGGCATCAGAAGGCTAATGGTCTGCTCGGCGTACTTTCCTGGAGAGGACAAGGTATGTCCTCCAGGCCACCTAATGGACATCATTAGCTACAGCCGGAGGGAAAACCTACCGTTGATCGTGGGGGCCGACGCCAATGCTCATCACATAGCGTGGGGTAGTACGGACGTCAACCCTAGAGGTGAGTATCTATTACAATTTATACTTAGTAATAGTTTACAGATATTAAACAGAGGCAATAAGCCAACGTTTGTAACAGTTACGCGCAGGGAGGTTCTTGATATGACCCTCTGCACAAATAACATCTACGACAAGATTGAAAACTGGCATGTCTCGGACGAGCCGTCTGGGTCGGATCACAGGCATGTAAGGTTCAATATTGTCACCCCTAAAATTATTGAGACCACTTTCAGAAATCCACGGAGAACGAATTGGGAGGACTATGTAAATTCCCTCAATGAAAATCTCGAGGATAGAATGGTGTCAATAAGAGATGTGTACAGTTTGGACTGGGAGGTGGACAGGGTAAGCAAGGCTATTGGGTCGGCTTATCGTGAAAACTGCCCGGAACAGACAAGAAAGTACACGAGAAACACTCCCTGGTGGAACGAACACCTACAGAAGCTTAGGGCTCAGGTGAGAAGGCTGTTTAACAAGGCCAAAATCGTTCATAACTGGGAAGAGTACAGACAAAAGTTAACGCTGTACAATAAAGAAATCCGAAAAGCCAAAAGAGACTCCTGGAGGAGGTTCTGCGAGGAAGTCCAAACGACCCCCGCATGTTCAAGAATCCACAAGGTCCTGGCTAAGGATGGTACAGCGAAAGAGGTCAGCCTGCTCAAAAAGGAGGACGGATCATACACCAAAACGTTGGAGGAAAGTTTAAGAATGCTAACATTGGCACACTTTCCTGGCTCACGGTTTATGGAAGCGGGATCGGATAGCGTAGGCCACGGTCAAAGGCCGGTAAGGCCCTCAAGGGATGACTGGAAGCTAGCTACCGAAATAACCAGACCTGCAAAAATCAGATGGGCTATCAGCACATTCCGTCCATTCAAAACACCAGGAACGGATGGAATATACCCAGCCCTACTCCAGAAAGGGCTGGATGTAATTATAACACAACTGTGTAAAATCTTTAAGGCTTGTTTGGCCTATAGATTTATACCATCTGTTTGGCAAAAGGTGGAAGTCTTATATCTCCCTAAAATAGGGAGAATGACGGACCAAACGACCAAGTCATACAGACCAATAAGGTCATACAGACCAATAAGTCTATCGTCGTTTGTAGCAAAAACGCTCGAAAAACTGGTCGATAGATATATAAGGGACGAAATCTTAACGGAGAACCCATTAAGTGATCGTCAATATGCATACCAGCCAAAAAAATCCACAGACCTAGCGCTGCATGACTTGAACAGGCTATTGTCAAAGTCAATTGAGGACAAAGAAGTAGCCCTAGCGGCGTTTATTGACATTGAAGGAGCCTTCAGTAATGTGGGACCTGAGTCAGTAACAGACGCACTTTCAAGGAGGGGAGTCCCCCCACTAATATGCCAATGGGTGTATGCCAACCTAACGAATAGGATCGTAGTGTCCAAGTTAGGTGAGGCGTCCATTGAGGCAACAGTGAGAAGGGGCTGTCCGCAGGGAGGTGTACTGTCACCTCTGCTGTGGTCAGCACTTGTGGATGACCTCCTGAAAAAACTCCTCAATGAAGGCCTTCACTGCCTAGGCTTCGCAGATGATATGGCCATAATCATTCAGGGGAAATTTCTGGGTACACTCTCAGAGCGGATGCAGTCCGCAATGAATATGGTGTACAAGTGGTGCAAGGATGAAGGCCTAACAGTCAATCCAAAAAAAGCATCAATTGTCCCATTCACTAATAAAAGAGCGTTACAAGGCTTACAACCAATAACGCCCAATAACGTGCTGGTTCCAATGGCCACAGAGGCCAAATACCTGGGTGTGGTATTTGACCAGAGGCTATCATGGAAGCAACACATTCAAAAGGTCACACATAAAGCTACAATAGCCCTTGGTAGGTGTAGACAATTGTGTGGCAAGAACTGGGGATTGAACCCCAAAATGAACCTATGGTTGTATACACAAGTCATTAGACCAATGTTAACCTATGGTTCGGCGGTGTGGTGGAGTAGAACGCAGCAGTCCGGGGTGATCAGGCAGCTGGAAAGCATTCAAAGGCAGGCATGTCTGAATGTTACAGGTGCCATGGGAACCGCCCCAACGGACGCACTACAGGTTTTACTCAACCTACCACCATTGCACATTTACATTCAGGGCGAGGCTATGGCAACTGCTCACAGACTGCTACAAGGCCAGGCCCCCATTACCTTATTAAAAGGCAAAAAGCAAGCAGAGTTATACAATAGGGTTAAGGCAGATCAAATAATGAGTATGCCTCAGGACAGGATAGTCCCCAGGTATAACTTTGTGAGAAACTTTCGAGTAGAAATACTGGAAAGGGACTCATGGAACAATGGCCCCCCAATCCAAGGGGAGTCAATTTGGTATACCGATGGCTCAAAGACTGAGAAAAGCACAGGGTCAGGTATATACAGTAGAGGACACAGGATAAAAATCCAACTAAGTCTAGGTGCGTATGCCACAGTGTTTCAGGCTGAAGTAACGGCCATACAACACTGTGCAACGGAGATCGTAAGTCAGGGTATAACGGGTAAAATCGTAGTCATATACTCGGACAGCCAAGCAGCTCTAAAGGCGATAGTCTCAGCACAAATAAGCTCACAGCTGGTGTGGGACTGCGTTGGGGCCCTGACACATGCCGCTAGTCAAAATTCTCTGACACTGGCATGGATACCAGGACACTCAGGGTTTCGGGGCAATGAGAAGGCTGATGAATTGGCCCGTGCGGGAGCTAACACTCCAATGATTGGCCCGGAACCATTCGGCGGAGTTGCTAATACATTCAGAAAGGCAGCCATTGAGAAATGGAGGCTAGAAAAGGCCCAGAAGTGGTGGGAAACATCACCGGGCAAGCGACAAGCCAAACTCTTCATAAAGGGTTACTCGGCGAAGTTTACTGCAGAGTTGCTATCACAAAGGCGAAATGATGTCAGAATGATTGTCAGTCTCTTGACAGGACATTGTAGGCTCAG
The DNA here is from genome assembly GCA_964028335.1 of Altica lythri. Taxonomy (NCBI): domain Eukaryota; kingdom Metazoa; phylum Arthropoda; class Insecta; order Coleoptera; family Chrysomelidae; genus Altica; species Altica lythri. Next base: position 48,767,236 of record OZ034805.1, on the reverse strand, counting down.
AAAACACATGAGTCAGCTAAACTTAGCAGATGTAGACATTTGTCGATACTGCCAAGAGGAAGAGGAAACTGCATTTCATGTCCTATGCCAATGTGAAGGCCTTGCAAGGACGCGGTATCTAGTACTGGGAGAGGAGAAACCGGCTGCTCCAAGTTATGCGGAGTGGCCACTGTCAAGGCTATTAAGTCTCATTAAGAGGGCAGAGCTGGACAAGGTGCTCTAATCCTATTCCACAGATAATGGGTGTTCACAATAGATCTGCAAAGGTCGCAGTGATATAGGCTAACAGCCAACCCAAAAATATCTATCTATCTATCTATGGATTTAAATAACTTTTTTGGTCCTCCGCCCAGAAACAATACTATTAGTTACTTCAAAATCGTCCGGAAAATGACATTTTCCGGCCTAGGCCGGCAAAGTAGCTTTTAGATTATCTAAAGAGATGGCGCTATGAGTTTAAATTTTAAGTCATCAAAAATACATAATGAATAATACAAATTTTAATTAAATTTATTTAAAAACAGCGTATAATATACTAAATTGTCTCTGCTATTTTTATATAAAACTATTAGATATTAATGTTAATATTTTCAATATAACAATTTTTACTGTGCTGCTTATTAGCACAATATTTGTATGTATAAAAATTAAGGATCTTGAAATCGATTATCAGAAAATCATTCCTTATTACTAATTCTTTTAATCGTGCAATAGATGTCAATAAACATCTAATCTTGTATGTCACAAAGTAAAAAGTTTTTGAACTTGTTGTGTTTGCAACATAATATGTTAATTAAAACACTAATAACTGCTGAACACGTATATTAAGTATCAAACAAGTTATTATACAACTATAATATTAACATCCAATGTGGCGCTTATATCTTCCCGAAGATCACGTCATACCAGCTGACAGTCTGTCGGCTGTCTTCTAGTCACTGGTCTTACTTTAGGTAGCACAAGCGGTCAACACTTGAACATAACAGAACTTTTAAAAATATTAAAAATTAGTCGGACCAAAAAATAGTGTGTGTTACACGTCCGGAAAATGTTTTGCAAGTGCTCGTATTGTTTCGCCTCGGTGCTACGCACCTCGGCTACACAACTTTACTCGCTCTTGCAAAATGTCATTTTCTGTCCTTGTGTCACAAATAACTATTTTTTTAAACAGGCCAGAAATTAGTACTTTCCGGTATATTTTTAGGCCAGAAAGTCTCATTTTGTCGGGCAAGGCCAAAAAATAAAAATGAGTCCGGTAAAAGCTTTTTCCGGACTCATTTTTATTTTCTGACTCGGTCCGACAAAATGAGATTATTTGACCCAAAAATAAACTGGAAATTACTAAATTCTGCCCGGTTTAAAAAAAAAATATTGTACGTAATACGTCCCACTTTCGGGACTTGTTACGTAAAATACTATTACATTGAAAAACAAATAAGGGGTTTTTCGATTTTTGTAATTGTTAAAAAAACAGGGTAAAATTAGCAGTGTGAATACCTACGCATTTTTCATCTACTACCTTCCAAATACCAGTTAGAACCTTCAAATACCAGAAAAATATTTTTTATCGTACGGCCGGCAGCGTAATTACAAACCCTAAGTGGTTTCAGCGCTCGAATGCTCCGATGTGTCATGTGGCGTGGGACTAGTTTAGCTTAAAAACAATAACGATACAGTCAAACCATACGTTGTATTTGAATATCGTTTCCAAAAAAAATACTTCTAACAATTATCTCCAACTTTCTCACAGACGAAACTTACCTACTTAATAAATAAAAAAAAAACTAGCTTAGTAACTTTTCAGTGACATAAATTATAAGTCACAAATTCTTACTAGACTTTTGAATAAGCACAATTTACAAAAAGAACTTTTTATAATAGAAAGTTTTTTACTGATTTATAGGTCATATTTTGTGTCATCTCAACAATGCACAGCATCCCTGATTTTGCCAAAATATTAAGTCATACAACGCTGTGATTGATCATAGAGAAGATTGTTTCCTTGTTAACAAAATCAATGGTAGTTGTATCTAAAAACTTTCTAAAACAGTTTATTTTATTACCAGTTAAAATAATAATTACTGTTTTCACATGTAAGAACAAAAAAAAAAGAAAAAAAACTTCTCTGTCGCGTAATCGATCCCATTATGATAACATAACAGAACTGTCACAAGTGGACTGATCCACCGCCTAACCAACTACGCTACGAACGATTTATTTAATAACTTTCAAAATAATATTATCTATACACAACTTAGATCATGTTTAATATCAATTCGGTATAAATTTCGAAATCTATGTATATGCCTAAACACACTTGAAACATGCATTGTCATCCAGTTCTTAGCTATCCTGAAAATTTCAGAGCTCTAGGCAGTCGGGAAATAGGTTTAAATTCGATTACAAATTCCACGGAATGACACAGAGACACAGAACACGGCGAAAATATAAAAAACTTTCTAAAAAGATTAAATATTAGTAAATATATTAAACTAAATTATAAATAACACCGTTACAATGCTAATAGTATGCTGTTTTTTTATACACAAATGTATTTGAATTTAAAAGCTTACAATTGTTTAAACGTGTGTACGGGCTTCTTCGACAAGCCTTGGCGGGACCCAAACGTTCGAGCGCTGAGACCACTTAGGGTTTGTAATTACGCGTCCCGGCATACGGTTTGCGGATGGCGATAGTTGCATTTTAAAATTCGGTATTGTTATGTTTTCATAAAGTTATAATATACTTGTTGATGAATTGTAGTATATGATATACCGAGTCATTATCTATGACTAATCCGGCTGTTCTGGGCATATTTTGGATTAGATGATTTGTTTTGGTTTGGTTTAGGTTATTCTTAACATTGACATGGCTTTGTAATTGGCATTTGGTTTTCGTGTTTGATTTAAGTAGGTTTTGCTGGTTTAGAGTTTTTAAAATTAAGTTTTATTGTTGGTGGTAGTTCTCTTTTTAATGTACAGAACACAAGATAATGCGATGAAGGTACGTTCCGATATGTGGTTAATGAATGAAGCAAGTTTTCAGTTATCTTATAACCCACGACACAAATAGTAATAATTACTCGAGATCTAATAAAATTTTTGCTGATATAATTAAAAATGCTACTTAGGATAAGCTTTGTAAATAAATAGCAGCAGAATTATTATTTCGAATTAGGTTTAAAGTTTAGTGAAACGGTATCAAACACCAGAATCTTAATCTATTGACTGCCCAGTAATGCGATTACGATTTAGCCAAGACCCGCGGAGATATTTTGATGGCTATTTACCCATATATAGCAGCATAGAAAATTACTCGGAGTCGCATGGAGGTAGCACTCTGAGACCGTAATTATGTAATTGATACGCCTTAACAACTTGAAGTTAATAAGGGTCGAGCGAAAACCTATTGTGTTTTCGTTAAGTTATAATGAAATTTTAACAGGAAGTACATTCTCTTTGAGTCTGTGATATTAACAGAAAAAAAGACAAAGTAACGTAGACAAGAGATACTAATTACACACGAAAGAATCAAATAAAAATGGACCAAAAAATCTATAAACAGACTTCAACTAAGACTGCTTTATATGAATATCTACTGAACAGATAAATCTTTTATACAAAAAAAAAAAACATTATTACAATATTATTGTTATTTAACACTATAATAATTACGAGCTGAGTATTATATAATATGCTATATTATATTAAAAGGCAGTACGCTAATAAATGTGAACCAGTATGTGAGTTAAGAAAAAATTATACAAAATTATAAGTGATTATGGAATGATAGACAGTGTAACCACCTTTTTCTGGATGCTAAAGGCTCACCAGGGGTTATCAGATTACGTCGGCACTCAGGGGGTAGGAGGAGAACGAGTCGTGAGTCAGGGGAGCAAATAAGCAAGTATAAAAAAAATATTTAAAGATAGGCTAAATCTACAATAAACGGAAATTGGTAAAGGGCGCCTTCTTTTTTAGAAATAGTTTGGAGAAAAGATAAGAAACCAAGTTAGAAAGAATCTATTAGTTTAGGGACATTAAGGGAACACACTTAACATTACAAAAATTATCAAGCACATATCTTATATTTAAAGATCTTTAAAATTCCTTGAATCCTTATACTTTTATTTTTAATTTATAATTTCCTTAAAAATTAAAATTATTTTCAAATGAAATTTTTTACTGGAAACATTTACTGGGAGGCAAAGGAAAGTCTTCAATACCTTAATATCAAAATGTCAAATTTGTCAAGGGTCGTTTTTTCAAAACTGAAAATGCCTAACAAAAATTAAAATAATTTTCTTTTCTAAGCTTTCGACAACCAGCTCGGTTGTCCTTTTCAAAAAATATTTCTTATTTCATTGCTTTTGGTTTTAAATTTATAATTCCAAAATGTAATGATAACTCGAAATATTGATTGTCTAAATTTAAATGAAATACAAAACAACAATCTTTATTTGAAATAGGTTTAAAAAAAGTTTAACTTGAAAATTAGGGCAACATCAAATGCAAATTAAAGCAGCAAAATATGGAGACAAAAACGGGACCAGAAATATATAAAACTATTTTATCAAACCATAGGTTTTCATCTGGAACGATGTTGTAAAAGTTTCCAGGATGAAAGAGGTCTTCTTTGGCCTCTCAAAGATATACATTTCCAAAGTACCAATATGGCGTCGCTTTTTAACGGGACGAAAAATTTCGTAGCGGGAAAAATTTAATTTCACCACCAATAACGTAGATCGTACTTTAAAAATTAGTACGAAAGAGTCAGGACGATATTCACTAAACAAGTATTTTATTTAGAACCTTCTAAGCACAGATTGAACTATAAATTGCCGGGAATTTTTACAGTTTAAAATTATACAGCGGCCATTACCAGTATTCTAATTAAGTGGGACTAGTGGGACTATCGTAGTTGATCACGGCCAGAACGTAAGTGGCGCGATTCCGCGATTGATTACTTCGGGTATCTTGCCCAAAAGGATCTGACGTTTTCAAATCGTTGGAATCGACTAGCCGATCAGAAACCGTAATTTCAAATTTTAGAATTTAACAATACCATTTTTACCAACTTTAAAAGAAAATAAACTAACTGTCTATCGAAATGTAATCCTCGTAGTCTAAAGCTACGTCCACACTATGCCGAATGATGTCGGTCGACACGGTCGATCGACACTGTCGAACAAGTCTGGACATGTCGCCCGGCTTTGTTGAACCATGTCGGGTCGAATCGAACGCAACCCGAATCAAGTAGGTGTGGACGTGTTGAAACGTGTCGGTCAACTTTTTTCAGTAAATATTTAGGCTGTTTATTTGTGTTTATATCAAAATTATTCCATTTAAAATAATTTTATTTTTAAAACATTTTTATTAACACGTATTTATAACGGAGTTTAATGATGAACAAACTATTTCATTTATTGAAATGTATAGGGAACGTGATTATTTGTGGGATCAAACTAACTCCCTATCCAAAAATCGGAATAAAAGACATGATGGTCTTATGGAAATTGCAGTTTCTTTTGCCATTGAAAAATCTGATGTTGAAAAAAAAATTAAAAATTTGCAAAGCCAGTTTTCCAGAGAAAGAAAGAAGGAAAAGTGTGCCACTGGGATGGGTGCAGACGAAAAGTTCATTAGCAAATGGTTTGCATACAAAAGTGTGATGTTCTTGGCTGATAAGAACAAACCAAGATACACTCAGGATAACTAATTTATTAACTTGCTTGATCAGTGACTGTCGCTCAACTAGTCTACATATACTGTGGTGTGTGGACAAGTCAAAAGTCGACCTTGTCGATCGACATAGTCTGGACACGGCTTAATGATTAGATCCATATTCTGCTTTAATTAATTGTGGAAGATAGTGTTCTTTTGAAATGCTATAACAGTATTTGATATATTTCGTAGTTACTATAAGTATACTGTCTTATATCGCTAAAGATAATTTGATTATTTACGAAATAACAAAAATGTATTCATAAATTTTTTTATAGGTTTTGATTTTTTTTTTGGTTGACTGATTATTGATTTTTTTGTTTCTAATAGTGCAAATACTAGTAATCCAAGCAGTAAATTGCTGAAATGTAAAGAAACAGCTTGATGTAAATCTTTACGATATTTGTTTTTTATAAGAATTAATACAGTAAACTGTAATATTGTCGTGTTTAGTAAAGCGACTTACTCATAGGTTACTAAGAATATATAATAAATATAATTCAACGCTTTACAAGTTTTTGAAAAACAATTTTTCAAAGACATATAGCATATAGCCCAGGAGGTAGTTGTTTCTTCTTAGTCGAACGGTCATTGTCTTTGAAAAATTGTTTTTCAAAAACTTGTAAAGCGTTGAATTATATTTATTATATATTCTTAGTAACCTATGAGTAAGTCGCTTTACTAAACACGACAATATTACAGTTTACTGTATTAATTCTTATAAGTTTCGGGGCAGACGTCTCGTTGTCAAAACCTTTTGAATTTTGGTTTGCAGTTGGAGGTGAGGATGTCACTACTACCGCGGAGTTTACACTTTCATTACTGAAAGTAATATATCTTCGTGATTTTAGTGAAATCTTCAGTCAGCGATTATGCCTTAAGCTCGCTGATGGATAACATATACCTTGTACTGACGAGACCCAAAAAGGTCGAAACCGGTCTATAAGTTATGTTGTCCCTTCTAACTGCAAACTAGAATGGTTGGTTTAAGTTATCTTGTAGATATTCCAACCCCGTTTGACTTTGAAGTATAATCCAATATCCGTTGGGGCATATAGCCCAGGAGGTAGTTGTTTCTTCTTAGTCGAACGGTCATTGTCTTTGAAAAATTGTTTTTCAAAAACTTGTAAAGCGTTGAATTATATTTATTATATATTCTTAGTAACCTATTTGTTTTTTATATTTAAAAAAGTCGAATGAAAAAACAATCACAAACCTAATGGATTTGGATTTAAACTCTCTGTTAACGAATAAAATATACATTAAGCAAAATTGGTTTTTCACAAACTTCGTCAGAACACAAACTTTTGCATTTTTTTATTAATGAGAAATCTTTTATAGTAATTTATAAATGATTTGCCTCCAAGCTTATTTTATTTTGGAACTTTTTTTAGAAACTAAAAATACTAAAACAACTTGATTTTTTAACGTTTCTGGAAAATATTTCGTTTTAAATCGTCTTAAACAATATTTTGCAAAAATTGTAAAGTTTAATTTTAAAATATTTTGGTTATTGATTGATTTTATTTACCTTCTGGTAATATTATGTTAAATCTGTAGCAAACACTGAGATTTAGTTTAACGTTATTTAAGGTAAGTGTTGTTATGGTTAAGGTACTTGTATTTCAAAAACCTATTTGTGTTTTTTTAATGTATTCGGAGTAAATAAGCAGATATTTTTGCAAAAAATAAACTTTATGTTCTCAAACAAAATAAAAACACTAACCAATGGTACATTATATTGTTACGAAATATTGAAATGAAAACTCCATTTTTTGTTACACTAAACTTTTATTTAATATACAAAGATAAATAGATCTTGTATAACTTTTTGTTTCCTCAAAGGATAAGAAAACTAAGTGTCACAATGTATACCTACGACAAGATGAAATATCGAAAAACTTAAAATACCTACTTGGTAAAATTTATTTAGCGTCAAAACTAACTAGGAGTTTTCACATGTTTGTTTCTTATATTTTTATTGATACTAGTTAAGATTTATTAGTCCAGGTCAGATATAAATATACGCGACAAGAAAAATTGAAAAACTACTTTTTAATATAATTATAGGATAAAAACTGATAATAAATACAAAATTCAACTTTAATCTTTCTTGTGTTTCCTTTTTAGACAAGAAAAACTTCTTATATCTATGAAAATTAAGTTTTTTTTGGGTTTTGCTTAAAATCTATCTGTAAAACAAGAACAAGATACTACAGACAATGTTATAAAGAATTAAAAAACCTACAAATAAAGATTACATAACGAGTGGGAAATATTGTCGCACGAGACTTATGCCAAATGCAACAATCTCACGAGTGTGAAAAGTCTCTTTCCGCACAAGTAATGTACCCTATTTTTCCTACGACCACGGAAATACCTTTTGTCATGTAATTGTTTTGTTTGTGACTATTCTACTTTTATGTATTTAGTTTATATTATAAATAATGCTGTTTTATTTACCATACTTAAGTAGTAGAATAAAATACATACAAATATTTATATTTAACATTTATTTAAAAACAAAACAATTACTATGGACGATTAAAAGATATGAAAAGCATTTTAACGGAGTTTTAACTTTATTTTTTAATAATTATACAGTTTTAAAGCAAAATTACATAAAATAGAATAAGATGCTTTCAGTTTTTTGAAAATATTATATTGTAGAAATTTTTAAAAGATAGATACTTCAAATATGGAACTGAGCACATTTGCCATGTTAGCTCATTGGTTTAAGCAAGTGTAAAAATTTAAAAAAAATATTGCAATATTTTTAAAAATGTTTGTTTGGCAGTTTTATAAAAATAATTCTTTCGGAATAGCTTAACAGTGCTTGAGTTTTGGGATATCTGAGTTGATTTTTTTTTTTCTAATTATCCCTTCTCTTTACCTCTGAATACGTTAAAGAAATCATTGTTTCATTCCCTTTTTCTTCTTATAAATGATTATTTTTTGATAAATGGATTGAAGTATATGTTTTTTATCAATAGACTGCTAAAATTAGAGTCCATTAGCCTACAGTTTTATTATTTAAAAAATAACAAAAGATCGGTTAAAAAATTTTTATGCCAAAAAACTTTTAACATAAAAATTATTTTAGCATTTTGGGCTACACAACTATCCTAAAATAGTATAGACAGGCAGTAATTCTCATAATATTCATTATGTTCCTAATTACGTTTCTGTTTGTTATACCTAATGAAGGAATGAAAATGTCAACTCTCTCTGTGTAGATATTGACCTCGACAATTACCATCATAGACCTAATTAAATAATTACTGTCATTACTGTTTTTTATTTGCTTTTATTGTAAGTATGGTTTTTGTTATTCCTAAACATTTCATAAAAAAATACCATTAATGAAATGCCATGCCATGAAATTTTAATAGTTTGCAATTAATTATTATAAATTTAAATATATTTTTAAGAATATTTTAATACCTTTAAACAGATAGTAATAATAATAATAATTAACAACGTAACCGTGGTATAAGAAAGTATTGATTTCTTTTGCCAAAGTATAAACAAATAATAGCACTCGTGAAGGGCTATTTTTTTGTATTTACAATAGATTCAATTTTACAAAGGTATGAGCAAACTCAAGCTTCAGTGATTGATCTATATGTTTATTATAATTAACTAATACATTATATATGTATATATATATATGTATTGAGATGATATATGATTTTATGATATATGATGGGTTAAATTAAATATAACAATGATTAAAAAGTATATTCTTGAGACCAGCGAAGAGTATAATGCATTGGTATTTGCATAATTTATATTTTATTTTTCAGTATATTAAAAAACATTATCTTCATTCCTAAAAAAAAAAAATTTTAAAAAAATAAGAAAGATAAATAAAAATTAAACATTAAAGATACATTTGGTTTGAAATAATTTAATTATTTGAATAAGGTATCAAATACTTACTTTTAAAGGACTGCATATGAATTTTCATATCCATAATAGTCACATTTGTTATTTGTAGGTAAAATTAATAAAAAAATGAGAAAATCTGAAAAATAAATTAGTATTAAATCATAGTAGGAATTGTGAAATTTTAGTAAGAAATCTAGTATGTATGATCATAATGAGAATTGTTAGAATTAGAATAAGAAATCTAGTAGGTATAATTTGTTTGTTTGAATGTAATCAAGTTTGTTTGTTAAAAAAAATGTATAAGATTGTTGGGTTGTTAAGGACTTCAATTGTTAATTTGTTTGTTGGAGATTCGTTCTCTTTCCTTGAAGCCTTGTAAGGTACGGATGTTAATAAATGTTCTGTAGTAAAAATTAAGTTTTTTCATGATATATTAAATAAAAAGAAATTTGGAAGAGATATTATAGTAACAGAAGTTGAGAAGAAGCAGTCCTATGTGTTTATTAGCTGAAGGAAGAATATAAAAAGCATTTTTAATAGTTTGAAAAGTTGATACGTAGAGGAATCGTTTCAAGAAGATTAAATCGCTACAGAGAAGAGAAATTAACAAGTAGAGAAGAGAAATCAATAAGTTAAGAAGAAAAGTATTTATGTAATTACTTACCAGTTTGTGAAATCAGCAGATTTGTCCGAAGATTGAAGAAAGATCCACATTTAAATGGTTTGTAGCAGTTTAATGGATGTTAGAAGATTGGTACAAAGAGTGAGCAGCGTTAAAACGGTATTTTATCACCTTATTTAATAAACTGTGTTTAATTTCTGTTGTTGTATAAACTAAACTCATTTTCATTTTAATTTTAAGACAATTTTGAAAATCACTGTACGTCCATATATCCAGAATTTCTCATTTCCATTCAAGTATTTGATATAAAAAAACTTTACACAATTTCACTAACACTAAATTTTTAAATTAGAAATTTTAAGGTTATAATTTCAAAGTAAAAATTTATAATTAGCACGTCAAGTGTTACCATAGGCGTTCCAAAAAAGGATTTTAAATTAAATTAAAATAAAAATAATATTTAGAACAAAGTTAAATTTAAAATTCAATAATATTAATTTTCTAAAGTTTTGAACTCTACCCTGAGATAGGAGTATTGCGGGCTATATTAAAATAATATTCGAAATCCCTACTAATATTATAAATGTGAATGTAAGTTTGTTTGTTACGCTTTCTCGCGAAAACTACTCAACCGATCATCATGAAACTTTGTACACATATTCTTGGAGGTATTAGAAGTAACATAGGAGACTTTTCCTTAAAAAAAAATAATTTTTATTTTTTACGAAAAATAAAAACATTGTTTGTCAAAAAATATTAAAAACTAGCTTCTTCAACGCCATCTAGCGGTTCAGTTATGAAGTCCCAACCCTGAGTACTGTAATACTCCTCCCCCACTCTTTTAACAAGTCAATAGAGGGAGTCAGATTTTGTATGATGGTATCTCATTGATACATTTAAAAATACCATTGAAATAATGCACAACATGCATACATACGTGCTATAATTTAGTTTTGATATTCAAAACTAGATGGCGTTATGAGGATATTAAAACGAGGGATTTTTGTTTTTTATAGCAAGTACATATACAAATCACTAACAAATTACTATATCCTAAAAATGATTAGGTCCAATGTAGAACTGTCATAGATCAATATCATAGGATAGTCATAATTGGTGTTGTATGATTTATTATTATCAAAATCTGTTCAGTGGTTGCAGCGTGATTGACTGACAAACATGAAATTTTAAATAAAAAAAAATTAAAAGTAGTTAAGCCAGACTTATTTTACTAAGAATATACCTACAGAATGATTAAAATCAAATTTTTATATGTAAAACAGACAGTCATTAAATCATTTGTGAATGTCCCAATTTCACGCGGGCAAAGCCGCCGGTAAAAGCTATTCATAATATATAAATTTCATTTACCTTGATTATATATATATATATATATATATATATATATATATATATCCATATTAGATGAACTATTATTCTTTTATCGATAAGTAAGTAATAAACATTATTATTATTATTATTATTATTATTATTATCTATGTATGAAAAAAACAATTTTTATATTTCTCAACCAATAAAAAAATTCGATTTCAAACCATTTATTTGTAATACCGTTAAAACATCCTAAAGAGGCGTTAATCCCTTAACTAGCTCACTAGGTCGTGGGTTATTTTTTAAAAATTTTGCCGGTCCCTGCTAAACATAAAATTAAGGGCGTCAAAGTACAAAGTAAACAATTTACACTCAAACACCCGTTTTAAATGATTTTTTAAAAAAACAAATATAAAAAAAACAATTAATTAATTTAATAAAAAAATATTGATAGATAATTATTTAAACGTGGTTTAAGTAGGATAAATAAAGAAATAATTATTTTATTATTTTAGAACTCCTAGAAACTCTTGATCTGACTGTGACGAAACGGTGTCGATTTTACTTAGACAATTTTCCTTTCATTTTCCAATTGACGAAAAATACTAGGGATCAATATTCCTTTTCTATTTCTTGACAAACTGGCGGGATTTGATACAATGTCGAAAATAATTACATATCTTGTGATTATTTACTAATCATTCCGTATTAATTATTCTCGCGGGATACAATTTACCTCTCTTATATGTTAAAAATATGATAACCTTTTTATTTATTATTACTGTTTTTGAACAACCTAGCAATTTACATTCGTAATGAATGCATAATAATGATTTATTATAGAAATTGAAAAATCCCTACAAAGAATATTTATTAAACAGAAACAAACATAATTAAATTTTAAATCAATGTACTACAGTTTCGACATATCCACCTTCTCTTTGTAAACATTTGATGTTTGTCATAATTGATTACTTACTTTATTTATTAAACTGATCATATTATGTTTAAACGATATTAAATAAAATAGTATAGATACCTCGGTGGAAGTACCATTTTTCTCTCGAGAAATTGTTCACCGAGAAAAATGAAGGGCTTTCCACCTCGGTATGTAATATACTATTACATAAATGAAAGGTCCTATCATTACTGGCCTAAACATTTTCGTTTAACGTTAGACAGACACTCTTGGTCGGGGAAATAGACAAAACTTTTTCATTTAACATAGAATATTTCATAACCGCTTTAAGTTCAACTTCTCTCATTTACGTTTAGAATTCAATGAAAGCCTTTTGCATTCTAAAACTCAAATAAACCAAAATGAAGTTTCCGTAAATATAGTTTCTTGTTAGTCGCACTGTTATAATCCGACATTTCCAGAAAAATTTAATTCTTTCAATTGTTGATTATATCAAAAAAAGATATAGAAAGAAATTTAAATAATTGTTACCTTAAATATGTAGAAAAGAAATGTTATGCTCAATATTACAATAAAAATTTGTTTATGATAAGTAATCTTCAATTAATTTGTAGCTCAAATTACACACGACTGCAAAAAGTTCTTTTACTTTGTAACTTTTTATTAAATAAATGAAAAATAATACAAAATAAAATACAGGCGGAGATTGAGTCAAAGGTTTAAACAAGCTTGGGGTTGATTAAATTGGTAAGAAAGAATGTAATAAAAAGGATTAGAATATTCAAGGGCGTTAAGGGCATTATTAAAATGTTGGTGATGAATGTAAGTGTAAATATAGAGTCTCATTTTGATAACACCTGTAAATCTAAATAATCCCTTTTAAATACTCTATTGTTGTAAAACTATCACAGAACACAAGCTGCCAGGACCAGCTTATAGACGAGTCAACTGTAGGTAAAGCGTAATGTCAACAAACTAACTAGGTACATAATTAACTCATCTTATAAATGTGAAAATTAATAAATTTTGCGAAAACCTGAAAAGCAATTTAAGTTTGGAAAATCTATCAGGACCATCTTAAGCGTTCTTTTTAACATTAAAACTCACAGGTTTAGAAACATTTAAACAGATTTTAGTCAACGTCTACTTTAATTAGCCTATGAACAAATTATACTAAGAATTTATATAAATTTCTACCTGTTATTTATTATAAATTATTTTTTTTTAATTTATAGAGAGTTGTACGATGATAAACTAACAATTAAAAATCTACTATCATTTGGATGTTCAGTTTGTACAACAAATTAGTATTTATATAAAACTGTTTTTTTTTAACTTTAGAGTGCCATTAAATTCACGTAAGTTAAATTTACCTTTATTTTATGGAACAATGTGGCATCCTTGAAGTAAAGAGGATAGTAGGGCAATTTTACCAGTTGATGAACCGGACCCCAATCGACAAGGAGGTGATCTCATTCTAGTATTAGAATCTGAAGATAGTCAACGAATGCATTTATCTACTGATTAAAAACAAATTATTGTCAATGTTCTTGAAACTCTTGTCGAAAAAAACATGAACAGCAACGAAGCCTTACATAAGATAGAGACTTTGATCCAAATGTTATTATCCACAGTCAGAAAAGCTGTGAGTAATCCTTTGTACCAAAAAAAAACGAGATAACAGTATTTCATAGAAGGTCGATCGTGCAGATAAAGATCTTATTCGTCGCAGAGTGTATGCCTTCTATAAACAAATTGTGACCACACCAGATATATTACTGGGTATGTTAACCCAATCGAAGAAATAATAATTTGCCACATTTTAATGCATCTGTCCTGTGTCTAATTGAAAATAAAGTACTCTACATTGATGCGAATAGTTGAAAAAATGCTGTCTCACATATTATGAAAGCTGAAGACTCATATTTTCCTACATGTAATATACAAAATATTATCATCAATTTAGGAGACGACAGTGATAGTGACACAGATTTGACATAATACCTATTTGATGTAATATGTCCTCGTTTTAAAAGGTTCATATTTATTAATGTTGACTTGTTCTGTTTGAGTTTTCTGTTTTGTCTGGAAAGGTCACGTTGTTTTAGCTTATACATAAAAACAGCAATTCATTCAAAAAAAGTTACGAACATTTTTTTTGTACAAATCAAACCAGGAATTAAAATATAATAATTTGAAATATCTCAAATGGACAATAAAAATCTCTTTCAAATTGAAAATTTTTTTTTAATAAATTTAAGAATAGGTAATAAACAAATAATTAATTTAAGAAAAACTCCAATACCCCCTTATCTCGAAAATTAAAGATATTGCGGATATAAGTTTATATAATAACTTTTTTTATGCAAAATCACCGCTAAAGCTTTTTGTTAGTTACTAACACTCAATATAAATAAAATACATTTACTTATAATGTGGATATAAAACAAATCAATTTAAATTTATAAAATATATACACCTTTAGTAGATATTTTTTTGATCAGTTCTGGAACACCCTATGTAGAAAGCCCCATCCAAATATGTATATTGGTTAAATTTTATCAAAGCAGTAAAAAATATCGGTCAGAAATTCTAATATGTGCGTCAAATTTTTTCTGTTCCTATACGAAATCTCATGAATACTTAAAAAGTATTCCAATATAACCGGAAACAGGACAAAAATGTGACCGATCCAGAAGATAACGTCCGTATGAATGGAATCGATGCAAAATCAACTCTTGGCAAGCTCCTACAACGTCATCCGCGATACGGAATAGTTATCCATGTGGCGCCAGTCGAAATCACGAACTCGTTGAGCTATCAGCTCGACATAGAGGCAGTAGTATCCTTTGGTGTAGTCCTTCGGCAATTGCGCTCGTTTCTAGCAAATCTCTCAACATCCTTTTGCGTGATTCGTAACGTTGTCGCTTAAAAGTTTTGTTTAGTGTTTGTCGCTTTTTCAAAGAGTTGTGATTATTTGGATCCGTCAGAAAGTTATGGTAAGTTAATTTGAATAATCTCTTAGAATTTTAAAACAGATTACTGAAGTTACACAGTACATTTTAATATTTAAATTTTTAATAAAGGTAGAATGCATACATATTCATTCATATGGATATTTAAATAATTTTTTTTTATTAACCACTTAAATACCAATTGGTAGTTTTATTAGGACAATTACTCATTATCTTCTAATTAATTGTTAGCTTTAGTAAAAAGTTTATTTATTACAAAATAAATGAAATCAGTTAATAAATGGAAATACTAAATTTAATTATAATTAAATATTGTCTATAATTTAAATTATCAATAAACATATTTACTTTTCTTCTTTTATTGGGGAACTTTTGCCACTAAAATCAAAATAATAAATCATATTTTGAAAATGAACCTTGCTTATTTTTCTTGATGGATATGTCCAATTTGTCAAGTGTCTTTTTTTTTAAGTGAAAATGACTAAAAAAAATTAACAAAGTTAAAAACATGTTTAAAGCGTTTATTCTTCTTTTCTGAGCTTTCCACAACGAGATCAGTTGTCGTTTTCAAAGATTAAAATTTTGATGTATTTCTTCTTGGTGCAATGGTTGTTTATTTTTTATCTTTGAAAACGACAACCGATCTGATTGTTAAAAACTCAGAAAAGAAGAGGAAAACTTTAAACATTTTTTAATTATTTTAATTTTGTTAGGCATTTCCAGTTTTAAAAAACAACCCTTGACAAATTTGATCCATCAAGATAAATAAGCAAAAGTGGCAAAAAATCTCCACTAAAAGAAGTAAACTAAGTATGTTTCTTAATATGTAATATATTTTTTTCATTTCCAATATGTTTTGTTCGAAGTTACTTACTTGATTTTTATTTAACAATAATGAAAAAACCGATTAAAACTTTACCATATTTCTTTTTCCCAAGAATTTTGTTCAATTTTAATAAAATTAAACCATGACTCACGAATCGGAATAATTGAATGATAAAAAAACGGTTTATTAGTTCTCCAAAAATTAAGTTGGGTGATAATCTGCTCATATTCCTTTATTTTGCAGCATCTAAGGACCGTTATTAAGTCTAAGACTTCTTTTATAATCTCCAACAAAACAACGACACAAAATATATTATATAATATCTTTCTTTCTAGTTTTGCAAAATAAAATCTTGCTTTAGTCTTATTCCCTCTTTATTTGGTAAAATATTAGAAAAAACGGCAGAGGGGTATCCATTACCAATCCATATCGTTTTCAACTATTGTTTATTTGTTTTTTATATTTTTTATTACATATACTTTTCTTTGTTATCACTTTTTCTTAATTTTTCATTTTGTAAAACTTCCTAATTATTTATTCTGTATCGTTATTAAATTTCCACATTATTAAGACACCCCTGGAAAGATCAAAATCTCAGGATCCGATTTCATTTTAATTAATTTTTGAGCTACCAAACCACCCAAATAATTTTAAGAAAGCATGGGTAGGTGGACTCAGGAACTGTTTTACATAGATATATTTTTATATTTTTACTGGTATTTTTTTAATCTTGATGCGTTTATTACAACAAAATAATCCCTAAATTTCTATACATTTCAAAATGTGCTATTTCATAATCGTATAAAATAGTACATAAAAATGGGCCGGAGCACCATCGTGATGGAACTACATTTGATTTCTTTGTATTAAAGGAATATGGTCTAAAAAGTCAACCAATGTGTTTTGCAAAAAGTTAATGGGTTAGTAGTTCAATCGGACCTAGTAAAGGGCCTCCCAAAATACCTATTCAAATGTTCAACGAAAAACATACTACTTGATGCCTGGATTCCACAATACTATGAAGATTTTAGTCGGCTCACATATGCGAATTATAAAAGTTAAAATCTTCATTTCGTGTAAACCTTGTGTTATCAGTAAAAATAATATCAGCAATAAAATTAGGGTCCTTAGCATAATTTCTTAGAAACCAGCGGGAAAATTTCAAACGTGCCTGATATCAAGTGGATTCAGAGTGTGCACTCGTTGGACTTAGTACGGGTAAAGCTGCTGCTCGTGGAGTATTCTCTAAACCAGAGGAGCCCCAATCTCTACCTTCGCTGATATTCTCTGCAAACTAGTTTCTGAATTGTCCTCTATTCATGCCAAAATTGCTTCTTCTGTATCAGGGGTGGACACCAATCTTGGTATCCCGAAATCATGGGACTGTTTCCCAAATATACCTGTATCTCGCAACCTTTGGTACAGTCTTCCACACACACGAACTGAAGGCATGTGGCGAATAGGGAAAGCGTCTACATAGACGTAGCGCTTCCCTCGCATTACTATTTGCACGACCGTACATGACATGCATATGAATTAACTCGATATTATTATTAGCCAAAATTTAAAAAAAAAGTTTTACCAACTGCTGAATAATAGCTATAAATATTATCTAGATAAAGCATTGGTCGAATTTGATAGGAAAAGCAAGTTTTTGAGATGATAAAAGAGATAATCCAAATATGATACAAAAACAAAACACCGTTAATTTGCGGACACATGTTTATTAAGACTTTTCTGCATGTTGTGGGCCATACAACCACCCATTTCATTTTGTAACACTTTTTTTAACACACTGTATAACAATGGGGTTTGCTTAAAAGTATTTAAGTATTGATCAGGAATTATTTTTTAAAAGCAAGAGATACAGATATATATAATTCGTTTAAAAAAACATCTGCCTCATTATAGTCTGTTTCAATGATGTTATTTTTTAAAGATTATTTTTTTCACCTGTCAAAATATCACAATTTTGTGATTTCGTCCAATGAAAACGCTTAATCTTCAATGTTTTATGCTAAATCTAGCCAATCATTCCGGTTTATATTGATAAAACCACTAGTGGTTTTACTAGTATTGATAAAATTATAGAACTGTCAAAAATTTAATAACAATATTGAACAATCAATTTTCTTGTTTATAAGTACCTTACTATAAATCAACATTCATTTATATTATCTAAATATTCTGAAATATATTTTGTTATTATTATTATCACAATTCAATTCATCTAAACGACAATGAAAAATCAAATATGTAGGTACTTTAAAACTAACCAGCTTCCTGGTTCTGCATGCATTTAAAACTTTTATATGCCTACAGGCAAATGTGGTCTTGTAGGTAAACTTTAAATAGATATACCTAATAATTTTTATTTTGGTAATTTTCTCTTTAATAATATAATTGTATAAATAGGTATAAAAATAAATATTTATTCAAATTATAACCCTGTTTTCACGACGCTCACGACAACTGACAACCGTCAATACTATCTAGTGTACAGGATAAGTTAATAGGAGGGCTAACGGCATTTCGTTTGTGTTAATTATGAAATATAAGTTGTTTTAGGAAGTTTTTTAAATAAAGTAGTTTTTGTACAGAATGGTTCAAAAAATAATCTTCTCAAATACCACTCGTCCTGTAATATTTTACTAGATAAATTTTTATTTTCCAGACTCAAACTTTTTTATTTTAGGCAAAACTACTCAAACAAACTAAATATGATAAAATCACTCGTCCTACGGACTCGTGATTTTATCACATTTCAGTTTGTTTTCATTTTTTGGCCAAATAAAAAAGTTTTCGTGGAAACTAAAAATTTATCGATAAAATTTTAAGGACTCGTGGTATTACCTTTGAAAAAATTCTATAGGCAGGTTTGAAAGTTGAAATGTTTAAGTAGTATGATTTATTATAAAATCTCTCATCCAAGGAGTTTTTTTTTGAAAACAATTGTGTGTTTTTTAACAAATTGTACTAACAGTGATTGTCATTTATTTATAACTAAATTCTTCGGTAATGTTCTAAATGTTTATGAGCTGCAAAAGTGCTATTTAATTTTAAGTAATTTTGTATATATAAATAACAATAAAATATTAGGACAATTGGTTAAAAAACACACATGTGTTAAAAAAAACACATTTCAATTGTCAAACCTGTCTATAAAATTGAAAATGAAAAAAAAAAAAAAATTAAAAGTTGTTAGTTTAAGGGGCGGATGTAATTTCGGCCGGAAAAAGGGCAGGTACTAAAAGCCGGTAGGTAAATTCGGCCGGAGGTTTCAAGTTGCTTCCTTATCTCATAGGTATTTTCGGCCGCAAATCAACTAAAATAACAGAATGCTTTATATTAAAATATTTCTTTATTTCAATAAAATTATTACATCAACTTATTTCTATAACTTAGGTAAACTATAAATTTTTAAAAAACGTTTTGATGTGATACAGATTTAACGAAATTAATTCTAGAAATATTGTCAGATCGAAGCATATTTACCATGTTTTCGATAAATTTTAGTTTGTTTTTTACTTGTTTGTCTTTAATTTTTGCTGGAATATTTAAATTTTTTATTTTTAAATATGCATCGATCTGACAATCTTTTAATTTTTCTATAAAAATAAATATAGAAGGGTGACTTGAATAAAAACTAGAATTAAAGTGCGAATGGAATGATTCGCAGGCATTTGTGGTTCTTTTAATTGATGGGTTTTCATATACCCATATGTTTGGTGGAAAATGAGATTCTGGCGCTATGTAGTTTTCTAATAAATAGTCTGCGTATTTATCTATAAGTTTATGGTCCGGTTTGTATGACATGAGATCAAATATGAAACAATCTTCAACTTCAGAGGGGTCTAAATAAGTTAGCCCAAAAGTATGAGTAAGCCATTTGCTTTCCTCGCAGTTTTTATCTTTATACATTTGGGTTAACCCTAATGATTGTATTTTCCTATACCACGCCTGGTGAAGTGGAATCTACAACCGTTTAGTTTGGTTTTGGGAAAGACAACTTTTAATGCGTTATGAATTGCGATTTCAAAATCCACAAATACCTCCTTCGGTTCAAAAACAATATTATAAAGTTCAAAAATTTTAGATTTTACCAACAGAAAAAGTCTCATATATGTATCACTGGTCTTATTGGGCACCAGACAATACAAAAGAGGAACATAATGCCCATTTTCCAGTCCATGGATGGTAAATAACTGATAAAAATATTTTGTACAATAAGAAAATGTGCCATCCATGTAAAAATCTTTCATTTTACATAAACTTATTATATTTGTATGGCAAGAAAAAACAATGATATTATCAGCTGTGCTGTTAATAAACAAAAAATTTTCACCTGTTGTGGTTTTCGGTCCATAACTATCGAGTACAGAATGTACATCGTGAATATCCTTAGGCAGGGCTGGTAAGAGCTTACGGCGGCTGTTGTACAAATTTCTTCTTATTAGACTGACATCTATCGATGACAAATTCTCTGGCAAATGATTTGAAAGAACGCTTTTAATAATTTTTGAAGGTTTCTCCGATATGTCTTCCTCAGCTTTGCGCTTGCATGAAGTCGTCACTATTTTTCTCTCCAACGTAGTTTCATCGGACTCGTGGTTGTGGATTAATTCACTTCTAGTAACTGTGTATTCCGCACCAACAGTGTACAGTTTGGCTAAACATCTTAAATTTTTCTTTATACACCTCCAACGTACTTCACCACTTTTTAATACGTCCTGTTTACAAAACTGAAACTTTTCTACAACTAGTAAGTCACAACCGCGTGAACTCTTAATTACTGAAACTGATGCCATCGTATACAAATAATATATTTTATGCTTTCTATCGACTAGTAGCTTCAAGATAAGTTATAATACTGACTAGCTATAATAATTTTATACCTGTTATTTGTGAATTTTATACATTTAAAGGAATAATCTTAAGTAGGTACAACATAGTTATTAGAATAAAGAGATAAGTAAATTAAAGGTATTTCCGACAGGTACACAGGATTAGGTATTTCCAAATAAATACACAATTAATATTTTACAGAAACTATTAAGCGTAATTACCAATATTTTAATCTCATAGTAAACATCAACCCCTCGGCCGAAATTACCCCTGTCATAAATGGTACCCCTTGATTTATGCAGGTAGGCCAAGGGATTACCGGCCGAAATTACGCCCGCCGAGTTTAAGTCTTAACGATAAAAATAAATGCCGGATTGTTTGGTATTTTTTTTTTGGATTCTCTAATAACCGTTTTACCGATCCGGCTTGGCTTATGCCAAAAATTGTTATACAGTAAGGCCCCTAACTTCAGGCAATATTTAAACAAATTTTAGCAAATAATAAAAATAATGTTAACATTATTTAAAAACAACTAGTTTACTGTTATTTTTGCAAATACTTTTCTGTTTGTTAATCGATTTTTAATTTGCAATTTTCTTATTGTGTTTTTCTTCTTCTTAATTTCACTGTGGGGTCAAAATCTTTAAATAAAAAAAATTTTAAGTTGCAAGCGAAATAATAATTTTGACGCTTTAATTGTTTATTTAAAAACCTTTTCACTATAAAACCCGGCGTATTGAATTTCATCCGAACGCAATGATTTTCGTCCGTTTATGTTAATCCTCAGAGATAAGGAAAATAATCTTCTCGTTTATGACCATGATTTTCGTCCACCTATAGTAATTACATTGCATTGAATTTCATCCAAAATTTAATGGTAAATAGGTAGATAGACATTTGATAAAAATGTTAAATCTATAATTTCTAGACCACAAACAGAAACTTTTGTTCAAAATTAAACGAAAGTAATAAAAGTATTTATTTGTAAAAAAAATATATTTTTAAACCTTGATTTTTTACCTGAAGTATACATATCTATTTGATTTTGTATATAAAGACAAATTTTTAAAGTGTCTGATGTAACAGTTGGACATATTTTAACACTTTGAATTTTTATGTATATAGGTGTCCACTTGATTTTATTTTAAACCATCTAAAAATATAAATATCGAAGGATGAGGGTGATAAAAACAATTTTTAAAATGCAAATGAAATGACTCGCAATTGTTTGTAGTGTTTTGAACAAATGCAGTTCTTTCAGCCCAAATCGCAGGAGGAAACATTGCAGATATACCAGTGTATGCATCAAATAGATACTTTATTAAATTGTCTATATTTCTGTTGTCTGGTTTGTTTCTACAAATATTCTTGAATTTCTGTAATATTCTTAGGTAACGCTGGTTGCAGTTTTCTTCTCACATGGTAAATATTTTCTCTCTTTCGCTTTATATCATTCACTGTTAAATTTTCATCTTCGACAGATTTCATAATTTCAGTTCTTACTATTTTTGATAGTCTTTCTGACACTTCTTCGCATGCTTTTCGTTTACACGATGAGTTTAATTTTTGTCGCTGAATTTTTTGGATATCTGCTTCGTGGCTGTGTTCTAAAGTTTTAATTCTGACGACATGATATTCTCCTCTGGTAAAGAACTGTGCACTACATCCACTATTTGAACAAACCCATTTATCTTCACCAGTCATTAATTTATGTTTATGTTGAAACTTAAAATCGTTCATTAAAAGAATCACTTTACTGCGTGTACTTAATATTTTTTCTAATCGGTTCATGTTTACGAAAAAGCATTTTACACACACAATATACTTTGAACAACAGTTTTTAAATGAATTACCGTCTACTCCCTTAATGCCGTTTCAGAACCAATTATAGGATTATAATAACAAAACTACCCCAATTATATAATGAAACATTTAGTACCATTATCTAATCTAATCTACCTACCCTTTTTGAGAGAGAAAATATACATATTTCATTGGTTTTTCCTAATTCCTTATTACAGTATAAAAGGAATTAAGAAATTCCCAATATTATATATCTTAAATAAATGAATGAATAAACAATACAATCAGAAATAATACCAAATTTTTAGTACAATAAATCAAAAACAAACTTTTTACGGCGAACTCGGTAAATTGACAAAAATCTAAGTTATTTAGTTTGGTGACTTTGGTATGATATTTATTTAAATATTTGAACATATTTTTTTGTATACTTCAATTTAAATTCCAGTGTCAAATGTGTAAATATGAAATCGGATGAAATTCATTGTGGTATCGGATGAAATTCATTATGTATTTTTATCCCTTGCACCTAAACGGACGAGTTTCATGGTGCCATAAAATAATTCAGATGAAATTCATTGCGCCCATAAAACCGATGAAATGAGAAGGTTTTTGTAATAAATCAAACTAAAAATTTCAACTTGTAAACCTGTCTATAAAATTATGTCAAAAAAAGGTGATTTTTTTTCGTAATAATCTTTGTAAATAGATTTTGAGCATTAGAGTCCAGAGTTTAAAGGATGCATTACCCTCAATGTAAGATATTCTTACTTTCGTCTTGAGAAGTGTACCAAGTAGCTTCCATATTTTGTAAAACATAAACCCAATGGAATAATATCTCGTGATCTCAAAAAATCAACATCCTGGCGCATATCCTTTGTTAGCTGTTGTAGAAGTTTGTGTAGTTTAATGTATTTTTAAATCGTCTTTGTGTTACCACCACTTTCAGAAGTTATTTTAAATTTATTTTGATTTAAATAATAGTTTTGACGTTAACAAACTTTTCTTGTTATTTTTATACTGAATTCTAGCTAGATAAAGTAGTGAATACTTTTTGTTTAGTCCAATTTTGTTAAAAGAATATATTTTAAAAACGATTTTTAATATTTTTTGTTCAAAACAAATGATAGATATAAACGTTTTATTTTAATGATTAGTTAATTGTCGAAAAACTTTTAATGAGGCACTACACGGTATAGAAGTTATTACAGTATTGAAAATACGAATTCCTGTTTACTAATCACAAAATAACGATACGTTCCCTCTAATTAGAAAACTTTTCTTCCATTTATATCTCACTGTGCTTTCCAAAGTAATTAGAGAGCATTGTTCCCATACTGTTTATTTTAATCTACTTGAGAAATCTTAAATTGAATTATTACCTTTACTTACCTAATGCTAATGAAATTCTAATGCTATTATAACTTTAGATAAATAACTTATTATATTTTGAGGCAACCGAACAATCCCCTTCATTTATGCTTTAAAATTTTATTTTATTTATGAGTTTACACAGTTAAGATTTTTTATTCATATTATATCAAAATTAAATAGTTACATAATATAAAATTAATGAAAATAAAACTATCACTTAAAAGCTACACTAATTTATTTCATCTGGTAATTGTAATTATAATAAGGGTAATTGGAAAATTTGGAAATTGGAAGAATTTCTTAAATACAAACATTAGAATTGCATATAAAACTAATAATTCAATAGTAAAAAATTTTAAAAACAAAAAAACAAAACAAAATAAACATAACAAATCTGGGGCATACAAATTAACATGTGCAAATTTCCCAAAAATATATATAAGTCAAAAGTGGAAGGAGTTTTAAAAAACGAGTAACTGAATATTACACCAGTTACATACATATAAAAAAACGAAATCCAATTACGCAAATCACTTAATTGAAAATGACTATAATTTCAATGATGATTTTAAAATATTACACTCGAAAAATAAAGATATTAATTGAAATTTAATAGAAACTCTTGAAATAAATAAATTAAAAACGTTATATGTACTTTTAAATGATCAAACAAATTTAATTAATTCAACATCACTAAATATCCTTTAATATTAATACAAAGTAAAGGATTCTAAGAAAATTTATGTTAATAATCAACACTAGCTTTTGGGTAAAGAGCTAATTATCAGTATGCATTATCTATAAGACTCTTGTCACAAAGCAAGGATTAAAATTAATTAGTTTATAAAACCGGTAAAGAATCGTAAGTAAAATAAAAAAAATAACCGATGGAAGTGTAAACATTGGTTATGTTAATGCCATTTTTAAACCGTACATCTTCTATACTAATATTATAAAGAGGAAAGGTTTGATTTTTTGTTTGTTTGAAGTGAATAGGCTCCGAAACTACTGAACCGATTTCAAAAATTCTTTCACCGTTGGCAAGCTACACTATTCCCGAGTGACATAGGCTATGTTTCATTAAAAAAAAATAGGGATCCTTACTAAAATGCCATTAATGTAACCAAAAATGACCTTAAAATCCTTACATCGCGTGCGCTGAGAATACTATTGATTATAGAATAAAATAATGTACTACGATTTTGAAGAATATATAAATATCTACAAAAAATTCCGCGACAGCATATCTAACTGTTATAGTTACGTCACAATAACTAATTTTTAATTTTTTAAAAGTTTTTATCTTGGTATTAATCCTTATCAAAATAACTTATTTCATAATCACGACAGATATCACAAATTTAGCATGTGCAATGGGAAGAGGCTACTTATAAAGGAATTAAAGGACAATTAAGTTGTAGCAACCAATATAACTGAACCACCAGCTGGTCAACTAGCTCATACACTGAGGATACCGATGATCCCAACTGATCTACCAAATCCATTTAAACCGCTTCAATTTCCTATCAAAACATCTTTCGCTTTTACTAACAATAAGTCTCAAGGTCAAACCTTCCAAATAGTAGGGAACCGCCTAAGGCGGGTCGGAGCACCTGAAAATCAATTTATTTTGCTGCCAGAAAATAAAACAACATGTAATATTGTTTACAGGGAAGCGTTGAACCAATAAATTTAATGGCTTTTGTTATTTTTCTTTAATCCCCGTGCAAAGCCGGGGCGGGCTGCTAGTAATAAATAAATATTTGTTTAAAACAATTGAATATGGTTACGAAAAATAATTTTTGCAGAAATTCAATATGTTTTAATAAAGTCTTTTTAATGTAAACATCAAAGAAAGTTTGATAATTGAATTAAAAAACTTGGCTTATATATTGCAATATTTATAAAAAGTTATAAACATAATAAATCTTGAAAAAAACACATAAAGAAATATAAAAAATAATCCTGCATTATCGTAAATATACTATAATGAGAAAATATTTTTAATGACTTTCTTCTTGGTTAATAAAATAAAACAAAATGGAACAGATAGAAACTGGAAAATTCTGTGTCCGTATCAATTAAATTAATGGCGATTGTCAAGCTAAAAATATCCGATTTCTAACCTAGCCTTTATTGCTATATTTTTGTGCTTAAAGAAGTTTTTTTGCGCTATTGTTGTTTTCGAGAATTAATAGCTACTTTAGCTTATTCCAATATGAATGCCTAGCTTACGCGAAAGAGTTTACATAATCGATACGAAAAGAGAATTATTTGATTATTATTTTCTCTCTGCTAAAATTATAAAAAGTCCATTTTTTTATATAAGAACTGTTCTTGTTGTTATTAGACAGCAAAAAATAGCCATTTTTTCTGACGTGTCTATTTGCTTGTAATAGTTATTTATGCAACTAGTGCGTAAAGTGACCTTTTTTGACGAATGTGAATGTTGTCGCATGAGTCAAAAAAGGAACATTTACGCACGAGTTGCATACAATATTTTTTCTACAACCGAATTTCTTTACAAGAAATACAAGTATAGGCCTGATTTTACTTTACTTTACTGCGAAAAAAAATATTATATTTAAAACATATTTTAGATAACAAAATATTTATTTTTTAAATTAATCTTACCTTATAATACCGGTACGTAGAAACGCGAAATGCTTGAATTATAAATTAATTAAAATGTCAATTAGTCATCATTTAAATAAGAATACTTACCCTTATTCATGAACTGATATTTCTGTCATATTAAAAATCAAATTAAAAATTACTGAATATAATATCTAGTTTTGTATGTATTAAACTGCAATAATTTAACAATTAAATATATTTACACAAATTTACACAATTAAATAATAAAAAAAAAGTTTCCTTACCCGGAATTGAACCCGAGTCATCTGTGTAGAATGTAAACACTTTACAATCTCGGCCAATAAGACACATAAAATAATTTGCATAATCTTATACAAAACAGTGCTTATTTTATTTTTTTTCACTAGTGAAAAAAAAACTTTTTTTTCACTAGTGAAAAAAAGTTAAACTTTACAAATCTTAAACCGTGCGTAAAGGTAATACTTTACGCACGGTTGTAGAAAAAATAAATTTTAACCGCTTTTTACGTATATGCTACATATAATAAAAAAAAAATTAGCAAACATATCCCGTAAAGCTAGAGTAACCCCTGTTTTTCGGTAAATGCAATAAAATAAAAGAAAGAAGTAGAAAAAAAAAACGATTAATTTTTTATTTCTAAAAACGGCAACAGATCTGGCTTAGAAAAACTCAAAACATTTTTTATATTTATACTTTTGTTAGGCATTTTTAGATTTGTAAGTCGGCACTTGACAAATTTGACGTATTCATCAAGGTAAGTAAAATAAGCAAGAACCAGTTTCAAACCTATTGATATATTTGTTATTTTATTGGCAAAAAGTTTCCCAAATAGTAAAAGAAAATATAATATATTCGTTTAAATATTCTCTGCAACTTCTTTGTGGAATCATCTTCTTTATTTCAAAATCATCATAAATAGAATACTCAAGTGCATTTTTCACAAATATTTTATTGTTTTTATTGTAAGTGGCAAGAAAGTTCTGAAATACTAAAAAGTATAGAATATATTTTTTGCGACGGTTTCTGGCATATATTTTTTAATTCTTGTGTTGTTTGAGAAACGTTGTAGTACAAAAAAGTTATAAAAGTTTATAAAAAAGTTGGAATCATAAATAATTTATTAGTTTTCTGTTTAAAAATTAAATTGTTGTTTAAAAAATATTTTGCAAATGGTGTCGTCTTAAAATTATTGTTACTCTGTGCTATTTATAGCACCATATTTATTTAAATTCTTACTCGCCATTGTTTTTCATATTATATTAAAATTTATTTTCTTTTTTTTACAATAATTGCTTTGTTTATAACTATAAGGGATTATATTATATTTGCCATAAAATGTGTAAGTTATTTATCTAGGAGGATATTATTAATTTATATTGCCAACTTTTATATTTATTTTTTAACTTTCCAGAAAGCTAGTTTAAAAAACCTTTAATTAAAAGTTTAATAACATTTTTAGAGCAGTTATCTATGCTTTGTTGCTAATAGACATTTTTTGAAATGAAAGTTGGAAGTTCATTCGTTATACTAATCATTTACATTGGATAAATTTTAAGCAGTTGCATATCTTGGTCAAAGGAAACGTCATCTTTTCAAAGAGAACTCTTGAAAAATATATCAACCCCATTATGTAGGTTTGCTTCTGACTCTGTGTTACGTAAATCCATCTTGACGAAAAATAAGAAATGTAATATCGGGTGCATAAATTTTAGTTAATTTTGAATTCTTGACATGTCTCTGCATTTGCCTGTCCCATATTAACTATATACCAAATATAGGGTACAAGATAGTTAATATATTGAAGGCGAACTGTAAAATGGTTTACGTACATAATAAACAGATTAGGATACTGCAGTCAGTATTCTGCATTAAGATTTGACATAAGGAACAAAATCATAATTATTAACAACACTCTTACTTAAACAGTTCTTCCTAGATGGAAGTCAAACATCTTTGTAAATCGTTTTCAAAATACGGCTTTGATACATTCTATTAATAATATTTAACAAAACACTTCTTAGAAATTTTATTGTTCAGAAAATTCATCTCCAATTAATGGAAACGTTTACTACATTAACTAACTATAAGAAATGAAAAATGGACTCGTGTTTTCACGTTAAAAGCAATCTTTATTCGAATACTAGATCCATTAAAATTGAGGTTGGTTTAAAGGTGAATAAAAAGAAATGAAATAAAAAATACAATACAATATAATATCTTTATTTACCCTAGAAAATAATACATTTTATAATAATAATATTAATAATAATAATATAATAAAATAAAATTTAAACATTAAGTAATAAAAAACTGAAATAATGAAATAATAAAATACAGTTCACATTTTATTTACGAAACCATTCAGAGACCACAGTGAGAGTCTCCATCTCTCATTTGTATAGATTTAAATTTTTCTATGCTGAGACAGTTTTGCGATAGCATTTGATATAATTTATTTTTAAACTTATAGGACAGTAAAAATAGCATTTAACTTTGCACTAAATTTCCGATCCAAATTTCTTTTTTTATAAGGTTTCGGATAACTTACTGAGTATAAAATCACAAAATGCTGACAGATCCAGGTGACGCTAGAGGCGCCATCTTGAAAAAACGTTTTCGGCCGATATCTCGGAAACTATGCACTTTAGAGCAAAAGTCATGCAAACCATTATTATAGAAAATAAAATGTTGCATCTTTTGTTTCTTGCAAACTTTTTTGTAAAACTTACCGTTTACGATTTATGGCCCATTTAATGAACCTGGATCTGTCAGCATTTTGTGATTTTATGCTTAGAAAGTGATCCCAAATCTTATAAAAAAAATTTTTGGATCGGAAATTTAGTGCAAAGTTGACCCAATAAAATGGCTATTTTTACTGGCGTATTATTAATAAGGAAGAATTCTTAAATGACGTGGTAGAATATTGTAGAGATCAATGTAATATTTTTTTGTTCTTTGTCGTCTATGTTTGATAGGAACTAGATTATCTTTATGTCTTGTATTATACTTGTGGATTTCTGAGCGGAAAAGGAAGGTGTTAATGTTTTTTCTTATATATAAAAGATTTTGATAAATGATTATTGAATAGAGATTCATAATTTTAAATTCTGAGTACAGTGGCCCACAGCTTGTTTGAAACGAAACATTTTTTATAGCTCTTATGGCCGATTTCTGTAAAATAAAAATTATCATAATGTGTGTATTAGCGGCATTGTCCCAACATATTGTCCCGTATGTCAAGTGGCAGTGAAACAAAGCATAGTAAGCAGAAATGGCAGCGTTCTGACCACATGTTTGAGGTATTTTCCTGATAGCACAAGCTGCTTGTGATAATTTGGGGCAAAGTGCTTTAATATGATATGTCCATCTAAGATCTTTATGCCAAGTAATTTTACCGAGGTGTTAAATTGTTCGCTGTTTCGTTTGTTGTAAAATAGTTAGGTACTTGTTTTATTTAAAAACAAGTCGTTTGTAGAAAACCACTTCTTTACCTTAAACCTTGACATCAAAATAAATTTGTTCGTAAGTGGTTTTTCTTTTAATATTAATACAGTAGGAAATATCATAAGCAAATATACTTGTCACTAGGTTTTTAACATGCATTTTATCAGGAAGATCATTAATGTATATCAAAAAGAGTAATGGGCCTAAAATTAAGATTTAAAGAGTTTTGAATTGAACGATCTATACAGTCAAAAGCAAGGCTTAAAACTGTAAAAATACCTAAACAGTTTTCGCCTTTTTCAAAACAATTTTCTATATATTCTACTAAAAATAATACTGCCTCTATTGTAGATCGTCCCCTTCTAATACCATACTGGAAAGGTGTAAGTATATTGGAAGAACTTAAATATGATATTAGATTATTATATATAACTTTTTCTAGTATCTTGGAAAATATGGGAAGTATTGCAATTTGTCTATAGTTGCTAGGCAGACAGGAGTCTTCTTTTTTAAATATTGGACATACCTTAGCAATTTTCATGTTATCAGGAAATATGCGATCTGTTAAAGAGTTTATAATGTTATTTAAAGGTTTATACAAAAAAGAAACATCAACTTTACATCCATCAATGTCCTCTGATCTTTTATTTTTTAAATCGTTTACAATTGTTTCTATTTCTGTTTGGGCAACAGGATAAAAAAGCATAGATTTTTTTATTTGTGGAATATTTATAAATGATGTAGCAGGTATATCTGTATGTTCTAGATTCTGAACTATATTTTCCGCGTTATTATTAAAAAATTGAAAAAGTGTCATATGTTTTAAGTAAAGATTGTAGTTTCGAGTTCTGCCAGATGTGAGATTTTCTTCGATTTTTCTTTAATCTTATTTTCTGCTTTGTCTAATGTCTAAATTTTAAAAATATAATAGTTTAATTTCAAACATTTTTTCGATGATATTATCCTAATATATAATAACTCAACTGAAAATTGTTTTTTCAAATAAATCACATAAATAGGTAATACATAAAAGAGTTTATTTTAAACAGAATATCGAATTGCTTTTGTTTATATTTTAATTATTTTGTTCTATTTGTGGAATAATCAGAAATATCATAAAATTTAATTAATATTATATGAAATTGGATTGTAGTTATGAGTACAATAAAACGTAAAAATTCTATAAATAAAAAAAATTATTTTGCAGTTCTATTTTAATGTTTACAAATACGATAATGTAATAATTGTCTGCAGATATGAATTTTTCATACCTATACATAGAACCAACATATGTGAATTGCTGTTGTGGTGGTTGAAATTTTTCGTAAATTTCTATAATTTTCTGGAATTTCAGATTTCAGAAGTTTTTCAAAGCACTAAATCAGCTCGTAATTCCTAGGTATCCTAGATCTTAAGAAAGTAATCTATTTATTATGGCACTGCTAAATTTGAAAAACACGGTAGACCCATATTTGCTTTCAACATTTCTAACAGCCCCTAATTTTGTAGGTATGTGTTTGTTTACCAGAAGTCCCAACGAATTCTTGACGTTCAATGCGTTGGCAGCAATTTTAGTCGCCAGAAAAAGCCTTCAATGCCTTTAAAACAGCGATATTCAATGTTAAAAATTTCCCTTAAAATTACAACGCATGCACTGGAAGCAAATTAACCAGTGCATTTTCACTTGAATTTTAAAGGAATATTTTTAACAGTGTTGCAAGTGTCAACTGAAGATTGGAATAACTGTTGGTTGAAACGTATGCAAACGGGTATCGATCTTGGTAGGACATATATAAAAAAATAAAGTACTTCAAGTCTATATATTTGTTATCTTTATGGCTATATGCAAAATTAAAAAGACAACCTTCGTACCTATTAGGAGGAAAATAAACCAAATATCCATTTTTTCTGCATTATAGTACTAGATATAAAAACATAGAAAACAACAGAAAGGATATAAACATAAGCATAAAAAAATATAAAGTTCCCTTTGCGTCGCCTGTTTCTTTTAAAATAACCAAAGGTTTCCATAAGCCTATAATTAATAACCGCACTGTCCATTATCTAAACACCAGCGTATAATGAGTTTCCGCATTTTCGTACCCCCCTTTGTTGGTCCTTAAACAAGTAAAATTATTATTTTCAACAAGAAAATAAATTATCATCTCTCTCTGAACTACGTAAGAATATGTAATCGGAGAAGATAATGAAATGAGGTTCTTAAGCTTCGTTTTATATAATCTTCTAATTAATTGTTTCATTCCATTTGCCCCAAAATAACTTTTGTTGACCTAATTCAAATTTAATTAAGTTTGGCAAGAATAAAAAAAACCTACAAATGTAAAATTTATTTTTATTATTTTATAAGATATTCAAAGTTTATAAATATATTAGGTAGTTTATAAAAATATATTTATAAGAATATATTTATAATTGAAGATTTGTTCTTCTAATTGTAATAAAATATCTTATTGAATAAAAATGAGATAGGTTAACCCAACTTACTTGTAAGTAAGTAAGTTAAGTAGGTACCATAATTTTTGGTGAGAAAAGATACAGTTTAATTATTTACAGGATTTACTGATTTTTATTAGTAACAATGGTAATTTAAAATAAACGTGAAATACTAGTTTAATGACAACCTTTTGGTGTCTCCCTTAAACGGCTATCTGGAGAAGTACCAAAAAGGTAAAAATGTTATGGTTTTTTAATCGGGTAAACTAGACACCCCGAGCCCCGAGATAGGACGATATCTAGAAGTGGATCTTTTGTGTCAGTTCAATTTGCAAACTAACGAAACAAATAGTTAAAAAAATTACAATGTGTGTATAAAAACTTTTGGCATCGGATTGCAGTCTTCAAAGCAAATTTAGTATAGTTTGTCCGTCGATCTTTGCACATACGTCATCATTCATATTTATGCGAATAAAATCAAGACGGTACTTTAAACGTAGGTCGATAAAAGTATGATCGATGAAAGAATTCGGAAGTGGCTAATATCACATCGAACGTTTTTTTTTTGAGTTGCATCTATTACCTATTAATAAAGCGAATAAACTTAATACCTGTTCAATAAATTGCTGACAAACATTTTAATTTATTTGAAACATTTTTCAGGACATTTCGATCGTAAGTTTATTATTAGAATTAACATGTTTTATTATTATTGTTGAGTAGATTAATGAACTATATAATTCAAAAAGAAAAACAGAATAGTTTATAGTTGGTACTTGGAATACTTAAGTACGAAAGACTTGGTAGTCAAGCATTCAAATAAGTAAAAAGGTAATAAATAAAAAGAAGTGTGGAACTCATAGAATTCCGAGGACAGCAAACCTTTTAATGTTATCTTCTGAACTTAAAAAAATATGCCAATATACGAAGGAGAAGCACTAATGGGCCCAACGGGTCGGAGCCCTGACGCGTGACGCAAAAATTGTTACATACGAAAATAACAATTTAACTGCTCGAGTCCAGGAATACAAGATAAAAAGCTTTGCTTAAAAAATAATAAGACAAGACGTTATCAAATTAAATCGCAGAGAATACGGATATTAAGGAAACATTGAAAGAATGGGAGAATAAAGAATGTCGAAAATGATACTCTCACAAAAGCCAATACAAAAGGAAAGGTAGACCAAGAAAGAGATGGAAAGACAACATATATGAAGTCTTGCAAAGAATTAACATTGAGAACTGGAAAGAAAAAGTGAATGGAAGAAAGTAGTAAATAAAGCATAAAAAGACTTTAGAAAAACAAATTGTTACTAATCTTTTTAGCGCTAGGCCTGTAGCCTGTTGAGCTTTTTAAATAAATAAATGTTATTAAATTAAATTGATAAATAAAGAACATTTTTATAACAGATAGTTTATATAAACAATATACCTGTATTGTACCTATATAAATCTAGGTTTGCAAAAAAATAGCCGGTTATTATTTTTAATATATATTTAAACTTTGCACAAAATAGTTTTAAATTTCAGAATCAGAGCTATCGCCAATATCTATTCTGATTGTTGAAATATCAATATCAACCATATTTTTTTGTCGGTCATACCACCGTTTAATGATTTCATGAGTATGTCTCACACATTTCTCCCAAATATGTGTATTACATTGGTTAAGTGCCTCTTGCCACATATTGATAACAGCATTATCAGAATGCCCATCCCTACCAATGTACTTATTGTAATATGATTTACAATTTCCCCAAATTAACTCAATAGCATTGAATTCACAATGGTGTGGAGGTAATCTCAACACCTCATGACCATGTTCTCGTAGTAACTCATCAATGACATACACCTTTTCTTTTCCATTCATTTTTACAATTTGTAATCATTCAGGTTTTGTTATTTTTGAGTCAAACCTGATATTGTTTATTGTTAACCAGGTAACAATTTTATTTTTCTTTAAAGCTGTGGAAGGTTGTTTCTCTAAAAAAACACTGTGGTATGGAGCATTATCCATCACAATCAATGATGGCTCTTCTAAATTGGGAATTAATTGTGTAGTGATCCATTTCGAAAAAATGTCATTTCTCCATGATAATCAGCTACTTTAGATTTTAAACAAAATAATAAAGCTGCTTCAGAGACAAATCCTTTGGACGAACCAGTGTAGACTACTATAAAACGTTTACCATCATAACCTTCTGGTTTCCGTACACTTTTAATACTTTCGTCTTGTCAGAAATTTGTTTTATTTCCCTTCGAATAAATCCATGTTTCATCTAAATAAACAACTTCTCTTGGATGCGCACTCTCAAGATTTTCCATAAATTTACGAAGAAATTTGGCTCTTAAAGCAGCAATACTAGTCCGTTCAATTAAAGCTCTTCGATTATCATCAGTTTTGTATTTAAATCCCAATTCTTTCAACAAAATGCTCAAAGATGTTTTGCCAATAGACACTATTTCTTTATCCCTTAATTCATTGCTCAAACTTCGCACAGTAACATGCTTCTCTGGAAAAAAATATTAATAAATAAAATTAGATATCGAATAAATCAGACTATGCTGATTAGTAGAATGTAAAAAAAAATAATATAATTTTTATTTTAACATTGAAAATTCCTAATAAAATTTATTTAACACTGGTTCATATATTCAGCATAAATTGCTTAAATACGTTCCATTTTTTTTAACATATATTGATATAAATTATTGATTACTATAAATTCACTTAGTACAAATTAATACTTACTTTGTTGGTACATATCGTTCAATCTATTCCGAACTGCCATTTGAGATCCCTCGGGTAGATCACTTGTCTTGCTTTTCGTACGAGGTCTATTTTTGCCTGGACTTGAAAGGATAGGATACATACCCGCCTTGATATTTTCAATGCAGCGGCTACTCTCTTAAATAAAGAATTATTTAATTGTAAGTACGTTCATAAAAAATATACATTTTGAAATTACCTCTTGAACAGATTAAAAAGGTTGCAAAGGTCCTCCATTTTCTTTTTCCAATTCAAAGTATTCGTACACATTCATAACAAGTTGCTGTGTTTAGAAATTTAGTGGTTTTCCAGGCATACTCTACAAATAAAAACGCATAAAATAATATTCATATGATTATGTTTGACGGAGTAATAGCCAGAATTAAATATCAATTTAAATGTTAGAGAATATAGCTTCTTATTATTAGCTTATAAATAATACATCCTTACCTTTAGAATTCGAATATTAAAATAACAGTTAAAAATAGTCTTTAAAACAATTCTTTTGAAAAAAGTTTAACTTCCAGGCTCAAAATTGAGTTCAAACCACGGATATTACAACAATCACTTGTAAACACACTACAAAAACGTTGTATTTGACATTACCAAAACTAGAAATTGTCAAATCAATAAGAATCGATTATAGACCTTCGTCATACCTGCTGTGCTTGTTTAACACATTATGTTGTTCAAGGACAAGCGTCTCAATTTTATGGTTTCAAGTTCTGTAAGTAGAAAAGAGACGTAATATAAAAAAAAAGTTCTTGAATAATTTCATGCATGTGCAAAGATCCAACGGACAAACTATATGTTGAAAAGTTGGCTTCTGCAGTCGAAGAATTTGAGCGATCAATTAGTTGAAGACATTAAAGGAGTTCAGTTTGGATTGCAGTAAAGATAGATTTATGCATTAAGGCCGCTACGAATCTAAAAACTTGAAAACCTTCAATAAACGCTTAAAAAATTATTTGATTTTATTTTTTTACGTCTATTAACAAAAAGTTTAATTGTGTATTTTTGATAGAAACACACCTTATAACGACTTAACTAGACAATTTGCTTTAGTTTAAAATGTATTAAATAGTTCCATTAATTTGAACCAAAAAGTTTG
Organism: Altica lythri; assembly: GCA_964028335.1. Lineage (NCBI taxonomy): Eukaryota > Metazoa > Arthropoda > Insecta > Coleoptera > Chrysomelidae > Altica > Altica lythri. The sequence goes on along the minus strand of OZ034805.1, from coordinate 48,730,528 downwards.
TGATTAGGATGTATTCTAACGGTTAAAAATCACTATGTACCTACGTGTGTTTATAAACTGAAGGTATACCTAAGAATAAAATATTATCTCCTTTTAAATGTAACGCACGTCTTTTTATCGATAGGCGAGCTAAATGAGGTAATCAATAATTGCGTTGCCCGACCTTAACAAATTCTTTGTATTCATCAGTGTGTTTTATCTCTAACCATTGATAAAATATTTTCGTATTAGTAATAAATTGATTTTCTTTTGGGAAAAGTTTTATAGACAAGTTCCGATGGAAAAGTCTGCTACCAGTTTCAAGGATATTATTTTTTTTTCGTATATAACTTATAAACATCGTTTTTTGGCTGATCCTGAAAGACATCAGTGAACTTTTCATCTTAAAGTTTTAAAGTAGTTTTAATAAAGTTGGCTAAATGCGTTTTTAATTATTTGTCATTTTTTATTTGTTATGACCATGTAGGTGTGGTTAAACTTTTGCTACATATATGTGCTCTCTATAATATAAAACACAAATAGCCCGTTTTATCCAAATAAATATTGTCGAAATGTTTTCTTACGATCCATATCTGTAATAATATCTTGATTTCGAATTTAGTTATGAATTTAAACCCGTTTAAGTAAGATTCTGTCTAAAAGTAGAATTTTGCACAAATTGTCATCTGAAGGTAAAAAGCAGCCAAAAGATAATTTATTTTTTAATAAAATTATATGAACGAAAAAAGTTTAAGCTTAACTGGAGTCAATTCAAACAATATTCCAAAAATAATTTACCCAAAATTTGATTATAAAACTATAAAAACATTAGAAATATGGTCACGCTGGAATTTATAAGTTATAATCGGTCGTTTTTGCATAATATTTTTTATAAGTATCATTAAGGTTTATTCTGGTTACTTTTGGTTCCTTTTAAGATCATGTACACCAAGTTCAATCGACTGTAAACGAATTAAAAACTGTGTGGTTTCAACTTATAATAACATGACTCAAAAAGTTAAAAATGACTAGACTTAATATTAGATTTTCTTAAGTAGATTTACATGGAAAACTGAGCGATTTTGTGCTAGAACTCTGATAATACCTTTACTTTTAAATTAAAATCACAATAAAACCACATAGTACTTGGCAGGTAAAAAAAAACGAAAAATCTGGAAAAAAATAGTGTAAAAAAAGGCAGACGAAGTTTTAAGACCTCAATAAGTAGATCAATGGGGAAAAAATCACTTAAAATATTGTATCAATCCAACTCTTTACAGAGACATGATACAAATGTCATTAACAAATTAACGTTTATTTATTAATTTATCAAATGACTATGAAATAAAAAAAAAATAAAAAAAAAATGAAACTTACCTGTTTTAAAGAATATCTTATAAATATAGGTTTACGAAAAATCTATGGTTCCAGTGTCTAAGCAAATAAAACTATAAGACAGGACACAAAAGACGTAACTTTTCCGTTGCCGATGTGACAAAAATTAACTTCATATATGTGTTTGGGAAGAAATTACGTTAGTGTCCTAATACCTGACCTTATGATAAAAAACCTCAAAAGACATCTAGTTAAAGGCACTACCAGCTAGAAATCGCAAATTAGAGTTCTACCGCATGAAACTTTTTTTGGAACGAAGTTCCCTTTCGGGCGTTATGACCAGTTACGAGGCTAGAGGCTAGCCGAAAAAAATTCAGACCAAAAGTTGTCACGACACGACACGACACACGCATGTTCCTCTGTCTGTCTGTCCCTCTCTCACAGACCAAAAAATAAAAAACTCTCTCTCTCTCATAGATAGATATATTACTATTAAAAAGACACTATTTTAAATTAAAAGAAAATGTACATTAAAAAGAAAATACTGTAGAAAAAAAAATAAGTACCTATAATAGTATTACATTTTATCCTGTTTTTATAAATTAATAAATTCATAAACATTTTAAAAGTAGTTCGTAACTTGACTAGTTAGGTACGTCAAATTACCTTAACTGTCAGTTACTGTGAATTATTTTAATTTTTTAATTTTAAAATTTTGTATTAAATTGTTAATTCCTGTTTTAAATTAAATGAAAATAAAAAGTAATTCTAGGTAGATGTATTTCATCTAAACCTCTGGTATTGTATAAATGGACACTTTTGTTAAAAGAAACGAACTGTCGAAAATATTCAAGTGATAATGGATTTACTTTTTTCTATTTTGCTTTGATGGTGTAGTGTCGCGACTTTCTTAAGTTTTTTGTAGATAATAAATAATTAAATACTAGAAAATAATAACAATAATGTATCCTGACAGTGTTTCTGCACAAGTTCCGGATATTGCTGATAGAGTTAGGTAAGTATAGATTTTATACAGATAATAATAAAGGCTTATGTATGTATAAACACTCTGTTGTGTTTACAAATTACAATTCCTTCACTAATTAATCGAAAAGAACGTCGTTCCATCCGGGTGTCCCTTGACACCTCTCACTTTTTTTTATATGTTGTTGATGTCATTTCTTGTTGTTTTACTAATTTCTAAATTTTAAAAATCACGTGCTATTCGTTAACCAAATTATATTAATATTTTTTTTGATGCATTTGGTATAGGGGAAGGTCGGGTAAAGTGGTCACCCTAAGCCTTAAACGCATGTCAAACAAATATATGTGAACCATTTTAAAATAAAATTCATAATTTTTCCCCACTACCTAAGAAAGTTTCGATATTACATGGCTTTTAAACGATTGTTCTGATAATTTATGCGTAATTTAATATTTAAGCCGAAATGGGATGTTGACCACTTTACCTACCCTGGGCGGGTAAATTGGCCCATACAAATTCATAATCGGGTAAAGTGGCCTACTTCAAATAAAATGATAATAAAATAAAGATTTATTAAAATTTTGCGTAGAAAAAATATTTATTGTAAAGCTTTACATATTTATAATCAGTCTTTATCGTCTTGTTAATTGCACAACTCAAGACAGTCTTAACTTACAATATGAACTTAACAAATATCAACTTTAAGATTCTACAAGTCTTTTAACGGTTTTTAAATATATTTAATATTATTAAATAAATGTAACTTAACTTAAATTAACTTTTAATTACTAAACTATGAAATGCAAATAACAACCCCTTATTAATTATTCATTAACCTCTTCATTATTATTCATTAAAAAGAAAATATTCTTAGGAACAGTATTCGCAAAGAAAGACATCATCGGCGTCGTCACAACCCGAGCATGCTTCATGGGCCCATCGCTTACAACTAGAACACTGTATCCAACCATCTTCATGTTTTGATTTAGACCAAATTTCCCCACAGTAAAAGCATTCAGGGTCATCATCTGCCTCATGATCAGTATTGTCGTCACTTTTCTTAGTTTTAGTATTGTTCGTAGTTTTGCCACGTTTTTCAACTTTGGTTTTAGCTTTAAGTTTTTTCCCAGTTTTAGTTGGTTCAAAAATAGCTTTGGTCACTCTCTTTGGTGCATTTTTTTGTTGTTGCTGTGTTTTTTCTTCCTGCAACTCATTTTTGTATGGACTGCTCGTTAAAATTGCTGTACGTCCCCTCTTTCTATTTATTTTTCTAATTGTAGGCAATGCTTTGGGAATTGGAAATAATTCTTCAGGTGTTACCGCGAAGGATGTGCTGGGTTGTGGGTCTATGTAAGGGTTTAATATTGGCGAAGTAACTGGTAGCGTTACATTCATATTTTCTTCCTGATCCAATGTTGGAGGATGAACTGGTGATTCTCTTTCTAAAGTTGTTGTTGTTTGTGGATCTACGATTGGTGGTGTAACTTGTAAAATAGATGGAGATTCTACTCTTTCAGGTGTCTTGTTCTCATTATTGGCTTCATTTTGTTGTAGTTCCGGCTCAGGAAGAATGTTGTCTGTTGTGTCTGCTGGCATAAAATCATAATCTTTGAAGACGTGGCGATCCATTGGTTCTATCCCACATTTACGAAATCCATTGATTGCAATGGATTGTTGTGCTGCCTCGCTGTATGCTTCGCCAAAAAGTTTGCTGAATTGGAACACAGTCAAGGCTCTTCCTGGGTTATTGCGAAGATACTTTTCAACTGCACGGATATAATACTTATTCACAGGCCCCATGAAAGACACGTCCAAAGGTTGCAGTTTATGACTGCAGTGTGGAGGCAGACACAAGACGGTCGTGTGATTTTTTCGTGCCATATCAATGAAATCCAAATTCTTGGTATGTGAATTGTGTCCATCCAAAATTAGCAATGCTGGATCATCTTCGGTTGGCTTGGCAAATTTAAGGAAATGCTTAAACCATTCCGTAAAAATGTCCAACTGCATCCATCCTGACGAATGACACGCAAAACCAGTTCCTGGCGGTGCCCCATCTTGAAGTTCAACCTTCATTCTCTTCCGGGGAAAGATAATAAAAGGTGGAATGAAGTTACCGCCAGCGCCCATGCAAATTACAACGGTGCTTAATACACCTCGTTCTGCAGAGGTGATGGCACCCACCTGCTTCTTTCCCTTTCTTGCAAGCACTTTAGAACACTTGCTCTGCACAGTGGTAAAACCAGACTCATCTACATTAAAAATGCGATGAGGTGGATAGTTTGTTTTAGTCCTCACTTCTTCTAGAAGGTCAAAATACTTCGTGACACTTACTTTGTTGAAACCTTGTGCTCGGGCAAGAGAAGTTGCTTCTGGGCTTCTCAGTGTCAGTTCTGGGTGACGCTTTCTAAAATCAGAAGCCCATGCCTTTCCAGCCATCTGAGTGTCTTTATTGAAGTTGTGTTGTATATTGTTACGTTCAGCTAGTTGAAAAGCTAATTTCCTTACATCTCGCAGTGTTAATCCGTAGAAACGATTCTCGAGTTCCAAAATGTGTTGCACTAATTGTTCCTCTTGTACCGGACTAAAAATTGGACGCCGTGACCCCAGTATTTTTACATTTTCAACAGCATGCTTGTTTTTTCCTTGTACACGCCGTTTAAGCGTTGAACGGGGAACACCGAAGGCTTTGCTTGCTTTAAGAAAGCCCATTTCCCTATTTCGTACAGCTCTAATAGCTTTTTCCATAGCCTCCGAATCCCATGTCTGCTGCTGCGTCTTCCGTGTATATTTATTCGGCATATCTAAAATAAAAAAAAAACATATATTATGGTTGCAAAAAAAGTACTAAGAAGGTAAAGTGACCTACCAGGTCACTTTACCTTACCCATTGGTAGGCCATTTTACCCGAATTGGCGTGCAGTGAAAAAAAAACAATTTAAATAAGAAGTGAGGTTATATTGACCTACTTTGCGGTGGAATGAATTGCTCATTTCATACACTAAACCGATAAAATCGTGCATTGTTTCTCTATGAAACTAATAACAATAAATTTTTAGTATGTTTAAACCACTTACCTTAGATCAAAGACCACTAAAATCTATTTTTTCACAATAAAATTTTAAGACAAGCACTGACCCGTTCGATGGTCACGGAAACAATATAGCGTCAAGCAAGGAATTAGTTCCACATGACGTTGATAGATGGTGCTCATTAATTCGTTTTTAAAATGAAGGTGGCCACTTTACCTGCCTGGGTCACTTTATAAACCCTTCCCCTACCTTTTTGTTGCCATAAATTAATAAAATTTTATATAAAATTAACCTAAATTAAGAATTCAATTCATCATTTCTTTACGTAATAAGCATATCAGAATTGAAGCAATAGATTCTTTAAGCGTTCCAGATGAATGTCTTATCTGGGTTCAGACGTAATCAGCTTAAATGGAATAGTCTAGAGTTCTAGAGTCTAGAAATACCCTGCGTTGCCGGCAGTTGTTTTAAATTAGAGCCCATTATAATTTTAAATGTTTTCGGAATGAATTTTGTAATAATCGATTTATTTTTCCTTGTCGAAATTTCATAACCGTTTTACAAGTTTAATATTCTTTAAAAGTTTGCTTGGGATTCTTAACAAAATTATTATTAAAGCTCTAACCAATAATTTTAAATTTGGTATATACTTATACACAGAGTCAATTTTCCTACTATGATTTTAAAAGCGCCAATTTTGAATTTTTAACGAATAATTTGCGTCGTTATATTGGAAAATACTATATTAATGTGAAAAGGTTGACTTAACTGTCAAACACTTTTTTGTTTGTTCCTGTTAAAACTGTTAACTGTAAACTTAAGTTTTCTGTCTGGTTTTCTTAAGAACTCAAAAACATAATTCTTAAAAAAAGGTGCACACCGATATAGGCAATCTGAGTCTGTTGACGATAACTTATTAACTTCCCGCTAAAAAAAAATTAAAATTTGTTTTAAAATCGGGAAGTTATTGGTTTCACCCCGTTTTTCGAAAATCGAGTTTTCATCGGATCTCAACGTTTTGAGGTCTTAGGAACCTCGCCTGACTATTTTTACGAGGGTGTCTGTATGTCTGTATGTACGTGTGGATGTGTGTGTGGATGTATGTAAACCTCTTATAACTTTTGAATGGCTAGACCGATCGGAATGAAATAAAAAGCATTCCAAAGAGTTCCATCTAACTTAGATTCCCTGTAAGTTTGAACCGATTCGAGCCGATTAAAATCGGTTGATTCGTTCATGAGATATCGTTGTCGAAAAATTTCAAAAAAGTGTTTTTTTTCAATAACTGAGAGATTTTTTGACTAATCGATTTTGCACTCCCAGTAACGTTTTTAGGTCTCAAAAAACTGCGTCGAATGCCATCTTGAACATCAAAATCGTAACGCGTTAAAAAGTTATGGCTTTTTAAACATTTCAAAAAAAGTCAAAAACGTCAAAATACGTCACGTTACTATAGCTTTGCGGTTAAAACTAGCGGGAAGTTGCAAGGATGGCCTTTAAGGTCAACCTCTTTTCGAATTTTTATTTTTTGCACTCAGAGAGAGATGCAGGAAGCTTAGAGATGATTTATATGCTTATATGGTTGATATTGAGATGCAGTTGCATGATGAGCTACCAATTTGTTCTGAGCAGCCTCCTAAACCTCGCAAGATTTGGCATTACAGATCAGCCAGTTGGGAAGACCTGAAGAACCATTTTTACACTTTTCCTTGGCTGAACGTGTGCTTTTCTTCTGATGATCCATCCGTTTGTGCTCAAGAGGTCTCCGATGTCATTCTATCTGGCATGGAAGCCTTTATTCCTTATTCCAATAAGCGCCCTTCTAACGGCAAGCCCTGGTTTAGCAAAAACTGCGAGCGCGCAGTCAGATCTAAAAATCTAGCTTACCGACAGTGGCGTAAAAATCCAACGGCTGAGAATCGCACCACCCTTGTTACCGCTCGAAACCAGTGTAAGCAAACGATAGATCAAAGCAAAGAGACGCATAACACGAGGATCAAAAACAAACTTCTTGCCAGTCCTAACGGATCTAGGTCTTTTTGGTCAGTCGCTAAGGCCGTCAGTCAAAATTTTACCAAATCAAATATTCCACCTCTAACACGTTTCGACGGCACAATAGCAACCACAGCCGGAGATAAAGCGAACTTACTGGCAGAACTATTTTCTTCTCATTCCAACGTAGACTTTCAGGAAAAAACACCACCGAACATTCCAGCAGTTCAATCGGAAATGACTGATATAGTATTCCGTCAGCGTCCTGTCAAACGAATTCTTAAAGGGCTCGATGTCAGGAAGGCTTCTGGTCCAGATGAAATTCCTATTATAGTGCTCAAGGAATGCGCTGATGAGCTAACACCAATATTTTGTAGACTTTTTAACCTATCCTACAAAAAAGGAATATTTCCATCTTGCTGGAAGAAGGCAAGAGTTCAGCCTATACCAAAGAAAGGCAAGAAAACCATGCCAAACAACTATCGACCTGTCGCATTGCTTTCAGTTATATCAAAAGTGATGGAGAAAGCTATTAACCAACAACTTCTAAAGTACCTAGAGGGCCTTAATATTATCAGCGACCATCAGTACGGCTTTCGTAAGTCCAGATCAACAGGAGACCTCCAACCTAGCATATGTCACCCATCTTTGGAGCAACGCAGTCGAACATCATGGGGAGTCCCGGGCTATTGCACTGGACATTTCTAAAGCATTTGATCGTGTCTGGCACGAGGGGCTCCTAAGTAAACTGCGATCCTACGGTATGCCCGGTCGATTCTGTTCATGGCTTTCTAGCTTTCTTCAGAACCGTTCTCTGCAAGTGGCGATTGACGGGTTTCTCTCGGACACCTTTACCATCAATGCTGGTGTTCCTCAGGGGTCCATATTATCCCCAACCCTCTTCTTACTATACATTAACGACCTTCTAGCGAAGACAGAAAATCCAATTTATAGCTTTGCTGACGACAGCACACTTATCTCATCGTTTACTTTGAATTCTCGAACATCGGCTGCTGACGCACATCTTCGCAGACAGCATGAAGTATCACGACTCAATAAAGTCCTGGAAGAAATTTTGTCTTGGGGTGACAGTAACCAAGTCGAATTTAACGCTAAAAAAACCCAGGCAGCAGTTTTCTCTAAGAAGGTTAACATTGCAGAACCAGATATATTCATGGCAGGACACGCAATTCCACTGGCTTCGTCTATTAACTTACTGGGTGTCAATCTGGGAGGAGATATGTCTTGGCATAATCACGTGGTAACAATCGCCAGGACAGCTTCTCAGAAACTCGGAGTACTTTTCAGTACCAAAAAGCTGTATACACCACAACAACTTTTGACACTCTACAAAGCCCAGATTCGACCATCACTGGAATACTGCTCTCATGTCTGGAGTTCTGCACCGAAGCATACCCTTCGGTTGTTGGATTCCATCCAAAGGAGAGCCATTCGCCTGATCGGTGACCACGAGCTAACCAAGAACCTCGACAGCTTAGAACATCGAAGACAGGTTGGTGATTTGACCCTCTTTTACAAATATTTCCTTGGCAAGTGTTCTACTGACATTGCCCGCTTGATTCCACCTAGAGCAAATCATAGCAGAAATACACGACAAACCACTTCCGCCCATCCCTATGTGGTTCAACTTAATACTCCTCGAACATCATTGTTTAAGAACTCTTTCTTCTGGAGGACATCCTCTTTGTGGAACGGCCTTTCTGAGGCCGTATTTCCCACCGAATATAACCTTCAACGATTCAAGAACAACGTGAATCGCTTTCTTCGCACACGCACCGCTCTCAGAGCGCCTTAAAGGAATTTTCCTGCAGTGCTTGTGCTTGACCATAAAAAAAAAAATGATCCTAAGGTATTTTAAGCTCATATAAATTCATTACGTAAGTTATATAATTTTCCCAGTAAAATGTTTTTAATAGATTCAGTTGCCAATAATAGTAGGGAGATGTTGGCGTGATCATGCCTAATTATGGCAGTTCTGTGAAGCAATGTGAGACTTTTAGTATGATGAGTATTCGTGTTGCCAAGGTGTATGAGGAGATTACTAGACTACCTGTAAATTTTTCTTCTGGTCCGGAGGGTGTTCCATGATTGTTATTAAAATACTGTGTTAACCCTCCAGCAATTCTAATCCTCTTCAATAAATAATTGAGTCCTGGTATTTTTCCATCGTTTTGGAAGAAAAGCTATATTATGCCCACTTTCAAGTCAGGCGACAGAGGTAACATTGAATACTATAGAGGAATTTGTATTTAATCGTGTCTTCACAAACTACTTGATGAGCTAGTTACTCGACATTTGTCGAGAATATAATCGTACCAGAACAGCATGGTTTCACTCCTGGAAGATCAACTCTCTTGCTTTATTAAAAGAACGTAATACAGACTATCGAGTGTCGTGTACAATTGGATAGCATATACACCGATTTTCAAATTAAATTGACAGGGTTAGCCACGGACTTGGGGTATTTTTTTTAATGGGTATCCAATTTTCTAAAGAACAGGCGTTCGTGTGTTCGAATTGGTGGGTCACTCTCCAGTGTGATTCCTGGGGTTCCACATATTGGACCAATTTTGTTTAATCTCTTTGTCAATGATATTACTTACTTTATAAAATATTCTGACGTTCAAATTCATAATGAGATTGATGTTCTATTGCTGCAGCAGGATCTCAATTAGCTGGTAAGGTGTTCTGAAGTGAATTTGCTGGTTTAGAATGTTGCAAAGTGCTTTTTTATTACCTACATCTTCAAGCATATATAATGTTGTGGATTCTTCCTATTCTATTAGTGACTGTCCTCTCAGGAAATGTAATACATTTAACGACTTGGGTATAAATATGGATACGATGCTTGATTTTCGTGAACATATTATAATGCTGTTGTAAATAAAGGTTTTAAAAACTTGTGTTTTATATTACGTAATAGTAAGGAATTGTTATATAAAGTTCTTCTTGTCCTGTATTGTGCTATAGTCATATCAGGTTTAGAATATTGTACACCAATTTGGACGCCATATTACTATTATTATATTCATGCTTTGGAGAGGGTTCAGATTAAATTCGCTAGTTATTATGCATAAGACAAAGACTGTATCCTTTTTCTCTCATGTGAATGTTATGTCTCAGATAATTATAGTGAAATTGCAGGATCGCCGTGTACTTTATGATTTGTGTTTTCTTTATAAACTGGACACATTGATTCACCTTTATTTTTAATCAGTATTTGTTTGAATACTGGCTACCGCACTCGGCATCATATTTTTTTATGTTGACTATAATTACAGCAATTATGGATATCATTCTCCACTTACTCGTTGCCAGAGACTTTATAAAACATATTATTATCAGCCACAGATGCATATAATGATTCATTGTGCATATTTAAATCTTGGAAAGGATATGCGTTACAGTGATGCTTATGTTCTCATTGTTTAGGTTATTTAGATTATTTAGTTTTACTATTTAGTTTTAGTGTTATTTGTTACATTTGTAGGTTATTTTTTTTATTGTCTTTCTTTTAGAAAATAATGGTAAATGGTAAATAAATAAATAAATAAATACATAAATAAATAAATAAATAAATAAATAAATAAATAAATAAATAAATAAATAAATAAATAAATAAATAAATAAATAAATAAATAAATAAATAAATAAATAAATAAATAAATAAATAAATAAATAAATAAATAAATAAATAAATAAATAAATAAATAAATAAATAAATAAATAAATAAATAAATAAATAAATAAATAAATAAATAAATAAATAAATAAATAAATAAATAAATAAATAAATAAATAAATAAATAAATAAATAAATAAATAAATAAATAAATAAATAAATAAATAAATAAATAAATAAATAAATAAATAAATAAATAAATAAATAAATAAATAAATAAATAAATAAATAAATAAATAAATAAATAAATAAATAAATAAACAAAATATTACAATAATCGCATAGCAAGAATTAATATAAAAATTATTAAACTAAACATTTACCATAGGTACGGTGTTAACGATATTTTACGTATTTCGAAATATTTATTTAATGAAACGTATAATCACGTTAAATCGCAGCATATACGGACTATTCAATAATTCCTAGCATTGAATGTCATATAACAGTTAAATTGTTTAAATCGGTACAGCAATGGATCCATGGTATTAAAAAAACGGTAATTCCGTATTAAACTTTTAGCTTTCATATAGGATTGGATTTTCAACGTACAGACAACATCCACTTTTAAAAAAGAAGTAAAATAAGAAATCAATAATGTTAGAATAATACAATAAAAATGAAAAGAATCAAAATGGGAAATATTATGTGAAACGATTTGGTAATACAAATCTATATCTATACAATATAAGAAATAATGAAGATAATAAAATAAACGCAGAAGAGGAAAAACCAAAACTTACAAACATGATTATCAAGATGACGAAATGGAATATAACAATGTTAAATCAAAATATGATAATGAATATCCTATAACAGAAAATTATGAAATTGAATCTTATGGAAATGAAAATAAATCTAAGGGACGATGAAAAAGAATAAAAAAATAAAAATAAATATTAAAAAGAATATGAGACATATAGAAATAAAATGAAACGAGAATCTGAAATTTAAATTAATTGACGATTAATTAGAAAGATATTTTACGAATGATATATTTATTTAATGAAAATAGCAGCGTATAAGGACTGCTCAATAATTCCCAGCATTGAATGTCATATAACAGTTAAATTTTAAATCGTTTGAATCAATACAGAAATGGTTATATGTTATTAAGAAATCAATATTTCCATACATTTTCCAAATAACCCTTTAATTTTTTATGTTTCATATGGGATTGGATTTTCAACGGACTGACAGCATCGACTTTTAAAACATATACTTAAAGCGATTTACGGTTTTTATTTTATTCTGACCCCTCCAATATCATTGTTTTAACTTGTCAAACCGGTTCAGATCGAAAATCTGCGGAAATGATGGAAAAAACATTAAAAAAAAATTAAAAATCAAAATATATGTATTTTAAACAAATTATAGAAAATAAAAAACACATTAAAATATTTCACTTTATTATATATATATATGAACAGTAGTGGTGTTCCGGGTTTCAATCCGTTGGTTGTTTGTGTCTTCACGACGTTTCGCCAACATCTCAGCTGGCATTTTCAAGTGATGCTTCCTTTGCGGCTGCTCAACTTGGAATGAGCTGCGTGGTCCTGTGTTGCTGCTTTTATACGCGTCGGCGGCGGCGCAGGTTATATCGCTGTTCTGTGATTGGTGGGCGGTGCGGTTCAGGTGTTGACGTTTCCTCCACCCGAGGTCGTTGACCGCGCCGATTATTTCCTGACTGTATTTGGGCCTGGATGGGTACGGCTGTCCTTGTTGCGTTTGTGTTTCTTATTGGTTCTGCCCGTGTCTGAGTATTCTCCAAGGATTTTTGTTCTTCTTGGGTAATTGGATTGGATTGTCTTTTGAGGAGACTTTTCCAAGTGTTGGAGATGTTTTGTGCATTGTCTCTTTTGTTGAGGCTGTTGGTTCTCTCTATTTCGAGGGCTTCTCTAACTATGCGGGTTCTGTAGTGTTTGATAGGTGCAATCTGTTTTGTTTCTGGGAAGTTTATTGTGTGGCCCGTTTCCTGGTGGTGTTGAAAAAGGGCTGATGTCGTTTGCTTATTTCTGATGTTGTTCTGGTGTTCCTGTACTCTGGCTGAGATTCTTCTATTTGTTTGTCCGATGTATTCTTTGTCGCAGTTACTGCACGGGATGCTGTATACGCCTTGGTTTTCTAAAGGTATTTTGTCTTTTGGATTGCCTATTATTTTGTGTAAGGTAGTCTGCGGCTTGTAGATTGTGGAAATGTCATGCCTTCTTAGAATCCTTCCAATCACGTCTGTTACACTTTTTATATATGGCAGTTTAGTTTTTGGTTTGGACATGTCGTATTCTTCCTTATTTGTTGTTGGTCTCGTGGCTTGTTTTTGTGCTTTTTTGATTGTGTGTTCATGGTATCCGTTTTGTCTTAGGGCGGTTGTGATGTTATGAAGTTCTTCTTGTCGGTTCGTTGTTTTTGTTAGGCGTATAGATCTGGATATCAGTGTACTGGCTACCGATTGCAATTGGGAAGGGTGATGATGAGATCTAGCATTCAGATATCTATTAGTGTGTGTAGGTTTCCTGTATACCGTGTAATCAATTGTGAGGTCATTGTTTCTTGTAATAAGTAGGTCAAGAAAAGGCAATTGGCCATTCTCTTCAACTTCTAACGTGAACTGTATTCGGTGGTGGATGTTGTTTAGTTCATCAAGGAAATTGTCAAGATTGGGTCTTCCATGAGGCCATATGATAAAGATGTCGTCCACGTAGCGTTTCCAAAAAGTCGGCTTCATTTTAGCTTTACTTAGTGCATTGGTTTCGAAATACTTCATGTAGAGATTGGCAATTACTGGTGATAGTGAGGATCCCATGGGGGCGCCTTCTGTTTGTCTATACAAGTTGTTCTCATACGAGAAATACGTATTCTTCAGACAGTGTCTTGCAAGTTCGATAATGTGTCTTGGGAAATCTTCATTTGTAGCTATTTGGTCTAGAGCCTCGTCAATTGGTACGCTTGGGTAAAGTGACTTTATATCTAGGCTAGCTAGGAGGTCATCTTTGTGCAGTTTAAGGTTTTTAATTTAATTGTCAGGTGTTCTGAGTTCTTGACGTAGGAATCTGCTTCTTCGCTGGTTGGCTGCATGATCTCTGCAAGATATTTCTCGAGTTGTTGAGTTGGTGAGTCTATAGCGCTAACGATTGGTCTTAATGGCACTCCCTCCTTGTGAATTTTTGGCAACCCGTATAGTTTAGGGCATCTGCTAGCTTTTTCCCGAGGAAAACCGAACCAAAAGTAGAGCCACTCGATATCAATAAAGTGGTTAAAAACCTCTCTGACTACCAACTCTCAGAGGAAGAGAAACACATCCTTAGCAAGGGTTTTAACTTTGCAGTGACACCGAAGACGATTCCAACAGAGGACATAATCGCGAACATCGAAGCAGCCCTAGACCAAAAGCCGGACGATGAGGCTGAAATAATACGTCAAGACGTAGCACGTATTCTCAGGACCAGCAAACCACCAAAACCAAACATAAAACCGTCCGAAATGAGAGCCCTCAACAATCTAAAGGCAAACAAAGACATCACTATATTGAAAGCAGACAAGGGAAATGTCACAGTGGTGATGAATACGGAAGAATATAGAACAAAAATGGCAGACATACTCCAAGACGACACATATAAAAAAGTCACGAGAGACCCAACAACATACCTTGAGAAGACAACAAAAGATAAAATCAAAGCCGCCAAGCTTGGGGCAGAAATCGAGGCTCGCATAATTCCTCGGGAAAAAGCTAGCAGATGCCCTAAACTATACGGGTTGCCAAAAATTCACAAGGAGGGAGTGCCATTAAGACCAATCGTTAGCGCTATAGACTCACCAACTCAACAACTCGAGAAATATCTTGCAGAGATCATGCAGCCAACCAGCGAAGAAGCAGATTCCTACGTCAAGAACTCAGAACACCTGACAAATATAATTAAAAACCTTAAACTGCACAAAGATGACCTCCTAGCTAGCCTAGATATAAAGTCACTTTACCCAAGCGTACCAATTGACGAGGCTCTAGACCAAATAGCTACAAATGAAGATTTCCCAAGACACATTATCGAACTTGCAAGACACTGTCTGAAGAATACGTATTTCTCGTATGAGAACAACTTGTATAGACAAACAGAAGGCGCCCCCATGGGATCCTCACTATCACCAGTAATTGCCAATCTCTACATGAAGTATTTCGAAACCAATGCACTAAGTAAAGCTAAAATGAAGCCGACTTTTTGGAAACGCTACGTGGACGACATCTTTATCATATGGCCTCATGGAAGACCCAATCTTGACAATTTCCTTGATGAACTAAACAACATCCACCACCGAATACAGTTCACGTTAGAAGTTAAAGAGAATGGCCAATTGCCTTTTCTTGACCTACTTATTACAAGAAACAATGACCTCACAATTGATTACACGGTATACAGGAAACCTACACACACTAATAGATATCTGAATGCTAGATCTCATCATCACCCTTCCCAATTGCAATCGGTAGCCAGTACACTGATATCCAGATCTATACGCCTAACAAAAACAACGAACCGACAAGAAGAACTTCATAACATCACAACCGCCCTAAGACAAAACGGATACCATGAACACACAATCAAAAAAGCACAAAAACAAGCCACGAGACCAACAACAAATAAGGAAGAATACGACATGTCCAAACCAAAAACTAAACTGCCATATATAAAAGGTGTAACAGACGTGATTGGAAGGATTCTAAGAAGGCATGACATTTCCACAATCTACAAGCCGCAGACTACCTTACACAAAATAATAGGCAATCCAAAAGACAAAATACCTTTAGAAAACCAAGGCGTATACAGCATCCCGTGCAGTAACTGCGACAAAGAATACATCGGACAAACAAATAGAAGAATCTCAGCCCGAGTACAGGAACACCAGAACAACATCAGAAATAAGCAAACGACATCAGCCCTTTTTCAACACCACCAGGAAACGGGCCACACAATAAACTTCCCAGAAACAAAACAGATTGCACCTATCAAACACTACAGAACCCGCATAGTTAGAGAAGCCCTCGAAATAGAGAGAACCAACAGCCTCAACAAAAGAGACGATGCACAAAACATCTCCAACACTTGGAAAAGTCTCCTCAAAAGACAATCCAATCCAATTACCCAAGAAGAACAAAAATCCTTGGAAAATACTCAGACACGGGCAGAACCAATAAGAAACACAAACGCAACAAGGACAGCCGTACCCATCCAGGCCCAAATACAGTCAGGAAATAATCGGCGCGGTCAACGACCTCGGGTGGAGGAAACGTCAACACCTGAACCGCACCGCCCACCAATCACAGAACAGCGATATAACCTGCGCCGCCGCCGACGCGTATAAAAGCAGCAACACAGGACCACGCAACTCATTCCAAGTTGAGCAGCCGCAAAGGAAGCATCACTTGAAAATGCCAGCTGAGATGTTGGCGAAACGTCGTGAAGACACAAACAACCAACGGATTGAAACCCGGAACACCACTACTGTTCATTCTACCATCCGTGAAACACTACATCATAACATAGTACACCTCTACGGGGAGGAGACCTTCAGAACAACAAAACGCTTCGAAACACTAAGGTCCAAAATCACAACATTATGTTGCGACATAACATTTCTAATAAGATGTCGCGACAACAACGTTCTGCCTACGTGTACCAAATTGACTTACCATTTAAGGACAAAAAGAGCAGAAAATATCCTAAGAAACACGAGCAAATCGCTTCTAAGAGAACAAATTCGAGAAAAACGGAGACAAGTTGCCCAAACAGAAAAAGCAGCCTACGATCTACATCTGCAACTGAGCAAAGAAATTCACCCGTTACTCTGGCAAAAAGTAGATGAGTTATCAACCTGGAGGACGGAAACAGACTTCAAGAACAGAATCGACAAACAGAAAAATAAATTTGCCCGACTTCTGAGGAAAACCGAACCAAAAGTAGAGCCACTCGATATCAATAAAGTGGTTAAAAACCTCTCTGACTACCAACTCTCAGAGGAAGAGAAACACATCCTTAGCAAGGGTTTTAACTTTGCAGTGACACCGAAAACGATTCCAACAGAGGACATAATCGCGAACATCGAAGCAGCCCTAGACCAAAAGCCGGACGATGAGGCTGAAATAATACGTCAAGACGTAGCACGTATTCTCAGGACCAGCAAACCACCAAAACCAAACATAAAACCGTCCGAAATGAGAGCCCTCAACAATCTAAAGGCAAACAAAGACATCACTATATTGAAAGCAGACAAGGGAAATGTCACAGTGGTGATGAATACGGAAGAATATAGAACAAAAATGGCAGACATACTCCAAGACGACACATATAAAAAAGTCACGAGAGACCCAACAACATACCTTGAGAAGACAACAAAAGATAAAATCAAAGCCGCCAAGCTTGGGGCAGAAATCGAGGCTCGCATAATTCCTCGGGAAAAAGCTAGCAGATGCCCTAAACTATACGGGTTGCCAAAAATTCACAAGGAGGGAGTGCCATTAAGACCAATCGTTAGCGCTATAGACTCACCAACTCAACAACTCGAGAAATATCTTGCAGAGATCATGCAGCCAACCAGCGAAGAAGCAGATTCCTACGTCAAGAACTCAGAACACCTGACAAATATAATTAAAAACCTTAAACTGCACAAAGATGACCTCCTAGCTAGCCTAGATATAAAGTCACTTTACCCAAGCGTACCAATTGACGAGGCTCTAGACCAAATAGCTACAAATGAAGATTTCCCAAGGCACATTATCGAACTTGCAAGACACTGTCTGAAGAATACGTATTTCTCGTATGAGAACAACTTGTATAGACAAACAGAAGGCGCCCCCATGGGATCCTCACTATCACCAGTAATTGCCAATCTCTACATGAAGTATTTCGAAACCAATGCACTAAGTAAAGCTAAAATGAAGCCGACTTTTTGGAAACGCTACGTGGACGACATCTTTATCATATGGCCTCATGGAAGACCCAATCTTGACAATTTCCTTGATGAACTAAACAACATCCACCACCGAATACAGTTCACGTTAGAAGTTGAAGAGAATGGCCAATTGCCTTTTCTTGACCTACTTATTACAAGAAACAATGACCTCACAATTGATTACACGGTATACAGGAAACCTACACACACTAATAGATATCTGAATGCTAGATCTCATCATCACCCTTCCCAATTGCAATCGGTAGCCAGTACACTGATATCCAGATCTATACGCCTAACAAAAACAACGAACCGACAAGAAGAACTTCATAACATCACAACCGCCCTAAGACAAAACGGATACCATGAACACACAATCAAAAAAGCACAAAAACAAGCCACGAGACCAACAACAAATAAGGAAGAATACGACATGTCCAAACCAAAAACTAAACTGCCATATATAAAAGGTGTAACAGACGTGATTGGAAGGATTCTAAGAAGGCATGACATTTCCACAATCTACAAGCCGCAGACTACCTTACACAAAATAATAGGCAATCCAAAAGACAAAATACCTTTAGAAAACCAAGGCGTATACAGCATCCCGTGCAGTAACTGCGACAAAGAATACATCGGACAAACAAATAGAAGAATCTCAGCCAGAGTACAGGAACACCAGAACAACATCAGAAATAAGCAAACGACATCAGCCCTTTTTCAACACCACCAGGAAACGGGCCACACAATAAACTTCCCAGAAACAAAACAGATTGCACCTATCAAACACTACAGAACCCGCATAGTTAGAGAAGCCCTCGAAATAGAGAGAACCAACAGCCTCAACAAAAGAGACGATGCACAAAACATCTCCAACACTTGGAAAAGTCTCCTCAAAAGACAATCCAATCCAATTACCCAAGAAGAACAAAAATCCTTGGAGAATACTCAGACACGGGCAGAACCAATAAGAAACACAAACGCAACAAGGACAGCCGTACCCATCCAGGCCCAAATACAGTCAGGAAATAATCGGCGCGGTCAACGACCTCGGGTGGAGGAAACGTCAACACCTGAACCGCACCGCCCACCAATCACAGAACAGCGATATAACCTGCGCCGCCGCCGACGCGTATAAAAGCAGCAACACAGGACCACGCAGCTCATTCCAAGTTGAGCAGCCGCAAAGGAAGCATCACTTGAAAATGCCAGCTGAGATGTTGGCGAAACGTCGTGAAGACACAAACAACCAACGGATTGAAACCCGGAACACCACTACTGTTCATTCTACCATCCGTGAAACACTACATCATAACATATATATATATATATATATATATATATATATATATATATATATATATATTGTTATGATTTGATTGCATTAAAATTTTTTGTATTTGATACTAGGTAACTGTCTTTATATAGGTCATTTAAAAATTTTATTTCAGAAAGTGTGTATAGAGTTTTTTTGTTTTGTTTTAAGAGGTTACCTAGGGACGAGGGGGATAAATAAATTTAGTTTAGAAAATTTTGAATTTGAAAGGAGTTGTATTTTTAAAATTTTATTAGAAGATAATCAATTTAAATAAAAGAATAAAAGTAAAAAAGTATATAAATAAAATAAATATAAATAGAATATCATATACAAGGAAATATAAGAACCCAGACCTAAAAGCCGGAGCCGTAGAGAAGACAATATAGGAATCCAGACATAAAAGCCGGTCACAAATAGAAGACCATAATAATATATATTGTTATGGTCTGAACTAGTTGGTCTTTATGTGGTATGCAAATATGATTAAGACTAGCTAGATAAAAAAAATGCCGGTATGAATCTATGAAACTTTTATCAAGGGATGGATAAAAAATAATTGAAAAAAGGGTATAAAAGAGGATACCTGGGACTCCTGGGAGACGTTTGTTGATTATTGATTTTTGTTCAGTCATTAAATTTTTTTTTTGAGATTGGTTGTCAAAATATTGAAACGATAGAATTGAGTATTGAATATTAAAATAAACTATATCAGATGAACATTTGTATATTGAAGAATCCCAGATAGAGAGTATGGAAATTGGGGCTTGAAAACCCATAGATTGATATTGAAATTTGGTTATCAAGAAGAAAATTAATTTTAAGATAAGTATTTCTTTTATAATAGTGGTATCCGCTGGTATTATTAGTTATAATTGAAATGGACCATTCGAAGTTGCGTCCCGATAAAGGTATTATAACCTGTATCGAAAAAGGTCACAACGAAATTGCATCCTTATTAGATAACGTTCTGTTATGAATCGAAGAAACGTGATGACCACATAATTAAAGCAAGGTTGCCAAGTGTTTGAAAAATTTGTTTAGTGCAATAAAATTTAACAACAAATCACATTATACACAAAATGTATAAAACACAGCCTAATAATATACAAATATTTATATTACGGCCCTAAATCTATGTGAAACCGCTTGTACAAATTCAAATTTAGTTATTATCTGATTTTTTAATTTTAGCAGTTTTTCGTTCAGAAATTTCTTTTTTATTAAACTAGGAGAATCAATTTAGACCATGCAATCTGGCCTCTGCCTAATGCATTTCGTAACATAAATCCTAGATTCCTTTGTAGTGAAAGTATCAATACCAGTGTTTTTAATTTTACTTCTAATGAGTTTAAAGGGCTTTTCACAAATGTCACTTACTGCTTACTGCCTTACTTTTAACTGAATTACCTAAAAAATTCTATTAAAACATCTGTTTCTAACTTTTCATGATTATGGTCCAAAACCGATTATACTAATACACCTTCAGCACTTTAAGTTTTTACAAAAGCCTTACATGTTCGTTTGCTGCACTGCCACCTTTTTACTCTGTTGTTAACTAACATTTTATGAAAACTAAAACTATATCCATCAATTACTAACATGGATTTTCCTTTTTCACTAATACAAAACGTTACTTTTATTATAACTGGTACTTGTCTTAACACTTACAAATGTTTACTGAAGAAACGATGGATGAAATAATAAATCCAACCAGGTAAAATGTTAACTTAATAGAATATTTAAAATAATTAGAAACACAGTTAACCAGGGGATAATCTTCTTGTTGTAGATTACTAAATATTGTAACGGGATAACCGTAAAGGAAGAGACCTTAATTTGAAAGATTGTTGTTGACAGTTGATTGTTAGAAGTTTGTAAAAAAAAATCAACTGACCATTTTAAATAATGTTTCTAGAAAATTCTAGAAACTTCTAAACACACTGACTAGATTAAATAATGTTGTATATAAGGGGATGCACGGGCAGTTAACGTCAGTTCGAGTCAAGTGTTCAGAAGAGTTCATTGTATTGTCAAGTAGTTAGACGTTATCCAGCAGAGTTCAGTGTATCTTAACAATTTTGTAAATAAATTGTGTAAAAAGCCCCCATAAGTGTTTCAAATTGGTGTCAGGTGTGGGGTGAAGATACAAGAATGCCTGAAAAAAAAAATAAATGAACTATTGGTGGCTGAGCTCAGAAGAGAGCTCGAAGAATTAGAGTTGGAAACTACTGGGACCAAATCTGTATTGTTGAATAGGCTCCGTGAATACTACATAAGTAATAATTTGGACCCTGATATTGTGGAGTTCGATGACCCGGTTCAAAAAGCAATTTCTGAGCTTTCCAGTCAGATGAAGAGCCAGCGCGAAGATATGTCCCAGCTGTCGCAACGAATGACGAGCCAACAAGACGAACAATCACAACAATTGACCCAGTTGTCCAGTCAGATAAACAGCCAGCGCGAAGATATGTCCCAGCTGTCCCAACGAATGACGATCCAACAAGAGGAGCTATCCAGTCAGATGAAAAGCCAGCAAGAGGAGCTTTCCAGTCAGATGAAGAGCCAGCGCGAAGATATGTCCCAGCTGGCGCAACGAATGACGAGCCAACAAGAAGAGCAAACTCAACAACTTTCCCGACAGCAAGAGGAGCTATCCAGTCAGATAAAGAGCCAGCAAGAGGAGCTATCACGACGGATGTCTACCATATCAGATGAGTTATCCAGTTCGTTCTCCCAGCAAATATCACATCTTCGTGACAAACAAAATCAGCAAGTGTCCAGCTTGCGAGACGAACAAAATCAGCAAGTGTCCAGCTTGCGAGACGAACAAAATCAACAAGTCGCCAACTTGCGAGACGAGCAAAACCAGATCAACCAGCAAGTGCAGTCCGAAATAAGAAAGCTTCAACAAGAACACGAAGCTTGTCGTCGAAACCAGCCCATCCACCACGGCGACGGAGATGTAGAAAGGACGGAAACCTGCCACGTAGACGTCGACCGACGAGGAAATGGGGAGACTACCCAAGTACGAACGACGATGAAACCCCCGACCTTCGACGGGAAGACTTCCTGGCCAAATTACCTGAAACAATTCGACGCAGCGGCCAGAGCTAATGGATGGTCATCCCAGGAGAAGGCATTGTCCCTAACCGTAGCTCTGCGAGGCGAAGCTTTAGACGTCTTGCAATCATTGACACCGGATGAAGCTGACAACTTCGAGTTATTGGTGAATCGTCTAGAGATGCGTTATGGTCAAACTCATCTACAACCGGTGTACCGAATGCAGTTAAAGAGCCGAAAACAGAAAAATGGAGAAACTATCCAGGAATTTAAAGCGGATGTAGCAAGAATGGTACGACTTGCGTATTCAAATGCAGCGGAGGATTTCCTGGAGTGCCTAGCAGTCCAAACCTTCACCGATGGTCTTCGAGACGTCGAGTTGCAGCGCGCTGTACGGTTGGCGCGGCCGAAGACTCTTGTGGACGCCTTGACCATTGCCCTGGAGTTTGAGGCGGCGACGGAGGCCTCACGTGGAGTTGCTCGACTAAGGGAAATCACTGGTAACTACGACCATGCCGTTCATTCCGTTAGCGACGTTGAAGCGGTAGTAGAGAGATTAATGAAGTTATCTCCAAAAAGAAGGCGCCCAGTGAGATGCTGGAACTGCAGAGAACTAGGCCATATAAGAAATACTTGCCCCCATAAAGAAAAATCTTCTGCTGAAGTACCCCAGCAGCAGGAAAACTAGAACGGGTCGACTCCTGGAGGGCGAAATCGACCCCAAACATTCCCGAAGCCCCTCACACCATTAAATTGGCAACTCTGCGACATCACGTGGACAGCTTATATGTGGATGGCCTCATTGATGGGAAGAACTTTAGCATGCTGGTAGACACTGGAGCTACAAAAACTATCGTCCGACCAACCATCATTATGCGAAAGAAGATGTGGCCTACCAGTTGGAGACTGCGTACCGCTACCGGAGATTCTGCTAGAGTCTACGGTGAGATACAGGTGACGCTACAGTTTGGTTCAACCTCTCTTGTTCACTCAGTGCTGGTGGCTGACTTTGATGAAGATGTTGTTCTGGGCATGGATGTTATGCTCCACTGTGGTTTTCATTTGGATCTTCGCCAACGTATCCTTCGTACTGGTAATGAAGAAATATTTCTGCACCGAAAACAAGTTGACAATGCCTCGATTAAGCTAATCGATGATATCGAACTTCCGGCGAGCTGCGAATGTGTCGTCACAGCGCGGTTGGATGGACTGGAGCCAGATGGTGCCCCAGCCATGATAGAGCCGAAGAACCATGACCATGAATTGGGAAAAGGACTCCTTGTGGGTAAGACTTTTGTTAGATCCGCCAAAGAGGTACCCATCCGAGTTATCAACTTGAACGATCATC
Organism: Altica lythri; assembly: GCA_964028335.1. Lineage (NCBI taxonomy): Eukaryota > Metazoa > Arthropoda > Insecta > Coleoptera > Chrysomelidae > Altica > Altica lythri. The sequence continues at coordinate 48,706,834 of OZ034805.1, read as the reverse complement.
CAGTTCTTCTCCGAAAGGACACGGAAATGGGAAGTTTAGAACCAGTAACGGCCATAATTCACAAGATAAATGTTACGATAACAGATGAGACCAACGAAATTGAACAATTAATGACAAAATTAGACCCCTCTTTGTCAAAATTAGAAAAGAAACAGGTAAGAGATCTACTTTACCGTTATTAACCTGTATTTGGTTCTAAAAGTAAACTGGGAAGAACTGATGTTGTACAACATAGAATTGACACTGGTGATGCACGTCCGATTCGACAGGTACCCCGAAGGATGCCTCAAGTTAAGAAGGAAGAAGCAGACAGAGCCCTTAAAGAAATGATCCAAAATGGCATAGTCGAACCATCCAGTAGTCCGTGGGCTTCTCCTGTGGTATTAGTGAGAAGGAAAGACGGATCAATGCGGTTTTGTGTCGACTATCGAAAGCTAAATGATGTCACTAAGAAGGACAGTTATCCTCTACCAAGGATTGATGATGCCCTCGACGCTTTGGCTGGTTCTACTTTGTTTTCTACCTTAGACCTTAAAAGCGGATACTGGCAAGTTAAAATGAATCCTGCAGACAAAGAAAAGACTGCCTTTACCAGTGGATCAGGGTTATGGCAATTCACGGTCCTTCCATTTGGCCTCTGTAATGCTCCTGCGACGTTTGAACGACTAATGGAGAACATCCTGCGGGGTTTGTCATGGGAAACTTGTCTAGTTTATCTAGACGACATCATCATAATGGGTAAGACCTTTAAGGAACATTTATCTAACCTGGAAGAAGTTTTTAACAGATTACAGAACGCTAATCTAACATTGAATGTTAAGAAATGCCACTTGTTCCAGAGACAGGTCAACTATTTAGGACATAACGTAAGCAAGGATGGCGTTGCTGTTGACCCCGCTAAGATACAAGCCGTTCAGGAATGGCCAATCCCTATCGACAAACATCAGCTTCGGAGTTTCTTGGGTCTTTGTTCCTATTACCGACGATATGTCAAGAATTTTGGAGACATTGCCAAACCCTTGACACGTTTGACAGAACAAGATAAGTCCTTCTGTTGGGATCAGGAATGTCAAAAGGCGTTTGAAATATTGAAGAAACAGCTTACGTCAGCACCTGTTCTTGCTTATCCACTTCCTGATGGTAAGCTTATTCTGGACACCGACGCCAGCAATGTGGGAATTGGAACCGTCTTGTCACAGCTACAAGACGGTAAGGAAAGAGTGGTTGGTTACTTCAGCAAAACTTTATCGAAAGCTGAAAAGAACTACTGTGTAACTCGGAGGGAACTGTTAGCAGTTGTAAAATCCGTCGAACACTTTTATAAATATCTGTATGGCAGAAAATTCCTGATCAGAACGGACCATGCCAGTTTAAAGTGGCTACTTAGCTTTAGGAACCCAGAAGGACAGATAGCAAGATGGCTCGAAAAACTGCAAGAATATGATGTTGAAATTGAGCACAGACCTGGAACCAGACATCGTAATGCTGATGCACTTTCCAGAAGACCATGTCAACCTGATTGCCCCCATTGTACCCGTATGGAGCAGAACGAGGAAAAACTTGCCTTGGTTAAGGTTGTGCCAGAAGACGAGAGCTCTATGCTGGAGGAGCAACAAGAAAACGATCCCGTTCTAAAAAAGATTCGGGAGTGGAAGAGAATGGACCGTCGTCCATTGTGGAGAGAGATATCCTCATCCTCTCCTGCTTTAAAAGCATACTGGTCCCAATGGAACTCTTTAATTTTGGACGGAGGGCTCGTTAAAAGACTTGTAGAAAATTCCGAGGGCACAGAAACAAGGAAACAAATAGTGGTCCCAAGAAATGCTGTACCGGAAATTTTCAAACAGATGCATAATGATAGTTCTGGAGGACATCTAGGTATCACGAAAACGCTGCAAAAGATCCGAGATAGATTTTACTGGGTAAATTGCACTAATGATGTTAAAGATTGGTGTCGTAAATGCACTACATGTGCTGCCAGTAACGGTCCGCACCGAAAACCGAAGGCGGAAATGCAGCAATACCTGGTTGGAAGTCCTTTTGAAAGAATCGCAGTAGATGTATTGGGGCCACTTCCACAGACCGATGTAGGAAACAAGTACATCTTTGTTGTAATGGACTACTTCACTAAATGGGTTGAAGCATATGCAGTTCCCAATCAGGAAGCCACCACCTTAGCAGATATATTGGTTGAAGAATTCGTAAGCCGATTTGGGATACCACTAGAATTACACTCAGACCAAGGGAGAAATTTTGAGAGTAAGCTGTTTCAAGAAGTTTGCCAAAGATTAGGCATCCGCAAAACGAGAACCACAGCGATGCATCCTCAGTCTGATGGAATGGTGGAACGAATGAACCGGACTATAACCAACTATCTGTCAAAAGTGTTGTCAGATTGTCAGAGGGATTGGGATCGACATATTCCACTATTTCTAATGGCAATTCGATCGGCCATCAACGAATCAACTGGCCAAACGCCTGCGAAGGTCCTGTTCGGTAGAGAAATGAGGCTACCATGTGACTTGGTGTTTGGTTGTAAACCTGGCGAAGAAATGGCCCGTGAACAATATGTCGCCGACCTTCAGAATCGAATGGAAAGTATACACAACCTGGTGCGTGGAAAACTACAATTATCTAGTGATCGGATGAAGAGGTACTATGACACACGGACAATGGAAAAGAGTTACCAAGTTGGAGATTTAGTCTGGCTCTATTACCCCCGACGGCGTCGAGGTATTTGTCCCAAATTACAAAAGAACTGGGAAGGTCCTTACACCATCAAGAAGAAGATTAACGATGTCATTTATCGGATCGTGAAAATTCCCAGAGGGAAACCCGTCGTGGTCCATCATGATCGTTTGGCGCCTTACCAGGGAAACCACAGTGGAGATGCGCAGCAACTCCAAGAAGATGGTTTGGCTGGCTCAAGGAGTGTGCGGGATTCCGATGTAGGAAATAACATTCCAGGAGGAATGAATCTAAGGAGGGGGCAGTGTAACGGGATAACCGTAAAGGAAGGGACCTTAATTTGAAAGATTGTTGTTGACAGTTGATTGTTAGAAGTTTGTAAAAAAAAAATCAACTGACCATTTTAAATAATGTTTCTAGAAAATTCTAGAAACTTCTAAACACACTGACTAGATTAAATAATGTTGTATATAAGGGGATGCACGGGCAGTTAACGTCAGTTCGAGTCAAGTGTTCAGAAGAGTTCATTGTATTGTCAAGTAGTTAGACGTTATCCAGCAGAGTTCAGTGTATCTTAACAATTTTGTAAATAAATTGTGTAAAAAGCCCCCATAAGTGTTTCAATATAATAGTATCATATTAGATTGTCCTGAGTCTCATTAGGAAAAAACTCATTTATAATTTCATGGAATATTTGTTAAAGCATCATCAAAAGAAATTACAAATAACGAGGATATAATCTTTATTTGGGGAACAACAAATTCATAATATCAATTTCGAAAAAAATATTGTTTGTGTAGTTTCCAAATTCTCATTATTATGCTTAAAGTTTGGCAACACTGTATATCTAAATTCATTATATATCACGATTTTACCCTATGACAGATATTTAACTCGAGGATGCAATTTCGTTGTATGCCGGATGCAATTTATGTATAAAACTTTCTAGCTGCCTATTTTGGGATGCAATTTCGAAAGACCGATTGAAATAATTACTGAAGGTTTTTTTTTTGAAAAAAAGGGCAAAATTATAATAAATTAAGATTGTTATTGTACTTCATTGATTAAACGTTTTGTTTTTTTTTGTTGTTGTATTGTACTGTTGTATTAAATAGAAAATGAATTTTTAGTAAATGCTAATCTATGAACCCATCCTGAAGAGTCCACCAATATATATATTGTTATAGCATATCATAACAATATATATATATATATATATATATATATATATATATATATATATATATATATATATAATTATTTTAAAAATTTTTAACAAAATGTAAAAAGTAAAAGAAAAACAAAATATTATAACAATAATTTCCAATTAACCACAGATGAGGGGTCAAATTGACTCCGTCCAGGTAATAAATATCTGGTTTCTCCTCACTCCTGTTAGATCTGTGCCTGTACGTTTTAGTACCTTTCTAGGTTTCAGTATACAGTCACCTCTTAAAATAGTGGGTTGCTTATGTGATTAGTTGTCTGTTTATTACGTTTTAAAGTTTCGTATCATTAAATTGATTTGCGTTTTATATCAAGGTTGGAACAAAGATCATGGACGAAGTAAAATCAAAGATGGAGAATTACAGCTCTAGAAATTGGAACTTTCTTCTAGCATTTTTTTTTGGCAAAAAAACACAATATTGCCATAAAATGGATTGAAAAATTATGCTATTTACAAAGAAGACCCAAAAAAATGTGTGGAACATCTGTTCGATAATGAGTTAATTAGGATTATTCTACATTAGACAAATAAGCGCGTGCCTAGAATAAGGTTAAAATTTAAAAATGAAACTAGAAATGATCTTTGTGATTCTAATGTATTAGAACCTCGAGCTTTTATAGGATTGCTACTCTTATCTCTTCAATCTTCAAGTCACACCGTGAAGCTTTATGGTCCATTTTGGCTACTGATGGATCAGGCCGTGACATCTTCTGATGTGTTACAAACGCCAAACGATTTGCGGTCAGTTTTTTATCTCTAAGATTTGATTATCCCGAAACCAGAATTAAACTTAAAAATTAATATATTCTTGCTCCAATATCACAAATTTTTAATGCATTTATTCGTAATTTTCAAAATGTTTACACAATAGGTTCTTATTCATGTGTCGATGAAATGTTTAGGGGCCGTTCAAAATTAAAAATGTACATGCCCAAAAACCTTAAAAGTATGGACTAAAAATAAAGGTGCTAACGGATGCAAGAAGTGGATATCTACTAAATTTATGTTGGCAAAGATTCGGATGGATATAATTTACCTGACGATCTGGCAACCCAAGCTATACTTAGACTCGCAAAACCAATTATCCTCACAAATAGAAACATAACTGCTGATAATTGGTTCTTTTTCATAGAGCACTAAATGATGTAAAACTCTAGCGTGAAAAAAAAACATAAAGGAGATTCCTCCAGAGTTCCTTCTAAAACCAACAAGAGAGGTAGGCTCAGCTTTATATGGATACCTATAACAATAACATGCATAACAATAATGTCTTATGTTATAAAAAAATTAAACTGTAATACTTGTTTCATCACCAATAGGGCACTGACGATGGAAAACCAGAAATAAGCACCTTCTACAATAATACACAAGGAAGTGTAGATAGTCCGGATGAGTCCGGATGAAAAATGTAGAATTTATTCGGCAGGTCGAAGAACTAGGCGATGACCTATGGCTATATTTTTCAGAATCGTGGACATTCCAGATAATCCAAAACTGACTAAATATAATTTTGTTAAACAATTAGCAATGCAATTGGTTAAACTTGAAATGGAACGCAGATTACAGAACCTTCGTATTACACGTAAAGCCAGGATGTGTATTAGGAGATTGCTTCAAATAAAAAAAGACAATAATGTTAACTAACAACGAAAAAGCATGTAAAAGATGCCCAGCAAATAAAAGAGGTAAAACATCTCATTATTGCATTGTTTGTGAGATTCCCATTTGTATGGAATGAACAAAAAGAGTATGTCTAGACTGTGCTAGTTGAGAAATAAGTTAAAAAATCACTAGCAAATTTTTATATTGTTAGTTGTTTTTACATTGGTTCCTGTTTTTAATCATTATATGTACGTACTATGTTAAAACATATATTTCCTATTATTTTTCTGTGTGAGTCCAGTACAATAATTTTCCACTATTAAAATAATAATAATAGTAATAAAAATTGTAGTCTTAATTGCACAATTAAAAGAAAAATTATTTATTATATATTTGTTTGTTCGTGTTAAATTTTAATTATACATAAAATATTTTTACTATATACATAATACATATTTACTCGTACATAACCTGAGTCAAGACTAATTATTTTAAGATAATAAAATAGACTGTTAAGACTTGTACACACTTACTGAAGTTAAAGAAAAGAAAGAAACAAGTATTTTTCGCAAGGTAGTGTGTAAAAAAAATTTTATATTATTAGCTGAGCAGTTTCGGCCTAACACCGGCCATCAACAGAGCTAAAAGTCCAAAGGTTAATCAATACCCCAGAAGTGAAAAGATCGATAGACCTTTGGACTTTTAGCTCTGTTGATGGCCGGTGTTAGGCTGAAACTGCTCAGCTAATAATACAAAATATTTTTTTACACACTACCTTGCGAAAAATACTTGTTTTCCTTTCTTTTCTTTAACTTCAGTAAGTGTGTCTTAACAGTCTATTTTATTATATTTACACAGTATGGTGTTTGACTTTAATCGATACCTTAGACTGTCCAGATGGATAGAATTGATCGCCTGACAGTTGGTTTTACACCTATTCATCAGGCTAAAGTGACCCCAACTTTCGCTGATTTGAATTTAACAATGAACACCATCTGTGGGAATTGTTTATAGTCAAATCGAGTTCTAGTTTGCGGTTAGAGGTGAAGATGTCACTACTATCACATCTTTTACACTTCCATTACTCGGTGGTTATAAATAGATCGTGATTTTAGTTCATTTTTAGTCAGCGAATATGCTTTAAGCTCGCTGACGACAACATATACCTTGTTCTGTCGAGCCCCAATAAGGCGAAACCGGTCTACAAGTTATGTTGTCCCTTTAACTGCAAACGGGATTTGTTGGCTTCAGTTCCTTATTGTTGAATGGTCTATCGATCTTTGCACTTCTGGGGTATTGATTAACCTTCGGACTTTTAGCTCTGTTGATGGCCGGTGTTAGGCCGAAACTGCTCAGCTAATAATATAATTTTATTTACACACTACCTTGCGAAAAATACTTGTTTTCCTTTCTTTTCTTTAATTATTTTAAGAATAGCTCTTAAGGACAACCGCCTGGATTAATTTCTATGGGTTTCCTTTAAATTTAAGTGTACTAAGATTGCGTCCCAGATTTCAGTAAATTGAAAATTTAATTTCCGAATAGAAAAGTTTAATATTATTTTTTATCTTTATCTGTATACCTACTTCAAACAAGTCAGCAAATTTTATGAAGCAGGTGACGTATAGTGTTTTTCTATGATTATTTTTTTCACCTGTCAAAATATCACAATTTTGTGATTTCGTCCAATGAAAACGATTAATCTTCAATGTTTTATGCTAAATCTAGCCAATTATTCCGGTTTATATTGATAAAACCACTAGTGGTTTTACTAGTATTGTGTATTGATAAAATTATATAACTGTCAAAAATTCAATAACAATATTGAACAATCAATTTTCTTGTTTATAAGTACCTTACTATAAATCAACATTCATTTATATTATCTAAATATTCTGAAATATATTTTGTTATTATTATTATCACAATTCAATTCATCTAAACGATAATGAAAAATCAAATATGTAGGTACATTAAAACTAACCTGCTTCCTGGTTCTGCATGCATTTAAAACTTTTATATGCCTACAGGCAAATGTGGTGTAAACTTTAAATAGATATACCTAATAATTTTTATTTTGGTAATTTTCTCTTTAATAATATAATTGTATAAATAGGTATAAAAATAAATATTTATTCAAATTATAACCCTGTTTTCACGACGCTCACGACAACTGACAACTGTCAATACTATCTAGTGTACAGGATAAGTTAATAGGCAGGGTAACGGCATTTCGTTTGTGTTAATTATGAAATATAAGTTGTTCTAGGAAGTTTTTTAAATAAAGTAGTTTTTGTACAGAATGGTTCAAAAAATAATCTTCTTAAATACCACTCGTCCTGTAATATTTTACTAGATAAATTTTTATTTTCTAGACTCAAACTTTTTTATTTTAGGCAAAACTACTCAAACAAACTGAATATGATAAAATCACTCGTCCTACGGACTCGTGATTTTATCACATTTCAGTTTGTTTTCGTATTTTTGCCAAATAAAAAAGTTTTCGTCGAAACTAAAAATTTATCGATAAAATTTTAAGAATTTGTGGTATTACCTTTGATAAAATATTTTTAAAGTTAAAATGTAAAAAAATATTTATCATACTGTTATATTCCGGATATTAATAAAAAATTTAATTTTGACTGCACAAATATTAACGGTAGATTGCCCAGCTGCGGGCCAAACAGTGTAAACGCACGAAATTTAAATATGTAAATTGTGTTCCGTCAGCTTTGTATTGTTTTTGGATTTTACGTTATATTTAGTTGAGCATTGTCCATTCTAATTAGATTTTAGTACTTAGGTTCTCTAATTGCGTTTATGATTGTTCTTTACTGTTTGTTTCATTAGCGGTATTTATGGAACAACAGAAAATTTTGCTGACCTTTTAAAATGCGACAGCACATTTGTGCTAAAATTTCGTCTGTCAGCTCTAATTACATGGGTAAGCGCTTTTAACTTTCTAGTATCGTTCTCACAAAAACTACTAGATATATTTTGAGTTGACAATAATTGGTTTTTTATAATAATTTTCTTATACCAAAATCTAAATTACCTCCCTTACTTTAAAAACTTTTTTGTCACTTTATACCTTATACTAACTACAATATCGAATAGCAGTTATGGCGGCATAGTGATAGGTTACGTTTTATCAATTTTAGTTTTAAATAAATTTATGGTACCTAGTTTTACCATTAAAAGGGTGTAAAAGAATAGTGAATAGTTTTGAACATGTCGCTACCATGTTATTTCAGATATAAATGCTGTGTTGTAGATTGTAAAAGTAAGTATTTCTATCCTGTACTTATATGAAACACATTTTTATCATTAGAAGTTTTAAATGTTTCCTTTAAATTCGTCACCCAGGGAAAATGGTTATTTAATTAATTAAAATTGATTCATAGGAAAATAATATGTTTCAGTGAATTTATTTATTTTGATTGGTTTACGTGCCAAGAGCATAATTTAGATGTTTTTTATTTTAACTTCTAATGATCTTAGTTCCTCTTATAAGAAGGAAATATTATAGAGATCTTTTTAGATCGGGAGCAATCCTTAAAGTTTATGTATTAGAAGTACTGCGCGGTTTTTTGTTTTAGATGCTATTCAGAAGAAAGACCACTTTTTGAGAAATGTTAGGAAAGAACTAGTCATCGAAACCATCTCTTTTCAATTTGTGTAAAAACCCTATATTAAAATATATGTTAAACATATGTTATTTATTATTAAGATCTTAAACATATAACTTGTGCAATATTGTATTTATTTTTTATGTTTTTTTTTGTGTTCAAATAAAAATTGTGATTATTAAAACTTGTCTTGTTTGATTTTATTTCTACTAGTAAGAAAATATATACCTTATATTCGAAAATTTATATATTTTTGTTTTAAATCAGAGTAAGAATATAAAATTTTAAAATATAAGTGTATCTATTCCAATATAACGTTTAAGCTAGACATGCTGTATATCCCGCCAATTTTTAAATCGATGAGCTTCTTCCAGGAGACCATGGCGCGCTGATGTCGGAACTTGTTGCCAACTTTATATTAGGGACCAAAACCATTATAGGCAAGCAACATGCATATAGGTACCTTTTTATATTTACACTAAAAAGTTCAAAATCAAGTAGCTCCTCTTGATACTAACTGTCAATGTTAGTAATGTAATAACTGTCATTGTATATCATTATTTACTTTATTTTGTATTTGAAAAATCAAAAAAAATGATATTTCTAAAAAGTACGGTCAACGGAAAAGTTATGTAACGAACTCGTAAATTAAAATGGCGATTAACAATCTCGAACATTATCTCGATTGTTAATCGCCCTTATTAATACATAGTCCGGCAGCTAGGGGGGTTTCCGTCGCCCATTCTCCTCCTGTTGATCAAGAATGTTTTTTATATGTATTTTTTCTCGCTGAATCCGAATATTAAACCTGTTTTTTCAAAAAATGGTCGGGTAAATTGTTATTAACAATTTAATTGTTTAAACAATTATAACTAGAAAACAAAGAGAGATACGAAATTTTTTTTAAATACTTTTTTGATCCTTGAGAAAAAACAAAAAAAATGAGCTTTAAAAAATTAAAATCCGTTTGTTAGAACCCGAGATATTGCAAATATAGTTACAGAATATTGCAAAATATCACTCCTAATGGTTTTGATCGCAGATTTTTTATTATAATTTGGGTTCTAATAAAGCTATCATATTTCACGACATCTTATTTTGAAGGCCACATTATAAGCTTTAAATTGAAATAATATGAATGTCTCTATCAATGTTTTTAACAAAGTTATACCTACTTAAAAGCCAAATTTTTACATAAAAATCGCTAAGTAATTTGTTTATAGCAACTTTTCATTAGGTCAGGTATAAAAAGTCCCAAAAAATTTTTCTGTAATGTATTCTACGATTAGAGAAGAACATTTTACGCTCTGTTTATTATATCTAAGTTATTTCTTTCCTGAGATATAGCACTTTTAAATAACATAGATATTTATGTGCGCTAGCAAAGCACGGCGCGAGCGCTTTTGTTCGAGTTGTGAGCTGCTAAGCTCCTCTTTTTTTAAAGGTATTATAAACATACAAAAAAAAAATATAGGTATAGCTTATTCACAAATATATAAATAAATATATAATGAATACAAATTCATTATTTATAAATACACTATAGACGGCATACAATGGATACGAAATATAAACTTATATTTTCTTCTTATATTTATATATACATTAACATTTTTAACATCAATTATTAATATTTTTACATGTATTATGTTTGTGACAAACACAAAACATACAACAAGGGATGTTTGAGGAGGCACAAATACACCACTTTGTGAGCTGCTCCTCTTTTTTTTAAAGGTATAATTATCGTAATCAAGCTAGATCCTTAAATGATTTATTATTGATGCTGCTTTAGCAATTTATATTTAAAGTAAGTACATAACACAATATAAATATTTCTATATTAATGTTTATTTTTGTATATTTTTTATGTATTATCCATACTTATTTTATATATTATGAGTTTTTTAAATAATTATTTTATTAATTACCTAATTTGATAAAAATCATTTTTCGTGCGCTTATTATTGAAATTTCAATTTATTGGCGTAGGATGTGCTACCCATTTAATTCATGCTTCAACTTGTTTTTGAGAAGGTGAGCGTTTATAATATTAATAGCGTTATTATATCGTATGGTGCATCGCGAAAAACATCAAATCAGTAACTTCTATAAAAGTTAAATTGTTTAATTTATTTGTAGAATAATAAAATAATTACAAAAAAACGTACACGTAATAAAAATAAATGAATTAAACCGTGATCAATGCATTAGATGTCAAAAGGCTGTTAAAAAATGTAGTTGTTACTAGCACATCTAATGGGAGAAATAAAATAAGAGAAGCTGCAAAAATTCGTCAACATGAAGTTTTACAAGAATTAGTTGACAAAGACTTGAAGCGAGCTGAAGAATTTTTTGTTAAAGTAATAAGTAGTAAATCTAAATGTAAAACATTTGATGAACTGCGCTTTCATTCATATTTCCATTCAAATAAAAGTTTAATAGAAGAGTTACCACCTACTTCTGCTTCCATCCATTTGCATATTCTGAGAACCATTTATATAGTTTACTGTCACACTAACTTTTTTCAGATAAATTTAAATCTTATTAATCCGGACAATTTTGGATGGGTAAGAGATGAAAATTTACTTTTACCAACAAAAAATTCCAATTTATGACCACTTTCAAAAGAATTTGTTGGACCTTCATGTACATGTAAAGAATGTACCACAAAGTGGTGTATTTGTGCCTCCTCAAACATCCCTTGTTGTATGTTTTGTGTTTGTCACAAACATAATACATATAAAAATGTTAATAATTGATGTAAAAAATGTTTAAAATGTTAATGTATATATAAATATAAGAAGAAAATATAAGTTTATATTTCGTATCCATTGTATGCCGTCTATAGTGTATTAATACATAATGAATATGTATTCATTATATCTTTATTTATATATATTTGTGAATAAGCTGTATATTTTTTTATTTGTATGTTTATTATACCTTTAAAAAAAGAGGAACTTAGCAGTTCACAACTCGAACAAAAGCGCTTGCGCCGTGCTTTGCTAGCGCACCTAAATATCTATGTTATTTAAAAGTGCTATATCTCAGGAAAGAAATAGAATAGAATAGAATAGAAATATGCTTTATTGTCACTGAAAATAATACAATTTTATGGACAAAGCTAAATATAAATATAACAAAATATAAAAAATAAGTAATATATACCAAAAAACAAATACAAACAAACAATTTATATCAACTTTCATACGTCGTCGCAAACCTAATAAAGAAAATTAGTAAAAAAAAACAACATAATGACTACAAAATTTGAATGAATTTAAAAATCAGCAGGTTATAATAATATGCAGATAATAATTAAAAATATAAAAAAGATGAAGTTACTGAGAGTGATACCCAACTGAAAATAATACTATTTTATCCCCTGTTATTGATTTTAATCGTTTAATTCATTAAAAAACTCATCAATAACTTAGATATATTAAACAAAGCGTAAAATGTTCTTTTTTAATCGTAGAATACATTACAGAAAATTTTTTTAAGACTTTTTATAACTGACCTAATGAAAAGTTGCTATGAACAAATTACTTAGCGATTTTTATGTAAAATTTGGCTTTTAAGTAGGTATAACTTTGTTGAAACCTTTGTTAGAGACATTTATATTATTTCAATTTAAAGCTTATAATGTTGCCTTCAAAATAAAATGTCGTGAAATATGATAGCTTTATTAGAACCCGAGTTATCATAAAAAATCTGCGATCAAAACCATTAGGAATGATATTTTGCAATATTCTGTAACTATATTTGCAATATCTCGGGTTCTAACAAACGGATTTTAATTTTTTAAAGCTCATTTTTTTTTGTTTTTTCTCAAGGATCAAAAAAGTATTTTAAAAAAATTTCGTATCTCTCTTAGTTCTCTAGTTATAATTGTTTAAACAATTAAATTGTTAATAACAATTTACCCGACCGGTTTTCGAAAAAACAGGTTTGATATTCGGATTCAGCGAGAAAAAATACATAAAAAAAACATTCTTGATCAACAGGAGGAGAATGGGCCACGGAAACCCCCCTAGCTGCCGGACTAACACTTGTTGCTTAAATAACTATTTATACACGACTAAATCTTCGTTTTATATGGTATTTTACACAACTAACTCATACAAGTATGAGCGTAATGTCTTTTACTTTAGAGCTTATAAGATACTGTAACAGTTAGGTCGATTTAACAATTTATATACCAAAGTAACAATAACAAAAGAACTAAATAAGCGAACTATACATATCACTAAACACTTGGTTCCTGGCAAGTCGACTTGACAATCACAAAACAGACAACACAAAACTGTTTGCCTTCCATTGTCTTCTGAATATTTATATATTTATTAGTTATTTTAGAAAGTTATCGAATATACTAGAAGATTCCAGATCTCTATGAAATCTTTCTGTCAATTCACAATCAGTCGTTGACAGAGTTAGGTAAGTCAGATTAATGGCCTCAATCTTTATTACGCAATTGTATAAGTACTAATTTCATATTTATTAGTGAAGTGCCCCTTAAATTCATTGTATATTTATTTGATATAAATTAAACAATTCCTTTGTAAGCAAAAACTAATTAAACGTTCCTGCAATTAAGCAAAAGGTTAACTATCGATATAAGTTTGTATCTATGTATTACGAAATACCAATAAAAACAGTATAGTCTGCTCGACAAGTTGAAAATGGTACAAAATAGAGATACTGCTCTTAAAATCATGTGCGATAGCTCATTGGATCCGGAATGACGTCTAGAAAAATGGGCCAAAAGTGTGTATTAGCACATAAAAAATTGCAAAAGTTATAAACAATTAAAGGTGAAAAAAATGGCATTCCGTTTTTTGCAAATATTTCATAAACTATTAATATTTACCTAAGAAGTTAAATAAAAATATTCTGAAAGAGGAAGAAATTTCCAATAAAAAATTTCTAGCTCCCGGAACTCTATCATCATTATTTATAATTTTAATTTAACGCTGAAAATAGGTCTCTGTGTGACATTTTTAAATAAATTAATTTATGTGTCGTACTCGTTTTTGACGCCGCGCAAGCAATCACTTTCAGAATATTTTTTTTTTATTTCTTAAATATTAATAGTTTATGAAATATTTGCAAAACACGGAAGGCCATTTTTTTTTTCATCTGTAATTGTTTATAACTTTTGCAATTTTTTATGTGCTAACACACACTTTTGGCACATTTTTCTAGACGTCATTCCGGATCCAATGAGCTATTGCACATAATTTTAAGAGCAGTATCTCTATTTTGTACCATTTTTAACTTGTCGAGCAGACTAGTAGTGAAAGCATAATTGTTATAATAGAAATAGGTATATAGATAATTTAAATATAGATAGTAATAGGTGATAACATAAGGGGGTTACCTATATCAATATTGTGCATGTAAGCATGTAACAACAAACACAACAATTCTTATTTTTAACCTACCCAAACTAAGAACCTATAATAATTAGCGTATAAAATAAACATTTTCTTAGTATTACAATAAGAAATGTATCCTTTCAGTTTATTCATATATACATCAATATTAACAATTTAATTATGTATAATACTTAAAATAACGCTATCTTTAGAATCTTTTGAAATTATTTCTCATTTTTTCTTTCTAACGACGTTGTTTCCCGTCACCAGAAGAAGTTTTAACTTCAAAATTTTTCTTGATCTGTTGCAAGCTTGTAGAATATGTATCTACTCTTTAGCAGATCAAAAATTCCTACAAAAAATTCTTACTTCTAAACAGTTGATATTAGTATAATTGATTCACATTTAGTGTGCCTTCATTATTAAAGTCATTTTGATAATGGCAGTAAAAATAAATAACCTCTTGTTAACATTTATTGTTAAGGAATTGTCCCAAAGAGATTATCTACCCAAACGTTCAGAGTCAGCTTAACTATTTTAGTAGGTTTTAAATAGTTATTTGTTGAAATTAAGTTTGGTATAGTTGTGCGCAACTAATAAAATTAAATATTTACAACTAACAACTTATTCAATCAAAGACTATTTTAGCCGACGACTCTCATTAAAATTCCATTTACCTATCGTTCAAAATATAGATAAGCAATATTTTAATAAATAAATTTTACAATACGCGCCACTACTAATCCTTCTTGCAATCGAAAGATATTTACAAGTTAATTAATTATACATTATGCGTCTAAACTCTACTTTATATATAAATATTTTAAAAGATTTTAAATCGAAATTTATATTAAAATTCGGAGTATGGAAATATCAGTAAAGAGAAGAAGGTTTAAAACAATTACTTACTAAATATAAAAATAAGAAAATCAGTAGAATTCACTTTATTTAATAAATATCTTATAATTTAGTTAATAAATATAAATTAAATTTTATTTTGTTGGCAGTTGACCGATTAAATTATTTTTAAGCTTTTTTCATGAATAAATTTATTTTCTTTATGTTCCTTCAGCCGACCCCTTTCCAAGCTACCTGAGATCACAAATTAGTTTATTGCTTTAATTTTATCATTGTACTTTTATATTAAAGCACACTAAATGCCATACCAACTTTTCACAATCTTTTGTTTATATATAATAGTGTAACGGGGCGTCGCCGAGTTCCACCACCTACCTGCGATATTGATAATCCGATAGCCGAGTTCCACCACGGTACGCAAGGGTTAGGGATTATAGAAACATAATAAAAGAATCACTTTGTTTTTCTACTTATATTACAAAATTTTAGGTTCAAAATAATATACAATTTTTTTCTTAATAATAGTTATTTATTATACAAGGGAAAAAAGTATTAGATTTTAGCTCGAGGTTGTGTTGTCTCCCGACGCGAAGGAACAACCAATGTTTTTTAAAAATTGAATTTTTTTTTAGATTCATATAGGTCTATTTGACTCTGAATGTGATCCCGTTTTAATTTCAATTCACGACGTATTTTTTTAGGATGATTGTGAGCCGTTTTAATTTTTACATATTTTTCCATTTGGAAATTAGTGAGGATTTCTAAAAATTTGAAAATATTGGGATGAGATTCATAAAAATGGGAATTAAACCGCGAATGAAAAGATTCACAACTATTTGTTGATCGGAACATTTCATTTGAAGCACATGCCCATAATTCAGCAGGAAATATAGCTTCTTCATTTTATAATTATCAACAATATAGTCGCAAAATTCGAGAATTTTTGCTTTACCAGTGTGAATTTTTTCAAACAGCTCTTTAACAAAACAATCTCTCACGTCATCAGGATTTAAGAATGACAAGCCAAAAAACAATTTTAAAAAATTTCCTTCTTAAGAGTCATTTAATTTATACACGACAGAAAGAAAGTTTTATATCTTTCTGAACCAAGATTGGCCAAGATGAAATCTACACTCTATCATTTTACAATTTGGCCAACTATTTTTCAGAGCTTTGTGAATGGCCAGTTTATAATCAATTACAATTCCTTTAGGCTCAAACACTAAATTAAACTCGATACATTTTCTTTTAAGAAAACTGAATAAATTAATATACGTTAAGGCTTTTTTATCAGGGAGAAGGCAAAAAGCTAGCGGGACATATATAATGATCATTTTTAAACCCATGAATGGTAAATAATTGTAAAAAGAATTTGGTACAATTTTCAAAAGTTCCATCCATAAATATTGTGTCCACAGAAAACAAAAAAAAAAAATTGTATAACAAGCAAAAATTATAATTTGATGATCTTGATCTAGAGAAAGTAAAAAATCTTCTCCCTTATTTGTTTTAAGATGTAAATCTGAAATCAATAAAATGTCTGTTAGGTACTATACAATTAAGTTAAACTCAAAATATGTGTTACCTTGAACAACTTTAAAAACATCTTCCTGACTTTTTGGCAACGAAGAAAGAATATTTCGTCTTGCAGGATATATATTCTTTCTGAAGCAGTTGATATCGTTGGTATTGAGACTACCTGCAAACTCATTATGTTTAAGTTCTGCATGTATAAGTTTTGCAGGTTTTCCATTTATGTCTACCGTA
This sequence comes from Altica lythri, assembly GCA_964028335.1. NCBI lineage: Eukaryota > Metazoa > Arthropoda > Insecta > Coleoptera > Chrysomelidae > Altica > Altica lythri. Next base: position 48,689,678 of record OZ034805.1, on the reverse strand, counting down.
GCTTTTCTTTTTAAAGAGTTGCTTACTGCTTGTCCTCTGGATGATTATGCACAAGTAAACTTGGAGTTATTTCATTGCCCTCTAAACTCCTGGTGTACACTTTTGCCGAACACGACATAAGCTTGAAAAAACTTTTAATTTTCCACTACCTATAGCATTTTCTTGCCTTTTTCACTGAACATAAATTTGAGTTTCATCTTTATATAAAATCTTGCTTACTTGCCAAATTATTAAAGAGTAAATAGTTTAATTTTCTTTATACCTGTTGATGGCAATTATAGGGTTTTTAAAAATCAATTAGTAGATAATCCCTAGAAACACAGACCAGGTAAAGTGAAGGAACTCGGCTATAAAAATAATCCCTAGAAACACAGAAGGGATTATTTACCAGGTAAAGTGGTGGAACTCGACGACACCGGTGTAACGGGATAACCGAATAAGGAAAGGACCTTTACTTGAAAGACTGGTTTTAGATTAGTTATTCTAGAAATTTCTAGTGTGTAGTGATGAGATTAGATCATGTTTCTAGCAAATTCTAGAATGTTCATTTGTTCTATATAAGGGGATGTATGGACAGTTAAGGGGAGTTCAAATAGTTCGAATAGTTTATTATCAATGTAAAACTGTTTAGACATATATACGAGTTCTAGTTACAATTTTGTTGCATTAATTGTGTTAAAGTCTCCATAGGTAAGTGCTTCAATAGTTTGTTATTAAATATGTATATTTTCTATGATCTACGAGAATTTTATCGATTTCTTTCATAATATTTTCTAATCAATACGGATCCAGGTTATTTTCTATTAAATTCCTTATAATTAAGACATAAATAAATATAATAACAAAAAGTGACTTGTAGATAATTGAATTCAAATTAAATGTATTATAAACTAGATAACCTTTGCACTTTTTTATTATCCCCAATAAATGAAATAAACGTGACCATCATATAAAGTTGCTATAAAATGCAAGTGTACATATGAGTCTGCCACAAACCGAATTTTAATGGTAGATTAAAAAAAAGTCGAATCCGACAATTTTAAAATGGACGGTGCTCTATATTAGATTAAAACTTATATAATTGTATGGAGTCTGTTTTATGTTTCCGGTTTTGGTATAAGCAGCTTAATAATGTTTTAACGTTTATTTAGCGAAGTAAAAAACATTAAAATATACAACATAGTTGGTAACGTACTTTATCTCGAAAGTGTTAGGAATGTAAAATTGATATTTTATAAAAACAACTATGTGCATTTTCTATTAAAATTATTTGCACTATAATTTTTTTTCTTTTTATCATTTTTGCAGTTATTCAAGATTTTTTGAAGTAAAACTTCTTTAGGCGCGACTAGAGGGTAACTCAGATTTTTTTTCTGACGGAAGTAACAGTGTGACGTCAGCTATGGGAGGAGCTTAGAATCCTTTCCAAACAAAACAAATTTGCATTGACATTTTAGTGGAATTGAGGCTATGTTTTGTTTAGAAGTTTATAAATTTTGTTATGGTAATCTTGTAATTAATTATGTATTCTGTAACTATTAGATACTATTCTGTTCGAGTAAAAATGGTGTTGTATTATAATCTTCTTTCGGTTTCAGATACAATAAAGGTAATTAAAGGTAAAATCTAGGTTTCACATTTTAGTTATCATAAACCTATTATTTCATATATTATGTATTCTTTAACTATTAGATACTATTCTGTTCGAGTAAAAATGGTGTTGTATTATAATCTTCTTTCGGTTTCAGATACAATAAAGGTAATTAAAGGTAAAATCTAGGTTTCACATTTTAGTTATCATAAACCTATTATTTCATATATTATGTATTCTTTAACTATTAGATACTATTCTGTTCGAGAAAAAATGGTGTTGTATTATAATCTTCTTTCGGTTTCAAATACATTAAAGGTATTTACAGAGTAAAATCTATGTTTCACATTTTAGTTATCATAAACCTATTATTTCATATATAAAAAATAATGATAACTTTCACATTCCTATTTCTAATGAATAATATAAAAATAACATTATATCATTTTTTGTAAAGTATATAGACAATAAATATAATTGAATTGTAATTTAATATTTATTTTGCGATACGTACGTCAAATAAGTTTTACTTCAATTGCGCGTAAAGGTTACACGCACACTCTTTTTTTATTTATGTTGCTATTTTTGACATAATTGTTGATTACATTATCAATATCGTGATTTTGGGATTATATGGTGTGTTACAAACGAAACAGATTTTGGTTCGACTTTGCGCATGTCGTCACCTTGGAAATAATCAACGTCAAACGCCATTTAGTAAGGGAGCAAAGGGGGGTTGTTTAAATAAATATAAGTAACAGGAGGGTCTGTTATTTATATTTATTTAAACAATTAAATTGTTAATAACAAATTTTCTAGGCAACTGGTCAAAAAGCAGATTGAATTTTCGGATTAAGCAAGTCAAAAAACATTTAAAAAACTTTGCTGCTTGTAAGGATCTCAATCGGCCACGGAATGATCCTTTGCTTCCTGACTAATTTTTACTGTTGACTTTTAAAATATTTTGAAATTCGCGCCATTTTAAATGACTTTTTCCCAAGCTGACGTCACTAAAGATGCGCAAGAACATACCATATAATCCTAACATCACGATCAATATAATAATTTTTTAAGACTATTTTTTATATTTCGAAGCAGGCTTAATTTTAATAATTGTAAATAATTGCATTATAAATACTAGTGTATGTATGCATGTAGGTACCTGTAGGTATATGGTTTGTTTTTAAAATGTTTATTATTTGTTCTTTTTTCTCTACCTTTCTATTTTTAATTTATAATGATTTTAAATTTTTTTCATGAATTTTCTCTTTTTTCTAGTACTAGTCATAATTTATTTGAGAAAGCAGCTTTAAATATTTTTCATTAATTTTCTGTGTCTTATTTATAATTTCTTTTTTGTTAGCAAATAAAACAAAAAATATTTTAATTAATAATTTTAAATGACTAATTTGGAGTTTTCCTGACCTTTGAAATATTATTTATTTTTTTGCATTCACGAATTTTCTTGGATCTTCTTGGGAAACTTCTGATGATACCATTACTTTTATTGCTTTATGTAGGTATAAAATATAGTAACAAGATTATGACCACATATATTTTGTTTTCTATTTCTACAGTTTACAGATTGTTACTCTTTATTCCGAAGAAAAAGTAACATCAAAAATAAATCACCATAAATTTTCCGTCGGACAACATGAACATTCATTTTTATTAAATATATCAGCGCTTTGTCTAGAAAAACTGTTAGCGCTATTTATCTTCACAAGAAATCTACAAGGTATATAAAAAGTATATTACTTACTTAACGTCAAAGTTGATTCACTTCTTTAATGTTTATAATATCTTAAGAGTTTCTTAACATCTGCTAACTAGGATGATAATTAATAGGGTAAAGTATGCAGGTTCGAAATTTATAGTGAGTAATTCAATTAGGACAAGATTATTAGGTATGTTATAGATATACCGTCCTTTATTTTAAATAGTAGAAGCAAATTTTGTCAATTTGAGGTTTTACACAAGAAAACATAATGAACAAAAAGAAAAATAAACCTCAAAGGTTTTTATTTTTCTATATTAAAGAAGAAACTGTAGTAAAACTTTGTTTTATCAGAAAAGATTTTTCTATAACTAGTAAAGATTCCATGAACTTTGAGATTCTTATCGAGAAATCTTTCTTTTTTTTAGCTTCCTCATAGGCGTACTTTAAAAAACGACATTGCTAGATACACAAAACAAAAAAAACTTTTTAATGAAAATTTTTCTGCTGAACAGAATTTTCAATTTGCCTTAAGAAAGTCAGGAAAGATTAAAATATGTTGATATTTTCATATTGTTTTGGACAAAAGGTTTAAATGCATTTAAAAAAATTTCATATGTTTGTTTATATAGATAAATCTGCTTTGAAGAGAAATAAAATAAGACTATAAGAAAAACTTTTCTCAAGGTAAGTAATAGTTTTCTATTTTTCACGTTTAATGTTTTTTTTTTTTATATTTTAAATTTTTAAGTAGAAAAAAATTTTAGATAAAAAATATATTTTTTAGTTTTAATTTGACACGTTTCTTTTTTTGAGTTTAAAATATATTTTAAAATGTGTTTATTTTTCCCAGTGTCATTTTCAGCCTATCCAAAATAAATTCATCTAAAAAGTAAAGATATTAACAAACAATTTAGTAGTTTCCAAATGCATTTAAACCTGATGAAGTTTTGTCCACAGCAATTTGAATATTTCGACATATATTTAAATATTGTCTATAACTTTGTGGCATAATTGTATATTGTTACTTCTTTAATTGGGGAACTTTTGCCACTAAAATCAATATAATAAAATGATAAATCAATATTTTCAAAATGACCTTTGCTTATTTGCCAATTTTTTGAATTTTTCTAGAAATACCTTTTATATATGGAATTTTTGTCGTTTTTAAATTTTGTGTATGGTCAATTTGGTTATTTATTTAAAAACGACAAATATTCCATATAAGGTAGATGTAGCGTTTGTGGCCACTGTACCATTTGTGGCCGTTTTGACATTGATAAGTAAATATTAAATATTTAATTTTTCCGGTTGTACCTGTAGTACATTTATAAGATTTTTTTAATGTGTTGGCAACATTGTGAACTCTCTTCCCTAAACGTCAAAATTATAGTGTCAGAAATAATTAAAAACATATTCTGATGTGTAATGTTTCTGATGATTTTTAACTTTTTCTAATAAGAATCTGCAGAACGAACCTGGTAAGTTAATTTATCAGATTAATTGTAAATGTTAATATTATTTTAATAATTATATTGTATACAGCTAAAATAGCTCAAAGTTCTATAAAAAATCATTATTTCCTAATTTTAACCTAATATATGAGTAAACTATCCCATAACCATAACTGGTACATCAAAAACATTCAAGTGCTAATTTTGGTCATACCATGACCACAAGTGGTGCATATGTTTTTCAGTTTTGGCCATCATATCTATTTGCGTAGTATGATAGGTTACTAAAGTATATTATAAAATTATAAATAATAAAACAATTAATAAATGATTTCAGTCAACAAACGAATAACTAATTCTTTTTATTTAATCTATTTTGTAGATTAAAATGCCATCAAAAGTAAAAAAAATCGTGAAAAAAAATTCCAAATCTTCTCAAGCGACAGCTAGAAAATCTAAAAGGACTTTTTTTATGTATTTAGAATCTGATTTAAAAAAAGCCTTGGAGTTATCTAGAAACGGGACTCCGATTGCTTCGGCTGCTAAACAATATAACATTCCGAGAACAACATTGCGTAATAAACTGAACGGAAAAGCACCTGAATCTTCAGGTCGTGTTGGTCCGGAATCTGTACTTGGTCGTCATATCGAAGACAAATTGGAGAAGTGGTTACTAGGGACTAGTCGAATGGGTTTTCCAATTAACAAGAATTTTTTAATGCACTCTGTAAAGCAATTGGTGGAAGCAGAAGGGATAAATAATCCGTTTAAAAATAATTTTCCTGGAAGAAAGTGGTTTGAAGGTTTCCTCAGGCGTCATCCACGCGTTGGACAAAAAAGAGCTGAACACCTTTGCAAAGCTCGGTCAATCGTCACTGAAAATAGTATACGTTCTTGGTTTTCTCATGTGGCAGAAGAGCTTGGTGAAAACATTAAGATTCTTAAAGATCCAAGAAAAGTATTTAATATGGATGAAACAGCAATACATCTTGCACCAAAGGGTGGTCTTGTTTTGACCGAAAGAGGAAAGGCTGTCTATAATGTAGCTGGTAATGAGAAAGAAAACGTAACGACATTGTTTAATGTGAATGCTGCGGGGGAATTTGCACCACCATTAACTATTTTTAAACATGAACGTTTACCCAAAATTTGTATCGATTCTGCTCCGAAAGATTGGGGAATAGGGAAATCGAAAAATGGTTGGATGACTAGTGAATCATTTTATGAATACTTTACAAATATTTTTTATCCATTCCTTGAAAAAAGTGAAATTGAACTCCCAGTGATTGTATTCTTAGATGGTCATGTCTCTCACATGTCGATCCATCTAAGTAAGTTCTGTAAGGAAAAACACATCATTCTGTGCTGTTTCTTACCCCACTCGACACATATTCTACAGCCACTCGATGTATCTTTTTTTTCCCATTGAAACAAAGATGGAAGAATTTAATTCGTAATTGGAGAATAGAAAACAACGGTGCTAAGGTCCAAAAACATAATGTTCCAGCCTTCTTGTCAAAGCTCATCAATGAGGAGAACTTTGCGAATGTTATTCAGAGCGGATTCAAAGCTTGCGGAATATTTCCATTTAACGCCGACGCAGTTGATTATAGTAAATGCGTTGAAATAAGAGAATATCAAAACGATAAAAATATTTCTAAAAAACTTGATTCACCAAAATCAGTTTTATCTCATAGACAGTTCGTTGAAAGCCAGATTGATGGAGATGTTCTACAAAAATTTAAGATTGCAAGAGACACAGGCATTGGATGGGAGGCTGAAGACAAATACGAGCTTTTGTATGATCTTTGGGTTAAGACTGTAGAAAGTGATAAAAATGTAGAGAATTCACTGCAATCATCATCGTGTTTTCCTCTAACATCTAATGATCGTTCTCCATCGATTTCATTCGATAACCATGTTATTGAATTTCCATTTCCCGAGTTTTCTGAGCCTAATGTTGATGAAAGTAAGTATGATTAAACAAAACAACAGAAATTTTTTATATTGATTGGTTTGCAGATTTGTTTCCATGGATGAATATTTAATTTTAAAATAATAAATAATTTTTTAATCTTATTTTATTTTTTACTTTTTTCTAGTTGAAGAACAATTAAAATCCTTTAACTCTCCAAGTCCTAATCCAAACTCTGATATTGGAGTACCTCTTTCACCTGAATCTTCTATCCCATTAGGTATTAATAAAAATCCAAACACTGTTGAATCCATTCTTTCATCCAGTACCAAAGATATCCAATTATCACCTGATATTATTGAAGTAATAGAACCTGATGCAGTTTCTAGTGTCAGCACGGAAAATGTATCAAATTCTAATACTATAACGATGCGTCGAAAATCTTTAGATGCTATCATAGATCAAATAGTTATGTGGCCTAAAAAACAGCCATCAAAGCGAAAACGTGCTGTTGAACACTTGCCCTCAGTAATAACAGGTGATAAATGGATAGAAATTATGGAGGCTAAAGACAAAGAAAAAAATGATAAAGAAGAAGAAAAAAAACTTAAAAAAATCAACAGAGAAGAGAAACGTAAGAAAATGAATAAGATAAAACAAGAAAAAATAGAGGAAAAAGCTAAAAAAAAATTAGCCAAAGCGAAATTATCTGTCAAAAAGTCTATAAAACCACGAAAAAATTTTAAAAAGTAACTTAATATTCTATGTGTATTAATTTGATTGTATTTTTTTTAATATGTTCAAAATAAATCGATATATTGGTTATGAATTGAATAAATATTTTTAATATTTCATTCACCAAAAAATATTAATCACTATGACCAAAAGTGGTACAACTGATGGCCAAAAGTAGTACTTCTGTGGCCACTACTGGTGAAACAGCAGGTATGATTAAATATTCTAATTTTTTCATATTACAGTAAATTTTAAAATTTTTCGCGTTTTATTATTTAACAACTAATGCATTAAAGATTTCATTAAATCCTATTCCCCTCCTAAATACTTTATTTAAGTTTCTTACATTTTTAATAAAAATGTGAAATTTCTTAAAGTGGCCACAAACGGTACATCTACCCTTATTTAAAAAAAAAAATTCAAAAAATTGGTAAGCTTTTAATATTAGAACAATTTTTCAAACGAATAATACAATTAGATCACTTTTATCCAAAACAAAACCAATTAATTTAAATTAAAAAACAAAAAATAGTGTATATAGTATACCATGTGATTGTGCAACGTCTACATTGGGGAATCAGCAAGAGCTCTTAAAGTTCTCCTCAATGAACACAAAAATTATCTAAAAAAAGGAGATATAGAAGAATCTAAGATTTGTGATGCTGTAAATTTTCTGAATCTATAAATAAAGTGGATTGACACAAAAATTTTATGCAAAGAAGAAAATTCTATAAAAACAAAATTAAAAGAAACAGCACACATTGCAATAAATAAAAATGAATGTATTTCCAATTTTACTTTTAATTTATGGAGATCTTGGCTAACGTTAAAAATAGAATGAGTTGATAATCTTTAAATCTATAACAACAAAAAAAAATAAATAAAAAAATTTAAATGTCAAAGCATTGCATTCAGAAATATTTGTAAAAACTTTTTATCTTGGAAAAGCTCAGAACAGAAATTATTTAAATTTTTGTTAGGCATTTTCAGTTTTGAAAAAACGACCCATGAAAAATTTGACATACCTATCAAGATGAATAAGCAATATGGAGGGTAGAGGTAAGGAGAACTATCTTAAATGGGAAATGATTAAAAATGTGTCCACTTTTTAGAGGAACATAACACTTCTCAAACTTGCCACTACAATGGCGCTAAAGTAGATGTAGGGTACAGAATGAATGTAGCAGTTTTTGACAAATTGATTGAAATGTCGTATGATTTCGTAATATAAGTCACAAATTATATAAGTGCTATAAAAAAACGTGGTCAGCGAATTCAGTTTAGTGTATTTTAAATTCGTTTTATACTTTATGATTATCTTATGTATCTTATGATTATTTTAAAAATGGTGTCATAATAAAGCGGAAATGTGTCTTTCCTTGTTTATTTATCTATTCTACTCTAAGAAATTATGGCGCTTTTTTTAAAATTTACCCTACTACGATCGTAGCGCCACCCTTATTTACCACATTTTGACGGACACATTCAATACACGGAGACAGTACTCCTTACCTCTACCCTCCATAATAAGCAAGAGTCATTTTCAAAACCATGGAGACTAGACAAGGAGTACGCACTCGACCGGGGGAATTGCCAAAATCTGTCCACGGTATCGTACATATTAGGTTTAATTTTTTCACCACTAGCGTCGCTAGTGTTCCTTTTGTACCGGTATGAATATAGACAATTAAATAATCGTGAATTATTAAATTGATTTTTATTATTTATATCTGAATGATCGAACTATTTTTTTCATTGTGTAAATAAATGAATAATGAAATAATCAAAATTTATTTATTTGATTTCAAACTACGTCCTCATTGGTCGTCATCTTGGTACAAATGGAACACCAGCGCCCTCTTATTTTAGTAGCCCTATTTGCATACATGGAGTTCGTACTCCTTGTCTAGTCTCCATGTTCAAAACATTGATTTAATATTTTATTACATATTTTAATTTTAGTGGCAAAAGTTCCCCAATTAAAGAAGTAAATATTTCGACATGTTTTTCGGTTTTTTGAAAAATTTGGAAATTCTGCAAAGATCATAGTATTTAAAATTTTGCATAAAAAATGTATTTGTCAATTTTTTCTGCTCATTACCTAGCAAAGATGTAGTAAAAACCAAATTTAAGGTATTTTGATCTGTGATATTAAGAAAATTTTAAGGGGTCTATGTTAGGCCTCGATTTAACACGAATCGAAACCACACTAAAACCTACAGCCATCTATATAAACAGTAAAAAGTTTAATTAAGCACCAGTATGTAATAAAACCTTGTACGATTCATATTGTCATTACAGTGTACGTTTATAAATTTCAACCTGGATCCTTTCTTCTCCTATGCTCTAAACATCTAACTCATACCGTGATCACGTACTTTTTTTAATTGATTAACGATTTTCTTTGGATGTATCAAGACGATTACAAATTGATTTATCTAGGATTCACGTAATCAGCAGTTTTTTATTTATCTATACATATAATATTATGAAGAGGAAAGGTTTGATTTTTTGTTTGTTTGTTTGTTTGTTTGTTTGAAATGAATAGGCTCCGAAACTACTGGACCGATTTCAAAAATTCTTTCACCGTTGGCAAGCTACACTATTCCCAAATGACATAGGCTATGTTTCATTTTAAAAAAAAATAGGAATCCTTACTAAAATGCCATTAATGTAACCAAAAATGACCTTAAAATCCTTATATCGCGTGCACTGAGAAAACTATTGATTATAGAATAAAATAATGTACTACGATTTTGAAGAATATATAAATATCTACAAAAAATGCCGCGACAGCATATGTCTAACTGTTATAGTTACGTCGAAATAACTAATTTTTAATTCTTTAAAAGTTTTTTTCTTGGTATTATTCCTTATCAAAATAACTTATTTCATAATTACGACAGATATCACAAATTTAGCATGTGCAATGGGACGGGGCTACTTATAAAGGAATTAAAGAACAATTAAATTGCATCAACCAATATAACTGAACCACCAGCTGGTAAACTAGCTCATACACTAAGGATACCGATGATCCCAACTGATCTACCAAATCCATTTAAACCGCTTCAATTTCCTATCAAAACATGTTTCGCTTTTACTAATAATAAGCCTCAAGGTCAAACCTTCCAAATAGTAGGGATCGGTTTTCCTCATGGCCAACCGCCCAAGGCGGGTCGGAGCACCTGAAAATCAATTTATTTTGCTGCCAGAAAATAAAACAAAATGTAATATTGTTTACAGGGAAGCGTTGACCCAATAAATTGAATGGCTTTTGTTATTTTTCTTTAATCCACGTGCAAAGCCGGGGCGGGCTGCTAGTCTCTAATAAAGTAAACTCTGCCGGACACCCAAAAGTAAAATCAACGATTAACGAATTTAAAGAAACCGGTATGTTTAAATGTATCTACTTATTTCCGAATACTTAAAGTTCTTATTCTAGTAGCTTATAGTTTTATTTACTAATATGAATTAAATGATCAAGCTTATTGATGTTACAAGTATAAAATAAAGGATTTTGGAAATAACTGTTGAAATTTGCGCTCTACGCTTATGAAATTATTCATTAAAGTTTCTCGCTTCCCGATAACTAAAGCGCACAGAAGATCAAAAAGAGTTACTTATCCTTCTGATCAAACAGTTTCCCAGTTTTATAGTGTTTCCAATGAGAAACTTTTTCTGTCTACTACGTTTGCTCAGAGAAAGTCCTTTGAAAATTATACACACTTGAAGTGCATTCAATACCGTCAAACTTTAAATTTGATCTATCATACGAATTAGGTAAATCTAAGTATAGGATTTTGCTTTTACTGACAAAACCAGGTTTCAGAGATTTGTAGTGCTTTATTTTCTTTGATTGTTATTTAGACTAGTTTTCCTCAGAGCCTCGAAAAGTTTTGAAAGTTTTGACGGAATAAACAACAGCATTCTGAAATAAGAACATCATAAAACTCGTTGAATAGATGATATGAAATGAAATTTATTGTATATGCATAGGTAAGTTATAATTATAAACTTATATTGAAAACTATTCATGTCCACAAATCATTGAGTCAGATACAAAATGCTTGATAAAAAGGTTAACTTAGTTCATTAACAATCCTAGCACTAGGTCTTCTCAATTAAACCCTATAGGTACTAAAGAAAACGAGGCTCATCCTAGCGGTCAGTTAATGTTTTAGATCATGTTCTGATTTTTGGTAATTTGATGGCCAAAGATTCAACAACGAAATGGCATTACCAAGCTTAGCATTTTCCAAAAAGCATACCTACTGAAAATTGTATATGTAACAGACGTTTGCTACAAGGGCAAAAGTTTGATTACTGTTCAATTTGCAATAAAAAAAAGGGTGTGGCAGTCAGTGGGACTGCCGTCAGAAGTTATACTTCTCTGCACGCGCCCGGATTCATAAATTTTTGTGCGAATGATTTAGCAAAATCATTATATGATATTCGTGTTCAGCGACCTCAAAAACCTCCTAGTACCGAGTACACACTGATTTTGTATCAAATTTGCATAACATTTCCTGGAGACGAGGTCCGTCTTAAGTACCAGGTGATTCGTCCTTCAACTGATAAGTTTTCGATCATTTTTAAAGGATTTACCTCCATAGCATGTTTTGCCAAAATCATAGCTCCACCACGTTTATTCTGTACACGACAAAAATAAGAGCTCGGGTCATAACCAAAGACACTTAGATGTTGAACCTCTTCTGTTAAAAGAAAGTGCTCGACCAAACAAATAGCACTGTATTTTATATTATGACACATGGTCGCCATCATTTTCAGTTTCAGCACATGATAGACATAAGGACATATGATTAAATTTTGACCAACCACTTTTGCGCCTCTTAGACGAACTAGGCAAGCAAGATGATACTGTTTTTCACATTTGGTACATTTTAATTCGCCTTTTAGAGATCGTTTACAACTCGCGCATGTATTTTTCACATTTATATCATCATCACTCGGCTCCATCAAATATTCTGGCATCACTGGCATTACTGTTAACTAATAAAACTTAATAACTACAAACACAGGCAAGTAGAAATATTTTTTTTTTAATTAACTGTATTCAATTAAATAAATACTTAGAAAAATAAGACCAGTTGATGTGTGTCCTTACTTCAAACACGAAAACTAAACAGTAAAACGATCAATGTACAAAAAAAGTGTTTACAAAACCGCATAGTGCAAAATATAATGCAACCATGTGACGGTAGTATGGACTACAATACAATACTCATTACTGAATATTATGATTAATATTATTAATATAAAATACTAAACTTTATATGTTTACTTACGTGACAGAATTATAAAGTAATCTGTCAAACACAATGTAATACGTCACTATGATATTCCAAAACATTAGCTCAGATTGTTTTTTGTATATCTATCTCTTTTCAATGTACTGATACCTTATATGTGTTTCTGTCTCTCTCTTACTCACACCATTATATATGTAATGATTTTTGCCATTTAACCCCACACAAATCCAGTGCATAAATAGAAGTATAACTTCAAAAATGAGAGATATCTAGATTTTTTTTGGTTTTAATTTACTACGTCATGTTTTTATTTTATCCTAATTAATTACATTTTGGTTTTCCTTTATACGAATAAATTGGAACAAAAAATTTTGTTTATCATCGAAATATTATGATTTCTAAATGCAATACTATTAATGATATATTAATGCCATTAGTTCAAATTAAATCATATAAATTAAATTCAAATTATGTTGCTTGTTGCTATCAGATTATTTTAAATGTTTATCTACATTATTTTCAATTTTACAAATCAGTTTCAGGGATATTGAACGGTTGATGATAATTTAACTCCCTTATTTTAATTTGTTTAACACACTTTATTGGGTTTAACGTTGTCTACGTTGATTTGTTTAAAAATTCTTGTAAGTCCAAGAAGAATGTTATTGTATTTTTGAAAAACATTCATATATGTATCTATAGAAATCTTAGATGAAGAAATTATTTTCAAACATTTTTCTACGTTTAATTCAAGGAATAGAATTCTTTATCTGTATCATCCATTCTTTTGTATTCGTTTGTAAACAATTATTTTCTTATTATCAAAACGTACAAAAATATTACCAAAAAGCAATGGAAATTAAAAATCCTAATTACAATCTACAAACATTCGTTGTATCCAAAAACAGGAAGCGACATAAAAGATTTACCAAATGCGTTGCAAAAAATATGCTTTTTTGAACACGTGGGAACGTCGTTCTTCCAGGAATTTTAATTTAAAATAATTAGAATATTTTGGGCCAGAGGCCGTAAAAATATATATGTATATGAACAATTAAAACACCACACAAAAGAGACTTTTTTGTCATTGATGATAAAAACATTTTTCAAGTCAAAACAGTTTAGTGCTTTTTTATATGACTGAAATTAAAATCATCTTCGTCATTTAATTTACATGCGCTTTATATCTAATTATATTAACGTGTTTCTAAAATATTTATAATATAACTAGCAGCCCGCCCGGCTTTGCACGGGGATTAAAGAAAAATAACAAAAGCCATTAAATTTATTGGGTCAACGCTTCTCTGTAAACAATATTACATGTTGTTTTATTTTCTGGCAGCAAAATAAATTGATTTTCAGGTGCTCCGACCCGCCTTAGGCGGTTGGCCATGAGGAAAACAGATCCCTACTAATTGGAAGGTTTGACCTTGAGACTTATTAATAGTAAAAGCAAAAAATGTTTTGATAGGAAATTGAAGCGGTTTAAATGGATTTGGTAGATCAGTTGGGATCATCGGTATCCTCAGTGTATGAGCTAGTTGACCAGCTGGTGGTTCAGTTATAATGGTTGATACAACTTAATTATCCTTTAATTCCTTTATAAGTAGCCTCGTCCCATTGCACATACTAAATTTGTGATATCTGTCGTGATTATGAAATAAGTTATTTTGATAAGGATTAATACCAAGATAAAAACTTTTAAAAAATTAAAAAATAGTTATTGTGACGTAACTATAACAGTTAGACATATGCTGTCGCGGCATTTTTTGTAGATATTTATATATTCTTCAAAATCGTAGTACATTATTTTATTCTATAATCAATAGTATTCTCAGCGCACGCGATGTAAGGATTTTAAGGTCATTTTTGGTTACATTAGAGGCATTTTAGTAAGGATTCCTATTTTTTTTTAAATGAAACATAGCCTATGTCACTCGGGAATAGTGTAGCTTGCCAACGGTGAAAGAATTTTTAAAACCGGTCCAGTAGTTTCGGAGCCTATTCATTTCAAACAAACAAACAAAAAATCAACCTTTCCTCTTAATAATATTAGTATAGATATATTACTTCTAATCTACTTTATGTATGTTTGACGCTTTAGCTTGACAACTTTATAAGAACATTATAAGTCACAAACAGAAAAAGAAAAGCAGGAAATAGAGAACGAAAAAAACAAACTGAATCGTTACATTAGAATAAATTATTCGGAAATATAACTTTTAATTTCTAGAGTAGGAAAGTATAGGATTTGTATATACATATGTATTTACTTTCTTGCTCTAAGATCACGTTCATAATAAAACTAAATCAATTAACGTAAATCCAAATAACCTAAAATTGATGAACAATAACTATGTAATTATGACCAAACAAGTCTTAAAGATCTTCTTTATTCCTAAATCAGCTTTAATAAAAATTTCTGTTACACTGTAACTCAAATACGAATATGATCGGTTGAGCACATTTTCGGGTGCTTCGACCCGCCTTAGGCGGTTGGCCATGAGGAAAACAGATCCCTACTAATTGGAAGGTTTGACCTTGAGACTTATTAATAGTAAAAGCGAAAAATGTTTTGATAGGAAATTGAAGCGGTTTAAATGGATTTGGTAGATCAGTTGGGATCATCGGTATCCTCAGTGTATGAGCTAGTTGACCAGCTGGTGGTTCAGTTATAATGGTTGATACAACTTAATTATCCTTTAATTCCTTTATAAGTAGCCTCGTCCCATTGCACATGCTAAATTTGTGATATCTGTCGTGATTATGAAATAAGTTATTTTGATAAGGATTAATACCAAGATAAAAACTTTTAAAAAATTAAAAAATAGTTATTGTGACGTAACTATAACAGTTAGACATATGCTGTCGCGGCATTTTTTGTAGATATTTATATATTCTTCAAAATCGTAGTACATTATTTTATTCTATAATCAATAGTATTCTCAGCGCACGCGATGTAAGGATTTTAAGGTCATTTTTGGTTACATTAGAGGCATTTTAGTAAGGATTCCTATTTTTTTTAAATGAAACATAGCCTATGTCACTCGGGATAGTGTAGCTTGCCAACGGTGAAAGAATTTTTGAAATCGGTCCAGTAGTTTCGGAGCCTATTCATTTCAAACAAACAAACAAAAAATGAAACCTTTCCTCTTTATAATATTAGTATAGATATATTACTTCTAATCTACTTTATGTACGTTTGACGCTTTAGCTTGACAACTTTATAAGAACATTATAAGTCACAAACAGAAAAAGAAAAGCAGGAAATAGAGAACGAAAAAAACAAACTGAATCGTTACATTAGAATAAATTATTCGGAAATATAACTTTTAATTTCTAGAGTAGGAAAGTATAGGATTTGTATATACATATGTATTTACTTTCTTGCTCTAAGATCACGTTCATAATAAAACTAAATCAATTAACGTAAATCCAAATAACCTAAAATTGATGAACAATAACTATGTAATTATGACCAAACAAGTCTTAAAGATCTTCTTTATTCCTAAATCAGCTTTATTAAAAATTTCTGTTACACTGTAACTCAAATACGAATATGATCGGTTGAGCACATACTATACTAGTCGACACTTACTTTCCGTGCTGCTGATGCGAGACTGGTCTGTGTGAGAGAAAAAGAACAATATTAGGATATGCTATCTCCCACGCTTGCGCCGTTAGCTTAATTGGATTCTTGGAATGAAGTGAACTACTTTTTTTTGTCTGACATCCATTTTATTGCGATCTATTTTATACAAAATAATAAACAATACATATTAGTGTTAAGAAAGGGACACAGTCAGTATTCACCCAGTGGTGAATTCCTAAAAGAGTATAATAATAATTGAACAGTTATTAATAATTGATTGAATTTATTTGAATAGTACAACAGTAATTGGAATGATTAATTATTTTCTAGTGTTGAGGTCAAGCGTGTCTGGTCTTTTTAGTCTTCTGTTTTGTAGGGGTGTCAGGAGATTGGTGACTAATATGTTTGGGTAAACCTGTAGTCTATTGTGGTACTTGGAGCACAGAATTTAATTTGGTTAAAGAATCTTTGAAGTCACCCCTTACCTGGGCCCAGCAGCTGGTCTTTAAATGAGCTATAAAAGAGACCTTTTTCCGACCCTAAACTCGAGATCCGGCATGTGGTTGTATGCATTCATAATTTTACAATCTGTAGTTTAAATTTAAAAAATATACGTGATTAATTTTTTATAAATAAAAATAAATAAATACCAGAAACGTAAAGTTATTTTTTTTTCTGATTACAACCATACATAATACTTACGCAAAATTTGGAAAATTACGTCCTAGAGGTATTTTATGTTATTATGAGTGTTGTTCTTTTCTCAATTTAGTTTAGAATATTTTGGTGTCTAGTCTAGTGTCTATAGACCACCTACTGGCCCAGGTAAGGGGTGAGTTCAAAGACTCTTTAACCTTTAATTTATATCAAATAACTATACATAAACAAAGAGTGGTGTAAATGATGCAGAAATCAGATAATTAACAAAAGGTAAATACCTACTTGTTAGATGCAAACACAAGGATCTTTAATTATGCCTTCCAGATGTTAACCCATTCACATCCTGCAAGTTGCCTATCCGGTGGCAATGACGAATTTCGTGCGGTTTTTTTAGAATTAAATAACGTATATAATAGGACAATATAAACATTTATAATTTTACTATAAAATATATTTTTTTATATTAAAACTAATAAATTATAACAATTTTTATTATGGTGTAGGGATTTAAAGGCTAAATACAAATAAGAATAATATTATTTTATTTTATGGACACGAAGCTGAGCCTTTGATTTTGTGTACCTACATGACACGATGTTATTATCCTTTTACGAGATCGAAATGCTTCACCTACCTCTTCGTAAAAAACTTTTTTTTCGTTAGGTTCTTTTGTTTGTTCTTATTCTGGAGCATGTCACATACAACTGGACGTGAGAGAAGGAACTTTTTCTCATGTCTACCCTCGATACCTAAAGAGTTTAATTTAAAGTTTCGTTTATAATTATGGTGAAGCAGTCTTAGATAGAAAATTGCACTTTTTTAAATTGAAGGCGTAATTTAATGTTATTAGGGAAATCATAGAAATAAATAAAAACTTTTCTCTGAACAATCTGTTAGTATAGTTGCCCCATTGCGATGCAATGTTTTTACTTGCAATATATATATATATATATATATATATATATACCTATACATGCTAGAACTAAAGTTCCGCTACATCTTAGTCTAGTTCAACTTTGAGTCCATTTTCCCCTGACGCATGACGCTTCCCGACAGTGATCAAGTTGGCTTTATATATTAATATACAGTGAGGTCCAAAAGTAACGGATACATTAATTTTCTCCGTTAATAAGCGTGTAAAAGAAAAATCCTAAAACACGTCAATTTTTAAATTTCAAATGACACTTTATCACGCTAAAAAACCACCCCCCACTTCAAACCCCTTCCCAAGGGGTGAGAGCACCCCATTTTTTTAAATGGCATGGGTGGTCATGTGATACTTCGTTTGAAAGAGCATTTAATTGCCTATTCAGCTATGTAAAAAATTTTAGATTTCATTTTTGTCGTTTCAAGAAAATTCGATTTACAATTTTGGAATGTATTACTTAAAATGTATTGAAACGTATCGTATTGATATACCAAGCATGCCTACTAGATTATTTTATTATTAGGAAATTTAACTGTAACTACCTATTACAGTATTAAATATTGAAATTTCTTGAAAATAAACAAATTAAATTCAATTTAAAATTTTGGAATGTGTTACTTAAAATGTACTTAAAACGTGTCGTATTGATATACCAAGCATGCCTACTAGATTATTTTATTATTAGGAAATTAAACTGTAACTACCAATTGCAGTATTAAATATTTAATTTTCTTAAAAACAAAAAATTTTAATCTAAAAATTTTTACATTGCTGAATAGGCAATTAAATGCTCTTTCAAACAAGGTATCACATGACACCCCATGCCATTTAAAAAAATGGGGTGCTCTCACCCCTTGGGAAGGGGTTTGAAGTGGGGGGTGGGTTTTTAGCGTCATAAAGTGTCATTTTAAATTTAAAAATTGACATGCTTCAGGATTTTTCTTTTACACGCGTATTAACGGAAAAAATAAAAAAATGTATCCGTTACTTTTGGACCTCACTGTATATATCAATCAGTTCAATACATAGTATAAAACAAAGTCGCTTTTTCTGTCCCTATTTCCCTTTGTATGCTTAAATCTTTAAAACTACGCAACGGATTTTGATGCGGTTTTTTTAATAGATTGAGTGAATCAAGAGGAAGGTTTATATGTATAATAACATCCATTAAATAGTGGAGAAATACTGTTATTTTTGAGGTTTCTAATCTGATGTCGTTAATTATCAATTTTTTTCCGCTTACATTGCAAACGCAGGCTGAAACCTACGAGATTTATCAAAATAATATACTAATTATTTGTAGACATTGAAAAGGTCTACAGAAAACTCCGCGATGGTATATATGTCTATCTCTTATGGATATCCCACAATAACATTTTTTTGTCATTTACTTTTAACGACAAATAATGGCTAATTTTCGAAGCGATTTTAACCAATACAGCATTAATCCTTATCCAATTAAATTGCTTAAATACATTGTTGATTTAATATAGATCTATATGGTCCTTTACAGCACAAGATTTAAATGAATATTTTCAAAGATATTACAGATTTAAAATTGCGGGACGTAGCGCTTGCGGTGGTACTGGCCGGCCGGGGCGGCGGTAACGTGCCTATAAATAGAGCATCGGAGGCCACGATTTTCCTTATAGCACTTTGAATTTTGCAGCGATCGGACGCGTTTATTACGAAATTAATCATTATGACGCTACCCTAAGGTGGCGCAGTTGAGATGTTATAAATTTACACCTGTAATTCTTACTTA
This sequence comes from Altica lythri, assembly GCA_964028335.1. Taxonomy (NCBI): domain Eukaryota; kingdom Metazoa; phylum Arthropoda; class Insecta; order Coleoptera; family Chrysomelidae; genus Altica; species Altica lythri. Next base: position 48,670,048 of record OZ034805.1, on the reverse strand, counting down.
ACTAAGTACTACGACGCCACCGTAAGGTGGCGCAGTTGATATCTCATATATTAAAAAGAGCAAAACTTACTTACCTAAGAACTATGACGCCACCGTTAGGTGGCGCAGTTAATATATAACATACCTAACCGATAAATTACAAAGTACTATAAATAATGGTAAAAACTGGTAACTAACGAGAAAATATGATAAAAAATACAAAAAATTAATCTTAAGAATAAAAAAAAATTGGAAAAAACATTAGTGTTAGGCGAAGCGAAGTTCGCCGGGTCCGCTAGTATATATATATATATATATATATATATATATTGCGTTTGAATTATAACGATCTATTAGACTCTATTATCCGTTAAGGATACATCCATTCCTGTTTATGTTAAAGTTGTCAACTAACTCTTAACCCCGTGTTCCGTATTGCTTATTTATCACTATTCCTGCAACACATTATTTACAGCTATAACATGTCCACAGGAATAATGAAAACAGAGAATATTAATTTACATTCAGACACAAAACGCCCTGGCAATGACGAATGCCATTATTTTATGTAAAATAATGACGTGTTCACATCAAGAGTATGTATGACTATGTGAACTGAATACTGGCGCTGCCTAAATATTGTCATTCATTTTGTGAAGACTCGGAGACAGCTCAAACGTGATCTAGAGGTTTTGGTTCACTAAAAAAGTTGAAATAATAATGTATTTATTTTTATTATACTTCCAATAGATAAACGACAGTTAAATTGGGTTTTGTATAAAATAAAAAATAACTATAGCTTTTCATTTTTCTGTTGTAATACTTATATTGCAATTAAACAAAATAAAAATACCAAGACTTACTTTATAATAAATAAATCTTGGTTACTGTTAGGCTATTTTAAAAATTTATTTATTTATATAGTAAATATTTCATTGTAGAGGTAGAAATTGTAGTTTTAAAACATACATACCCTTACCCTGAAATACGAATCACATATATAGTTTTAAGCTGACGAAAATACCTAACGAAATAATGGTGATTGTAGCTAATTTTTAACAGACTTCAAAAATGGAGGAGGTTCTCAAATTGACCATATTTTTTTATGTATGTTACGGCATATCTCCGTTATTTATAATCCGATTTAAAAAAATCTTTTTGCATTCAAAAGTGTAAAGTGTCCGTCTGGTCTCATAGAAGTTTGGTTTAGGTCTGGTTATCAATGTGGAAGATATTCCAGGGAACACCTTAAAAATAAACAGAATAAGATTTGCACTTAAGTTAATGGTGTATAACATAAAAAAATAATAATCAGCCCGTTACTATCCTACTGTATAGGCAAAAGCCTTTTCTTACAAGAATGAATAAGCATTTAGTCACCACGCTTGCTCACTGCATGTTGGCGATTTCAGACAATTAAGTCTATGTTTTATCACAATGTTTTTCTTCACTATACGTGTGTGGTGTCTCTACGTGTTAGAGAATTTACTTATGTCACCAAAAAGTCACGTTGGTACATGTCGGGACTGTTGGGGACTAAACCCACCAATTCTTGCACGATATTTGGAAGGTTTTGAAGTTAACACATCATGAATTTGCGCCCACATCTGACAAAGCCAAGTAGCAACTAAAAAGGATTGAATAAAAACTTTTTTAAAAAAATTCAACTGATGCCTTCAAAAAATAAAAAAAAAGTAAACTAAAAAAATTGGAAGCAACCAGTCATCTGATTTTAATTTTTTGAAGTCGGCTCCAATTTTAAAATTTAATACCAATCATGACTTAAAGTACAGTTAAACTAGATAATGAATTAATCATATCAATAATTTTTATTTAATATCTAGCTAGAAGTAAAAAAAAGTAAAGAAAAATAAAATGAAACATGAGGGTAAACACCAAAAGTTTCTACCTTAAAATATTTTTCGTGACAATAAAATTATCAAATAAAACAGTGTCTCCTTTTTCATTTCGAGTAGGTTATATGTACAATAAAGAAAAAACATAAAAACAGACATTATTGTACTTATTTAGAATAATTTTTTCGAATGGTACCAATTACAGTCAGTCTATGTTTTTCCATCAAATTATTGGCTAAAGGAATTGAATGAAAGTAGTTATCCATGGTAACATTTCGTCTAGTTTTTTTTGACATAGTAGCTACGAAGAAATCAGTGGTCGTGCCATCAGATCTCCAGAGTGTTTACATGTTGCCCTCTCTTTGCATCAGCCATAAAAAGTGGTCCCACAAAACCTAATATTTCTTCATAGTTAGTCGAAACACAATCTCGAGTGCGCTGGTAAGAGGTTTTTATAAATGTTTACTTTTGATTGGTGTGTTGTATAATTTCAGTTATTATATCATCTCCGATAAATAATTTCCAGTATTCCAATATACTTTGAGCTTGTTTTGTCAGGTTTTTCGACACAGGTAGCCTTGTTACTGTATTACACTTTTGTATTTGTTGTTTTTTAGGTTCAAATGGTTTATGTTTGTACCAAGTAGTTTGTTCTTTTCCGTAGAATTTAGGAATACCATTGGAAAGATTGAGTTGAAGATCAGCAGTAATAATTGAGTTATCGTCAATATTGGGTTGGAAGTCAAACATGTTGTCTGCTTCATCTATAGATTGTTCTATATCTGTCTGATATTCATTATGCTCTGGAACCCTATCACTCAAATCCTCGTCAGAATCTAACGGTGCCTCATCCTTCTCGACCTAGTTATATTGGTATCCCAACGAAAGTTTGTGACAGCCACGTGTTAGTCGGCGCAAGTAGGCGGAGTCTTTCTATCAGTGGCGGACGGAAATAAAAATATTTTATACATCTTAAATTAATTTTTAATGTATGATGCCAACATAATTAAGAAGAATTTATTTTATATAAATTTGTTACTGCCTAATTTAAACTAAAAAAATACATACATTTAAAAAACAACTCAGAAACTCTCTCAGCATATTCGTAGCTAAATACAGTTTACAAAACCATTCTAGCTACCACACTGACAAGCTTTCAGAACGGTCGTTGTTATCGTAACCCTCGTAAAAAAACCACTGCGCATTGAACGAGAAGCCACGTGGCTGTCCCAAACTTTCGTTGGGCGATCTATACCATTTCAGTAGCCTTTTTTTTAATTCTTTCGTCCATATTTTAATACAACATTTATATAGCATAATTAAAGCGCTTTCGTACACAGGACAAATATCACCATAATACAAAATTTTAGCACAGACGTCAATCGCGTAATTAGATGTTTTCTATCACTCGACAGAACCTGAACACTCGCGTGTTACATTTATACTAACAATATGTATTATTTTGGATCTGGTGTTTATAACATTCTCGGACACACGACCACAAAACTATAGATTGTAAAAACATATGACAGATTTTCAAAAATTATTAGAACAGTGCTAGTGATGGAGGCTTTAAAAACTTTCTGTCAAGAAGTTAAACCTTTTATTATTAACAAATCTGTGTTTAGTTTGAAACTGGATCATTCAAATTACTTTATATGCTCTCAAAATTGGTATCACCTTTTTTAGAATGTTTATCAGAGAATATATTTTGTTACTTTTTTTTTATTTTTCGTATACATATCATAAATTTAAAATATATGAATGATAACAACTTCTGTACTAAAATTTAGAATAAATAATAAAAATTAAATTAACAATTATATTGCGTAATTTCTGGCACAATAATTTTTAAATGAACACATTTTTGGGAGCACAAATTATCTGATATAATTTATTAACAAATATAAATTGAAATTATCTAATGGAATGTAATATAAGATAGTTAATCAGACCATTTAGGTTTAACACTATATACCAATCTCTGTCGGTCTTTCGGTGGTAACAGGTAACCACCTCATCATGTACCTAATCAATTTAATTATTACATCGTACTGGAGGCTAAGCATGTCACACGGTTTGTGACAAAAGCGGTAATTTATACGTGAATGTGTCTGGTTCACTGGTCTCCAATAATATTAGGTATAGTAACGATATACTAATTTATTTAATAAATTAAAAGCAAAAAACATTTATTGTAAAAAGATTTTATTTAACTGCTCTAAAAAGAAGAAAATAAAATTTTCATTTTAAATTTTAACTATAAACTTATAACTTCATTATAAACAATTTATATGATAATAAAAGCTTGTCGCGGTGTTTAAGAAATTATTAATATTTAATAAAACTGAAATTTTAAAAATGGAAACCTTGTCAATTTTACATAAGTAAATTGGTACCATTTTAATTACAAAAGTAAATTCTTTTTGAATGTTTCGACATCGAGTTCGACATATTGGATTAAGAATAACGTTAAATTATTTTTCAAGTTACACAAAAGTGTAATACACAAATAATATATACAAACCAAATCCATAGTTATAATATAAGAAACTGTGACAACATTCATTTAGATCCTGTAAGAACTAATCTAGCATTGTATAACCCTATAAGTGAAGCTTCAAGAGCCTTCAATAGCTTGCCTTTTGATTTAAGAAACGAAAATTCAATTAATATATTTTGTAAAAACCTAAAGCTGTTTATAAAATAAATTATTATTTTTTTAGATGTAGTCAAAACACACTACTGTATTCCCTATTATTCTCTGATACCAATTGTATTATTGTTTAGGAGATTATTTTGTGAACATTGTAATTTATTTGTAATTAATTTATAATAAACATTTATTTTCTAAATTTGATACCCATATTGTAAAAATTGATAACATAAAACTAGTCATCTTAGATTGTCTGCCATATTGGATTTAAAATGACATTATTTTCCCAGTTACTCTCAACGATCTCCTTTATTTAATACCCATACTGTAGAAGTGTATTAAAAATAATTATTTCACCATCATGGATGGTCTCAATAATCAACCCAGATCATAGTTCCATTTTTTGCCACTGGCGGCGCGAGTAACCAGAAGAACTGATGTTTATGACATTTATGCCATTTAAATGCCGCGAAATTAAATTCAATATATAATATTAATTTATTTATTTAAAATTAGTTGTCATAAAAGCTGTCAATAGCAACAAAACTTCCCGCGTAAAGATTTAAACGAGTATCTTAGGAACACAGTCGCAGTCTACCGGCAATAGTTCTGTCCCCTAAATTGAGACCATTTTTGTAACATAACGTTTAAACTCCTGGTATCTATACTTCGTGGTTCGCCATATGTGATTAAAAATCACGTCACACACGTTATTGTGAATTGTCATCCAAAATAAACGTGTCTCCAAAATTTCAGCTCAATCTACTACAAAATTGAGTTTAAAGATTTCACCCAAACAAACAAACTTAGAAGTTGGATATAATGCCAGCTGTGATTCTAAATTGGTAAAAAATTACCGATGACTTCATGGAAAAAAAAAGATACCTATTATTAAGTGGCTTCATAACAAGGCAATCCTTTATGAGACGATACTATGGTCAAATTGAAATTATTGCGAATTGCATATGCTTTAATTTATGACGCACGAATAAAGATCCATCATTATAACTGTACATACATACATTGCAAGTTGAATAAATTTTTTTAAAAAATCATGGTAGTTTGTGCAAGAAATAGATTTATATTATTTGGTATACACTTTTATCATTATATGATTTATATAAAACCTTTAAAAAAATTTTGTAGTACTTTTTTAACTGATATAAAGTGAAAAAATGGCCCATTTTTTAAATGTTTTCGTCAGTATTCCGCCCTGTTTTAATTGGTTTTAGCTTATTCTTCAGTCGCGATTATGCTTTAAGTTCGCTGACGGATAACATATACCTTGTACTGACGAGGCCCAATAGGCCGAAACCGGTCTACAAGTTATGTTGTCCCTTCTAACTGCAAACCAGAATGGTTGGTTTAAATTATCTATTAGATATGCCAACTCCATTTGACTTTATAGTGTAATCCAATATCCGTTGGGGCATATAGCCCAGGAAGTAGTTGTTTTTTCTTAGTTGAACGGTCATTGTCTTTGAAAATGTTTTTTAAAACTTGTAAAGCGTTAGAATAATTTTATTATTTCTTTGATATCTTTTAATTGGATTTATAAAAACATTTTTTTTTCGTGAGGTGTGACCGATTTAACTTACTTTTAGTTATATTTGTTACAAAAAAATTTAATACCCTGTATATCACAAACCAAGTACGTTAACACATACATTTATACGTACTGAAAAAAAATCTATTAATATATAAGTACATAACAATAGGTAAGACCATGTATAGTTTCCAAATTGTATACAATTTTAAGAAAAACATCATTTCCAGTTGAATTAATTCATATTGTATGTGCATAATGCAATTATCAATTAACAGTATTATATGAGTTCGTTGTATATGTTATTTAATTCAGAACACAGTTCAATGGTACAAATATAATAATTTTCAATACTGCGTAATAATTTATTACAAACATACGTTGGTATTTTATTATTAAATTTTATTTGATCGCTGCTTAGTCTGTAAGAAAAAATCAATGTTAACAGAAATTTTAATGTTTTGCACCACTTGTCAAAATAAACAAGTTGTCAGATGAAATTATTAAAGATGTTTAGGCAAATTACAAGTTTCAACAAATATAAAAATGTTGCAAAAATCAATTATAAACGTATCTACTGCCACCGTGATTCGATGACAAAAGTTAATAAAAAACCGGTACGTAAATTTATACACAACAAGCTGGGCCGGTAAACTTCGTACCGCCTATCAATCAATGATTTCTTTTTCTCGTATTTTCCTTTCTGGTATCGGTTCTGCTTTGGTTGTCTTACTCTGCTTCGACTTCTGGTCTGGGTTCTGGTTTGATTGTATTACCCGGATCGGCTTCTGGTCTGGGTTGTCTTTATTTTTAATATATTTGTTTTTTAGTTTATATACTCTTTTTTTTAATTTTAATTATTTTAATTCTGTTTTCATTTACAGTACAAAATTTTCTATAACAGATTCAAATCAATTCTATTTTTAAATTTTTTTAATGACACATCTCAAAAAAAAACAATAACTAAAAACAAACTTCCTTTCTCTCCCTAGCAACTGTCTCATAGTCTTCTCTTGGGAGGATGCACAATGGGTCATATGTGGCCTCAGTGCTGGCTAACCACTTGCTCGCCCCTCCCCAAATTTCCAGATCCAGATCCAGTCTTCTCTTCATTTCTTATTTTGTGCAAATTAAAATTTTTAAATTAATTACAGAAACAGAGTAATACTAATCCAAACGCAAAACAACTAAATCCTCATATTAAAATCCTATTTCCTATAAATGGTTTATATACAACCTATTTATAATTGTCTTTAGCATAATATATATATATATATATATATATATATATATATATATATATATATATATATATATATATATATATATATATATGTTATGATGTAGTGTTTCACGGATGGTAGAATGAACAGTAGTGGTGTTCCGGGTTTCAATCCGTTGGTTGTTTGTGTCTTCACGACTTTTCGCCAACGTCTCAGCTGGCATTTTCAAGTGATGCTTCCTTTGCGGCTGCTAAACTTGGAATGAGCTGCGTGGTCCTGTGCTGCTGCTTTTATACGTGTCGGCGGCGGCGCAGTTTATATCGCGTTACCGTGGAGGGAGAACGGGCGTATTATTCACTTCGTTTAGAATATTAGTTCGATTCGCTCATTTTCACTCTGTGTTTTCTTTAAACCAGAAATAATTTTGAATTCTTCGGCCCTTCGTTAAGATAATTGCCCTATTAGACGAAATTTTGATTGTTGAAGAACATGACAAGCCGTCCGCCAATTTCCTTTTTCTATTGAATTCCGTTTCGAAGACAAATACCTTATCTTTCCGGAAGGAAGTATTGGAAGATTTATAAAAAGTCTAAGCAGTTCCATCCCGGAATTTTTTTGTTTGAAGGAAATCCTGATTGTAGAATATTCAACGACTCCGCCGAAAAAGAAGCCTGAATCAATAAGATAAGAGAAATAATTAATTATTTATTTTAAAATTTTATTAATTTAAATTTTGATAAAATAAAGCCACCTGAAACTGATTTTGCGATTTTATTTGTTTGTCTGTACTTGGCGCCCAGAATTAATTGTTTGGGGAAACTGATAAAACTCATAACGACCCAGGAGCTAGCCTGGGGTAAATTAGGGTTACAGTACATTTATATTATTCACCTTTAGTTTCAAAAGATAAGATAATGGTTGTAATCATCAAATTTAATAAACTCTTCTTCATATTGACCAGAATAATTCAAATTTATTTTTAATTTTTTCTTCATATATACTAGCTTCTTAATGAATAAATTTACCTTCGGATTCTCCTTTTGTTTTGATTTCTGTTTCCTCTCTATAATTGTTAGTTTCATATTTTTCTGATGAATAATATTTATCGTTATTCAGATTTAAACTTTTTATATTTCGTCATAACTTTTTCTTTCCGAGATTCACTTTTATGATCCTTATAATATGTGTGGTTCATAAATGGAAACAACTTGTTATATTTTCTACCATCATCGGCATTATCATAGTTATATAGTTTAAAAACAAATTCTCATTCAAATCTATGCATATGAAAAAAATTGCAAGGTTTCCTACTAATTTTACCGTCATATCTTGGACTATTAATAGGGTTTTTAAATGGCATGAGATCGATGTGTTGTACCTATTCTTTTATTATTGTTAATATAATTTAGCTGAACTTGCAAAGAGGTATTACAAAACATTCTATATAAAACCTAAAAAATCGCTTATACGCCAGGAATAAAAACGTTTACGGTATAACCATTTTCACCTCCTTAACTACAAAAAATGTTATTGATAAAATGCATTAATTAAGTTACCGCTTACCAAAAGAACTGCTATAATTAACATCCTACAATAACGCGGTATACGTATTTGGTAAAGTTAATTGTGTTTAACCCAATTATTAATAATTAAAAAAAATGTTATTGAGCGCGACTAGCCCAGGTAGTTTTGCTATTATTAGGATGATACGTGGGTAATATATTATTAATCTAGATGTGACGAGACGTAATTAATTACGAAAATAAAAACTTAAAAAAAAAATTAAACCTCCTTCAAAAGAATGCACTAAAAAGCCAGAAATAAAATCTTTATTTCTTAAAAAAATTGGAAACCACTAGGCATCTGATTTCGATTTCCTTGAAGTCGGCTCCAATGGTTTATAACTTTGTAAAAGATTTGAGTTACTAACATTCGAAATCTAGATTTAATAGCTAAGATTAAAATAGAGGGTAATTTTCCATTGAAGCCGACTTCAAGGAAATCGAAATCCGATGCTTAGTTGTTTCTAATTTTTTTAAGAAATAAAGATTTTATTTCTGGCTTTTTAGTGCATTTTTTTTGAAGAAGGTTTAATTTTCTTTAAAATTTTTTTATTATTATTTTTAGTTGCCACTTGATTCATGATGTACTACTTTCAAAACCTTCCAAATACTGTGCAAGAGTTACTGAGTTCAATCCCCAACAATCCCGACATGTACCAATGTGACTTTTTGGAGACATAAGTAATTTGTCTAACACCTAGAAACACGAAGCACATACGGTAAAGGAAAACATCGTGATGAAACGTGGATTTAATTGTCTGAAATCAGCAACACGCAGTGAGCAAGAGAATTGATTAAATGTTCATTCCTTCTGAGAAGAGGTCTTTGGCTTTAGAGTGGGTCTGTTGATTTTTGTTGTATGTCCTGAAATATCTTTCACATTAATGACCAGACCTTAACCAAATTTTTATGGGAGCAATGGGAAACTCTACTCTTTTGAATGCAAAAAGAATTTTTCAAATCGGATTATAAATACCGGAGATATTCCGTAACATACATAAAAAAAATTTGGTCGAATAGATAACCTTCTCCTTTTTGAAGTCGGTTAAAAATAGGCTACTACTCTAAAAATCGTAAGACTTATATGCAACTGTTTTAGCAATTGACTATTTCTATAGTTTATTAACAGCTCTAAAAAACCAGTCTCCAACTTGTGATGAATATCATTAATTCTAACAAAGAGATCTATAGCTAAATGTAAAGAATTTACTGGTTAAATACAAATATCTCTTAACTGATTGTCAAAATCGTACTTTAAAGAAACTATTGGTTCATGGATAGAGAAAAGACTGTAAGATATATTTTTTAAGTTTATTTTAATTATATTCTTCTACACCTTCGTACCAGATTCATAAAGGATTATTGTTACTTTTAAAATAAAACTATTGTTATTAATATAATAATTAATTATTAGAAATTGCATATTATTTACAGTACTAAGATATGTTGCCTATCCAACAAGAGACAAACATGTGACTCATCCATTACAAGCAACGATTAGACACTGGTAGCGGGCGACTCCATTGCGCTGGTTGGTATAACGATCTTCCAGGACTTACTCTGGAACGAACATATTGCATCCATAGTGGCTGCAGCAGGAAAGAAATTGGGCTTTCTGTTTAGAGCATGGAAATGTTTTTCTCCATCCAACTTGGCTACTTTTTACAAAGCCCAAATACGGCCTAATCTTGAATACTGCTCGCATGTATGGGTTCGGCGGCTCCGTCAAGGCTCGGATTTCTTGATGCAATACAGAGAAGGGCAGTTCGACTAATAAACGACACCAGTGTCACCAAAAACCTAGCTATATTACCCCCCGAAGAGCAGTGGCTGATCTTTCCTTGTTTTACCGATACATAAACGGATTTTGCTCAGAAGAACTCCGCTCTATAATGCCTCCACTTGCCAGACCAGCCAGAGCAACGCGACGTGCCAACTCCATGCACCCTTATACTGTTCAGACCCTGACATCGAGAATGGATCGATTGGATCGTTCCTTCATCCCCAGGGTCTCCAGATTGTGGAACTCTTTACCTCCCCACGTCTTCCCCACTCGTCCTAACTTGCAGGCCTTTAAATCTCAAATTAATAAATTACCTCTTCTGCCCCAAAAGATGTTCTCGGTACATTTGTATTGAGGTCTATACCTACGAGGACATCCTTAATATTAATAAAAAAAAATATGAATCCAAATTTTTTAAAGATATGTAAACGATTCACTAGGAATTCTGCATATTACCTTTTAGGAAATTTTAATCCGCATCAGCGATTTCACGGTTACAAACAAAATACACCACTATACAAAATAATTTCAACTAACTAATATTACGACAAAATGTGAATTCACTTCGAAATTTAGTTTGAATCTTCTTATATGCCGCTTAATTAAGGTAATAATCTGTATCTTTACAGTGAAGGAAATTTGGAAACGTTTAGTGTTAGTTTTATAATTAAACTCCTCCCTTCTAAAATCCCATCATTGAAAGAAACACCTAAAAGAGGAATTCAGCACAGAGTTTCGTTGAAGAATATTTACAAATTACGAAACTTTTACTTAGAATGAGAAATTCACGTTTAGTTTACCAGTTGTTAAGTACTTGCTAGACATTATTTGAAATAGAGCGAAAGCTAATTAATTTACAATTGTTATTTATGATAAATTATTATATTAACTAGCTGACCCCGCGGACCTCGTGCCGCATATAACGGATGTATTTTTTGTTTTTTTCAAATTTTTACGATTTTATTTTGGGTTCAATTTTTTTTTTTTGATTTTATCGTTTTTATCATATTTTTAGCTGTATACTATTTTTTGATTATATTTTGTAATTCATCGATTAAATATATTAGGTAGCAACTGCGGCACCTTACGTCATATTATTTAATTTAGCAAGAATTTGTTGAAATATATGAGATATTATGCAAAATAAACCTTAAGTAAGAATTGCTCGTTTAAATATATGTGATATTAACTGCGCCACCTTACGGTGGCGCCATAGTACTTTATTAAGTCGTAATTGCTAGTGGAATACTCAGGCTTTGAACTTCATTACTGAACCGCTAGATGGCGTTGAAGAAGCTAGTTTTTGTGATTTTTTTAATAAAAAGTATCCCACGTTAATTCTACTACCTCCAAGAATATGTGTACAAATTTTCATGATGATCGGTTGAGTAGTTTTCGCGTGAAAGCGTAACAAACAAACTTACATTCACATTTATTGCTAGTTTAAATATATAAGATATTAACTGCGCTACCTCACGGTGGAATACGCAGGCTTGGAACTTCATTACTGAACCGCTAGATGGCGTTGAAGAAGCTAGTTTTTGCGATTTTTTTAATAAAAAGTATCCTATGTTAATTCTAATACCTCCAAGAATATGTGTACAAATTTTCATGATGATCGGTTTAGTAGTTTTCGCGTAAAAGCGTAACAAACAAACTTACATTCACATTTATAATATATAGGGAAGCGATAGGGATTTAAATTGTGGGGCAACTGTTTAATACAATTGTTAATAGCCCGCAATAAAACAAGGACTTAATAATTTGTAACAGATACAATTAAAAATAATTCTTCTGGGAATTATTAAAAGTTAAATCAAAATATAGAATAAAGAGACAAAACTGAAAAGACAATATAAAAATACTTCTAAATTTTTTTGAAATGTTTGAAATTTTAGAAAGTACACAAATAAGAATATATTAAATCACATTAAGAAAAAATTGAAAAAAATTCGCTTCCAGCATTACTCGAACCCGCAACCTTTGCCTCTACGCTGGAACTCTCTAACAACTAAACTATGAATGCTTAGTAATTATTTCGCTTTTTGGTCGTTAAATTCAACTCATGTCACATGTGACAGTTACTCACTTTCTCCTTAAGCACATATAGCATGAGGTTAATGAGAGAGAGGGAGAGATGTGCTAGATGCGACTTTTTTTTTAATTTCTCTTTAATGTCATTTAATATATTTTTGTTTGTATACATTCTACAATTCCAAATATCTTAAAAATCGAATATCGAATATCGAATATCGAAGTTTTTTTTAAATAATCGTTTATTAAAACACTTTATTAATTAATTTAAACCAATTGGTTTTAATAATAATAAATCAAAATAGAATTTTATCGATTTCAATTAATCACTATTCCTTCGTTTTTCAATTTTCTATAAATGACCACAATTTCATTATCTGAATACTTATTCTATTTAAAAAAGAGTTGTGTAGTTAAAATAATTCCATTGATAATTATATTTTACAACCTATCCGCGAAGTTTATTGTCTGATTTTTGCTGCTTTATATGTGTGACGAAGATGGATTAGGGTGTTACTTAGTTTTTTTTTAAACATAACTTGTATGACGTAATTCCCAATTAAGTATAGGTTTTGATTTTAATGTGGCGAAGACATGCTTTGTAAACTCACAAAGGTAAATATTAAATTTATTAAGTACCGATTTTAATTGGATTGTTAGTAATATCCTACGTTTTTGTGTTTATAGTAACAAATAAGTCGCAAATCAAAAATACTTTAGTGTGACTTAATTTAAGACATGTTACATTAATCTGTACTCGGAAGTTTATTTCAATGGGGCAAAACAATTAGGTAAGAAACAGGAGCACAAAAAATTATTTTTCTTTAATTGAATATTTAAAAAAAGGAAAGATAATAGATGACCCATAGTGCCTGTACATGCCATAAGAGAAGGATTTTTTTTCTGCGTTTATCAATATTTAAATTTTAATTTCACTCTTTCGGTTAATTGTATAGAGTAGTTGCAGCTTTAACAAACAGTATAAGGACCATCGAAAGACTGGTAGCGTTCCTTTTTAGAAAAGTATATTATTCTTAAAGTATTATACAAATAATTTTGGAAAAATGATATGTTTAAGATAGGATATTTTGGTTGTAAATAAAAAATATCATCCTTGCCAAAGTTAAATAGAGTTAGGTATCCCATACTCATTGATTCTGAGAATATATATGAAATTAATTAACATGGATATTCATCAAGTAAAAGCCAGTTCCATTCAATATTTAAACAAGTGTTTGCTTTTAATTTGTTAAAATTTATATGGAATAAAGGGTAATTATTTTGTGATCAATCTGCTAGATATATAACTTAAATGTAAACTGAGCTTATAGTACTGGCGCTAGGTACGTTTTCGTTGGCATTCTGGGGTCTTGGGATTTTCCAAGTGTTTTTATGTATTTTTACCAGCTGATCAAGAATGGTCGGTCAGGAAATTTGTTATTAACAATTAAATTGTTTAAATTGCTAATACTTTAAAACTAAAGAAGACAGGCGTTTTGTCCAACTTATTCTGATTCCTTATAAAAAAACCAATAAAATAAACTTAAAAAAATAAAGGGACTTGACCAAGGGAGTTCCAAAAGTTAAACTTCCCCGGGAACATGTTTCTCCATTTGGTAGACAACGCCCAGTCGGGAAGAGAGAGAGAATTTAAAGCCAAAGAGGTTAAGACAAAAATAAAATTTTGAAAAAGTGGCAATAACAAAAAGAACAAAAAAGTAAGTCACAATCGGTAAGAGAGTCCCCCCACTCTAAAAAAATTTTGGTCGCATTGACCAGCACCTCTAGGGTACCCAAAAAGTCATAATCGGTATTGCTAACATTTAAGTAGCATAAGTCACAATCGGTAAAAAAAAATAAATTAATAACTGTCCTATTTAAGGTCATTTAAGACGACAACAATAACGAGATGTAACGAAAGAAACAAGAGATTAATGTTCACAAAGCAAAGAAATACAAGGCAAAAACAATCTATCTCCAAAGGTACAATAACTTACCATAGCAACAAAGACAAAGAATAAGACTGTAGTCAAGAAAAATCATTGAATAAGAAAATACTCAACAGATGAGAACAAAATAAGCTAAGAAGCTAAACAAGTATTCAATGAACAAAGAAAAAAAAATTGAAACCAAATATCGATTAAACAAAAATGTGACTAACACTCAAAAGAAAAATCAATCAATATCCGAATCAAAAATAACTTGACACGTCTTATCGCACACGCTGTGCAAACTGGAGACAATGTAAAAGATAAACGAAAATATTTATCATTAAAAATGACAACCAATAACGGAAATAATGTGAACATTAATAATAGGACAGTTAATAAAAGTAAAAACGACGAAATCAATCAGGAACAGAAAACAAATCTTAAACGCTAAGAATACTGAAAGGCAATAATCAATAAGTAAAGAAGGAAAAAAAAATTTTGAAAAAGGCACAAACTAAGAATTCAAAAATACAAAATTTTTACTAACGTGGTGGTGCGGCACAGCGGAACAGCGACAGCCTGTACTCGCAAATCAATGCTATCCCTAAGGTACAGCACTGACCTGAACTCACCAACCCTTATAAAAAAAAATTTTAAATTAAAAAAAAATTAAATGACAATTGAAGTTAATTAAAAAGATGAAATGAATTTTGAAAAAGTTTTCGAATTAAAAAAAAAATCTAAGAAATAGAAATTGAAAAGTTAATAAAACTAATGCCTTCAGTGAAGTGACTCCAGTGTACGGAATGCAAAAATAAATATACCAATATCTGAGAATTTAAAAATATCGAGAAAAGATAAAATATATACGATATCAATATATTTTTCACAAACAATTAACTACAAAAAAAATTACAAACAACGAAACATTAGAAAAATCGCAAACTTTTTAACAAAATGTCCTAGGTATGAGAAGAAACAGTCTAGATATTAAAGGTATTTCTGTACTTGGTGTATCACAAAATCAATACAGATAAAAAAAATTCGAAAAGAGGTTGACCTTAAAGGCCATTCTTGCAACTTCCCGCTAGTTTTAACCGCAAAGCTATAGTAACGTCACGTATTTTGACGTTTTTGACTTTTTTTGAAATGTTTAAAAAGCCATAACTTTTTAACGCCTTATTCGATTTTAATGTTCAAGATGGCACTCGACGTAGTTTTTTAAGACCTAAAAACGTTACCGGGAGTGCAAAATCGGTTAGTCAAAAAATCTCTAAGTTATTGAAAAAAAAACACTTTTTTTGAAATTTTTCGACAACGATATCTCACGAACGAATCAACCGATTTTAATTTGCAAAACGGCATTCGACGTGGCTTTTTAAGCTTAAGAGCTGATTAGGTTATGAAATTGATCGATGCAATAGCTAAAAAGATATGCCCAAAAAACATCATTTTTACCAATTGTTTTTTTCGGTTATTTTAAAATTTCTCGACATCTACCGGCTCGAATCGGTTTAAACTTACAGGGAATCTAAGTTAGATGGAACTCTTTGGAATGCTTTTTATTTCATTCCGATCGGTCAAGCCGTTCAAAAGTTATAAGAGGTTCACATACATCCACACACACACACACACACATCCACACGTACATACAGACATACAGACACCCTCGTAAAAATAGTCAGGGGAGGTTCCGAAGACCTCAAAACGTTGAGATCCGATGAAAACTCGATTTTCGAAAAACGGGGTGAAACCAATAACTTCCCGATTTAAAAAAAAAAATTAATTTTTTTTAGCGGGAAGTTAAAAATTAAAATGTAACTGTAAGAATCAAAAATATTGTTGATTTAGTGCAAAATTGTTGCAAATATTTGCACTTCCCACTTAATCAGCACATAATTTTACTTATTTGAAAGGGCACAAACTCAGCTTATACCTTAATTTTATAAAATATTTGTCCGATTGTTAACAACAAGGTTATGACAAATTAATCGTCAAATTTTTAACGAAAAATAACAAAGTAATTTGTTTATAAGCATTTTTGAGAATGTTAAATAAAACAATTCATATTTAATTGTCAAGGATGTTATTCTTCATTTAAAGACGATAATTGTAGGTCCTTTTAAATTATATAGATCTTTTTAAATTATCGATGTTTATCTAGCGCTCGGTGCGAGTGCAACTCTTGGTTCCTACCCCCTTGTTCGCTCGTTAAATCAGTCAATGTATCTTACCTGATTCATTAATTTACAGCTATATACATGGTATAGGCTCCATATATATAACATAATTCATTTCATTTTTAAGAATTAAAGATATTTTAATAAAATATATGGTACTCTTGACCAAAATTATTTCATGAAAATGCATAAATTATTTATAATATCATAATCTATTCTGTAAAACTCGACTTAAACTACTTATTTTTTTTACTACTATATTTCAATAAATTTTAATTTGTTTAATTTTATCGGTATTATTAATATTTTTACATGTTTCTCTTCGTTGACAGATACAAGACAAAGAGCAACTTATTTGTGCAACTACACAGACACACGTTTTACGTGAACAAACTTAGCAGGTGCAATTTGGAACCAATTATTTTATTAATGGTAATAAAACATGTACTTTTTGAGGAAGTAACATATCGTCTTCATCCAAAAATCCATAATTAAGAATGTTGACGTTTTCTTTTACACAATTAACTTGATTAAAAAACTTAAGCAATAATAATAAATTAACTTAAAATCCGATCAGATGTAGTACTAGTCACTCCCAAAAATCCAAAGTCTGACACTATTTACTAAATTGTTTTACCGAAGCCAGTTTTGCAGAAGACAAAAAAAATGTGAAAAGAGATTTAATTGATAAATGCAAATAAATCAGCATCAGAATATTGTTGAAACGATTAATAAGTTTAAATTCACAATCGCAATAGGTTAAACCAGAAGTGGTAAAAAAAATCACAATTAGTTCTGTTACTGTACTGTTTATATTTCGTTATGCTTTTCATATAAATCGGTTAACACATAAAGAAGTTCTGTCAATTTATGACAGTCACGAAATATGTACAAGGTAAAATAGAATCCAGTCCAATATAATCAATCTTAATAAATAGGGTTCAGCTTAGGCTGGAAGCTGTTAGTTGAAGGCGACGCGTGGGAAGCGCGAGGGTATGAAGTGCGAAAGGCGTTTGTACTAACAGATAGGCGTCGTTGTTGAAAGTTACGAATGTACGAATCTTTTTCTGCTTTATGCAGAAATGTAAAATTTAATATTTAATATTTAACAATAGTTTTAATCAAAAGGAGCAGGTAAGTGTATTATGTGATGGATGTTATTTCATGCAATATTCTCATTTAAATTTTGACGCTTAAGAAAGTGTAGGTACTATAAATTTGTAACTTTTTTTTTCGAAATAAATATATATAAATAAATAAAAAATAAATAAATAAATATTTTTTTGTGTAACATTTTGTTAATAATATTTCAAATAAAATTAAATTTAAAAATTTTAATTAAAATTAAGCATGCACTATTTTGCTGACAACAGATACCAAAAAAAAATAGTAAAAATAAAATATTCAACTACGTTTAGTTTTATCTGCTTTTCCGTTCTGTCCGCTGCAACTAGTTGAATAAATTATTAAAATCCTGATTTGTGAGACAGGTTCTACCAGCAGATTTCCGTTAAATACATTTAAATTAATTTTTTATAGGTTTTTTGACAGGTTTTACTCCATTATTCGTCTTGTAGGAAAAAGGCTAAAGTTTTACTTTTTATTGATGAAATTTTAAGCTTTTTACAAAAATACAATGTAAGCTTTCTAATCTGTATATTAACTGTAAAGTGTATTAAGAAATAAAAAAATAAATAAATATTTTCATATCTAAACTAAAATTTTATGAAACACCATTATTCCTTAATTATATTTTATGCTTTGTATAAGTTTGTATAGTTAACTTTTGAATTGAACTAATTAGTTTTAAAAATTCTGTTATTTACTTGTTTTTATTTTAGCAAAGTAGCAGGCATAGGGAACTTTGATTATAAATTTATATGAAATTAACTAACAATCAATCAATCAATCAATCAACCAATCAATTAATCAATCAATCAATCAATCAATCAATCAATCAATCAATCAATCAATCAATCAATCAATCAATCAATCAATTAATCAATCAATCAATCAATCAATCAATCAATCAATCAATCAATCAATCAATCAATCAATCAATCAATCAATCAATCAATCAATCAAAAAATAGAAAGCTACAAAACATTGAACTATAAATATTGTGCCTTATCATAATTATTATACAGCTAGATGTATACAGAAATTAAAAATGAATATAAAGGTAAAAAAACTACAAAAGTAAAAAATTTAAAAAAGAAGAATTTTTTTATTTTTTTATTTTTTAGCAAAAATTTAAATAAGTAGTCATTAAATAAAGCAACCAAAATACAACCTTGTTACATAGTATAAAGTGTCAAAAGTCACAATCAGTGTGTGAAAATTATTCAGGTAGTAATGTTGAAGAAGTCTTCCACTGCATAAAAGGCTCTCTCTATAGAAGATATTTTAAAGCCTTGTGGAAACAAGGAAAAAATTTCAAGGAATTAATTTTCAAAGAGAGATGATTGTGTTATTGCGCTTCTCTATATGAAAACGAGTTTCTCATTAATTCCGACCGTGGGGTTGGTAGATGAAGATCATACTCTGTGTTCCTAAGTTGATAATTATGACATGGCCTCTCTGGAATATCTGATAAATGATTGCAGATTGGGCAAATAAATAGAGAAGAAAGAGTTAGTATCTTATATTTTCTGAAGAATTCTTGACAATGAGATCTGCTATTTAGTCCTAATAAATATCGAATTGCTCTCTTTTCAGTCTAAAAATGCGCTCAAATTGGGTCTTACAACATGCACCCCAGTATGGAAAGTCGTAACGCAGAGTTACTCAAAAAGGACACTGTTCTAGATGTGGAAACGCTTAATTCTGAAGAAACGGATCTTATGGCAAAACATGCTAAACTTAATTTCTTGAATATCGATATGTGTGTCCCATTTTAAGGAGCTAACTTATATTGTTGAATTAAGTAAAAGTTTAAGCAGTTGGCCGCTAAATTTTTTTTTCACAATTAAGAGAATTTCTACAGATAACCAAAATTTACATAAAGAAACAACCAGAAGTCATTTAGAGGTGTCACTTTTGCTTTTCTGCAACGAAAAACAATTCATTCAACTGCCTTTTACAGAGACGGACTTCCCTTGTATTATTAAGGTATGTACTCGATATTTACGATTTTACAAATAATTTAAAATTTTTTAAAGATTAATTATAATCTGAGATGTATTAGTCTGACTTTAAATTATAATGATTAATTGATTAAACCACGCAAGCATTCTCATAACACCAAGGTTATATCTCTCGAAAAGAAAACTAGGTTAAAAACCTACAACGAAAATGAGTACCAAATAATACAGATTTAGATTCTAAATCACATAAAAAATAAAAAATAAACTAATCCTGGTCAGAACTATCATCCTCACTAGAAGTGTCATTTAAATGGATAACATAGGAATGAACCGGAAGTACTACTCTATAAGTATTTTCAATTTTTTTACCAACGCAGTTATACCATAATTCATTCGAAATATCTGCAACAACTTCAGTGTCAATCACACTTCCTGACAAAGTTGAGGTCAGATTTATTATTCTTTTAGTGTTGATCCAAGTCAACTCGATGGGGTTAAATACACAAAAATAAGGTGGTAAACGAATTACATTATGTCCACATTACTCAGCCATGCCATCGACAACATAACTTCGTTTACCAATAAAAGATTTCAATATATAAAGCAAATTTTTTTTAAAGTTGTTGATGAATAAGGTACCCCTACGATATCAAGATACGAAAAAATATTTTTTTTTCGAGATTTAGCTTTATTAAAGAATAAACTCTATTCTAACAAAAAATTGTGTAAAATTAACTACCGTAATTTGGGGTGAAATTGATTTGCCGGGGTGAGATTGCTCACTAAATCAAAATTTTATAAATTTGAATTTACCGCCGAAAGTAGCGTTTCAACCGCTATGGTTCCAGACGTTTCTAACAGCAGTCACATGGCCGATTCATGAGGCAAACGAAGATTTCGCTAAGTCTGAATTGTATGTGTAAATCAAGGCTTAATTTAATAGTAATATTGTTCTTTAAAAGTGTACTCTGCCAACTTTCACTGGTAAGTGAAAAACTATTTACATTTTTAGTGTTTTGAGAAATTAAAACAAATACACAAATACTTAATGGTTTATGTATATTCCGTCGGAGGCTGCTAGAATTTTGTTGGTTAGGTTCTATGTTGTTTGAATATTTATTTAGTGGGGTCAGATTAATCATGCATAAGGGGTGAGATTGATCATTCAAAAGGGGTGAGATTGATCGCGCACCAGGAGTGGGTGAGATTGATCGAACCCTAATAGGTAATTTTTATTTTGTTAATTAGATTGATTTAGCCATTAATAATACAAATCATGTTTTTTTATGAATGTTAAGCGATATTTTTGTTTCAGTAATCATGCCAAGAAAGTACCAAAGAAAATTAGGTTCACGGTCATATATGGATTATTCTCAAGCTACCATTGAAAAGGCTTTGGAAAAAATAACTGAGGGATGGTCCATTCGTCGTGCGTCCTCTGTTTTTAAAATTCCTTTTGGCACACTTCGAAATAAATTTAATGGCGTCTGTATTAGGACCAGTGGAGGTCAAACTGTTTTTACACCTGCAGAAGAAAACTCATTTATCAGAGCAGCAAATTGTTGTGGAGAATGGGCTTTCCTTTTAACAATAACTGACTTACGCTATTTAGCCAAAAACTATTTAGATAATCAAGGTCGTACGATTAATACATTTAAATCTAATATGCCAGGCATCGACTGGGTACGATCTTAACTAGAACGACATAAACAACAAATAAGTCAAAAACTGGCAACAAACATCAAAAGATCTCGTGCTAATGTTTCAAGAGATACCATCAAAGAATACTTCAATAATTTAAGAGAAACATTGCAAGATGTTCCGGATTCTCATATTTTCAACTACGATGAGACCAATCTACAGGATGACCCTGGCAAACAAAAGATGCTGTTTCGTCGTGGAACTAAATATCCAGAGCGCATATGCAATTTCACGAAGACAGCTATTTCAGTTATGATGTGTGGATCGGCTTCTGGCGTACTTTTACCCCCCTATATCATATACAAGGCTGAGAAAATGTGGCAGCAATGGGCAAAAATGGGCCCTAAAGGTGAACCTTGCTGCAAAGAAAGATGCTGTTGTGCTGGAGCGCAATATAATAGAACACATCACGGTTGGATAGATGCTCAAACTTTTACAGATTGGTTTGAAGCATCTTTTCTACCCCACGCGAAACGTTTCCATGGGAAGAAAGTGCTAATACGCGACAACCTTTTCTCACATTTCACTGAGAGTGTTCTAAGGCAATGTCAAGAAAATGATATAGCTTTTGTCTGTCTACCTAAAAATTCTACTCACTTGACCCAACCTTTAGACGTTGTTTTTTTTGTTCATTAAAAATATCTTGGAGAGAGGTCCTTACAAAGTGGAAAAATCCCACATTCAGCAGACTGCAATTGACAAAAAAGATTTTCCGCAATTATTAGCTTCCACTTTATTAAATATGGATATCAAGTCCGAGAGTGCAATAAAAAAAGACTTAGTAAGTTTATTTAAAGCGACTGGCATTTTCCCTATGAATCCAGAACGAGTCCTATAAAAAATACCAGAAAAAGAACAGAATGTAAATGCAGATGGTTCTGTACAGAATGTTCTAGTTAATTATTTACAGCAACAACGTTTTACAGCCGCTCCATCAAGACGAAATATTAAGCGCCAAAAATTATCCGTAGAACCTGGAAAAAGTGTAGTTGCAAACAATGGAGATGACGATGATTCTGACTCAGATATTGCAGAGCCGCTAACCAATGATGATTCGGATGAAGATCCACAAGATGAAACGGATGATGTGCAAGCAGAAACGGAATATTTAGAACCCGCATTTAATGACATCGCAGTTGGAGCATTCCTGTTAGTAAAGGTTTATGAAGGATTGAAAAAAAACAGCATATCGTTATGCAGCTATGGTCCAAAATATACTCGTAAATGGAGAAGGAAAAAAAGAATTTGAATTATTGGGATTAAAGAGCTTAGAAAATCAAAAAAAAAAGTTTAAAATTCAAGAAGGCGATGAATTTATAGCAGATATGTCCGATGTTATTGCTATTTTACCTAATCCAGCAGTTCAAGATTCTATCGATGGTCGCAGCGCTTATTTGTTTGAAAAAGTTGTGGACGTTTTTGAAATCATATAAAAAACTTTTCAAATTGTTTTCCATTGCTTTTTGTTTCTGTAATAACTTGATTTTTAAATGGTTTTATTATGTATTATTACAAATTCGTTAGTATTGAATACCTAATAGAATTTCAACTATTTATACTTTTTTACCACTTATTAATTTGTTTCTTAGTTTATTAACAAATGATCAATCTCGTACCTACTGAACAATCTCACCCCAAAATATTTAAACAGCTATAACTTTTGTTCTAGATGACTTCATGTAGTATGGTTGAGAATGATCACTTATAAGGTTTTTCCAATACTTCTTATGTGATAAAATAAATGTGAACAATCTCACCCCAAAATGAGTGTAAGATTGTTCATTACTTTTTTGTTCCCTACAATCTACAATTTCAAATTTAAATACCGTGATTTTTAACAATTTGATTAGCTGAACCATTCCCTATATATTAAACCTTTTATGGTTTACCTTTTGTTTTATTTAAAGAAAGTATGGGCAAAAAATGATTAAATTTGATCAATTCCACCCCAAATTACGGTAACAAAACTTTTAACTTCCTATATTTTTTTCTCTAGTAGCAATATTTTTCGAATTATATACAAAATAAGAGGAAAAAATGGAAAATTTTAATCTTTTTCAGATTTTGTTAATAAAAAATAGCTTCCTATGAAAAATGTCCAATCCAAAACAGATCCCGCCTAGACCATTAATGTATTCTATTTAGAATAATTTATATTAGGCTTATCCGTTTGGGCGAAGCAGTTTGGTCGCTAAGTGATTTGAGCGCAGAAAGATTTGGGAGCAGCGAGATTTGGGCGCAGTCACCTAGAGTTGTTTGGGCGCGAGAAGTTTTATTATTTTCTATTTTATACTTTTACATTTGATCGATTAAAGTAGAGTTCAAAAGTGAAATTATTGTTAAAAGATAATGTCTCCATTTTAAAATTTGTATTTATAGATTATAGTATGAAAGGATATATAGGGCGTCCAAATCGCGCCCATTTGGGCTGCGAAGAGGGTCTGCGCCCACATGGCTGCTTCCAAACAGCCTCTCCCAGATGTCCTAGACCGAATTAAGTGTCGTTGATTAAAATCTTTAAATAGGTGTAGGTAATATTTGTTCAAAATGGGAATTGTTACACAAAAGAATTTGCTGATATGTACCTAGTTAGTTTATGGTAGCACTTTATTTCCTACAATAGAAAAATTCTAAAACTGGTAGTCACTTAAAATATTTTAATATTATTTATAAAAAAAATATTTTCTTTTTATTTTAAATACATTTAATGTAATATAGTTATTTTTCTGCTAACGTAGACTTTCTAAACTGGTTGACGAACAGAACACAGCACATTTAGGAACATATTCTTTCACTTTCTTTTATGTTGCGATAAAGCTATGTTTACTAGATTTTTTTAATTTACATAATCCCAATGCTGCTAACAATCCTTACGTAATTAAAAATACTAAGCGCTAGCAAAGATTATGATTATGAATGTTATTTACCATTTAACAGGATACGAGTATCTTAATCTTTGCAAAATGTTTTACCTGACTCACCCGACAACGTTCCGTTAATAACTATACACATTTGGGACATAACTAAACAGTACAATAAACAAAAAAGTCCTATTAATTACCCCCAAAATTGTCAGATTTGCACCGTTATGATTTTTGTATTTGAGGTTACCTACTGAAAATCGTTAGTTTATATTGTTTGATAAAATGTTGAAATCACCTTTAAAAAAGAATTTTAACAACTTATAATGAACTATGAAATAATTCCGACTTTTTGCAAGAATTACGCAGAAAGGAATAATGTCAAGTGTCTTGTTTTCATTTTTTTTTTATTTTACCTTGCAATTCTAGATATTTGTAGGCCATTGATTCGACTATGATACCTTTTTTGGTTCTCTTTTGGGATGTTTTTTTTATTTAGTTAAATTTGGTTAAATTGATGTAGAGTCATGTCTAGGACTAATATATATTTATAGTTTGGCAGGAGAATAACAAAACAACTTTAATTTTAATAGATTTAGAGTTAGGTACGCGAAATTATAATAGTATTGTTTTATGTTTAAATTTTATTGTTACCCAAACAAAGGTAATACAATAATTACATTAACTCTTAAAAGCAATGTAATTTAATCCATTTATAGGCTCGAATTACATGGTCCAATATTCAAATGACAATCCAATAATTTAAAAAATATAAAAACAGAACAAGCTCGTTTAGTGAAACAATTGAGAATTATCGCAATAACCGATGACACAGCAGTTGGTTAATATTGGCGTATTTTTAATGTTTTTTTTTTATAATTTCAGTGCAAATAACTATTGTAAAGTCTACAGATTTTATTAAATACGATTGTGATTTGGGTTACCGTAAATTCTAAATTAAAAATTAATTATGTACACAAAATGGTAGAAAAATATTGTATTGAAAATTAAATAATTAGATAAATACAATTTTAAAAATTATTGTCTCAAATACAATATTTTACAGTAGTTTGAGGAATTTTGCATATTTTGTTATTCAATTATTTGAGTTTATATTCGCTGTGGACGTTTATTTAAATGTAATTGGTTTTTTTTGAGTAAAAAAAATGAGCAAGTAGGTATATCATTCTTAGGTCAGGCATGGCTAAAATAAATATTTATTTTTTTAATTTCAACAATAAGATACTTTCATACACAATCTGACCCCTCCAATGGCCCGTTAATGGAGGAGGGAAAGAAATTTTTATACCTACACCAGATGTTAACATAAAAGAAGACAAATACAACTGTGAAAACCGCATTCGAATCGGAAGTTTTCATGTGATACGCGCACAAACATACAGACAGATAGACAAAAAAATCTAACCACATTTTTGGGCTCTATTTCAATGTATTAACACCCCCGCTAATTATTTTTTAAATATCTTTAAAAATCTGACTTCCTCTATTGTCCCGTTAAAAGGGTGGAAGGAGAAATTTTTATACACCAGATGTTAAGTTGAAAGAAGACAAATACATCTGTGAAAACTTCATTCGAATCGGATCAGTAGTTTTCATGTGATGCGCACACATACAGACAGACAAACAAATCCAACCACATTTTTGGATTCTATATCGATGTAGTAACACCCCCGCTAATTATTTTTAAATAGTATATTAAACAACGCAATTCATATGGCGCTCTGTTATGACACGAGTCCAAAAAAGGACGAATGTCATAACAGCCATATGAAATAAGTTGTTTATAATACTTTTTATATTTTGCTATTTTATTGCTTTTTTAAATAAATTTAAATTTTGTATTTTATTTTAGTTCTTTTTAAATGAGTTGGTAGCAAACAAACAAACAAACTTTTCCTTGTTTGTTACGAGGTTTTTCTTCGTGATGTTTATTTACTTATTTGACGTATCCTACTATCCAATGCTACCAACCGCATACAGGAAAAGTTTCCAAAGTTAAGTGCTTTAATGAAACATTATAGTACTCATTTGGGTGGCATAATGAAAAATATTATCGGTGCAATAGTTATTTATTTAATTAGTGGGATAAGAGCATCATTAACTGACGAATGCGGTGAGTTACTGAGACGAGGGCGTAGCCCGAGTCGAAGTAAGAGCATGAGTCTCAGTTAATATGCCTTAAACCCACGTATTACATACAACTTTTTATCTACGACAGCTCAGAATTACGGAAAGTATACTTTTGAATTGAATTCGACGAAAAATCGGAATATCATGTAGAAGAACCATAGCAACATGTAATTTGAATGTCAACAATTTAAGTCAAAACTTCAAGAATGAATTTTCTAATTTTTGTTTTTCTGTGAAATAATGAGCGACTCCGAATCTCTGCCTTCGGATATCGAAGAATTGGCCACGCAGGTAGTTTCAACGTTATTGCCGGAAAAATCAAAAATTAAATATGAGCAAGCTTATGAACGTTTGCGGAAATGGTGCGATGAGAAGAAAATAAAAAATGAAGCAAGTGAAAAGGTACTTCTAGTATATTTTGAAAATATTTCGAAACGCTATAAACCTTCAAGTCTGTGGGCATATTACTCGATGATACGCGCGATGATATCCATAAAGAAAAATGTAGATATCAGTAAATTTATTCAATTGGTCGCATTTCTGAAGAGGCAGTCGGAAGGATATAAACCGAAGAAATCCAATATTTTAACAAAACAAGATATAACCCGATTTTTACAAGAAGCTGATGATGAAAAGTGGTTACTAACAAAGGCAAATAAGAACAAGGCATGAAATTTTAGATTAAGAAATACAATACAATATTTTCAGGAAGTTTTGATCTTTGGAATTGGTGAAGCCTGTAGAAAAGAAGAACTTACTTACATGCAAGTGACCAACGTTAGGAACGAAGGGCAGGTCTTCTGCGTCACAATACCAAATACAAAGACCAAAATTTCGCGAGAGTTTGTTATAACATCAGGAGACATTGATGGGATCAATTTCGTAGACATTATAAAAAAATACATGGCACTGCGTCCACATAATGCCGTAGAGAGGTTTTTTGTTGGTTACAGGAATGGCAAATGTATAAAACAGCATTAACACGATTGGTAGCATGCCGAAAAATATTGCTTCTTTTTTAAAATTACCATTACACTGGTCACTGCTTTAGAAGATCGTCAACCTCACTGTTGGCAAACACAGGGGCGGACCTGCTAACAATAAAAAGGCACGGGGGCTGGAAGAGCAATACAGTAGCCGAAGGATACATAGAAACTTCGGTTGAAAATAAGAAACATATCGCAACGAATATTCTTGGAGAAAAGAATGTACTTGTAGAAGCTTCAACCGGTAAACGCAGTAGTTTGGAAATTTCTAAAACAGAAATGTCCTCAGGTATACACTTGAATAAATGTAAACATGTTATTATTAATGTTCATAAATAATTGTTTAATAAATTTGATCGTTAGTTGGTATTAAAAAATGAGTGGGTTTTTGATGTCATTACCTCACTAGTTAGGTAATGAGTTTCATTACGTAACTCAAATGAATGTCAAATTCGTCACTTATCTAAGCAGTCGTAGATAAAATATAAAAATATCTTTAATGTACAGAATTTTTATTTCTACAGTTTTATTATATGTATAGATATAAAAAATTATCCTTGAAGTGCCATCGTAATCTTATTTATATACAACCAGAAAGTTTAAAGAGAGGATTTTTTTATGTTGAGATTAAAGTTATATAACATTGCCAAAAAATTCTATAGGTGAACAAAAAATTCTATCTCTTTATGTTACAGTGATTTACCGGATCAAAGACCGGGTAAATGAATTACAGTTTAAATAATTAAATCCGAAATTAAAACGGATCAGTGCACCGAACGAGGCAAGATACTCTCGCGCTTCCCAGCTGCCCTGTGTCCCTTTTGTGTTTTCGTCCGAAAATGATAGCGGTAACCTTTTAAAGAGGTCAAGCGGATGAGGATAGCAGGAAATTCATTTGTAGTAATTTGATAGCTAAATTAGTTGTCAGTACGCTAATACAGGATAATTTTCAACATGTTTACGGGTCCACTATTTTTTTAGTCTATATTAAGGAAACAATTTAGGCGAATTAGTGCTGAAAACGAAACACAAAATTTTCCTGGTAAACTTGAAAGTTATATTTTTATTTTACATCGATATTTATTAGACAACATTACAAATAAAAACAAATTTAACATAAGGTTTATCTTTGCTATCTTGCAACCATAACAAGTACTTACTTGACATTAAAAATGCTTATAACTAATTTACACCTGAAGACGTTCATGTTTATCATTAACTTCACTATTTACGGTATTTTGGCATAGTACGAATTTTAGTGCTCACATTTTTATTTGATTAAATGAGTGAGGTGATATTTGTTAGAATTATAGTTCTTAATAATTCTTTAGTAGTTATCATTAATTATTATTTAGGAGAAATACCTTATTTATCTTTTACACCGACAATGCAAAATAGTTAAAACTTAATTTTAGAGAAAACGTAATTAAGGACTCTACGGTATTCTAGTCCAGCAAGTTTTATGGTAAATGGCAAAGTAAACGTTTTCATTTACATTTATTAATTTATATTTTAAACAAACATGCAAATGGCAAAACCTTCGATTTAATTCAACTAAAATATAATTATATATACCTACACTGGATTCAAATTATAATGTAAATAACGCTTATTGTCTACAACCAATTATAGGTAAACTATTTTCATATGCAAATTAATCTAAGAATACTAACATAAATCCGTTTGTATATTAATTAATATATTTTTTTAAAGAAGAAATTTGACCAATATTATTGCGCTTATATAACTTTAATATTTAAAAATATTGGTTGCGCTGTGTGTTTTGAGTTTTAGATAACACAGTTAAAAACAAGTACCTAAAGACAAAAAACAATTGAAAATGTGAAAAAATAGAAATCAACAGATAAAAAATCTAATTATATAAAATAAAGCCGGCTTTAAAGTATCTTAAATTTATTTCTTACTTCATTACTCAAACGAAGTTTTTTTTTTCGTATTACAAAAGGAGAGCCAGAAGACGTTTCTCCTTAAAAAATAAATAATAGGTATTTGTGATTTGGTATGATTAAGTACAAATGTAGTCTAAATAAAACATTTTCTCATTTAATATTCTTTTCTCAACTTCAACACCTACAGAAAGAAATAATTTTGATTTATTATAATTCCAAAACGTGACTACATTTACATGTTAATTTTTTTTTATATTTCTATTAAAAAATTAATTAATAAATATATTTCCTGACCGTTTAAATTAATTTAAATGTAATAATTCCTGGGTTTCGGTCAATATTTTATTATTATTTTTTTTTTTTATTAACACTTGAACATATGTTTCGGCAATTATGCCATTTTCAAGTGTTAAAATATTTATAAATTAGTAATATTAAAAATATAATAATATAATTAAATTACTTAAGGAAAACAGAATGACATATTATAATGACATAAAAAATTATTTTAAAAAACATATACATAGGTGGGTAAAATATTTTTAATAAAATACAAGATATTACAATTATTTTAATAATGGTAAATAAATAGGTGATAAATTGTTTATATCTGTTTGACAGTTAATATTGTTTGGATCTTTTTTTATTTCAACCATTTCTAAAAAACTTCGTTTTGTTAAGTCATTTTCTTTTGCAAGTATTTTAACATTATCAAAGTCGAAGTTATTAAATTCATTTAAAGAATGTTTTGAAAGAGCGGTGGAATAGGTATTCATTTTTTGTTCTTATATCATATTTGTGTTGGTAGATACGTTTTTTTAAATATTGTTTGGTTTGGCCAGTATAAGAAGAAGGACAATCTTCACCATTTATTTTATATACTATGTTGGTTTGATTAGGAATTTCTATTTGAGGTTTAAGGTTAGTGAAGAATTTATTTCCTAAAGTGTTTATAGGTTCATAGGCAACTTTAATATTAACATTTTTAAGAACTTTTGCAATATTGTCTGAGACACCTTTTATATATGGAATTGAAATAAATTTATAATTTTGTTGTGTATTATTGGATATAGTGTTAGAGTTGTAATGTTTATTAATTCTATTTTTTATTAAAGGGTTATAGAATGTATTAGGATAGTTGTTGTTATTTAATGTAGATTTTATTTTTTGAATATTTTTAGGTCTATGTATTATTATAATATGTCATTCTGTTTTCCTTAAGTAATTTAATTGTATTATTATATTTTTAATATTACTAATTTATAAATATTTTAACACTTGAAAATGGCATAATTGCCGAAACATATGTAGTGTTAATACAAAAAAAAAAAAAAATTATTAAAATATTGACCGAAACCCAGAAATTATTACATTTAAAAAATTAATTGCAAACCAGTCGAGTCTGCGAACTTCGTACTGCATAAAAATCATTTTTTCTTTTATTTTTTTAAATTTTTTTGTCCTCTTTTTTTAATATGTTTCTTGATTTTTTTACTTTAGAACGAAATTTCTATGAGACGATTGCCGATAACTAGTATGCTATAGTTATGGATACAGCTAACTTTTCTACAATACTATGGTGGTTTGCAAGTCCATCATCGGACGCCTCTCTAGGTAACGGCTACGGAAAAGCCAGATATGGGTGGCAACTGAAAATAAAATATCTGGGGTGGACCAAAACTAGCGCGGAACAACGGCATTTGCACAGCGATATGGGAAGCAACTGGAAACCACTTTATTATAGTTTCAAAGTATAATTATCTTACATGGTGATAAAAAACAAAACAATGGTCATCAGACCCAAACAGACTTTCAATAGTCAGAGGGTGCTTACAATCTTCTGAAGTTACAAAGTACGTAAACCAGGTAATGTGCATAATCTGCTTCGAGATATACAAATATTGGCAGTAAACATAATGGAAATCAGAGAAATTCGCTAGACCCACACAGGAAGCTTTTCTAAAGCATATATTATACCTGTAGACAAGGGACAGATTTCATAGTAACGGTGTGGCAATTTTAGTCGATATTATAGGTTTTTTTTAACTCCAAAGTGAGTAGAGGCACAAATGTTGTAGGAGATTTTGGTCGCAAAAATCAAACAAAAGGGGAGAAAGTTTGATCGAAATTTGCTAGCAGAATTTCTGGCTGATTTTCACCTTCATAACGATTCCAAGGAAACCAAGCGCAACTATGTGCAAAGACTATCGCTTAATAAGTTTTATGAGTCATTTGAGTCATTCACTAAGGGTTTTTCTACAGGTTCTACACACAGGAATATTTAAGCGCTTAGAGGAACTAAGCGAAAAATACAGATCGGCTTAAAAAATGGTTTGAAGACTCGTGTGGCTGTACCCTGCTTCCGCAGAACTGTCTTTAGATACCAACTTTAGAAAGTATTCTTGTGTTTTATCGTCCAAAAGAAGGCCTTTGTTTCTGTGAAATTTGTATCTCCATGGCTCACTTGCATAACACTAAAATAGATACCAAAGAATTAAGATAATACAATATTTATATTGAAATCAGAAAGTGAGAGTACTGGGAAGTCAATACAAAAAAGTTTAAATTACTAAAAAATGTACGACAAGGTTGCATTGATTCACCAATGCTGTTGAACCTACATGTCGAAAACATATTTTCCAAAACTCTGTCGAAACGGGAATAAAAGTAAATGAAATTATGCTGAATACTTTTAAATCCATCGATGACACGGGGTTAATAGCTAGTTGTGTACAAGAATTGCATTTAATTTTAAATTAAATCAACAGCGGCGAAAACGAATCGGTCTAGCAATAAACATAAAGAAAACAAATTTTATGAGTAGAAATTATTAATCGAAAATCAATAATACAATTAAAAAGTACCAAACTAAACAGGTAACAACTTTTAAATACTTAGGAACTCAATAGTAAATGGGACCAGAAGCATCAAATAAAATCCCGAATAGAGCAGGCTCTTCTTAAATTCAAATCGCCTTGCGCAACCAAAATATGTCATTTGCGATTGGCTACAAGATTACTAATTACCATATGTGGTTGGTATATCAACACAGAATGGAAACGTGAAGAGATATCCCCGGTATAGAACCGTTCTATACTGGGGTTGTCTCTTCATTAGTGAATGAAGTGACAAACCTATACTGTACTGATGAGGTCTAACAAGACCGAAACATGTCTACAGTTGGTTTTGCTCTGGTATAGACTGGTTGATATTTATATCTACGTCGCAGCATCATGTGCATTTGAGTTAGGAAATTCTAACCATGCACAAATCTAGGTATTTACCTGGAGATTAACAGCATTACGCAAGATGCTTTTATCATTTTTCATCTTCATATATATATATATATATATATATATATATATATATATATATATATATATATATTGATATGGATTTTTCTTCTTGGAACGGGTTCTTTCATTGAGTTGTGGGAACGTGGTCTGGGATTTTTAAATCGGTTGTCTAGATTAAGTATTTTTTTTGATATTGTATTGTTTTTGTTTAGTTGATGGATTGTTTTATATGGAGATGATTATTATATTTTTGAATTTTGATGGAAGAACATTGTATTGTCAAAAATGATAAAAAAAATAAAAAATTGTATAAAACTGAATATTGAAATTTAAATTTATAACAAATAATTAATTAAAACCATAAATAGAAATAGAAAATATAAAACAATAAAAGAAACAAGCAACAAAAATAAAAAGAAACCTGAGATTGGAAATATGGTAAGCAGTGCAGTCCAAGGATAGAAATAATATGGTGAGACAAATGGAATAATAGGAAGAAGGTTTTTCCTGAAAGATTGCAGTAAGAAAATTGATTTTTGGAAATTACAAAGAAGATTTTATTATACATTTTTTTAAATTGATTTGTGAAGACAATCCATTTAAAAATCTTGGATCCGCGACCTATATTAATTGAAGGAGGGTGTTCCCAGAGGGAGGATCCATATCAATATATATATATAAACTTCTTTTGCATCGATAACATGCTAGGCCCAATTCCAGAAAAGAATAGAAAATGCACAAGAGATTGGGAATACCTATTTAAAAATTCTTGCCAACAATCTCACCAGACACATGTCGTTAAACAAGCAATCTTAATCCTCATATTACCGTCCAGGAACTCATACTTGCGGTTCAAATAGATGGGACCTCCCAATGAATAACATTAAACTCGCTTATTAGTCTAAGATCCCGATATAGGACGACCTTCACCGAGCTGGTTAATGGACCAATTATATTTTTTATGTAATTTAATATATCAAAAAATATATTGCATATGAGTTGCCTATCGAATTTCAGTCAAGGAGAGGTCCCTACCTACCGTCCCATGCGATAGAAGAGGACACAACATAACAGCGTTTGTATCCCGGCCTTTTAAAGAGAGAGAGAGCTCTCTGCTCTTAAAGACAAGAAGGATGGCGATAGACGCGTACATTCTGAGCATTATTTTGGAGTAGTTTCATATTAAAATAAAGGATTAGTTGTTAATTTTTTTTCAATCAATTAAATATATATGTGTATATATTTTGTTACATTAAAGTATATATAAATCTTTAGTTAATAAGAAGGTTATAGCAATACATATATAATTCTTATCTTACAAATTTTATTTCTTTTTTTTCCTATTTAAAAATATTAACTGAAATAAATTAAAGCAATTTGCTCTATATAATTAATGTATCTATAGACATATACTGATATATACTGTACGCGTCTATCGCTTTCCTTCTTGTTTTCGAGACCAGAGAGCAGACGGTCTTTCGAAATTGCATCCCAAAATAGGCAGGTAGAAAGTTTTATACATAAATTGCATCCTGGGTACAACGAAATTGCATCCTCGAGTTAAATTTTATTCATAGGGTAAAATCGTGGTATATAATGAATTTAGATACCCAGTGTTGCCAAACTTGAAGCATAATAATGAGAATTTGGAAACTCCACAAACAATATTTTTTTCGGAATTGATTTTATGAATTTGTTGTTCCCTAAATAAAGATTATATCCTCGTTATTAGTAATTTCTTTTGATGATGCTTTAACAAATATTCCATGAAATTAGAAATAGGTTTTTTCCTAATGAGACTCTATCAGGACAATTTAATATTATGATCCTATTATATCCAGTAATCCACAACAAGAAGATTATTCTCTGGTTGACCGTGTTTCTAATTATTTCAAATATTCAATCAATTTAACATTTTTCCG
The DNA here is from genome assembly GCA_964028335.1 of Altica lythri. Taxonomy (NCBI): domain Eukaryota; kingdom Metazoa; phylum Arthropoda; class Insecta; order Coleoptera; family Chrysomelidae; genus Altica; species Altica lythri. The sequence goes on along the minus strand of OZ034805.1, from coordinate 48,635,385 downwards.
GGTTGGATTTATTATTTCTATTATTATCTATTGTTTCTTCAGTTAACATTTGTAAGTGTTAAGACGAGTACCAGTCAAAATGAAAGTAACGTTTTGTATTAGTGAAAAAGGAAAATCCATGTTAGTGATTGACGGATAAAGTTTTAGTTTTCATAAAATGTTAGTTAAAAACACAGTAAAAAGGTGGCAGTGCAGCAAACGAACATGTAAGGCTTTTGTAAAAACTCAAAGTGCTGAAGATGTAGAAGTAGAATCGGTTTTGGACCATAATCATGAAAAGTTAGAAACAGATGTTTTTAATAGAAATTTCTTCTAGAAGTCTTCTTGCCAATAAAACTTCTTTATCATATTATAATGCCTTCAAATATATTAAAGAAGAGTGTGTTTAAATTAATCGTACAATTTCGCTGAAACTCAGAACTGCAGATTTTGAAACCGCCATTCACAAAAGTGTTCACCAAGCGTTTCCAGAAGTTGTTGTTCGGGGTGGTAGGTTTTACTTAGGACAGTCGTGGTATCGAAAAATACAGCAATTAGGTCTAGCTGTGGAGTACACAAAAAGAACAAAAATGAAACAGAAATTACTTAGTTCTTAAGATACATATTTGGATTACCATTTCTTCATCCTGAAGATGTAGGAGAAGTGTTTGCGTTTGAATTAACAAAAATTAAACCAAAAAATAAAAAACTGGTGGAATTCTGTAAATATCTTGTGGACAATTATATTGGCGAAAATTCCAATTTTCCTCCATATATTTGGGCCGAACTTTCGTCGTCGCTAGAAAGAACAACAAACTGTTGTGAATCTTGTTGTGTTTTTTCAACACACAGGGCAATTGATTCTTGTAGTTTAATAAAAAAGAAATTTCTGAACGAAAAACTGCTATAATTAAAAAATTAAATAATAACTAAATTTGAATTTGTACAAGCGGTTTCACATAGATTTAGGGCCGTAATATAAATATTTGTATATTATTAAGCTGTATTTTATACATTCTTCGTAAAGTAGTAAATAAATAAATAAATAAAATAGTTATTTCTTAAGATTTTTAACGAATTGATCCACTACTTTTTAAAACTCTATAGGTATTCAGGATATTTGTTGTGTTTAATATTTTTATAAATTTTTAAAAATTAATTAAAAATATCCTTGACTGAAATTCGATAGGCAACTCATATGCAATATATTTTTTGATATATTAAATTACATAAAAAATATGTTTAGTCCATTAACCAGCTCGGTGAAGGTCGTCCTATATCGGGATCTTGGACTATATATAGAGTATATATAGTTACACAGAGTCCCATTGGTTGTAATTAAGTTTGAAGGGACACAATTGCAAAGTTGAAGAGTTTTGGTAAGCTCATGGTTTGTAGAACCTTAACACTATACTATAAACAACGGGTCTAAATGAATAGTCCGCTCTCCGAAAAACCCCGGTTGAGACCGCTGTCAGACAAATCAATTACGCCCATCAACTGATTTAATCCTCTTATCAAAACTGTTTGGTATAAACGTATATACACATAAGAAATTCGAAATGTACCAAAAACAGTTGATTTAGATATAATTAACTATTAATTTAAAGATTTACGAGTAATAGAAATTATTTGGAAATATAATTTCGAAGTAAAAGTGAACAAAAAACGAAATAATATGTTTACTAATCAAATTTAAGATTATTGGAAATAATTATTGTTTATATTCTTTTTTAGATATGACAATGAACAGGATGGTTAAGGATGGAATATTATTGATAATTGTGTTCATCACCTGTTTATCTGTTGGTAAGTACTTTTCTTGTTTTCTGGAGTACCTAATAATGCGATTTTTACAGATTTAGTAAAATAAAAATTCTGTCACCTCTCTTTAGTAAAACAAAACAAAATCAATTACATTTTTAAGAGTTAATTCTAACAAACAACATTTGCGAACTCAAAGTAACTACAATTCGCCATAAAAAAGTGAAAACTAAGTCAAAAGTTGTCCAAATTGACCAACAAAATTATTAAACAATTTCCATTAAATACAATTATTAAAAATACTATACTATAAAAGTTTAAATTTCTATATATGTTAGTTACTATTTTTTATCTATTAGAATGACAAGTTTTTAATTTTCTTAGACTCATCAAAATGATTTTTGCCTAAAGTATTCTTCTAAGCTATTTTTTTTAAATGTTTGAGCGACCTATAAGATCTATTCTGTCCCCCTCTTCTTACTATAATTCTGATGTTTTCATTGAGTTATAGCAGCTCTTTTAGTCATATCTTTCTTAGAAAGTTTAGGATATCGTTGAACTGCAAATTAAATAGATCTTTCTCTTCTATTTCGTATGACTTTAGGTATCTGACCCTAGAATTACGTAATGCAATGTATTTTAAAAGTATGTGTATTGAGGTTTTATCCTCCACCTCACAGAATCTGCACTTTGCTTCATGTAACAATCTCAGTTTCCTTATGTGTCCTCTTAACGGTAGTGCGCGGTTAATATTCATGTTATAATAAGGAGGTTCTTTTTAATAAGGTTTAGACAGCGGAAAGATCTCTACTGGTTATAGTTTCTCGGGAGCGTCTGCGGTCGTTTTAGTCCTTTTGATTGTTACAGTACTTGGATTTTTTTCTATCCACTTCTTTCCCTAGTTTTTATAAAATTGTATTAATGCTGATTCCACAAGATGGTTTTGGTCCTTTGAATGACAGTTTATCTGCTGATTCGTTTCCTTAAATTCCTATGTGTCCTGGAACCCATAAGAGGGTCCTGTTTTATTTATTTTCCCTATGCACCCCAGAACATCTTTGAACTTATTCTGTATGAGTTGAGAGCTTTGATGGCTACTGGAATATCTGATCACATTTTATAAGTAAGCGTAGCATTTTGTAAGTATTCTACTAGTTTTTGCAATTCTGGAGACGGTGCGTTTCCGTCTCCTGCAAAGTAGCAAGAAGCAATCGTCTTGACGTATTTTTTTAAATTTGAGCTTAGCTTGAATCGAAACCAGGTCTCTCGTCATGAATTCTCAAATAGAATAGAATAGAATAGAATAGAATAGAATAGAATAGAATAGAATAGAATAGAATAGAATAGAATAGAATAGAATAGAATAGAATAGAATAGAATAGAATAGAATAGAATAGAATTTTATTCGTCAGTAAAATTTTTTTTTTTTTTACATTTTTACAATGTTAAAAAAAAAACTTATCAGACTAGTCAACTCATACAGTACACATCCATTCAAAGGATCATCATACCATCCATATACAAAGAACCCATTCACACTATTCAATTCACACAAGTTTAAAATTTTAGAGATATTAAGATATTAGATAAATGTTTAATTAAGACATAAGACAATTAAAATTAACATTGGGTAAATACATTTTAAGTTATAAGATTAATCTGATAAAAATTCTTCTACAGAGTAAAAGGCCTTACCTGCAAGAAACTGAAACAGCATGAACTTGAATTTTTTAAAGTTTTCTATATTGCCCAAAATTTTAACCGTATGGTTAAATAAGATGGTTCCTTGATAGTGTGGGGAGTTTTGGCCCACTGTTAATCTTGAAAAGGGTGTACGAAGTTCACCACCTTTCCGAGTAGGGTATGGGTGTATCATGTTATTAGTTGTTTGATTTGAAAGATTTTTTTTAATATATAGCACAGATAGATAAATGAACAAGCATGGAAGAGTTAATATTGATAATTTTATAAAATGTTGCTTACAATGTTCTGAAGGATAGGCACCTACCATGCACCTAATAATTCTCTTTTGCAAGAGAAAGACTTTATTCATATGTGCGGAATTTCCCCAGAAGATCAAGCCGTAAGAGAGTACCGAATGCACAAGTCCGTAGTAGGTCAGTTTTAGTACATCCAAAGACACAGTTGGTTTAAGTTGTCTGATAACAAAACAACTGCTACAGAGTTTAGATGCAAGATTATCTGTGTGTCTTTCCCATGTGAGCTTTTGGTCGATTGTTAGGCCTAGAAACTTGACCTCACTTACCTGGTGTACAGATTTATGTTCAATTTTTATTAACTGACTTTCATGTAGACTTGAATTTTTTGGTTGAAACAGCATGAATACTGTTTTATTAGAATTAAGCAATAAACCATTATTTGAGCACCAACCTTGGAATTCATTTGCGCTAATATTTGAGATACTAACTGTGTCAGACAGATTGTTTTCAGCAATAAGTTGATTGGTGTCGTCAGCATAACCAACAGTAATTACTCTAGGTGCTGGACATGAGTACTCTAAGTCACTCATGAACAATATAAAAAGTAGTGGGGCTAACACTGAGCCCTGGGGAACTCCTTCCGTTATTAACCCGGGAGCGGATTTAGCATCTTCTATAGCTACAATCTGGGACCTTCCACGCAAATAGGATGCAGCCCAGTCATTCGTGACACCTCGAACACCTATGCGATAAAGCTTCTCTAAGAGAAGATCATGATCCACAGTGTCAAATGCTCTACTAAGATCAAAATACAAAGCAAGTGGATATCTTTTGTCATTTAGGTGATTATAAACATTATTGCAGAGTTCACTGATTGCAGTTTCTGTTGATCGGTTTTGTCTAAAGCCATGTTGCCAGTTTGGTATTAGCCCCTTTTGTTCTAAGAAGTTGGTCAGTCTCATATTGTAGCTATAATCAATAATTTTGGCAAATTGCGACTGTAGACTAATATTTCTGTAGTTGCTAACCTCGTTTACTGCGCCCTTATTCTTAAATATTGGTATTGACTTTGATATTTTAAGTACATTCGGATAAACGCCCATACAAAAAGACTTATTAATTATGTGTGAAAGTGGATATGAAATAATGTTACTTACTGCTTTTAGAGCTTTTCCATGAACTCCATCATTCCCTGGTGTTGTTTTTTTAGTTGTTTTAGATATGATTTCCTCTATCTCATAAGGTGTGGTTGGGGTAAGAAAGAAAGTGAAAACTGAATGGGGATGCAGATTCAACAGATTTGTGTTTGGTTTCTGCGCTTTGTTATCCAGAAAAAAATCATTAAAGTGGTTACATAGTATATTTTTGTCAGTGACAATTTTGTTATCAATTAAAATTTTTGGTGTTTGATTTCTATTATTATTAGTGTTATTTCTTGTTTCATTGACAATTTTCCAGCTTTCTTTACTGATGTTTTTAGAGTTTTTGATTCTATTGTTATTATATTCTAATTTTTGTTTTTTTACTATGTTTTTGTATATTATTTTTAGGTCTTTATATCTATTTTTGATAATCTGATTGTTTGTTGATTTTGCTAGCTTAGAGAGATCACAAAGGGTTTGATGGAGTTCTTTAATTTCGTTGGTAATCCATGGCTTTGTTTGTTTTTTTTTAGTTTTTATTTTTACAAGTGGAAATGCATTTAAATAGTGAAAATTAAAAATAGAATAAAACTCATTAAGAGCGTTGTTAATATCATTGCTTGGATTGTAAATTTCTTCCCATGATTCGCGCAGGAGCAGATCTTTGAATGTATTCAGGTTTGCTCAGAATAAACCCGTCTATACATATTTTTGGTGCTGGCTTTTGTAATATCCATTTCGAACCCACACATTTGAAATGTATGATCTGATAGATGCGTTTCGCTCACAACAGCAGAGACTGCAGTTATATTTGAGAATATTGCATCAATGCTGTTATTAATACGTGTAGGCTTGTCAATGTGATTATGCATGTCAAATTCTTTAAACATATTCACTATTTTTTTTGATTCAGTGTTGGTTATTAAGAAGTTAACATTTAAGTCTCCACATAAAATATAGTAGCAATTAATTTTGTAAATTCTACACATCAGATCATACATTTTATCAATAAAAATGTCAATATTTGTTTTAGGTGTCCTGTAGACTGTGATGATATATAGTAACCTATCCTTCGTTAAATCAAGAGAAGCTACTGCTACTTCAAAATTTTTTTCTAAGCATTCATTATATTTGTGTGGTTTAAAGAAAATTTCATTTTTTGCGAACATACAGACCCCTCCCCGTATAGATTATTTTCTGCAGAATGAGCTTACCAGTGTGTAACTATTCAAATTCATGCTTCTCAATTCATTGCTTGTAAGCCAGTGTTCCGAGAAACAGACGACATCAGCCGGGTTTAAGTCCAGTAGCACTTCTATCTGTGGCCCCTTGTTGGAGATACCTTGAATATTTCAGTGCATAACTTGTAATTTGGTGATTGGTCCGATTGAAGTATTCTTAAGGTCTTGTTTGCTTCTTGACTTGACTTGAGTTTCTTCTTCGTCGTTGATTTTTTTATTGTGATCTTCATCAATAGGTGAGAGATTTCTTAAAAATCCTTATTCCGCCTGTCATACTGATTGTATTTCCTAAAGTCGAACCTTTTATATGCAACAGACTTAGGCCAAGTAGAAGGCTTATAGATTTCATCTTTGAGGTCAAAATCTATACCTAACATGAAGCACTTATTTTGGGTTTCATTTGTTGGGAGCTCCTTAATAGAGATATCAGCATCCTTAAAAGCATCTTGGGTTTTTAGATAATTATCGATTTTATCACAAGTAACATGACGATTGACACGATACAGATAAATCCAAGCTTTTTTTGTAGCTCCAAATTCTGTATTCTCCTCATTTTCTCCAAAATTTCTTCGTGGTTTATTTTTTTTTCCTATGTATTACTTTCTGGAAACGCTCGTTGTCTACCAAAGGGCTGTTATCGTTGTTATTTAGGTTCACGATATCCTTCATTATATTATGTTGGACCTTTTCCAATGAGTTTTCAGATATTTTTAATGAATCTGGCAACGCCGGAGGTTCACTGGTTTTATTCCCATCATTGTTTGTTGTCATAGATGATTGTGTTGATTGGAGAGATAGTGTGAGTTGTTTTTTGTTGATGATTGGTTTTTTGTTTGGTTCAGTTTTTGTTTCTTCTTTATGTTTCGTTTCCTCTAAGTAATTAATTTTTTGTTTTAATAGTAAACGCAACAATAAATAATACATTTACTTACCAAGATACAAGCTCTAGGTATGTCTGTATTAATTAATTTATATATTAACTTTGTTTCCCTAGTAGCAAGTCCTTTCACCTGTTCTTCATCAGGTTTCCCTTTGTGGCTTGATTCCACTCGGGGCTTTTAGTAGCCGGCGTTCAACATTGCTGACTCTCCAGGTGTTTTCCGAGAGGCTGGTGAAAGGGAGTATTTTCTTCCTGCCCTTTTCTTTATTGTTTTGCGGTGTGTTTTCGCTATTTTTTTTTTTTGTTTCTTCTGTCTTACATGGTTGTTCCTACGAGTAACTAGGGATTGACGGCCCACTCCGGCAGAACCCCGCATGAAAAAGAAAGGCTAATTACAAGGGGATTTTGCCCATTCATGGCCACGTTACCTGACACCTTAGACTTGGGGGGGGGGGTTGTTCCGCGTTGTACACCTTAAGTACGACCAACCTAGAAATATTGTGGGTATTAGCTGCTCATACTAAGCCACACCCCGAGAGGTGCCACTTCTCATCCTGTTCAGTGACTGACCTGGTGGATCCCCTTTCCACCAACTGGGGACGCTCCTGATTGGCACCCGACCGTCGGTAATGCTGATACAAATAATGTGACTCTGTTTTTTCCAGTTTAAATTAATTGTCTTTATCTTAATTTATTACATTTTGTTTAAATCAGGTCTTTGATTTCCACTGCACACCTAAAAAATATGTTATAAATTTTCACCAACCAAAATTTGTTGTTAAAATAATTGTAAAAAAGTAATTTTATGTAGGTAATGTGCATCTTTTTAGTTCAGTGGAGTTAAATTGTTTCCTATGCATGACTAAATTTTGCGACTGTCGAATTAGGCAATAATTATTACAGTGCCTTTTAAGTTTTTTAAAAAAAATTTCGAATAAATTATAAAAAATTATTCTTGGCTTACTCGGTTCCGATATTATCTATTATCCATTGGAAATAGGCAATGTTTATTTCTATACAATTAATTTTGACATGTCGGAATAAACAACCGTGAAGTTTAATAAACAATTAATAATTCCAACCAAAAACTTATTTTTATTGGACACCAACATGTCACGAACATGAAAACAATTTGTGCCACCCTTGACGAAATTAGGGCAAACTCCTTATGTCCCGATTTCCCCGTCAGACAATTTATCACAGAAAAAATTCCATATCTTAAGAAAGATAGTCATTCTGTATTTAATTTTCTGTCAACAGACCGGTCCCAAATCAGGTTTTCATCACTTCAGTTTTCGATAAAAAATTGTCTCGTGGATTCCTTCGTACAAATCGAATTTCTCTCGGTTGGTTGACTCAGGTTCTGTACAACGTTCCGTGCAGAATCAAATTAACTCGTGCACCAGTAAACCTCGCTAATATTTGTCGCTAACGGTTATACGGGGTGATTACAGGAAATTGAATTAGAATTTGAAAGAAGACGACGGCTTTGTAAGGAATTTTAATAGACAATATATCGATCTTTTCATGAATATAAAAGAAAGGATGATTAATCAAATTTATGTTAAAAAACAAAAGTAAAATTATATACCTATTCTAAATTTCATGTAGTTTCACGTACACAAAAGTTAATGATTAGCAATAATAAGAACTACTAAACTGATAAAACGTAGGTACTATTTTTAATAGTTGCTAGTTGGAAAATGTTGTAAATTGATCATTTTGACATTTATGCTTATAGTACATTACTAGACTATAACCTTTTGAAACACCTACTACGATTTGAATAAGTATATATATATATATTGAGATGATATTAGTTACTATGTTATATTAAATAAGAATGTAGAAGGAAAATCTAATGGAAAGTAGAGAAAGGAGATTTTCTTATTTCGAGTCAGAGCGCAAATTTAGTAACATTGGGATTGATTATCATCATCTTCTTCATAATTCCTAAAAAAGGAAAAAGAAAATAGAATAATAAGAAAAAAAAATACAAATACATTTCAAAGATTTTTATTTAAAGATAAAAAAATGATTAATCTACATTATATAAAGTTTTGATAATTATGAAATTGATAAATGGGTAAAGTAGATAATTAAAAGTTTATAAAATTGCCAATACGTTAGTAATCAAACATTAATTTTAAATGAATTAGGGGTGTAAGTAAATGAGAAAATTAAATTATAAAAAAAAAAGACATCACAAATAGTTAAATTACATGTTAAAACTTCTACTTACTTTTAAAGTAGGGGAGAGTGGGGCACTTTAATCCATTTTTGAAAGTAATGTTCATGCCACTTCTCGGTTTTGTTTAAAATTTATTGATTCAATATAATTCCTAAGGCGCACTCTTATTTTACAAGTTTACACTAGAAATTATATTTTGAAGACACAAGAAAAGCCTTTTTATAACTTTCCAAAATATAACCTCAAATTGTCAAGAGTGCCCCACCAGTGGGGTACTTTTGACCACTTGGTGGGGCACAAATAGCCAATGGTGGGGCAGATATTACCAAACTCATTTATGAATAAAAAACACATTCTTAGACATACACTTTCTTCTTTTATATAGGGCGCAGTAAAAAATAATAATAAAACGATACAGGAGTATTTTATTGCATTATAATTGACAATAATAAACAATAAACATAAGCTAATTCTAAGAACATCACGCATCTCATAATAGGAACATTGTTTCAAAAAATAGGAACATAGTTACAAAAATAAAATAGGAACATGTTTTCAAAAAGTACATATGAACGTGCTTATAAAAATCAAAAAGGAACATGTTTACAAAAAACAAATAAAACGTAAATTATCGAACATTAAACTTAGAAAAATCGAAATTAAAATTATAAAGGTCCCTCATCTTCTTAAAATCTTTAAGTTTTGCTAAGATATCATGGCGCTCAACTGTCCCAACATCTTCAACATGAGGAAAAAAGAATGTCTGTGTGTTCCCTTTCCTCCTCATGAAATTAACTTTAAATTCTGGAGGGCCATACAAATCTATCACTTGCCCAATGTAGTGCACAATGAATTTTTTTATTTATTTCGTCACCATCTAGAAGAAAGGCTGGCTCGGCCAAAAAGGTCTCATCGTCATTTATAGCAGAATCTGCAGTAGAATCAGTGTCCGTAGTATCTTCTGGGGGAGGGCTTTTCTTTTTTCCACAATTTTTGGGGAAAATAGATCTCTTGCCCTTAGCTGTTTTATTTATATCAACTTTCACATCTTCCTCCAACCTGAGTTTCTTTATTTCAGGACTGTCGGTGAAAATTGTTGCACTTCCAGCTTTCTTTCTTCGGATAGTTTTTGTTGAAGGCTTCTCAACTTTTTTGGGGTAGGGGCGTACAGACGCAACTGAAATATGAGTTGTGTCGGAACAGGAAGGTGTTTGATCTGCTGCAGATGTTGACGGAGCGTCAGAAAATGTGGAGGGTAGGGCGTCAGAAGATGTGGAGGGTTGGGCGTCAGAATTACAAGTAACCTCAGGCAATAAATCATTTGCAGTGACAGAACTGGGGGCGAAATCATCTTCAGAGAAAGCCTGTGCGTTAAACGGGTAGATTCCTGCCTTTTTGAATGAGTTCGTAATGTTAGTTGGAGAAAACGATTGTAGGAATGGATCTCCTGTGAGCTGGGCTATTTGACGCACTGTAATATGCACTCCAGGATTATTCATCGTAAAATCGTTCATTGACTGATCAACCCTTGTCTTAAAAGGGCCAAAAACGCCAATGTCTAAGGGCTGCATTCGATGGGAACAATGAGGTGGGAGAGATAATACAACGACACCATTATCTTTGCAATATTCCAGATTTGTGACGTTTATGTGTGTTCTGTGGTTGTCGAGTATCAACAAAATTTTATTTTGTTTGGTGCAACTCCTCAACATGACGAACGCGTGGAAATATATAAACCGGGGGTAAAAATGCTCCACATACACTTATTATGCCCACGATTGTGGTCAGTTCTCCACGTTCCGCTGACGAAGCTGACCCAACCTGCTTTTTTCCTTTAGCAGAAACAATTTTAACTGCTTTTGGCACGGTTGTGACACCTGATTCGTCCAAATTAAATATTCGGTCTAGAGAGAATTTATGTTTGTCCATTACTTCCCTCAGCTTTTCGTAAAATTCACCCACTTTTACTTTATTGAAGGCCGAAGCCCTTGCTAAACTAGTATTTTCAGGTTTTCGCAATGCTAACTCAGTCTTATGCCGTGCCATGAAACCTAACATCCAATCTTTTCCAGCAGTTTTTTGTTTATGCCAGGAAGGTGGAATTTTCCTACTTTCTACCTTTACAGCATAGCAAGCTTTCTAATATGTCTATAATTCAAACCGTAATTTTTGTTGGAACATTCTTTTAAATATTCTACCAGTGCCGCCTCTTGACCGTTGGTTAAAACTTGCCAGAATGTGTATTTACTGGAATATTGCTTAACCCCCTCATGTTCCACATCACTTTCCCCAGATTCATTTGCTGAATCACTGTCCCGATTTCGCATTGTTCCCACTTTCTTTAATCTACAAAGTAAGGTAGATCGGCTCACGTTATGAATGCTTGCAGCAACTCTGGTTGAAAGCCCGTCCCTCGTAACAGATCGCATTGCATCAGCCATGTGGTCCTCATTGATGTCTGCCCTGTCTGTTTTCTTCTTATAATTGCGAACCATCTGTAAACAACAGTGAAAAAAATTGTTGACTATAATTAGGTAAGGTTTAAAAAATAAGTGGGGCACTTCTGACCAGGGTGGGGCACTTCCGACCAGCGGTCAGAAGTGCCCCACCAACCTTGGCTAGATGTGCCCCACCAGACACCATTACAAAAAAACGTGATTTCCTCTGACCAACTATGTAAAAATTGAAAAAATAATAAATTGAAATTAATCTATTGTGGGCATGATTAACGAGGAAAATCGTACCACTTTCATGCAATCAATATGAATGGGAAAGTTTTGAATGTGAAGAGTAACTTACCGTGATGCGTCTTCACTCTCACAGCAACAAACATAAAATGCGGGAACAGGTTGGGTCAGCTGAACGCCCCTACTCCTCCATTAGCTACTTTTCACTGCCTTCACAATATCACAATAGAAGATGCCGCGAAAATTCAAAAGTAACTGAGTTCTTATGGTGGTCATAACTGCCCCACCGGTCGAAAGTGCCCCACTCTCCCCTATACGTATTTACCAACCATATTCTAATTTATAAATAGTTCAAATGCCAAATGAAATATTCTGAAAAAGAGAAAATTATTAGTTTGTAGTGCTAGTAAATTTCATAAGAATATAAAACAAAGAATGATCATTGTTTTAAATTGTAATATTGAATCAAGAATTAGATTTTGTTAAAAATTTTATTTGAATAAGAAATTAGTAGGCGATTAGATGGAAAAGATGTATAGATTTAAGTTTGTTGAATTTGTCATTTGTTTTTTTGTTGATTCTGATAGAATCTCTCTTGTTTTCTGGTTGTTGAAAGAGAAGTTGTATTAAAAATTTGCTCCGTAGAAATTTTGAGTTTTTTTTGAAAGTATTGATGATAGAAAGTATTAAAACAGTTTAAAGTATAAAGATTATCCCAAGGTAACCAGAGAGAACAATTGGTAAGAGAAATTTATATGATTTTATGAAGAAATAGATATTTCAATTTATGGGGCTGAGCACTTTATGGTATAACTGTATTTTAATTGAGTTGAAGAAGATTAAATTAATATTGAACAAGAAAGAAAGTCATAATTACACTTACAAGAGAAAATAGTAGCCATCCATCGCTTGGTTTTGAAGAGGAAGTGATTATTTGATCTTCATAAAGTTTCCTGAAATCTTTGCTGTATTGGAGGAAGAAAGTAGATTGTCCTAAGAACTGAATCCTGATTCCAGAAGAGGAGTGAAGCTTCACACAAATGGTAACAACTTTGCACTCGTTATAATAAAGAGTTTTATATGTGTTTGATTTTTGAAATTTTGATGAACATTTTTATTTCACTGTTTTATGTATTTAACTAAATTATTATTATTATTATTCACTTTTTTTGTTCAGTTTAATCCAAATTGTTTAGTAACTCAAGAAAGAATATTTCATTTATATATATTTGATGCATGTTTTGGTTTATCAACGGTATCTTTGAAGTTTGACACATTTTGAATTAGAAAGGTTAGAAATTTATATGCAATTCATGCCTAGAAAATATTATTGGTCTAGGATAGTGCGGTTATACAGTCATTTTATTGCAAATTTGTGTATTAATTGATTTTGAATCTAGTTTGGTTGAATATTTGAACTCTGACCTTGACATAAGGGAATAGCCGGTAGCATATTTAATTAATCATATTGGAAAATAATTACACTGAGTTAATTCTTACCTATTTACTATTTATATTTAAAATTTAAAATTAATTAAAGGTAAGGAATATTTTATAACATAGTGATTGATATTATCAAAACATATCATTATTATTCATATATGTTATAAATTTTGGCGCCCAACGTGGGGCTCTAAACAATCGAAATTAGAGCCTATTCTAAGAATTAAAACTTGAGAGTTTTGTTAAGGTTGTTGTTTCATTATTGGGCTCTAAACAATCAAAAGTAGAGCCGATTCAAATAATTAAAATTTGAGAATTTTGTTAAATTTTTTTTTTTTTATTATTTCGCTCTAAACAATCAAAACTAGAGCCTATTTAAATAATTAATATTTAAAATATTTTTTTTTGAAAACTTGATTTGAAATTTTTTTTTGTGATTCATATTAGTTATATTTATCTCGATAGAATAAATTGTGAATATGGAGGGAAAAATGAGATTGAGAGATGGTAAGATAGTAGGAGATGAGAGTGAAAGTAGTGATGGAGGAGAGATTGAGATGGAAAGTGTGGCGGTACAAGTACATGAAGAGAGAGTGTTAGGAGCAGGAGATTACCGAGTGGAAGAGCTCATTCAAACAGGGCAAACACAGGAAGAAGCAGAAATGGAAGAAGGAGAGAATTTAATAGAGATAGGGGGAGAACAGGATCGAACCATGGTTGAAATAGAGACAGAGGAAACTGCTGGTGAAAATGCACAAGAAGAACAAACGGTACAGGAAAGACCAAAAGAAGAAACCAGACCTGATATGGATGGTATACTTCAATTCCTTATGATAAAGTTTGAGAATATAGATAAGAAATTTGAAGAGTCTAATAAAAGTAGAAAAGAAGATAATGTGAAGATGAAGGAAGATATTAATGAAGAAATAAATAAAAAATTGGAAGAGGCTAATAAAAATATCATAAAAGATATAAAAGAAGATAATTTGAAGATGAGAAAAGATATAGATAAGAAATTTGAAGAAAATAATAAAAAGTTGGATCAAATTAAAGAAGATAATGACATGTTTAAAAAGGAAATAAGTAGTATGAAAGAAGATAATTTAAAGATAAGAGAAGAAGTTAAAATTATTAAAAAGGAATGTGACAAGAAAATCGAACAGCAAAACAAGAAATTGAGGACTGAAATACAAGATACAGGAGTAAAAATTAAAGGGGAAATTAAAAAAGGTATAGAAATTAAAATTCAAGAAGTAGAAAAGTCCATTAAAGAAAATTTACCGGAGGAAATAGAACGTGAAGTCAATAAACATACTGATGTCATAAAAAAGGATATTGGACAAATACGATTACAAGAGCAAATTTATGAAGAGGTAGTGGATAATTTAAAAATTAACTTAGGAAAAGAATTTGAAAGACTAGAGGGAGAAGTAGAAAAACAAAAAGGAGTTTGTAGTAAGAATCAAGAATTAACCAAGTATAAATTAAACAAGGAAATGGAAGATATGCAAAAGAAGTTACAAGAAATTATGGATAATAATGTCAGAGGAAATATGGTGGGAGTTCTTCCTAACATGATATCACACTACAACAATACCGGAATTAAATTTGATGGAAACATTAATCATATACATCCAAAAGTATTTGTGAATATAATCAAAAGTAAAACAAAACATATTAGTGATTTCTTGGAGAAAAAACTGTTGATCCGGGATATGTTAACAGGACATCCTTTACTATGGTTCTGCAATAAAGAAAATCAAATGTCGTCAATAAAAGATTTCGAAGAGCAATTTTGTAGATATTTCTGGGGGGAAATCCAACAAGCTACTTTTAGAGAAAAACTGTATTTTGGTAAATATGACTATAATAAAGGAAAAAATTTTAATGCATATGCAATGCAACTATATAATAATGCACAATACTTGGAACCTGCAATGAGGGAAGAGGAAATTGTTTTGTATGTGGCGAGACAGTACAAACATGAAATGACGGAAACAATAGCAATTCATAATATTAAAACAATGGAACAGTTATCAAATTACTTACAGAGACTAGAACGAAGTCTAATGAATGAAAGTAGAACGAATGGGAATGAAAGATTTAATGATAGAAATAGATATGATAATAGGAATTCTGGAGGTAATAGATTTAATGAAAGGAATCGAAATGAGAATAGGAATGATAGTAATTACAGATTTAATAATAGGAATAGGGAATTTAATAGGGGATATAGTAATTTTAATAGGAATGAAACAAGAGCAAATGAATATAGGAATGATAATAGTTATGGTAGAAATGGGGAAAATAGGAATTCTGATAGAAGAAATAGGGAATTTCCAAATAATAATAATTATGATAGGAATGTAGGATTAGGTGATAGGTGGAACAGAGATAATAATTATAGTAATAGAAATTATGATAATAGAAATGTAGTAAATCGGGATAACGAAAGGAGAGATAGAGGTGAAAACAGTAGACAGGTGAATGTTGTAAGTGTTAATCAGAGTGATGTGACTGGTCAAGGCCAGGGACAGAGCGTGGATTTTGCATAAATCGCTCTCATGTGCATAATATCATCTACTCTTCTAAGTATGAACATCCTAGGGAATTTATTGTGAATGATGACGAGGTTAAATTTAATGAACTTAAAAGGTTAATTTTTATAGAGGGGGTTTTCCAAAATATTAAATGTAAAATTATGATAGATACTGGTTCAGAGGTTACTTTAATTAGTCAAAGGGTGGTTTCACAAATCAAACAAGATGATATTATGGTGATAAAAACAAATAAATTATCATTAGTGGGAGCGAATAATAAGAAATTATATGAAACAAGTAATATGATTATGGGGGAAATTTTAATAGGGTTGAAAATGTATAAATTTCAAATGTTATTAATACAAAATCTGAACTATGACATTATATTGGGTTCAGATGAATTAAATAATCATAAGGTTATCATCGATTATGAGGATGAATGTTTAAGATGGGAACAACAAATAATACCATTTATAGTAAAAAAGAATGAAAGTTCGGAAATTAATAATAATGTTATGTACAACAACATAGAAAATATGGAGTTTGACAAATTAGAAGAAAATTGTGGATTGTATAGGACGGAAGTAGAAATATTATGTAAGAAATATTATAAATTGTTTAATGAAGATATATGTATAGCTACAAATTACACGCACAAGTTGGAGATGAATAAAGATATTAAGAATTTTAAAATAAAAACTTATCCGATACCGTATAAAATAAAAGATGAAGTATATGAAGAATTAAATAAAATGTTGAAGGATGGAATAATAGAAAGATCGGATTCTCCATACATAAATGCAATTACTTGTGTAAGAAAGAAGTCAGGAGAGATTAGAATATGTCTTGATGCAAGAAACATAAATGCCTATACAGTCAAACAATATGAAAGTCCTATGAATGTCGAAGGAATTTTTGGAAGAATTACAAATGCAAAAATTTATTCTAAATTAGATCTTAAACATAGTTTCTGGTTAATTCCGTTAGAAGAAAATAGTAGACCATATACAGCTTTCATGGTAGATGGTATTGTATATCAATTTTGTGTGGTGCCATATGGATTGCAAAGTTCATGTGCAGCTTTAGTTAGAACTTTACATACAATTTTAAATAAATATGAATCATTCATTTTACACTACATTGATGATATTTTAATTTATTCGGAAAATGAAAGTGTACATAAAAAACATTTAGAAATCACATTAAAAGAATTGGAAAGAGCTGGACTAAAATTAAATGTGGAAAAGTGTATATTTTATCAAAAAGAAGTTCAATATTTAGGATATGTCTTGAATACGACAGGGGTAAGTATGGATCCTGAAAGAGTACAAGCTATTATGAATTATCAAACACCTAAAAATTTGAAGACGTTAAGAGGATTCCTTGGAATTATAAATTATTATAAAAGATTAATACCAGATTTGTCAAATAAAGAAGTTCCTTTAATAGAGCTACTGAAAAAAGATGTTAAATGGAAATGGACACCCGAGAGAGAAAAAGCTTTTCAAGAATTAAAATTTGTCTTTACCAATAATTTAAAAGTGTATCACCCGCAATACGATAAAGTATTTATACTTAGGACAGATGCATCGATAGAAAGATTAGCAGGAGTGTTAATACAAGTTCAGGAAGTAGGAGAAGTACCTATTAGTTTTGTATCAAGAGTAACAAAGAATTGTGAGAAGAAGTACACGGTTACGGAATTGGAGATGGCCAGTGTGGTATTTTGTATAACCAAATTAAGGTTTTATTTGTTAGGAGCAAAGTTTATAGTGGAGAGTGATCATAATGCTTTAACGGCGATGATGAAAAATAGGTATGCAAATAATAGGGTACACAGATGGTTGTTATTGTTGCAAGAATACGACTTTGAGATTAAATATATTCCAGGAAAAAGTAACATCATAGCAGATGCATTGAGTAGGGAAAGTGAAGAACAAGGGGACCATAAAAAATTCAAAATAGGTATAAATAAATTATTGGATAAAGAGGGATTATTTACTTTGGAAAGGGTTATACAAGATCAGAATTATTTGACAGAGGTGGAAAAGAAAAGAACTTTTACAGAAGACAATATTATTTATAAAAAACTAGAAAATTGGGATACGTATGTTATTACAACTAATTATGCAAAGGAAATTCTATATAATCTTCATCACGAATATGGTCATATCGGAGTAAGAAAATTATGGATGCTATTTAGGGAAAATTATTATGCAAAAAAGGATTTAACTAGAGCCAAAGAAATATGCAAAGCTTGTACAATATGTCAATTAGCCAAAGAAAAAAATTATCATAATAGCAATATAAATAAATCAATAGTGACAAAAAAAAACCATTACAAATTTTAGCAATAGATTTTATAAGTAATTTAGTGGAGAGTATTCAGGGATGTAAACACATATTGGTCATGGTAGACATATTTACAAAATATGTACAGATGTATCCTTGTAAAAGAACAAATACCAATACAATATTAAAATGCATTAAAAATTATATACAAATTCATGGAAAACCAGAGAAATTAATTTTAGATCATGCCACATATTTTGAGAATTATAAATTTTTATCTGCATGTCAACATTATAATATACAAGTAAATTTTATTAGCATAAGAAATCCATCATCAAATCCAGCTGAAAGATATATCAAAGAAGTAATTAAATATTTGAGAATTTTATGTATACAAGAACACGATCAGTGGGAAAATAACTTGGATAAAGTACAAAGATATGTGAATGAAACACCTCATGGAGTGACGAAAGAATGTCCAGAGCTTTTATTTAAAGGTAGAGTACCAGAAAGAAAATGGGAATGGAATAGAAGACAAGAAATACAAGAAATATTAGAAAAAGTTAATAAAAATTTAAAAAGAAACGCAGAACGATATGTCAAGAGACAAGAAAAGAAATTGAAAAAGAAAATTAAATTTGAAAAGGGAGAACTTGTCATAATAAGAGCTTTACAAGTAGCGAATAAAAGGGAAAATTTGTGTGCAAAATTATTAATGCCTTTTGAGGGACCATATGTGGTAGATAATCATAATGCTGAAAACAGCTATCGTTTAGTATATCCGGATACAGGGAGATTAAGGGGAGTTTTTAATATTAAGGATGTGTACAAGTTTATACCAGAAGAGGGGTAGATGATATTAATAGCAAAGTTTTGTAAATAATAGTATTAAGATGTAAATATCAAATTAAGATTGAATGGTTTTATTGAAAAAAGGTTTATACAATCTGTGTAAATAATATTAATTGAGGCTAAAGTTTTTGTAAAATGAGTGTTTATTTATAAAAAAAAAATAGATTAAAATTATAATTTTTAATCCAACATCAATGAAATGTTTGATGTAAAAATTTTAATTGGGGGATTTGAGATGATATTAGTTACTATGTTATATTAAATAAGAATGTAGAAGGAAAATCTAATGGAAAGTAGAGAAAGGAGATTTTCTTATTTCGAGTCAGAGCGCAAATTTAGTAACATTGGGATTGATTATCATCATCTTCTTCATAATTCCTAAAAAAGGAAAAAGAAAATAGAATAATAAGAAAAAAAAATACAAATACATTTCAAAGATTTTTATTTAAAGATAAAAAAATGATTAATCTACATTATATAAAGTTTTGATAATTATGAAATTGATAAATGGGTAAAGTAGATAATTAAAAGTTTATAAAATTGCCAATACGTTAGTAATCAAACATTAATTTTAAATGAATTAGGGGTGTAAGTAAATGAGAAAATTAAATTATAAAAAAAAAAGACATCACAAATAGTTAAATTACATGTTAAAACTTCTACTTACTTTTAAAGTATACGTATTTACCAACCATATTCTAATTTATAAATAGTTCAAATGCCAAATGAAATATTCTGAAAAAGAGAAAATTATTAGTTTGTAGTGCTAGTAAATTTCATAAGAATATAAAAAAAAGAATGATCATTGTTTTAAATTGTAATATTGAATCAAGAATTAGATTTTGTTAAAAATTTTATTTGAATAAGAAAT
The DNA here is from genome assembly GCA_964028335.1 of Altica lythri. Taxonomy (NCBI): domain Eukaryota; kingdom Metazoa; phylum Arthropoda; class Insecta; order Coleoptera; family Chrysomelidae; genus Altica; species Altica lythri. The sequence continues at coordinate 48,615,563 of OZ034805.1, read as the reverse complement.
TAGTAGGCGATTAGATGGAAAAGATGTATAGATTTAAGTTTGTTGAATTTGTCATTTGTTTTTTTGTTGATTCTGATAGAATCTCTCTTGTTTTCTGGTTGTTGAAAGAGAAGTTGTATTAAAAATTTGCTCCGTAGAAATTTTGAGTTTTTTTTGAAAGTATTGATGATAGAAAGTATTAAAACAGTTTAAAGTATAAAGATTATCCCAAGGTAACCAGAGAGAACAATTGGTAAGAGAAATTTATATGATTTTATGAAGAAATAGATATTTCAATTTATGGGGCTGAGCACTTTATGGTATAACTGTATTTTAATTGAGTTGAAGAAGATTAAATTAATATTGAACAAGAAAGAAAGTCATAATTACACTTACAAGAGAAAATAGTAGCCATCCATCGCTTGGTTTTGAAGAGGAAGTGATTATTTGATCTTCATAAAGTTTCCTGAAATCTTTGCTGTATTGGAGGAAGAAAGTAGATTGTCCTAAGAACTGAATCCTGATTCCAGAAGAGGAGTGAAGCTTCACACAAATGGTAACAACTTTGCACTCGTTATAATAAAGAGTTTTATATGTGTTTGATTTTTGAAATTTTGATGAACATTTTTATTTCACTGTTTTATGTATTTAACTAAATTATTATTATTATTATTCACTTTTTTTGTTCAGTTTAATCCAAATTGTTTAGTAACTCAAGAAAGAATATTTCATTTATATATATTTGATGCATGTTTTGGTTTATCAACGGTATCTTTGAAGTTTGACACATTTTGAATTAGAAAGGTTAGAAATTTATATGCAATTCATGCCTAGAAAATATTATTGGTCTAGGATAGTGCGGTTATACAGTCATTTTATTGCAAATTTGTGTATTAATTGATTTTGAATCTAGTTTGGTTGAATATTTGAACTCTGACCTTGACATAAGGGAATAGCCGGTAGCATATTTAATTAATCATATTGGAAAATAATTACACTGAGTTAATTCTTACCTATTTACTATTTATATTTAAAATTTAAAATTAATTAAAGGTAAGGAATATTTTATAACATAGTGATTGATATTATCAAAACATATCATTATTATTCATATATGTTATAATATATATATATATATATATATATATATACATATAAAATACGAGGATCGTTTGAAAAGTCTGAGCAAAGGTTAAACATAGCCTTTCTTGGAAAAACACACATAAAGGTTCAACTTGGTCAGTTAATTTCTTTATATTTGGCATTTGTTTAAATTAAGGAAGTTAAAGAGACTAAAGGGAAGTTTAAAAAACAATATCATGACTGTGCCCCTTAGATTAAAACGGTTTATATCTTCTAATTTTTTGGTAAATTCGCATTCTTTCTTTTCTGTTAAACATCGTTAATCTTTCATTATTTTTACCTTGTAAATATTACACTTTATCAAACGTACTAATTTGTATGTTTGGAGTATTATTATTTTTTAATTAATTAATATTAATCGTATGACCTATAAATCCACTTAACCACGGCTATCCAAAAACTAAACCAAATTCAAAAATCAAACGGCACACCAACTTTATAGGTAATTAAATGACTAGAAACTTTAAAAACTTAATTTTTTTTAAGTGATGGGATAAAACAACTGACTAAAGAAAACAACTGTACAACTAACGATAAAAAAATAAAATATTAGGCACCCTCCATAGAATGTTGAAAATCGCCACTTGTCATAGTTTACTTCGGCAACAACTATCCTGAATTAAATTATTATTTTAGACATCCATGTGTAAAAAATATGAATAAGATGATGTAAACATTAAAGTATACACTTTTTTTTACTTACTTGGAAATTTATGTTGGGCTAATACTGAGTTAACTCTAGCCGAGTTTAAGGAAACCTTGGTAACGTCGTCACTGATTAAAAGTTGATGACTTTAATGACGATCTAAGTCGAGGATTTCCTTATCACTTTTTGGCGATTGTGGTGTTTTTGCTGGTTGAGCACAGGTTACTATTTTATCACAGTTGGGTAAATTAATATTTTCTATATCATAAATTTTGATGAAGAGTTTTTTTCTAATTTCTTCTTTTGGAACCTCTATGGTTTTTGTGTTCACCTAAATATATCTTAAATATTTAAAAAATTTCTTTAGAATCATTTAGGTATAACTAAATCTTATATAAAAATTTAAAAAATAAACTACAGAAACAAACAAAATTACCAATACTGACTATATTTTTGTTTAGAGCACATCTTTCCTAAAGCAAACCTTTTTAATATTTTAGCCATATATAAAAGATGCAAAATTTTTGCTTGTAAATTTGCCTCTGTAAAAATCTATAAATTACTATAAACAATTCAGAACCTAAAGCATAAACAAATTAAAATTTGGTAGAAATATAAAATACGGAAAGGATCGCCGGAACGTTATAAAAAACAGCTTTTTTCGTTCATAGAACATAGCATGTCTCATATACCTACACATTTATTATTCTCTGATAGACTCAATTATAAAATGTTGAAAAGAATTAGATACCCACAAGAACGGTGAGCTCGAAGCAAATCATATATATATACATTCTACCAGCTGTGTGTATCAGATATTTTGAAATTCAGTTCATATTTCGAGAACTAATATATAAATTCGCTATATTCCATACTGCCAACTTCTTTGAAACACGAAAGCAGTCTCCACTTCCTTTCCTGTATTTCCGCATCAGAGCAGAAGTAGGTGCAGATTGAGTCAGCAGAAAGCATGGCGTCACAGAAAATTTAACTCCCAGTCGATTTTGGCAAACGATTTGAATAATTTGTCTCTGTGTGCCTTGAACGCAAAATCTATTCTATGAGGAACATGTTATTCCCCATATGGTTTTGCATGGATATATAGTTAAATGCACATTTTAGTGCACGTCATCCTGATGCGATGTGTTTTGCCGCCAACATGCTGCAAATGGTGTATTAACCGCCAAGGAATTGTGGATGTATGCATAAACACAGTGCATAAATCTACGTGTTTACACATGTGGAAATATCTGTGTGTTAACGAAGCTTTCCATTAATGTTTTTATATTCAACGGCACACATAAAAATGAATTTGCAAAATTTATTCCATTAATGATTTTGGAATATTTTAATAACTGGGGTTTATAATCACTAGTGTTATAAATTACTTTTATACAACGCCTGCTCTGGAAGTTGACTTTTCGAGCGCAGTATGTCATCTCCGAAGTACACAATAGTCGCATACTTGACTATATGTATTTCATAAACGCACATGTTTGGTTATGACCACATAACTACACGGATTCCGCCTAAACTATCTGTTATTTGACTAGAGAGACTACTCGATCAGTCCTAACCCTTTTTAATTTATGTCACAACTGTCACAACGCAACTGTATTAAACGCAAAAAGAAAGTGTAATTAAAAAAAGTGTACTATTTAAAATAATGGTCGATTTAACAAGATGTTTAACTCCACCTGAACTAGTTGAATCAGCTAAAAATGCAACAACAAATTTATTGCCAGATGTGTCAAAAGAAAAAATTATTTGTTATATTCCTCTTAAATTCTACTTCCAGAGCAGTAGTTGTATAAAGTATTGATCCTAACACTTGCGGAAATTAACTTTCCCACACTTAAACTGCTTGCCCGAACTCCGCTTCGCGTCGTTCGGGCATCTGCAGTTCGCGTGCGGGAAAGTATAACTTTCCGCACTTGTTAGGATAATAACTATTATACAACGCCTGCTCTGGAAGTTGACTTTTCGAGCGCAGTATGTCATCTCCGAAGTACACAATAGTCGCATACTTGACTATATGTATTTCATAAACGCACATGTTTGGTTATGACCACATAACTACACGGATTCCGCCTAAACTATCTTTCGTTTTTATTTGACTAGAGAGACTACTCGATCAGTCCAAACCCTTTTTAATTTATGTCACAACTGTCACAACGCAACTGTATTAAACGCAAAAAGAAAGTGTAGGTAATTAAAAAAAGTGTACTATTTAAAATAATGGTCGATTTAACAAAATGTTTAACTCCACCTGAACTAGTTGAATCAGTTAAAAATGCAACAACAAATTTATTGCCAGATGTGTCAAAAGAAAAAATTATTTGTTATATTCCTCTCAAATTCTACTTCCAGAGCAGTAGTTGTATAAAGTATTGATCCTAACACTTGCGGAAATTAACTTTCCCGCACTTAAACTGCTTGCCCGAACTCCGCTTCGCGTCGTTCGGGCATCGGCAGTTCGCGTGCGGGAAAGTATAACTTTCCGCACTTGTTAGGATAATAACTATTCCCTTACAGCAATAAGCAAAGGTAAACAAAGTGCATTGTTCAGTTATATTGTGATTTGACAATCGAGCAGAACAACTAAAAGTCAGATTTCATTAATTTGACAATTAATTAATTTATTTAAAGTTTAACAAAGTATCCATATATATATATATATATATATATATATATATATATATATATATATATATATATATATATATATAAATTCAAAATAATCCAACAAAATGTACCTCTTTTCAGTATATCAGTCAACAAATTAATGACTGATGTAGTACTTTATTATATTATCAAAACGTTAATTAATTGACACATGTTTTTGCGAATTACAATTACATCAACAGCGTGCTGATCCAAAATAACGTTATTGTATTAACATGTCCTATATAAACAAAAACGAATATTTATACCAAAATTCAATATGATCAGAGACCAATCCAATTAGTGAATATTGCTGTTAAGTAGGAGAAAAGAACAGAATAATATTTAAACTACGTGTCTATTTGGTAAAATGTATTAACAGTGAGTTCGTACATGGATTTGTCTTTGAGATCTTTTTCTTTAGCATAAAAAAATCGTTTTTTCACTATTCGCTAAGTGTCTCACGAAAATATACATTTATAAATATTTTACGATTTCCTAAAGTCACTCGTTGACTTTTTTGTCAAGCTTTCGAATTGATTTTAATTCTTTATCAAGACAACTTTAAAACATTACACTTAACAATAAGTTTGAAACACATTATAATTTTTTTTTTTTTATAATTAGTTCTTAAAAAATATATGCATTTTGGGAGATATAATTTAATAACTGGTTTCCAAACGTAGTTTATTAAATTCCATACCTTAATTGCAACTAAACATACATAGGGAAACATCTCAAACTGTACATAAAAGTGAAATAAACACCAACAAATTAAAATCATGTGCCTTAGCAGAACATAAAATAAAAAATAAACACCAATGTGACTTCGCAGATACATATATATCCAAACGAATACAAAAGATTGTTATTATATAGTTTTCTTTTCTTTTCGTAATATCTTATTGAGTCTTTTGCTATTCAGATATATTTTACTATTTCCTCTCCATCTAGTGTTTTTTTATGTATCTTTTCTTATGATAACTGTTAAATTATTAAATAGTATTATTCAGAAATATTAGAATAAATATATTTAACATCTATATTTGAAGGCCTTTTGTTTCTTTTTCAGCAAAAGTAAGTGTATTAAACATAATAGCGTTGAAATGATTATTATTCTGCTACAGTACGGCTAATTCATCAAAGATAATTATATCAATAGAATTTAAAAGAGACCCTTTAAGATTTTTATTCCATTATCTTTTTATTCTCTTTTACAACAAAGGACCGCGGCATAGCGATATCAAATTGAATAGAGATGGTTACACGGTCGCCAGACGCCACCTTTCTGGTGCTCTTAATAAAAATCATTGCAATCTGGATTCTTTTATTCTTTTTTGATTTAGTCGTGAATTTACCGATGCTACACAAGATGTTTGATTAAATATTTTTTTTATGTATTTGTTACAGTATATGTATTTTCAAAAGAATGCTGTAATAGATTTATAGTAGTAAATCTAATATTCTACTAATCTCTGTATATATAAAACAAAATGTCCTGTCTGACTGATTCATAATCAAAGCCCAGCCCAATCTATTATAGGTAAAGATTTGAAATTTGGAGGGTACCTTCATGCTATAAAGTAGGGATGTGCTAATGAAAGGATTTTGCGAAATTATGATTTTGACAGGTGGAAATGGACAAAAATTTATAACATTATAAAATTGTTCGAAAATGTCAAATTTGATAGTTGACAGTTCGATCGGTATGGTTCTATCGTATAAGTGGTTAAAGTAAAAAATATTCATAAAACAAGGGAAAATACGATCGTTTTAAATAAATTTTAAGACATTTTAATACGGATTTTTAAACAAAATAAGCAATATTTAATTAAAAATAAATTTTTCGTGTAGGTACTCACTCACAAGTGTTTTAATAGATTCATGGGAGGAGTCACCGTACTTTTGGCTGGTGATTTTCGTCAGATATTACCAGTTGTCCCAAGAGGAACTCGAGCTAATGAAGTTATAATGCCTGCATTATTTGTGGCCTCTAACTGTTCATTTAAGAGGAGACATTACAGCTGGACTCTTTTCCAAGCTTCTGTTAGAAATAGAAAATGGTGTTTACCCAGAATCTCAAGAAAAGATAAATTTGCCCAATCAGTTAGGAACAGTAGTACCTAAATCATCTGATAAATAAAATATATCCTGATATTGCGATTCTCAGACTTAAATCAGATGATTGGTTATTTGAACGAACTATCTTGACTTAAAAAAATAAAACTTTGGCTGAAATAAATAATATTTTCTTTTATTTATTTGAAGCACTAGAAATGGAATACAAATCAGTCGACACAGTGATACAATTAGATAATGCAGTGCATTACCCCGTAGAATTCTTAAATACACTTGATCCTGCAGGATTTTCACCTTATAGACTCAAATTAAAAATTGGGGCTTCGATACTGTTAATAAGAAATCTCCGCTCACCAAAACTATGTATCTAATGGTACTCGCTTAAGAGCAGCTGCGCTTCAAAGAAATTTAATTGAAGCTACAATTATTACTGGTAAATTCAAAGGTGAATCTGTGTTGATTCCTCGCATACCTATGATACCTTCAGATTATCCCTTTCAAGTTAAACGTATTCAATCTCCAATAAAATTATAATTTGCCATAACCATAAATAAGTCGCAAGGACAGTCATTAAAATTTGCTGGAATAGATTTAAGAGGGAACTGTTTTTCCCATGGTCAATTTTATGTGGCCTGCTCAAGAATAAGTTCACCATCAAGTTTAATTATTTTAGCCTCAGATGGAAGAATAGTTAATATAAGGAAGTTTAATAATAATCTAATAAGTTTTTTTTTTATTTTCACGTTTAATATAATTTTTGTCATTATGTTTATGGTTACTTTATTACTTTTTGAATACTTTCAATTATAAAACATAATGTTATTCAAAAAAGTATTAAATTTAGATATTATATACTGCCAACTTAAAACATGTGCAGGCAAAGCTGCGACGTGGGGCTTTAGTTTATACCTATATATAAAAATGTTATGTTGGTTTGTGTACGCTTAAAAAACTCAAAAAGTTCTGCACCGATCAAGCTAAAATTTTAGCATGATATATAATCCGCATCAAGGATTGTTTTTATCTAATTTTTGCATCAGTCACATATCCGCGACCGCGAAAAAACAGTTTTTTTAAAGATCAGCTGTGTACCAATGACCGCGCCATCTGCCGGAAGCGAGGAAAACACTCGCTGACAACCGCAATAGTAATGGTGCAGTTACATGAGAAACAATATTCGTTCCCAATTACATTGTTCATTTACAAAAAAAATTGCATCTGATTCTGATTATATTCAAAGTGATGAAATTACTTATAAGTCTATAGACACCGTTGTGGAAGCAGATGAAGTAGTTAATTATCCAACGGAATTTTTAAACTCACTTGATCTGCCAGGGATACCACGACACATACTTAAATTAAAAATAGGTGTGCCAGTTATCCTCTTGCAGAATATTAATCAGCCAAAACTCTGCTACGACACGCGACTTGCAGTTAAGAAATTGATGAATAAAGTATTGGAAACAACGATTTTAACGGGACCTTTTCATGGTGAAGATGTCCTCATTGCTCGAATACTCGTGATCCCGACCGATACACCATTTCAATTTAAAAGATTGCAATTCCCAATTTGATTGGCATTTGCAATCACAATCAATAAAAGTCAAGGTCAATCTTTAGAATTGTGTGGTTTAGATTTAGATGCGGATTGCTTTTCACATGGACAACTGTATGTGGCGTGTTCCCGAGTAGGCAAACCAGATAGTCATAATACCTACGCAGACAGTGGAAAAACAAAAAATATTGTATATCCACAAGTATTGCAAAATTAAACTTATATGACATATATTCTATGATTTGTTTCTCATTTCGCAACCATTCAATCACAAGGTGCCACAGCGAAGCGTGGCACGGTACAGCTAGTATGGTACTTATAAAATTTTAAAGGTCAATACTGCAGTTACTTTTATATCTATATAAGTAAGTAGCTTTTTTTATAGGATCAAGTAACAAAAGAGATAAGAAACCCACAACAAAAGACTTACTGAAAAAGCTATGAAAAATGAGTCGAAATAAAAGAGGTTAAAACAATATATCTACGGTAGTAAAATTTTAAAAAGAATTGTTATTACGGCGCAGACGTAATCTAATTTTACTTCTTTTAATTAATGTAATGAAAGACAGATTTAACAGAAGCATAATGTAAAACTAATTAATTATCTTTAGCTATTAAAACTGTTTAATTGAATCTAGAGAAAGCAATGCATTGCGCTTATTTCTCGATCAAATTGGATACTAAACAACAACTGTTGTGAAGCATTATAAGGGGATGCTTCGCTCTTCAAAACGTTTACGGCAAGAGCCCTTTAGACACGAACAATAAATTTGTAGACTGCTTAAAATGTAGGGAAATTAATACAAAATTTATTCTTTAAATATTTTATTAAAATTTTAAGTAGCTTTTATAATGGTTAATGTATTTATCTTTAATTGGAAAGTAAATATTTAACGAGAGAAGTCAATTGTTTGTTACTAAGATTTTGCGTTTACTTATACTTAAAATGGATTATGGCCATTGGGAATGTAAATAAGTAAAAATCACAATGCACTATAAAATTTAACTTTGCATTGTTGAAAATATATTTTAACTATATAAATTTATTTAAAGAAATAGATTGTAAGTTTCAGTCTTGACGATGAAAATGTGCCCTGGATTGTTAGGCTCCATTTTGTTAAATTTTCTGGACCCGCCGTAGAATTTATTGCATTTTCTGAAATACGGGATAAAAAAATTGAATTGTAAAAAAACTATTTTACCGATCTGACCAAGCTTGTGCACAAGACAGTTATACAGTATGACCACCATTTTCAGGTACCTATATTTAAAAAAGTTTTAGCAAATTATAAAAAAGCTATTACCATTATTTAAAAATAGCTTTTTTGTTGATTAACCGATTTTAAATTATTAAATCTCATTTTGTTGATATTTTATTTCTTAAAAATTTCTCTGAGAAATCTCCAAATAGGAAATTTTTTAAGTTAAGAGTAAAATAATGGTTTTGCCAATTTAATTGTTTATTTAAGAACCTTTCCACCAATATATCGATAAATTTGAAATTTATTATTTTACTTTTTTTTAACCGACTTCAAAAAAGAAGAGGGTTCTCAATTCGGCCATATTTTTTTTTTATTTTTTTTTATGGATGTTACCAAATATCTCCGGTATTTATAAGCCGATTTAAAAAATTCTTTTTGCATTCAAAAGAGTAGAGATTCCCATTGGTCCCATAGAAATTTGATTATGGTCTGGACATCAATGTGAAAGATATTCCAGGAAATACCACAAAAATCAACAGAATAAGCTCGGCAGTTAAGTTAATATGTAAATAATGATGTATAAAATAATAGTATTATACGTTACAAGGTCGGTAGGTGACTTATTACAGTACGAGTTAGTTTACGGACGAGGCGACGTAGGAGCCAAGTCCGGAAATAAAAACGAGTACTGTAATAACACCTAACGACCTTGTATCGTATTATATTTTATTTCATCCTGTTTTTATAAATTAATAAATTCATAAAAATTTTAACAGTAGTTCGTAACTTAACTAAAAATAGTTCGTAACTTGAGTAGTTAGGTCAAATTACATTGAAAGCCATCTGTCACTGTCAAATAATTTTTTTATTATTAAGATTTAATTGTTAATATAAAATTGAATAACATTGACTTCTTTTTAAATATGGATGTAATAGTAAGTAATTAATTATTTTATTTTTATTTTATAGCCATTATAGTATTTTTAAATATCAAAAATTAAAAGTAATTGTGTTCCCTTAAGCAATCAGAGCTGCGTTGCTTGGAAACACATTACAGTACCTGATACCGTAATGTTTTACTTACCGGCGCCAAATTGATTATAGGGAAGTGTATTTACTGGACAGAATGAAATAAAAACATAATAATTGGCGTGTTACTGTCACACTATAACCGATTTTAAACAAGGGGGGGTTCTCAATTCGACCATAGTTTTTTTTATGTTACCGAATATCTCTGGTATTTATAATCCGATTTAAAAAAATCGTTTTGCTTTCAAAACAATAGAGTGTCCGTGTGATCCCATAGAAATGTAATTAAGGTCTGGTCATCAATGTGGAATATATTTTCAAGAAACACCACAAAAATCAATAAAATCAGTTCTGCAGTTAATTTAATATGTTAATAATGATGTGTAACATAAAAACATAATAATTAGCCCGTTACTGTCCCACTCTAACGCCAAAGACCTTTTCTCACAAGGAGAAGGAATGAGCATTTAATCAATTCTCTTGCTCACTGCGTGTTGGTGATTTCAGACAATTCAAGTCCACGTTTCATCACGATGTTTTCCTTTACCGTACGTGCTTCGTGTTTCTAGGTGTTAGACAATTTACTTATGTCTCCAAAAAGTCACATTGGTGCATGGGATTGTTGGGGATTGAACTCAGTACCTCTTGCACGGTATTTGGAAGGTTTTGAAAATAGTACATCATGAATCAAGTTACAACTAAAAATGATAAAATAAAAGCTTTTTTAAAAAAATTAAACCTCCTTCAAAAAAAAATGCACTAAAAAGCCAGAAATAAAATCTTTATTTCTTAAAAAAATTGAAAACAACTGGGCATCTAATTTCGATTTCCTTGAAGTCGGCTCCAATGGCAAATTACCCTGTATTTAAATCTTAGCTATTAAATCTAGATTTCGAATGTTAGTAACTCAAATCTTTTACAAAGATATAAACCATTGGAGCCAACTTCAAGGAAATCGAAATCAGATGCTTAGTTGTTTTCAATTTTTTTAAGAAATAAAGATTTTATTTCTGGCTTTTTAGTGCATTTTTTTAAAGGTTTAATTTTTTAAAAAAGCTTTTATAACTTTTAAACCTGTCTAAACAATTGTTTAAAAAAAATCTAACATAGTTGGCCTGTAGGGATGTGTCACCTTTAAATTAATAGATATTTAAAAGATTTTTAATTGTAGTTTAAAGTTAAAAAATGCTTGTTAATACATATTAATAATTTATTTTTAAATAATTACATTGTTATTTCAAAATAATTAGATTCAAGAGAATTCTTTTGTTCCTTCTTAACTATGTTCTGTGTTGCTATGCATGACAGTAATCGTTTTTACCCAATATTTTGTTTATATTTCGTAATAATATTAATAACCTTTTTTTTATCATTTAGAACTCAACAACAAAATTTTATTTATATAATACTGGTAAAAGGTTAGTACCTATGTGGTTATTGAAAGTAAAACACGTTTATATGAAAGATATACTTTCTAAATTTTTTTATGTTTTAGTTTTTTCTTGTATTTTTTGTTATATAATATTTGAAAATATTTCCCAATTAATTTTCAACCTACAAAAGCGTGTAGCAGTTATAAGTTTTTATTGGACTCAAGAAATTCTGTTTTTAATAGTAGGGTCAACTGAGGTGTGAAGAGGCTTGAGTGTTTAGTCTATATTTATTTTTTATATAATTAGTCAAACCATTATTTTTTAAATATATCGCCACAAGGGTCGGACTTTAAGGATAACTGAATAAGCAAAGGACCTTTACTTAAAAGACTGTTTTTTAGGTTATGGTTTAGTGATTGTATCCCAGAATATTTTAAGTTCTTCTAGAATGTATCAATTAGGTTAGATCATGTTTTTCGCAAATACTAGGATATTCGTTTGTACTATATAAGATAAGGGAAGATATTAGCAGTTAAGGAGAGTTCAAATAGTTCATTTTCATTGTAAAACTGTTTAGACGTTTTCCAGCAGAATTCTTGTGAATCTTTTACGATTTTGGTAAATAAATTTTGTTAAAGTCACCATAAGTATTTCAATATGTTACCAATTTGGGAACTCGATCTTTAATTTATGCATTAAACAAGCAGCACTTTCTAATTTTCAACTCATAAATGTTAAAGTTATTATTTTAGTACCATACTGTTTTGAATCTATCTAAAAGCGAAACTAATTACTCACCGTACATCATTAGATATACAACTTCTAATAACGCCTGAAAAAATTCCTAATCATTTTCCATATCCTCTCGAGAATCCCTTGTTCAAATCGATTCAGATTCGAGCCCATCCACGATTCGTTTTGGGAATCCGCGACTCCCAATTCCATCCACATTTAATTGCGAAGCAGATAAGAAACGAATATGAGCACAGATTTTAATTTGCTAGACTTATGAGATCTAATGAAGTACTGCAACAGTTTCCTAAGTCATTTCTTATGCTTGTAGGTTATATATCACGGGGAATAAATGAACTTGATATATTATATTAGTTGAAGTGTTATTGTTCCATCTAAACTTTAAAGTTTAAATTAAATGCCAAATATAAAGATTAAATTTAAAAATTTAACATAATGTATTATAATCCTTAATTTTAAATTTATGATGACAGAATCATTTGCTTATTTATATCTGGTGTTTTCTTACAAATAGCTTTTCAATTTTTTAATTTTTATTTTTTTTAACGTAGGTACCTAAATACCATTTATAACGGTTCTATATCTCCATTCAGTAAAATCAATTTGATCACATTAAGTTTGTGCTCACTCCTTTGTAATTTTGTTGGTACTCTTCATTTTAAGTTTGTTTGTGCAATTGAAAAAGAGTACAAACTTGATACATTTATAAGAATACATTAAAAATTTAAATAATAATTTGTTAATTTATCGCAGCAAACATAGCTTACAGATTTGGTACAGATTTAATAGAGGTTTTAGCAAGAAGATTGATATTTTTCTGTCAAGTCTTTTTTTAAATCTGTAAAAGGACAGTGTTTTAAATACTGCTCCTCGTTTAATATACTAATTCTCCATCTACTTTTCCTATTAAATTGTTTACATGCTTCTCTTCACATTTATTTTAATGACTTGTCACAGTTAGTCCTTTCATCATTTCTTGGAGAGCAATGGATCTATTTTTTAATAACACCCGTATTACATCTACAATTTTATCGTGAAATTCTTCACGAATAAATTCAAGGTCGCTATTTGTTATGGTTTCATCCAACTTTTCGAATCAGCACTTGTTCTAATTTTCATCAAATTTTATTGTGAATTCAGGGTGCCAACCTTAACAAAAGACAACAAAAACCAATTTTTGTTTCACGGATGTGTTTAGTGGTTGATTTATTAATAGTTTATTGTTATTTAAAGTTGGATGTGAGCTTTATTTCTGGGAATAAACAATGTTATTCACAATAACCTTTTCATTTAAACAAAAAAAAAAAGTTCAAATCTTTAAAGGTTGGTTAAACTGCTTGTCATTAAACATTTTTGTGAATTTTGAAATAAGTGTCGTGAAGAAGACCTTGAATTTATTCGTCAACTTCTTCACGATAAAATTATAGATGTAATACCGGTATAAAAACCGAATATTAAAAGAGGCAGTCGTATACGTTTAGAATATGTATAAATATATAGTGTAACCGACTTAACATCTTCCAAAGTTCTGATAAAAACAGAATAAGTAAAAATCCATCAATTCATATAAATATTATAAATCTTTGAGTACCGTGAAAAAAAGCCTTAAAAAATTACAAGATAAATTTAAAGGCCTAAGGCTTTCTGACAAATGAGCGTATAAACAAAAACAAAGTACAAGAATTCCCATTATCACAAATAAAATTAAAGCCGTAGCATGTGTTTAAAACTGAATACAGGGATTTAAAGTTTCAAGTACTCGAGGTGCCCGCTTCCACAAATAATTCCTAGCGCTGCTCTCTCAAGAACTTAAATAGGTTTCCAAAGCTCCTGTTGCATACAAGGAAAATTGGAAATTTATCCAGAATTTTAGTCACTGAGCACGAAAAGCTTAATTTAGTTTTAACTTAATTGTGTAAAAAATTGGTGTATTATAATATTCTTTAAATTGATCAAATATACTTGCAGACTAACCCCAACAGTATGTCTTGAAACTAAAATTAGCTGCAACAAAATAAATTAAACTCTGTCATCTCTTACTTATAGTTAAAAAAAATACGTAACAAGTTTTCTGTTGTTACATAAACTGTGATATTTGGAATTAAACAATTTACAACAATAGTAATGCATTTCCTTTATACAATTATACAAATAAATCTTTAGATACTTAAGTTAACCATATTATTTATGATTTAAATGCCAATAAAGTATGTTGTTGTTATAAAAAAGAAACTAAAAAAAAACGCTATTTTCATACTCAAATTAAACAAAAATCAATACATCCATACTAATTTTGCTACTACTATTTCGGGTTGTTTACAGTATCTATTTTACGTCGATTAACAATGCGTTTTATTATAGCTTCCATGGATTTCATAATTAACTTAACAAGCAAATATTACAAAAAATTAAAAAGTTGTGCAAAGTAAACAGAATACCGGATAAATCTAACATAGATACTATTTACACCATTCAGAATTTAATTAACATTAAGTTGTTCCGCCAGAATTTTGTAAACTGAACAATCGGTAGGTATTTTAGGGATTTAGGTATAGGTATTTTTCAAATGTCGTTTTCCACATAAAAAATACATTCGAGACTAAAATAAGTTTGGTTCCAAATGACAATATATATATATATTTTTATATATATATATATATATATATATATATATATATATATATATATATATATATATATATATATATATATATAAACATATGTTATGGCAAAAGTCCCATTTCGGCTAAAGCTAGCTTTTGCCGAGGCCTATTGGCTAAGGCTCGTTTCACACTTATACGGTTCCATTCGGTTCGGTGCGTCTTCGATTCGTTTTCGGTAGCGCCTAAAACGAATGAAAACTCTTCACACACACTCGGTGAGTATAAGGTTTGATTTCACGACCGAATCATGGAATACGCAGTACTGAATTTTTTACTCACTTTTCCCACAATGCTCACTATGGAGAAAAGACAAATTGCTGCCATGTTATTTCTCTATAGAAGAATCAAAAAACGAAAACGAAATAATCGACTTCACTGGGTACACCCAATCCTCACCAAACGGGTGGAATTTGGTGCATTTTATACCCTTTTTCCGAAATTAAGGGAGCACGAAGACAAATTTTCAAATTACTTCAGGATGTCTATCATTTTTTTTAGAGTCGTCAAAATCTGCGTAGCCGTCTATGATTTCCGTGCAAACAGCTTTCCAGGCTTCCAGCGTCTTAAATTTATCTTTATACTTTTCACTTGTTTTGTCCCACAGTACTACACGTGATTGGACTGATGTAATCAGCCGATCAATATCAATGTCCAGTGAATCAGACATTGCCAAATGTAAATTACAAAATTTAAAATGAAAATAAAATAAATATTTTCCCTTGCCGAAACGTGACCGAACCGAAACTAAACCTTATATGTGTGAACGACCAATTGCTTTTGTGAACTATGGACCCGAATTAAAACCGTACGAAACCGATTCGTGTCGAGGGGGTTTTCGGTTCTATCAGTTATCTATTAGGTACCGAACACACACCGTATCACCGTTTCACACTTTTTCGGTGGCTACCGAAAACGAATCGAATACGCACCGAACCGAATGGAACCGTATAAGTGTGAAACGAGGCTAACGCTGTTAGAAAAGAAATAAAATATATTTATTTGTAAAAGAGAATTTATTTGTCATACATTATGTTTTTATAATTGTCTAGAATAAGATTAATTTATTTATTTTTACAAGATACGCAGTTGCACTTTTAATAACAGTAGATTACCGAAAACTTACATTTGCATCTGTTACCAGAGCATCCTTTTTTGCAACTATACCAAGCATAACCTTGGCCGCCTAAAACTGATTAGTCTCTAGTAAGTTGCGTCAATTTTGTTTTGGGAAGATATTTTATTTAATTCAATAAGGTCTGCATTACATGGGCTAAACTGATTTCCCAAAAATTTCTGTTTAATGGTTCCATTTTCATTTTCAAGGTTGTATCAATACTTATAATCTGGAATTACCTACACAGCTTGTCGACATTTTTATTAAGAATAAATTTTACTTGATTCAACATGCATTAGATGTGGTAAACTGATTTCGCGAAAATTTCTCTTAAATGAATCCATTTTTGTTTCCAAGCTTGTATAAATTATTATCATCTTCAACTATACAGTTTGTCAGGAATTGGTATTCGAACACTATGGCCGACTTTGCATTTATACGAGTTTTTTCAAATTTTCTTTTGCAAGACATCTTTTTTTTATTTGGGATATTTTATTGATAACGAGGTCTACCTGTTCTTCTTTTTCTTTTGCACATTTATTCAGCCTTTTAAGTTTTCGACTTTTACGTGGTAGATACTTTTTCTTCTATTGTAAGTCGTTCGTCAACTATATGGTCAAGTACTGGTCATTTATCTTCTTCTGACTATCTAAAAGGTTTTCTTCCCTTCTCAAGTAGGTCATAAAGTTTTTCTTTATACTGTATATTTTTTAAGAGCTCTTTAGGCATTGAATCTAATGATAGGCCCATATTTGCATCGGATCCGAACATGGCTTAATAGGGTGACATTTTTATACCGTCATGATATGCACGATGTTTAATGAATTGAATGAATCGCAGTCCTTCACACCATTTACTAATTTTTTAATAATTTTATAAAATTTAAACAAAATGTATTATAAATAAATACAAAATATAAATGTATTTTAAATATAAAAAAATAAAAACAAGAAGGTTATAGATGACATGATATTCGTGTTTCTTGCTTAAACTCGAGAATGACTGGATCGACTTTTCACAATTTTGTTTTGAATTATTTGTGACAGTTTAGGAATAGTATGCAACGAAAATTACAACAAAAAAAACGACGATCTAATTTTTTATTAAAAAGTGCGTATTTGTTATTTAGTTTAGATGGCGTTCTATTTCTAAATAATATAGTTAGAATAATGATTTTGATTCGTTTTCGTTCTGGATAGAACAATAAATATTAAATTATGATATAAAAAAATTAATAAGAAATAAGAAAACTGTAAAAAATTATCAAAACGATTAAATAATACATAACGACAGAAATTCTAAACGAAACTGCGTAAATAAAAAAAAACGAGAAACCATAAAAAATCGAAAAAAATTAAAAACCGAAAAAAGATGAAAAACTAAATTAAAAAAAATAAAAGAAAAGATTGAATTGGAAAAAAACAAAATAAAATATATAGGAAAAACAAGAAACAATAATAAAAAAAAGACAAATGTGGAAAATCGAAAAACGCAAGGACTCGAAAAAAAAAATAAGGAAAAAAATGTTTAGAAATGAGAAAAAAACTAATAACTGACAAAAATTATTAAAAATAAAATATTAAAAAAAAAATATCGGACAAAACTAGAATATATAACATCCAAAAAAATTTGTAAATCAAACAAAAAAACAACTGGATAAAACGATAAAAACAAAAAATTATAAAATTAACGAAAACAAAAATTGTAAAAAATTAAAAAAAAAAAGTAAAAATATGATACAATTGAAAACAGCAAGAAAATATAAAAACAATTAAAAAAACAACAAAAAATTAGAAATAATCAATAAAACATTAAAAAATAAAAACCATAAATCTAAAAAATTATAAAACAAACTAAAAACACATTTTTTTAAACCTAGAAACAAACGAGAGAATATGATAAAATCGACAAAAACAAAAAAAAAAAACGTTGAAACAATTTATCCGCAATGTATATAAAACAATCTACCTTGGTTTTAATAAGAAAACATCTTAAATATAGTTACCAATATAAGGAAAGCCTTTAGATCACGAGTTGTTAATTCTCCAGCTTAAAAATCATTTCCAAAGTCTGTAAACAATTTTAGGTGTGTTTAGGATAACCTATCTAACGAGAAGAGCCTAAAATGTTTTATAAGACACCAGACTTGACGTTTAAGGATGATGATTTTAGAAAGTGAATGAATATCTACTTCCCATGCAGTACGTAACACATTTATTAAAAACTTCTACAGAAATTCTATTCATATTCACAGTAGACACACAATGCCTTTAAATAGGTATTCGGTGTATGAATTAATATAATATTATGCAAATACAGTTTAAGCTTTGCTAGCATTTCATTAATAACTTGAAACTATATATAATTTCAAAAAAGTCTATTTTACAAAAGTAATAAATTAAAACTCATACAAACAATACCAAATGCTTTGCATAAATAATTATAATATTTTATAAAGGCCAACTATTGTTTTAAGCGCAAATTAAAATTTAGCAAATTATAATTTATTATTAAAATTTATTTTTAGTACATTCAGCGATTTTAAAAAGTCCTTTGGTGCCAGTGAAACCATTGGACAAAGAGTCTTTCATTCTTTCAAGGAAAGTGCCTTTCCTTATTCGGTTATCCCGTTACAATACTAACAGAGAACTCTCACCCAAGTAGTATTAAAAAAACGAGTGTGGCAGTCAGAGTGACTACCGGCAGAAGTTATACTTCTATGCACGCGCCCGGATTCATAAATTTGTATGCGAATAATTTAGCAAAATCATTATATTATATTCGTGTTCAGCGACCTCAAAAACCTCCTAGTACCGAGTGCACACTCATTTTGTATCGAATTTGCATAAAACTCCTGGAGACGAGGTCCGTCTTAAACACCAGGTGTTTCGGACACCATCACCATTATCAGATTCGTATTCAGCGACCCAAAAAACCACGACTACATAAATTGAACCCATTTGGAATACTTACTGAGTTGTAATTTTTCTATCTATTGTCTGTTCGGAATGTACCTACTTTTCGACTATTCTTGAAAACTCTGTTTATGTAGCCAACCTCAAAAGCATAGTGCAGGATATAATGCAACCATGTGATGGTACTATGGACTACAATACAATACTCATTACTAAATATTATTATTAATATCATAAATATAAAATACTAAACTTTATATGTATACTTACGTGACAGAATTATAAAATAATCTGTAATGGGAAGTTGTCTTTCACCAATATTAAGTAATATTTATATGGAATTTTTTGAAAAGAATTTTATTGAAACATCATATTTTAAACCAAAAATATGTTGGAGATATGTAGATGATGTTTTTGCAATTTGGCCTTACAATCTCAATTTATTAGACAGATTTCTTGAAAATATTAACAATAAAGTACCATCTATTAAATTTACTATTGAAATTGAAAAAGATGAGAAATTACCATTTCTTGATATATTAATTACGAAGGAAACCGATTATTTAATTAATACTAACATTTTTCGTAAAAAAACACATACTAACAGATATTTGAATTTTAATTCCAATCACAGTATGACGGTTAAAAAAGGAATTATAAAAAGTTTATATGACAGAGCTAAAATAGTAGGTTCAAATATTGCTTCTTTTAAAGACGAAAAAGAAACAATAAAAACCGTTTTAATGAATAATGGGTATCCTGAAAAATTAATTAAATCAACTTTCAATAAAATTAAAAACCCTCAGAGATTGGATAATCAAATTGACTATACACAAAATTTAAAAACAACAAAAATTCCATATATAAAAGGTATTTCTGAAAAAATTCAAAAAATTGGTAATGCTTTTAACATAAGGACAATTTTTCAAACAAATAATACAATTAGATCACTTTTATCCAAAACAAAACCAGTTAATTTAGATCAAAAAACAAAAAATTGTGTATATAGTATACCATGTGATTGTGGCAAAGTCTACATTGGGGAATCAGGAAGACCTCTTGAAGTTCGCCTCAATGAACACAAAAATTATCTTAAAAAAGAAGATATAGATAAATCTAAAATTTGTGAACATGCTTTTAATTTTCTAAATCACAAAATAAAATGGACTGAAACAAAAATTTTATGTAAAGAAGAAAATTCTATAAAAAGAAAATTAAAAGAAACAGCACACATTTTATTAAATCCAAATGAATGTATTTCAAATTTTACTTTGGATTTATCTAGATCTTGGCTAACCACCTTAAAAAAAGAATGAGTTAATAATCTATATATCTATAGTTACAAAAAAACAAATCAAAATTTTAAAATCTAAACTGCATAAAGAAGTATAGACTAAAAAAATTTTTATCTTTGAAAACGACAACCGATCTGGTTGTCGAAAGCTCAGAAGAATTATTTTTAAACAAATTATTTTCATTTTTGTTAGGCATTTTCAGTTTTAAAAGACGACGCTTGACAAATTTGACATATCTATCAAGATCAATAAGCAAGGGTCATTTTTAAAATATTGATTTATATTTTTATAAGTTTGTTTTAGTGGCAAAAAGATCCCTAAATAAAGAAATAAATGTGGTAAATATTTCATCTTTGTTTTTACCGACCAATATACCTTATATGTGTTTCTGTCTTTCTCTTACTCACACCATTACATATGTAATGATTTTTCGCATTAAACCCCACACAAATTTTTCCGCCGAGTGCACGAATAGAAGTATAACTTCAAAAATTAATTTTTAGTGCCCTGGTACCATTGGTAGTAAACAACTAAGTTTCGTTATCTAATATTACTAGATATCCTCAAGAAAAAATACATTAGATTCATTATCTTTTGGCTCATTCTTAGTTATTCCCTTTTTAGCAACAAAACTTAATTGTTTAAAATTATTGAAAATTTTAAATCAAAGCCAAAACTCTTTCTAAAAACATAAAAATCTTAAAACCACGCACAGTTCGTATGTAGTTTATAAAATTCCTTGCTTAAATTTTTTATAGAGGAAACATTATTTCATTTCGAATTAGGGGTATATCGAATGTAGAAGAAATATTTTACATAAAAGTGACACAAACATTAAATAAATAATTTGTTTTTGCCCTTGCAGATCATGCGCTACAATTTAAGCATAAATTTAATTTTATTTAAACCAGTATTTTTGAAATAGAAAAAATGAACACAAAAGAATATTTTGACGCATATGTGGAAAAATCAAAATGATGTAAACAGAAAATCATATCTAAATGATCAGAGTAATATTTATTGTTATTTCTCATGTCATTAAAAATAGTAAAATAGATTAGTAAAGTAGGTCACAAAAAAAACAAAACATTTAAAAAAGCAAAAGCAATTATATTCAAGATTTGGCAATTTAATTACAAAATATAACAAATATTATAAAATAAATATCAACGTAAATAATAAAAACTAAATGGAAACTTTGAGAAAGAATTTCTTTCTTGGTTAAAGGCAGCTTTCCGTTTCTCCTTGATATGAAAATTTACCCCTAAAACATAATATTGTATTTAATCTTAAATAAGTATGTTTGTTGTAACTATAAACACCGTAAAATTATAGCAATTATTAATTTGGTAGAAGACACGTAAATACTGATTTATAACTACTTTTTTATGTTTAAGTGTAGGTTGTTTGAAAAGCACCATTTATGCTTAAACTAAAAGCATAATATAACTCACTCTTTTTAAATATTTTTAAATAAACTGCAAATAATAAAAAATACAGGATGACAAAAACATACAGCATTAGAAATATCATAACTATCTGGTTTGTCGATCATTATATTGTATTCTATTCTATCGAATACTCGCACCCACTTATTCCTATCTTTCATGGAATTCAAGCTGTATTATTTCTAAAAAACATTCAAATTAATGATCGTTGATGTCTTCGTAGAAAATCTGAGATAATAACCAATTAAAAGCTCTTTTTTTTCAATTTCAAATGAACGACTGAATAATAGTTATTTATTATACAAGGGAAAAAAGTATTGTATTTTAGCTCGAGGTTGTGTTGTCTCCCGACGCGAAGCGGAGGGAGACAAAAAACCGAGAGCTAAAATCTAATATTTTTCCCGTGTATAATACACTATTTTTTTCTGTGACGACGATTTAATATTTTAAATAAAATCAGAAAATTACTGATGCAAAATTTGAATTTTAAAACTAGTAGGCTTTTGTCCTTATAGTGACAATTAGACCTGCGTTATCAATCAACTATCTGTCAAGGAAACCTTTATTTATGTGTATATATCCGGGAAAAAAGTACTCACTTTTTTTCCATGGTAAAAAAGTAATAATTTCATAAAAAGTGACGTTTTGTGACCCGTTAACAGAGATAAAATGTCAAAGATTTTTCTCGTCGCAGAAAAAACCTATTTTTTTGTATAGATAGATACCTACATAGAAAACAACATTATTTAAATAAAACAGTAAATAAAGGTAAAAGTGCCCTAATTTGCCAAACACCACAGATTTGCATAATAATTTGAATTCAAGTTTACCCTCTACTTTAAACTCTGTGCCTTTGATTCTCTTTACTCTGGGTATGGATGCCACCACTTCTCAAGAAATATTCTTTCCATTTTAAGCTTATTCTGTTTTAAACTAAGCACTTTATATACTAGTCAAACTTGTTAACCAATATATTTGACCTGAGACTTGGTTGGCGTAAAATTTTTTGTAAAAATCACGACCAAGCATGTATTATATCATAACAAACTAACTTGACCTCCTTTGATTTAAGCTATTGTTTTTTACATTGACTTTATTAATAAATTTTAAATATCTGCATTCAGCAGAGAAAGATTCGTAAAGATACGTTCAATAACGACGCCCATCCGGTTGTCTAAGCATCTCTCGCACTCCGTTATCCACATTCTAGCTGTGCCCGCGACTTTGCACAATTGACATAACTTCTTTATTTGAAATCAATTTCAATGTGTGAAACCCGTCACAACATATTTCCGAAAACTGCCTTCAAATCGGTTAAGCCGTTTCTGTGATTAACGTGCATAAACATACAGACATACAAACGCAATTTTGGGTTCTCTTGCGTCCATAAACGTGAATTGTGAGGTGGCAGCGATATTTTTTTGAGGAATAATGTCGTCTTTTTCTCTGAAAAAAAAAGAATAAACTTATTTTCTTTATGGTTTAGTTTTGATACTAGATATTGTATAAAACATCAAAATAAAGGTTTTTTAGGCACAATTATTTTCTAGTTATTATTACCAATTTTTGGTATTTTTTGTTATTTTACTGTTTGGCAAAGAGTAGGTACCTACCATTTTTCTATTTTTTCTACTCTCAATAAGTAAAATTGATTCTTTTTGATAAAATACTTACATTTTAAGCACGAAAGAATGTTTCTTTTCAGTTAAAAAATTAATATTTTTACTTGCGGAAAAGTTAAAAAGTATTAGCTTTAATAAAAAAATGTATTCAATAGAAGTCGCTTTTGACCTACAAGAAAGGATGTCATCAAACAAACCATCAGGGTAAAAGCCACAACCGGCACAACGTCATCTTTGAAGTAGAGGGTGTATAGGACTTAATTCAATTTTTCATAAAAATCGTTATTGTTTGACAAAATGGTTATTAAAGACAAAGAAGAAAAAGTATATAATAAAAGGGATCAAATATACTGTAGAGCAAATTAAACGATACATCTTTAACAATGTCCGCCAAAAAATTTAATAGACATTAAAATTTTTTAATGAAACCCAAATAATTAGCACCATTTAAATAGCTATGTTGAATAAATTGTTTTATTATTTTTATAATTTTGACAAGTAAAGTGACATTTTTCAAAATTGCTGTCAGTTTTGAAAGTCATTACTTTTCATAACTTGTTTTGAAAAGTAAAACTTTACGTAACTGGTTTTGAAAACTTAATTTCAAAACAAGTTACGAAAAAAGCAAATATAAACAATTAAGAACTATTTTATACTAACTTTATTAAAGAAAACCTACAGAAATATTTAAAAGCAGACATTTTTAATTAAAAAATGAAATAAGTATACTTAATATTTAAGTCAGAAACTATTAGCACCTTTTAATTATATCTATATTAAATACAATTGTCATTAGAAAGCTGTCAATGCAAAATAAACACGAGAACTAGATGTATTGTTTTTAATTATTATTAGATAATTATAATTTTTTTTAATTATGGAATTTCGTCAAAATTATAAAAAATCTTGTACGGAACTCGTTATAAAACGCTATTTTGTTTAACTCGTGTTCATTTGCAGCACTCGCTACGCTCGTGCTGCAACATCACACT
This sequence comes from Altica lythri, assembly GCA_964028335.1. Classification (NCBI taxonomy): domain Eukaryota; kingdom Metazoa; phylum Arthropoda; class Insecta; order Coleoptera; family Chrysomelidae; genus Altica; species Altica lythri. The sequence goes on along the minus strand of OZ034805.1, from coordinate 48,591,091 downwards.
CGTTAAACAAAATTGGTCTTTTCATAACTCGTTACGTAAATAACTATTGTTACATTTTAAATTTATTATGTTTACCGATTTTACTAAATGTTCACCAAATTTAGAGCGCTTAAGTTATGTGTCCGTGCTGCACATAATAAATATTCATGATATCCATTTATATGTAGTCTTTCTCATAAAAATTACTTGTGTATCAAATAATTTATTCTGTTACTTAAAAATGAAATATGTTCGCGCATGTCTCCTTCTCGCTTCCAAATAAACTTCTTGCCAGGTTCCAGCTTGCAGTCGCAGACGGTACCTATGTGTGCATTTATAGTGAGTGTAACCAGTGTATTGCCATATGATAATTGAACTAAAATGGCCGACGATAGTTTACAGGGGCCAAGTAGTGTTTCACACGAAGTTCCTCTATTTTATTCTGCTTCGGAGTCGGATGGGGAAGCTGACACGGTACAGCCTAATAGACGGCGCAAGCAAGGTAGAATTTGGTGTTTTGAAAAAAAAAATTAAACATTAAAAGTGCCGAAGAATTTATTAGAAATGAAAAATTGTGGTCTTTTCACAAATGCCATAGTACGGAAGAAGGTGTAAAGCGATATTATCGCTGTAATAAAGCCAAAAGTCGGGCTTTTCAATGTTCAGCTGCACTTTATTTATTGTTTGATACATCTTGCGATGAAATAATATTATTTCTAACTGAAAAAGATCACGATCATCAAAATTTGGAGTCTCAGTCGAAATATGGGTGGGGCAATGAGACAAAAAAAGAAATAGACAAATTTTTCGAATTACGATTGAAGCCCAAATCTATTATGAGCAATTTGAACAAAATACATGGATTGACTCTACCGTCTATAATACAGTTGAACAATTATCTCACAATTTTACGTAAAAAAAGTACGGATCTGCAGTAATCAGCTTAGGACAACTATAGAATCCTGGTTAAGAACAAACTTAGAAATACCATCTGATAATCATCAAGTTTTTGTTGCTGGATACGAAGTTTCTAAAGATGTCTCAAATCCAAGATTCAGATTTTTATTATCGACCAAATATTTAATTGGTCTATCGCGTCAATGCAACACTATTCATGCTGACACGACCTATAAACTTATTTGTCAGGGGTTTCCAGTACTCATAGCTGGAACCACGGATCGAAATAAACATTTTCACCCCTTTGGTCTTGCTGTTACAACCGCTGAACAAACAAGTGATTTTGTGTTTTTGTTTCAAACGTTAAAGAATGTAGTCCTCTCACTGTATTCCTGCAATTTAACTTGTAAAGTTTTGATATGCGACGCAGCCAAAAGTATTCAAAATGCGTTCTTGTAAGTATTCGGTCAGGATACAATTATACGAATGTGCTGGGCGCATGCAAAAAAGAAGATTTAAGTACGAGTTGAGCAATCTGTGCAAAAGAAGTGCCAGAAGGACATAATAACGGATATTGATTCGTTGCAATGTGCTTCAACAGCTAAACTTTTTGACAGGGCCTGCGAAAAATTTCTAGATAAATGGAAAGACGAAAAGAATTTTGTACTTTATTTCAAAGACGAATGGCTCACTCAAAATCGTTGTTGGTATTTGGGCGCTGCGCCAAGGACACCTGCCACAAATAATGCATTGGAGTTTTTTAACAGAATAATAAAAGACAAATGTATAATTGCAATGAATGGCGTGATTTGTATTGTTAATTTTGTTATTATTTGTAGGTACACTTCGTGAGCGGCATCCGATTGATCGATTCTTAATTATTGCTTTAGAAATGGTGAATGATTGGTCAAATGAGTACACTATAAACAGCCAGAGAGAGTTTAGCCTCGTGCCAACGGTTTGTTTGCAAACATGGACAAAAGCTTATCAGTGGGCCAAACTGTCTAAAAAAATATCGTTAATACATACTAGTAAAATAAAAAAGTGTTACAGAATTCCAGGTGGAGGTGCACTGGAATGCGAAACTTTTGAAGATATGTGGGAAACGTTTCAAGACTACAACATTTTAGCGAGTGGGGAGTACAGTTACCACAGGACAAGTCTGACTGGCTGAATGGCACAATCAATTGTCCAGATAACCTTAGAAATTATGTTTACAAACATTTAGTAGGGTTAGCAATTCGCCTGAAACTTGTTAAAGCACCTAGTGAAGCAAGAAATGTACCAATTGGAGAAAAAGGAAAAAGAGGACAGCCAACTAAAGCCAAGAAAGCCTTAATAGTACAATAAGTGTATGCTTCATTTTAGTTTTTGTTTTGTTAATGTTGTGTTGATTTTTTTGTTAAAAGAATTGTATTGTTTTATTTCCAAAAATTTGTAAGACTTAATAATTATTATTTGCAGTTTTGTTTTGTTTATGTTGTGTTTAATTTTATGTTCAAGAATTAGATTGATTTATTTCCAAGAATTCCTCACACTTATTCCTATGTCTCCTTTTATAAATGAGATCCAATAAAACATGATAGATTTTTCTTATAAGTGATATTTAGGCTAACAAAAATTAAAAAACTGGGTACACTTTTAAAATTTAATGTGGTATAAAATATAGTAAAAATTCTGTATTTTTGCTGGACAAACAGAATTTTTTACTGCTAAACTAAATAAAACAATGACAAAAATTAAATATCTATTAAATGTGAAATCAAATTTGGTGAACATTTAGCATTTTTACCAAAGAAAAGTTACTTTTAGGAACAAAAATAATATAAGAGAATAGCATGATGTAAATATTTTTAGATTATGTATTATCTTAATTTTGGTGAGCATTTAGTATTGTCACGCCTGGGGGATTAAGGAATGTGCCGTAATATTTTGGGATGAGGGGTAGCTTACTGAAGGCACTTCCCACCCAGGTCGTGGTTATCTACCCCCTGGTTAGGTATCCTGCTGAAGGCAGAAAACTAACCAAGGGAAAGATTAGATAAACAACAGGAAACAAACAACAAATATATTAACAAACAAACAATAACAATAAATAATTAAAAATGACTAACGAATAACTAAATACAATAATCTTAACTAATCTTACCAAATAAACTACATGGTGGCATGTCACACTTACTCACGAAAATAAGTCAAGAGTCACAACGGCCCAGACCCAAGGGTCTGTTTTAGGGACACCCCGAAGGGTGACACTTACAGAAAACCTTAGAATCCGAACTCGCCGAGTACGACCTCAACGACGCTCTTTTATAGCCAATTCTTACGCTACGTGACAATAAGAATTAAACTATATAAGGTCGCCTTGAAATCTAACGTACTGACTTTGGCCTGGATAATTACAATTAAAAATAATACAAAATAATACAATAAAATATCAAACAATTAAACTACCCTATTATCGTATGTGACATGCCCCCCTTCCCTTAAAGCCAGCCCCTGGCTTTGCTTGGCTCTGGCTTACAGGGGTGTATGTTTAGGACTGAGTTTTACAAAATAGTTATAATCCACCACACTTCTGTCAGAATCAGCTCTTCTCGGAGAATGACCTGTCTTGCCCTCGTCTAAAAACGCCAGGTCCACCGCTGGCTAGACGGATCCCTTTTTGGTATGTTGGTCTGTCTGCAACTCTCTGAAAAACCATCGTCTCATAGCTCTATCTATCGAGGTCCATGGCCAACATCAGACGGTACTCTACCACAGCATTCACCTTAATACATTTTTTTAACCATAAATCTACAGTCTTCCCATCTTTGGCTACCATCCATTGGGAAGATCTGCTATTGGAATAAGAGTATTGAAGCTGACCATTTCCATTCCTCGACGGAGACCTTCCTTACTCGTTGAGACAAGACCAATACCATACTCAGGATAAAGGACCCTATTTCTCTAGAATTCCGGTACCGAGCAAGAATCTCCTGGATTGCGTCTTCTTTGAGTAGATGTGGGGAAAACGTTAAACATTTAAACATTACAACAATAACTCGGTCCTAAAACATACAAAAACAAATACTATTAAAATTAAATAATCAATGTAATTTGCCTAGAAAGGGCATGAGGGAATCATTACTTTAAACTTCAACATTAACATTAACAAAAAAATTAAATTTTATTTGACTTTATTTACAAGCTATTTACCTTCAACTACAAAAATAAAAATAAAAAAATAATAATAATAATTATACCTTTAGGTGCCCAAGGTCTTACCCTGTACTAAACACCTTATAAATTACACCATTGGATGCCTAGGGTTTTTATCCCTATACTAAACATCTCATATATTATCCCATCGGGTGCCCAAGGTCTTATACCCTGTACTAAACACCGCATAAATTACACCATTGGATGCCTAGGGTTTTTATCCCTATACTAAACATCTCATATATTATCCCATCGGGTGCCCAAGGTCTTATACCCTGTACTAAACACCGCATAAATTACTCCTTTGGATGCCTAGGGTTTCTATCCCTATACTAAACATCAATTTAATATTTTTGAAACTTTCGGGCCAGGTAAGGTTTCTAGGCCATTCAGTGAAACCTCTCCTCTCCCTAGTTTCCTGTTAAACTTATCTCATTACTATAGCACTTGTTGAAGCTTGTTTACTACTTGATAAAGCCAAACAAAAATATTTAAAAACTTTGAAAAATACACCATTATTTGGTTCCCTTCCGCTTCTTTCTAGACCTTCCTGTAGAATCCAGACACTAAAATATATTAATTTATTTAAATTAAAAAAAAAGACACTAAACGGTAGTAAAAGCTAAAACAATGAAAAATATTAATAACTGGATAGAATCATATTATATAAAACGAATAGTATTTTAAATAAACTATTATAATTGTTATAAATTATAATATCTACTTCATTGTAACCTATTAATAAACAATATAAAAGAAAAAATCGTTTGTTTCTACAATACTACGTGTAGAAACAATGATTTTATGTTGGAGTCTCAGAGTTTCTGGTCCGATGTACTCTTACTTACTTTTGACATGCCACCTTTATTACTAATAAAGTTAAAAAAAATACACCGAATATTTGGTATCTGTTTCCCAATTTACAACATATTATAAAAAAATACCAGAAAAGCAATGAAGAATAGACTACCTAATTCAATTAACCACAATTGAATTCTGTTACCATGAAAATAAATAATAACAAGTTTATAAACAAAGGTTCAATGTTAATAATTTGAACTTGGATTACTGCTGTGTGTGCAGTTTTGGTCTTTCGGAATTCAATACACAAGCTGACAAAGAATTAAATAAAATAAAACACCTGACCGTGACCATATCTGTAACCTATATACACATACAACAACAAATATTTAAAAAACCAGAAAAATACCTATTCTCAATTTGTATAGACTATAACATAGATATGGATGGGGTATATTTATGAATATTTATTATTGCACTAAAGAAACTGGAAAAAGATAGAAAATAACACTTTACATTTTTTACTTGAAGACAGTTTATTGTTTATCAACAATACATATTGTATACATTATTAAACCTCTATACGATTGACCGTGAAAAAAACACATAATAATTGACCTATCCTTAAACATCTCGTATTTCAACATACACATAATAAAAAAATGCTAAATCTGCACTCAGGTCATCATCCTAAATAAATCAATTATTCCACCGTCAAATTTTATATAAAATAGTATACACACAAAAAAGCTTCATAAAAAACTCAAAAAACAATCCTCAATTTCTTCAAGATAAAAAATATTTATGAAAGTATCTCTAAATTGTGCAATAGAACAAATACTGTACATAACTTTACAAATTAATTAAAAACACAAGATATTTCGCTTTAAAAAACATATCGAACAGATTAGGAAGAAACTTAAGAAAATTAATAGATGATACTGTTTAGGAAGAAACAGTTCACAGGAACAGCTAATGGCACCTCTATTATGTCACGTCAGTGACATGAGGCAAAAAAAATGCTATAAAAAAGGGCTACGAATAGTTAAAATTAAACTGATTAGCAAAAATCAGTACAGGGATCAGAGAACGGCACCTCCACCATGTCACGCCAGTGACATGGGGCAAAAAAAATGCTAAAAAAAAAAAAAATTGCTACAAATATTTAAAAATAAACTGATTAGGAAGAATCAGTTCTAAGGGATCGGCAAACGGCGCCTCCACCATGTCTCGTTCCTTTTGTGACACACGATATGCTCTACTTTTTATAGGGGTGGCATCCTCTACGATTATCTTGTGTTCTGCCAGGTTGGTTTTTCCCATTGTCAGGGTAGTCTTAGAGAACACATCTCGGTATTCGGATATCAGATCCTCAAGTTTTTCCTTAAACCCCTCATCGTGTATGTGATGTAGTTCGAAGTCGTCTATACTTAATTCTGACTCCTTGACTGTATTCAAAATTAGGCATTCTTCTTTGTTTGGAGATAGTATCTCCTCTTCTAGATATGCCACTGTGCTGTTTTGATACAGTTTCATGGGTAGGTGGTTTTGGTTATTTACAAGTATTTTACCTTGTAATAATACTTGTTCTGTAGCTCTAGGTACGGTTGTCAGTCCTCTAGTCGTCAAGTTTCTAAAATTGTCCCTTAGACGATAATTTTTTCCCTTGTCCATCCCGGTTACTCTTACTTCAATCCATGTATCTGTTTTTGGTGGACATATTATATCGTTTTTAACAGTTAATCTTCTAGGCTGGTTTATAACGCGCACGTCTTCGCAATTAAGGGGGTTTGTTTCCTCTTCACTTGAATTCTGGTGGTTATTTTCCTGGTTACCTGTTTTACTGACTGTTAATGGTTCTGGCTTTGACGGCTCTTTTATCACTTTTAAATCACTTATATGTTTTTGAATATTATTTTTACATTCTTCCAAATACATTTTTTTATATTCATTTTCTATTTTTACTACGCCTATTCTCGAAATTTCTGTTTCACCTCCTCTCTGTCTTTCTAGGGGTATCATGTATTCTCTAGATCCTAACTTATACGCTAAGTATTGTTCCCTTAAATTTATTACTACTTCTAACTTACGTAATGTTTCCATACCTAATATAAATGCTGCGGGTAAAGTGTTCACTACGACTGCCTCACACGAAATTTCCAATTTTCCCATCTGAAGTTTTACCATGGATTGGCCTACTGTCGAGACCCTGGTATCTCCAACGGCCACCAAGACCTTCGTATCATCTGCATCTAGTTTTTTCACATGTTCTTTTCTAATTACATTTAGTTCTGATCCAGTGTCTACTATGATGCTTCTTTTCTCTCCATTTACTATTGCCATTACAGTGAGGATTTTGTTGTCGTATTTGTTAGGCCCCTGTGATGCAAGGACGAGCCGTGGGGCTAGTGGTTTCGTCCATTTCCTTTTGGGTAACTCTCTCTATTATCACAGCTTGATGCGAAGTGGCCTGGTTTGTTACAATTATAGCACCTAGGCCTTCCATCTTTTGTTCTCGTGAAAGGTTGATTGTTTCCATTGTTACTCTCCGGCTTACGGTACTTATATTCCTGCGATTCATATCTTCTCCTAGGGCCAAATCTATCTTGGTTGAGGCTTTGTTGCTGTCCATGGAAATTTTTTCGATTATATCTTGGCCAATTCTGATTTACTGGTGCGAAATTTGGAGTCATGTACATCATTGGTGGAAAGGGTTGCGGGAATCCGTGTCCCATGGCATAATCTGGTACTAACTGTGGCTGATATCTATGGAAATGTGGCTGGTATCCTTGGAAATGAGGCTGATAGCTCTTCTGTTGCCCACTTTGCCTAGGTATATGCTGACTCCTTTCATTTTCTTGTGGCAGGAATGTCTCGTTAGGTTGACTAGATTGTGTAACCTGATTCGTCGCCAGAACTACATTTTCTCTTGGAATTTCTGGTGCTGCTCTATTCACATTACTGGCAATGTCTTGAAGTTTCAACACAATAGATTTAAACTTCTCCATTGTCATGGTGTTATCACGTAGAATTCGGTAGGAAGCATATAATTCGGGATCCAGGCCGTTTTCAAAGTACTTCCTAAATTCCTCGGCGTCTAATGTAGGGTCTAGTTCATAAAAAAGAGTCTTCAGGTCGTAGAAGTATGCCTTTACGGACTCCCCTTGTTTCTGTTTCCTTTGTAACAGTTTTATCTCAAGATTTCTCCTGCTGTCGCCTTCATCAAACTCTTCCATTATGTCTCTTTTTACTTCTGGCCATTTCTTCTCTTCATGATTAGGGTGTTCTTTATACTGCTCGAACCAGATATTTGCTGCTCCTTCCAAGAACGAACCTAGATATGCAATCTTTAATCCGTTGTTCCACCCATTTGCTATGGCTGTTCGCTCATAAGTTGCCAGAAATGCATGTATGTTATCTGAACATGGGTTAAATGTGGACGGAGAGATGAATTGTGGTTTCGACGGCTTAGCTAAGTTTGCAAATGCCTCCACTAGGGTTGTGTCGGCCATATTCCTGTTTGGGTTGATTCCTAAATCCTTATTTTCGTTTAATTTTATCTCGGGACCTCTTTCTTTTTCTACTTTGTTTTCGTCTTCTGACAATTCTTCGGAGTCTTCTGTTTGTTCTTTGAATACGTTATCGGCCACTTTTCTTGTGGGAGAGCGGGGGGTTATTGCAGATTTTGCAAAGCCGATGGTTGTACTGTTTATTGGAGGAGTAAAAGATTCTGACAGTCTAACCTCCACGGGTATTACCTTCTGTGTGTTAGTCCCTCGTGTATTATATTGATGGGTCATCAATGCTGAGTTCTCTCCGTAGTTTTATTTTTAATTGTTAAGTTCCCTTATAAAATATTTTTAGGTACTTATTTTAAGGTTGGATTATTAAGACTTAGTAATAAATGTTACCTAGTATTAGTTCTTATTATATTAGCTTAAGGTTTGTTTATTTATATATGTGTATATATATTTCTATTTTCGTATCTCAATTGTATTTGTAAATATGCTTCTATTTTCTGTTATAGTATTAATTTAAATAAATAAATGCATTAATAACTAATTGTTTCACCTCAGCTAAGCAAAGTTACCCTATCATCAAAATAAAACCTGACCTTCCCAATTGTTTAATTTTATTTTACTCTATATGTTTTGATAAAAAAAAAAATTATAAACTATACGTGATCGACCTCGACGTGCTTATTCAGCAAGGACGATGTTTAATATCAACAGTTTCACGGTCAACCGTGTTATTTTGCTATTTTGTTTTTTCCTTGGGTTAAATTCAATTAAGACAAATATACGAATTTTAGGGCAATATTATTTTCGGAGATCCTAAATTGACGAAAAAAAGAGATAAAAAAATATATTTAATGAATTCTTACATGACGTGGATGCCTATTTAAAATACTAAAATTGGAATTTATATTACCATCTGTAATGTTACGATTTAGTTTATATCACTAATACTTTTTCCAATACTCATATCAAACGGATATTATGTACTCAAACAGGCATTTTTTGGTTAATGCTAGATAAAATCAAGAAAACTATCTATCTTTATTGGATAAAATAACCATAGACACATAAGCACAAATAAGAAAAATGAAAAGAAAGAGAAATGAAATGTTACAACTGTAACCTGTGGTGTGAAACCTAAGGGATTCAATTTTTTACGAACAAATAAATACAATAAAATGAATGAACCTGAATTTCCAATTACACTGAAAGGGTTAAAATTCTCGCGTCTGCGGTGCCAAAAGGGGAAAAAATAATAAAAAAAAAAGTTTTAAATGTGACAGGGAAAAGAAAAAAAAATATAGAAAAAATGCACCGAATAGGTAGTCGAACTGGTTAGGAAGAATCAGTTCGGGGGGTCAGAGAACGGCGCCTCCACCATGTCACGCTTACCTCCAGGTAAGTCGGGTGTAAGAGTCGGGGGTAAGGGGGTAGCTCAGAAAAAACAGTGAAATAACAAAATAACAAATATATTGACTTTTCAATATAAGGGGGTTGAAGAGTCAGAAGGACTCTTCACAAACAATAGAACTAAAATTACTACACTTATCGGTTAGTGGGTTAAGGGTGTATGGAGGAGCAGTTAGTATGGCTTGGATAAGGAATTGAGTTGGTTATAGGACAGGTAAGAACGAATCTACAAATAAACTTATGGGGAATATATAAAATGATAGTACAATACAATAGACTAATGAACAGTTATTAAAACAAGGGCTTACCTTATTACCACTCGGGCACACATCACACTTTCGTACCGAAATATTCTTAATACTTTCTTAAACTCAAATATGCGCGAAGCAGCGTTTCTCGAGCCTCTCCTAGTCTCGCTTACGACCCGTCGTTTATTTTTGATAAAGAAAAGTATTTTTTTGTACAAAACGGTTGGGAAAATTTGGTAGTCTGTTAAATACCACCCATAATAAAATAAGATCAAATTAAAATTTGTTTTCTATAGACACATGCTGAGAAATCTTCTGGACCGTTAATAAATCTAATTGGATTTCCTTGTATTTAAAAATATATTAGCAACTTAGCTAAATTGTCGGTTTTTCTCACTCCACTTTGTATGCTATTCTAAAAGGGAGAAGCTATCCTATATTTTTTAAGGTGGTGACTGTAAACTCTTTGAAATTGCTGAATAAAGGTCAGTGCGCTTGCAAGGATTATTTCAAAAGTTTTCTCAAACTTTCTCAACTTAGTCATTTAAAATTTGCATCTAAATAACACTGCGACATTTTATTAGAAACCTTTTCAAATATACATTTTTCTTCTTAGTCAGAAATTTATTTGTCAGCAAAACTATGTAAGTTTAAATAAAGTATGTTATATCTTACAGATGCAAAGTTGTTACATTTAGGTTTTTGAATAATAATAAAATGCAATAAAATTTAGTTCAAAATTAGGGGCTTTTTAGGTATTTTTTAATTCTGCAATTAATTTTCGAAACTTAAAAAAAAATATGGGTCTCTGGAGTTTTAAAAATTTTGCGGTCCCATAATCAATGTATTACTTTTTTAATATTGTTGTATTTTTCTCTTCGTGAGTTTAGGATAAGTGGTAAACAGCAGACAAACTTTACAATTTATTGATAAACACAAATAAATAACAATTTCTTAAAATAATCTGCACAATTTTGATACAGTCACAATTACTGAATAACATCTTTCTAAAATACCTCATATAACAATTTGCACCTATTTCACAATCACTGTCTATCGCGATTACCATTACTATTACTGCTACCATTACTCTCCGTACAAAGCGGTCCCTTATATATGAAATTAAATCCTTAAATAAAAGCATTAACTTTCTAGAACCTTTCCAACGTTCCAAAAGTCACTCGAACATTCGCAGATTCTTAGAACTTCCCATCTGTCTCGCACCACTTTGTGGGCGAGAGGTCCGGATCGGCTCGTAACAATATTTAGCAGACCTAGGAATTAAGTGCTTTGGAAAAATTATCGAGAGTTCCAGTAATTAATAGAAATCTCCAAAAAATAACAGATATTTCTTTGATATTCCAACCAACACAACGGCAATTTATAAAGCATAGTAAGTTTCATGTGAATAGTCATTGTTTTGTAATTTGTGTGGATACTTTGACTGCATACCAAATTTTAATTCTAGAATTTCTCTATATTTCACAAAAAGATATTGTTAAATTTCCAAAAAACTGACAGTTTCTTTTGCGTTTGTGATACTAAGATTTCTACTTGTTTTATTAATTTTTAAAATTATAAAAAATTAAATTATGTAGTATTTCTTCTTGCAATAGTTTTTTTTTATTTTAGTGGTAAAAACAAAAAAAAAAAGAAAACCCTTTTATGTAATTGTAAATAACTATCGATAAAATACATAATTTACTTTTTAATTGTCACTGTTTCGCTCGATGATGTTTGTTGCGTAGCAAAATTTAAATTAAAGAAAATTATTTCTTTACATCTTCCCCCTAAAAAAGATAAAACATTGATTTAATCTTCAAGAGTATGTGGCTGGCGTTAGCTTGGAATTGTAGAAAAATTTGACACATATTTTTTTGGTCAGTATTTATCTTGTAAATTGAGTTTGATATATTTTTAATGATTTTGTATGGTTTGAGTTTTAATCCATCAACCTTGTTCCTATTCAGTTTTTTTTAATTTTCTACAAAAAAAGTATCACCAACTTTAAAGTTCATATGTGTTCGATTTCTCTCGTAAACTGTTGTAATTATGTAATTGTATTTTTTAGAGCTTCTTCCCTATCATTTTACTAAACGACTAAAAAAGAAATTAAATACGGTTTTGATAGTACATGAACAAGAACCAAAAATAAAACTACACAAATCAATTTACGAAAACCACAATATTCCAGTTGCAAATTAAATTTTTACGTTCTATATAAATTAAAAAAATTAAAAATTCAATATAAGAAATACACTTAACAGCTAATCAAAAGCTAGTTTTATTAGTACCTAGCCGGCTGCAACTTATTTCTTCCAAAAAGTTTGGCATATAACACCAAAAAACCTCAAACTAGGTACATTATTTATTTATTTTTAGAATTTATTTTTCTCATTGTTGTAGATTTTTTACTTTAGTTTTCTGATGAAGGCAAAAATTGCCGAAACATCAAACAAAAATGTAACGTAATCAAAAGCATTTAATTTTAATTTTACTCATACACTGACCAAAATTTAAATAAAAAATACATAAACTGGACTAAGGAAAATATATATTGTGGGGTTGCAATAATTTTTTTTTCGACTTTAGACTCTTTAACGTGGTTGTCAATTTTTCGAATTAATTTAAATTATTTTTCAAAAAAAAAAACTAGTTGTGTAAATTTATATTTTTTTACACTTACTGGTTGTGATGTTCTGTTAAAAAACTTTAAATATAACACTTTACAATATGTTTAAACACATAATAAATTTTCTTAAAACCAGTTCTTTAAATTATACATTGTAGAAGATACAATTTTATAACTGTTTGTCAGTTATTTTTATTGTTTCCCATACAACGGTTTTTTATTTAAATACAAAACTTTTCTGGGAGTCAAATTGACGAGCAATGCTGTGAAAAAGTTAAACCGAATCAAAATCAACATTAAAAAAATGTCGCGTTTAATTCCTATCGAGCAGCATTCAAAGCAAATCGTTGTTATTGAACCAATAAACGGTGTGTTGCATTTAGGGCATTTAGTTTAAAAATGAAGCTACTAGATTGTGTTGCGCCAGTAGAGAAGTCAATTAAACTCTATTAGTACAGCCACCAGAGGCACTACATGTATGTATTTTATGAATCAGTTTCAGCAACACGATAGATACAGGTACAGACGAGACATTTTTTGAGTTATTACTTTCTTTATTTTTAAATGGATATCAAATTTAATTAGCGGTTATAGTTTTCAAGTTGTTCAATTTAATTAATTAGATTAATACGAATATTATTTGTGATCTTATGAAATATTAACAACTACGTCTAGAAGAAAAATTTGTAGCAGAAAATTAACCCCAAAAATCTGAACTGTAGCCAATATTTTATTTGGTTTCAGCATAGTGAAACTGGTTAGAATTAAATAAAAAAGTCAAATTGAGTAGAATCACCCTTAGTTTACATGTTTATGATATGAATATTGTTGGTTTCCACTGTTAAAACTTTGATGATGATTTTTGATAATTATTTAATTATTATTATAGCAATTTTTTTATTTTAATAGTACATATTGCGTAAATTTCTCTGATCTGTAGTGTTAAACTTCACAATTTAGACGTAGTACCTATTGGTTTAAAATTTAATACAATAGTAGCTTTGTTTAAGAGTAAATGATTATGTAATAAAAAATAAAAACTTTACTATTAATAAATATTATAACAAACAAAAAGTCTAGGGAAAGCATACAAAAAGCATAAAAAAATATTAGACAGTAGTTGTCTTTATAAATTTGTAGTAGTTAGTTAAGGTAGAAAGCCATATTTAGCTTTCGACAACCAGATGGGCAGTCGTTTTCAAAGAAACATCAAAAATTATAAATTCAAACACTATTGCCAGAACAAATACTTTTTTTTGTATTCCGTATCTTCATATTGGATGTACAATTAGTCTGTATACAAGAAGTCTTTCATGTATTAATAACCTAGAGTATTTTAAAGAGCCAGTACAATTTTTTTTATATTGGAGTTTAATTCATGTTTTTATTTTCCATTACAAGAGTTTTCCATCAACGCTTTATGTCTACAGTTAAGTCCAAGTTTTTAAACTGTGTTGGCATGTGCCAATTAATTTTTATTAGTACGCAATGCGTTTTTTTATTAGTTAAATTAAAACGGACTAATTTGCCTTCATTAAATGTAATCTTCCACATCTTAGTCCATTTCTGGAATTCATTTTGGAGATAATTGGTTGTTTCTTGCATTATCGTTACCCGCTCTTAGTACAGCAGTGTAGTCGGCATAAAAAGTTATATCGTGATTAGTAAAATCTGGTTGATCTCATGTAAAAAGAAGATATAGAACCAGAACTAATACACTACCCTGTGAGACTCTGACTGTTATTTCTTTAAGAGCGTCATCTTTCTTTATTCTAATATATCTATCCATTAAATTATATCTGTATATAATTTTGGAAAAATCAAATCTAATTTATGAAATAGTTATTTATGCCAGGCCATATCGAATGCGTAAGTAACATATAGAAATATATCTAAACAGACTTTTCTTTCTTCTAACGCATTGCTTCTAAATGTGGTTGTTGTTTATTTTATTAAATTTGAATATGTTCTTTATACAACTTGCATAAAGAAGTATACAGTAAAAAAATTTTTAAAAACGACAACCGATCTGGTGGTGGAAAAATAAGAGTCATTTTTAAACAAATTATTTTCAGTATTGTTACGCATTTTTACTTTTAAAAAACGACCCTTGACAAATTTGACATATACATCAAGATCATTAAGCAAGGGTCATTTTCAAATATTGATTTATATTTTTTATCAGTTTGTTTTAGTGGCAAAAGATCCCGAAATACAGAAGTAAACCAATGTTATTAATTCTGGTTCTGGTTTTTGTATACAGTATAATATAATACCAAAGCATATTTTTGTGTATTATTTCTATATATTAGCCAGATTGCTCCAATCTTTCGGGCCAGTGAACCAAAATTTACTTATTGCAAACTTTAGAAAAATTTGAATTCGACTCATAAATTTATTCCACCACAAAATTTCGGTTGCTCTTACGATCTCCGAATTCGATAATAATGCTACAAGGGTGCGATTTTATTGAAATTTTATGCTAATGACACATATTTATTGCTTCGAGAATACATTTTAAACAGAATGGATTTACAGCAGGTGTAACTAATACACAAAATATTTAAATAATGAAATGAGATTTTATACAAAAGTTAATAGCTATAAATGTTATTAAAATAAAGTTGATGCATAATAAATCTAGTTTCGCTTTTTATGCCATCTAAAAATACTCTGAAGGTAAACGACAACTAGGTAAATTGGTTTAAGTAATTAAAACAACAAAAAGAAAAAAACACCAAAAGAAATTCTTTAAGGACAACATTAGAGAATTTTAATACGTATCCAATTCTTTATGTTAAGTATATAATAAAATTACATTAAACTTAAACTTTCAATTATATTTCTACAACTCTCTGTGGTGGTTTTAGGTGTTATTATAATCTATTACTTATAATAAATCTGTAGAGAGGTCAATTCTGTACATAAAATATATTTCCAAAATAACTATCAGGGAGTAATTAGGCATCGATACTGATGCCAAAAATGCAATCAGTAAAATTTTTGTCTGTCTGTCTGTCTGTCTGTCTGTATAACCGCTATAGAAACAAAAACTACTCGAAGGATTTTATCGAAACTTTGTACAATTATTTTTCATACTTCTGTGCTGGTTATAGTATAGTTTTCATCACGCTACAATCAATAGAAGCAGAGCAGTGGAGGAAAATGTTGGGAAAACGGGAGAAGTTACTCAATTTTTTAATGGCGTGTGCAACCTTAATGGTTAAAACTATACAGTAATCATCTTATTTTTATAATTTGGAGGTCAACTGTGAACGGATTTTAAAAACATTCATCCACAAGAGGAGCTGCGGGGGCGTGAAAAATAAAAAAAAATTAAATTTAAAATCTATAAGTCCTACAGTTTTAAAACTATTCAAAATATTTGTTATTATAATTTGGAGGTCAACTGTCAACGGATTTTACAAAATTTCACCAACAGGGGAAGTTGTGGGGACGTGGAAAAAAAAAATTAAAATCTATGAGTCCTAGAGGTTTAAAACTTTGCACAATAATAGTTATTTTTATAATTTTGCGGTCAATTGTGAATGAATTTTACGAAATTCCAACCACATGGGGGGTTGCGACGGCGCGAAAAATAAAAATTTAAATTTAAAATCTGTTAGTCCTACAGGTTTGAAACTTTGCACAATAGTTATTTTTATAATTTTGTGGTCAATGTCAATTGTAAACGGATTTTAGAAAATTCCACCCACAAGGGGGCATGCGGAGGCATGAAAAATAATCTATACATTTAATAAATCTGTAGAAATGAAAATTCTGTATATTAAAGATATTTAAAAAATAATAATTTTTTTTATCTGTATGTCTGTATGTTTGTGCGCGCATCACATTAAAACTACTGATCCTATTCAAATGCGGTTTTCACAGATGTATTTGTCATCTTTCAACTTAATATTTGGTGTATAAAAACGAACGACGTCGCGGGTACCTACAGCTAGTAAAGTAATAAAGTAAAAGTGATTACAACAAGGGTTAAAAAATTTGGAATATCAATACTTTCATTCACATTGTTATAAAATAACCAAGCATGCTTGAGTGACTTTTGACTTTCCATTATCGCGATTACTTCTCCATTCTTTTTAATACAGCTTATACTTCGATTTTCTTTAATTCTGTCCGCTTCACCAACCGTGTATAATAGGCAGTGATCGGATTTTTCTCAGTAATATTTCAATTATAATAATATCAAGTAATGCGAATGCCAATTTAAATTATTTATAATACGATGATTTGTATTGGATAGATCCTTACTGGGAATGATAATTTGTTGTATGAACAAATTTTCCAGTAGGATTTAATTAGGATTGCAGAATATTTGGCGAATGATATAACATTAATATTCAGACTTATTTATACAAAAGATATATCTTTTACTTATTTAATTTGAAGCCACGACTTTTACATTTGCACTTCAGCGTTCTACCAACTGAAGCACGAAGGCATTTTATGATTTAGAGGTTCAGAGAGCTTAACTGTTAATCCCAATTAATCACAAACTTTTTAACTTTCATGTATTGCTATAGTTTCCAAAAAGTCTAGCGTCAAACTGTTGTGTTCACTAATCTTCGTTGCGGGTTCAACGTGGTTCAATGACGCATTAGTTATTCAAAGACAGCACGAGCTTACTACTTCAAAATTTCGCCGCTGTTGGTTAAAATCTTTGCTTGTCTAATTTTGAAATATTAAATATTACCGCTGGTTAGAAGCGCCTAGCAACAAACTGTCAAACATTGTCGTAAGGTCATTAGAGTTGTATGTTGGAAACGGTCAAACGGTTTTGGTCGTGCTAATGTATCGTTCTAAAATATTGCGTTGTAGAGTGGTAAATAGTGTCAAAAAGTCCTTATTGAAAACTGCCAAAGGAACATTAGTGTTGTATCTCTTAAACGCTTAGCAAAGTTTCGAACCATTTGGCAAATATTTTAACCAACAACGCCAACTACCGCGACATGTAGCGGCACAATTTCGAAGAAGTGAGCTCGTGCTGTCTTTGAATAACTACTGACAGAGAAACAGAAATACTTTAGAATATGCAACTATAACCTACATAAACTACAGAAAAACAATGAAATGAACACATATCTACTTTTCTATATAAGACAATTTCATTTTATATTATTGGATTAACATGCTTATATAAAATCGTTACGAATATATATAAATATTATGTAAGTTTCTCCTTCTTACCGCAATCTTGTAATTGTTCAACTACATACAAAGCCTCAAATAAATAGCTTGATAACATTCTGCAGGTTCATTAATATGACCTTCCCTTACGTGAAGAAACTTGAAATACCCAACTTAACTCACCACGTACGGTGGAAACTAAGAACGAGACAACTTCCCTTATCATTATTTTAGATAAAAAATTTAAAGCCTTAACATGTCCACTGAAAGTTTGTCTACGGTAGTTAGCAGTATTTGCTATACAAATGGTTAGTGGTCCTTGACATATCTTCTGTTTATATCACTTCTAAGAAGGGATAACAAAGGATACCCTTCGCAATGCTTTTCAATATACATAACCCTTGTCGTTTAAATCACTTCTAGCCTGCAGCATGGCTGGATGATATCTGAAACGCCGATTCCATAAATCTATTAAGGATCTACCCATATCAGATTTCATGATTTTTATTTGACGTCAGAAGAGTTCAATAAATCAAAAAAATATATCATTCTAGTCGGTGGATATATGCATCAGAATTTCTTTTGCGGATTATATTATTTTTTGTTGAAATGAATCTTTTAAAAAAGAATAATTTTGAAAAGCTACAATTTAACTAAATTAAAATTCATTACGTATTACATTTTACTTTTATAATTATATAAGCTACAAATTATTATTAAGCATATGTTACATTACTGATTAAAATATATTGAGTTGTCTTCTTTTATATATAGGACTTGCGTTTTTTTTATAAATTTTTCAGTTATATAAAATACATCAGTGAATTAAAGAAAGCTATAAAAAAAAGCCATTAAATAAAGGTTACTTTGGTTGAGTTTGATAAAATATCTTGCAGAGATCTCATTTGCTTTCTGTCTGTTAGGGTAAGATTGGATTTAGAAATATTAATGACATTTTGCTGTCCTGGACTTGGAATAGTTTTATTATGATATTTTCATTTGGACATTATGTTTAAAATATAGGGTATAAAATCATAGATTAAAATAAAAATGATATGTACAAAAATATACGTATTGAAGCACTTATGGGGACTTTTACACAATTTATTTACAAAATTGTTAAGATACACTAAACTCTGCTGGATTACGTCTAACTACTTGACAATACAATGAACTCTTGTGAATATTTGAACTTAAACTGACGTTAACTGCCCATACATCCCCTTATATACAACTTTATTTAATCTAGTCAGTGTGTTTAGATCTTTCTAGAATGTTCTAGAAACATTATTTAATCTAGTCAGTGTGTTTAGAAGTTTCTAGAATTTTCTAGAAACATTACTTAATCAAGTGATAACAAATCAATTGTCAATAACAATCTTTCAAATTAAGGTCCCTTCACGGTTATCCCGTTACAGTATGATTATCAACTTATTTTTTTATACTCTTTTTCCTTTTATTACTTTATTTAAAATAAAAGTGTATTAACAGGATTTTCTTTGCCAAGCTGAAGTAGTGACATTTCTCGAAAAATTAATAGTAATAACTTGGATGGTAATTGAGTTTTCAAATTTGTAGTAGTACTGTTACTTATAACATACAGAATATTACCAGGTTAAATATTCATTAGCAGGTGAATTCATGTTAAATTTATAATATTTATCTCTAAATTTAAACTTAGTTAATGTATATTCTCCATTCGTTTATGAAGATCGGCAACATATTCTTCACGGCCCACTTCTTCACCAGGTTTGCAACCAAACACCAAGTCACAGAGTAGCTTTATTTCTCTACCGAACAGGACCTTCGCAGGCGTTTGGCCAGTTGATTTGTTAATGGCCGATCGAATTGCCATTAGGAATAGTGGAATATGTCAATTCCAATCCCTCTAAAACTGTAACACCACTTTTGGCAAATAGTTGACTATAGTCCGATTCATTTGATCCACCATTCCATCAGACTGAGAGTGCATTGATGTGGTTTTAGTTTTGTGGATGTCTAATCTTTGGCAAACTTCTTGAAACGGCTTGCTCTCAAAATTTCTTCCTTGGTTCAAATGTAATTCTCGTGGTATCCCCAAAAGGCTTACTAATTCTAATATACTTGCTCTTATGGTGATTTCCTGATTGGGAACTGCTTAGGCTTCAACCCATTTAGTGAAGTAGTTCATTACAACAAAGATGTACTTATTTTCTACATCGCTCTGTGGAAGTGTGGCCCCCACACATCTACTGCAATTCTTTCAAAATGTCTTTCGACAAGGTATTGTTGCATTTCCGTTTTTTGTTTTTGATGCGGACCATTACTAACAGGACTCGTACCTTTTGTAATGGTTTTGTGACACTCAGATGTCCTCCAGAACGATCACTATGTATCTGTCTTAAAATTTCTAGTACGGCATTTCTTATGACTACTATTTGTTTCCTTGTTTCTGTGCCATCGTTTTTTTTACAAGTCTTTTAAGGAGCCCAGTATCCAAAATTAAAGAGTGCCATCGGGTCCAATATGCTTTTAAAGCAGAAGACGATGAAGATATCTCTGTCCCTAACGTACGATGGTATATTCTTTTCCATTCCCAAATCTTTTTTAGAACGGGATCGTTTTCTTGTTGTTCCTCCATCACAGACCTTCTGTCTTCTGGCAAAACCTTAACCAAGGCGAGGTTTTCCTAGTTCTGCTCCACTCGGATACAATAGGGGTAACTAATTCTTATATGGCCTAGTTCTCCGCAGTTCCAGTACCTCACTGGGCGCCTTTTTCTTAGGGATAACTTTATTAATCTCTCCACTACCGCCTCGACGTCACTGACGGAATGAACGGCATGGTCGTAGTTACCGGAGTCTTCCCTTAGTCGAGCAACTCCATGTGCAACTTGGCATCTCGAAGACCATCGGTAAAGGTTTGGATCAATAAAAATTGTGTAAATAGTTTAAATAATTATTATCTTTTTCAATTTACAGTAGTGGGATTAGGTAACTCTTGAAAATAAACATTTGTCGCTACGTGGCTCGTGAATAATTTTTGTAGTTGTGTGTAAACTTTTGTTATGTTACTTACTATTTTATACATCCAAACATATTTACGTAATAACCGGTCAAGACCGAAAAGGTAATGTACCACAGCAAGTATCCACTAAAGTACACATAACTGGATCGTATTAAACTAATTAGGAAGTGTTTATTTGTTGTGTAGCAATTATTTTTTTAATTCCCAGCTACAAATAAAAATACGTTAAACTCCTAACAAAACAATGCATTTCTACTAGTTAGTTTACTCGAAAATTCACAACGTATTAACATGTCGGTTTGTATCAAGGGACATCTGGACTAGATGTTAACTATAGCATTGGGACTTGCAGCATTATTAACTGTTAATCACATGAAAAGTTCTATAGGGATATACGCAAATACTGTTCGTTTAGATTTAGGGCAAACTAAGTTTATACCTATAAAATAATAGAATGACTTTTTAGGACGTGTTGTTTGAATTTTGTTAAATTATTTTTACTATATTAAAAACTAAGTTAAGATCTTTACAATCAAAAAACTTTTTTTAACAAAAATAAAAAAAGCATGCCTATTTTGTATAGTTTTTAATTTCTACTCCTTATAAGTAAATGCTAAACAAAAAACATAAACGGATTACATAAAAATTCTACGCATCGAAAGTACCCACAGAATAACTGTTCTTAAAAAAACAATTCATAGTTATAGTTCCCTACAGCAATGAACAAAAGCCCAAATAAAATAGACTAAATATTAGTACTTTTGGGTGTGCCTAAATCGAAAATACAATATTACTTTAACAGTTTTTAAAGATCTTAATAAACTTAAATTTGTTGCTTATTGGAATTGCTCACATCGACTATTACGCAGAATTAAGAAAACGGTCCGCATCAAGAAAGATAAAAGAATGGTATAGTTAAGTTATTCTTCTGGTTAACACCTACCTGAGGATTTTTTGTCGTTAGCAAATGGTCATGAAAGCAGTTGTCTAAGCAGCTTTTATTATTGTAGAGCTATTTATTTAATAATTTTGGTGATCGAGATTTTTTTTTAATTTAGGAATAAAAATTTCTTGCATTTTTACAAATTTAATTTTTAATCAAACTATAAAAAGGATATAAAATTTAGTTAAATCTACTTTATTTGGATTGTTTTTTAAACATTAGAAAATAAATTATTTTTTTTACTATTTTTACCTTTAAATTGAAATTTTATACACACATCTCCTTTAAGTTTTATAAAAGTTTACGAAGAATTTTAGAAAAATAGGAGACCTGAAATTCTTCATTTTATTCGTAAAATACATCATATTGTGTCTTTGCGTTCTTTATAAGAACCATTATTAGACATCTTAAAACTGGAGCAATAGAAATTATTTCCGTTTAAATTTTAACCTTTGTGGAATATCACTATTCATATAAGGTGGAGTGGGGTAAGTCCGTTCCCATTTTCGTTAAATTCGACTTTGCCATTTATTTTTTCAATTAACACTTTAAATATTTAATATTACGTTGGCATCATCAAAAAGTACAACAAACTATCTATAGTTGGCACTGTCAGAAACACAAATTAATATGGGAAAATATAACTTTTAGTAGCTACTCCGGACTTGCCCCATGTACAGGGCAAGTCCGTAACCAGCTCTTTAAATAAACTTATTGAAATCTATGTTCATACGATATGAGGCAAAATTGGAATATTTTTTTTCCATTTATAAAATGTTTTTTACCAAATTAAAATCGGTTGTTTATTTTAAAAGTTATGGATTTTTACAAAAAGGGCTGCTTGGGTAAGTTGAAAACTCAAGAAAATAAGTCTTCGTTTGGTTTTTCTGACATAATTTCGAACCATTTTGGATCTAAAAACAGTTATAAATATATAATTTGGCAAAGAAACCAGAGAAAGTAAAATATTTCTTGAAATTTCTGCTTAAGGCAAATAACTGCGATCTTACCCCTGTGCACTAACATTTAAGGGGCAAAACCGGAAGAGCGATTTTCTTAAAAAATTCAAACAATTTTAAGATTTTTTTCCTTTAACGTAAATTGTAAGACATTTTCTTAATACGTACCAAAAATAATCGCACTTGACACAAAATTTGTTGCAATATCACGGTATTTCCTTCGCCAACTCTAACTATCAGGTGTAGTGCAACATGTACCTATGAAAACTTACAAATGTTATAAAAACTATCAACTTACTTATTAATTAGCGACATCTACTTCTATGACTGCGCAACAATTAAATACAAGTTTATACACCGTAGGATGTATAATCAAGTGCATATTAGAATACTTAGATTTAATGCGTTTACGATCTTGCTCCGTTTACGATCTTACCCCACTCCACCTTAGAAAAATTATGAAACCTGCTTATCAATTTGGATAGTTGGTACATTTATTGACCTTTAAAAGAATACTATACTGATGTATTAGTTTTCAAAACTAGAATCGGTGTTTGCGGTTAATTTGTCTACAACTTTGGTCTATAAAGTTTCACCATGTAATATTACCAATATTAAACATTTCGGTGAACCCAAGCAGTGGTGTTAGATATTTGAGCCCAACACATTGCCGGTTTGAATAATTTATTTGACAGAAATTCCCTAATGATCTACAGGGAGTTCCGTTCAGTAAGCGCTTTTAGTCGAGTCGGAGGTATAAACACACTAGGGTGAATAATAAACCCAGTTGGGAACTTTGCCTACAACGATTATAATATACGACTAGGTTAATAGCAACCGTTGAACTGTGCAAATTGTTTCTAACTTCACCTTTATTAGGTATATGTACATATACCTACTTATTTCATCTGAAATATTTGACTTATATAAACCGATTAAATGAAGTATATATTTGTCAATAAACTTACCAAAACGATAAACGACACTACAATTAAAACTTTTACAAACGTTTAAAATATCTTTTAATGGTATAGACTATTGACAGTGGATAAAAAGTCCATAGACATAGAATTGCATAAACATGGTGGAATAGTATATATATTTCACTCATCTATACCTATAATAAAACTGTTACTAATTGCTATCTGTACATGGCAAATATGTTTGAACATGCATAAGGTGAGCCATAGGTTAAACAGTCTTTGAAGTCATCCCTCACCTGAGAACAGCGGGCCGTTCATAAATTCGATCCTTGTCTCGACCCTCACAGTATGCAGTGAGATGCACTTATGATTTTAAAATTTTTCAAAAATGGATGCGAATAATTTTTTATAAACAAAAATTAATACATACCAGAAACGTAAAGATAATTTTTTCTGATTTCAACCACATATAATACTTACCACATGACGAGATTTAATAAAATTTATATGAATGCAAAGGACAAAGTGCGAAAAGCGCGACATACGGAGTGCGGGGAAGGGCGTTTGTGCAAGACGTTAAGCGTCGTCATAGTAGCTTTCCGAACAGGAGTCGGTATTAAACATATTAAATGTACGATTTTTTTTCTGCTTATTATTTAAGTCCAATTAATAAAAACAATAGTTTAATTAAAGGGGACAGGTTAGTTTATTATGATTAAGTGTATTGGACGCGATTGAAGTGGCAAGTAACATTCATATAAATTTTATATTTTTATTTTCTCACTTGTTAAATCAATATAAAAGCTCATTAATATACATGCGTAAATGAGATATTTATTAAGCTTTGCTTTAGTTTAATTTAATACTACCCAGATTGTGCAGAGCATAGGCTATGCGATGAGAGTTTCTGAATTTTGGATTGTTGGATTACGTCGCTTTGGCAAACTATCTAATATTTAATCAATTGCTGCCTCGAGCTATAACAGATTGATAAGATAGATAACTGATTTCTCAATTTAATTGAGATTAACATGGATGTTTGAAATGGATTATTACAATGTTCATATGCCTCACGCAGATTTGCAATCCTCTTGGTATTTTCCACTAAAGCAACATTAGCAAACATTTTACTGACAGATAATCAGATGTTAAACCTTATCTCATAGCGACATAATTTACTGCCCATTTAACAAGATTTTTGTATTATTGTATGTTAAAAATAAATCATAAGTCAAATCAATGACTGCTGGCTTTAGATATAAATTTTTGCTAGCCAAGTGCAATACCCTACTTGGTTATGCCGCACTGATGACGGCTAATGAGCCAGAAACATGCATGTCTGCGGTTACCATTCCTACTCGTGGCCTTATTGATCCTTTTCGCGTACATGCCCAGTAATTTTCCCCTTTTGTTTATATTAATACGCGTTTTCTTGGCACTTTGTTTATTTCATATCCTGGGCTTAGAACGACTCAAACACAATGAGTCCATTTCGCCAACGTTGCGACGCTAGTTGCTAGCCGAAAACCCATTGGCACAGCTGGCCGAAAGCACAAAATGGCGATAGGACTCCTGTGTGAGCGTTCGTCGTTTTTGTGTTTTTGTGTTTCTTTACACATGTTTCCCCAACATCCTTTGCTCCCAAGTACCCAACACTTTTGCTAGCCAAGTGCAATACCCTACTTGGTTATGCCGCACTGATGACGGCTAATGAGCCAGAAACATGCATGTCTGCGGTTACCATTCCTACTCGTGGCCTTATTGATCCTTTTCGCGTACATGCCCAGTAATTTTCCCCTTTTGTATATATATATATATATAGATATATTGGTTTATTTTATTCCTTCACCGTTTTCAGCAAATATGTATTAAAATTTTTTATAAGAAGTTTATTGCCTTGTCAGCTGCATGCTATTTTATTGTATTTTTTTGCAATAGCTTTATATTTTAATAATTAACATTGCTCTTATTTTACCTCTAAACCAATATCGTTCTTGCTGTTGCTATTTATACCAGGAGAATACTTAGGTATATAGAAATACATCGTAAACTAATTATTTTGAGATATCACTCATGGGATTTTTAAAATTTAGGAAGTATGCAGACAAAATAATCGCATTACACGTAAATAGTCGCGTCAACGCCCGCGAAAACCTCGGAATTTTGTGCCACAGGTCGGATCGGGATGCGGTTTTCTGCATTCTCTTCCAAAACGATCATGTAAAAATGTGCCTGAGAAGATTTTCCCCGGAGACCGAAGTTGGCCCGCTGCAGGCCAAAGTGCACGCGAAAAATGCATTATCTGGGAGGCCTTTTGGAAGATTTTCAAATTTGATAAATAAGGGTCAGAACTCGCCCGGATCGGGTACTCGGGGGTTTTCGAGGCCGCTGATCACGAATATAATGTTCAAATTGACCTTCGAACACCTGGTGCACCAGAACCTGAACCAAAACGTCATCTCCGGGAGTTTTCCTGACACAATCAAAGAAGGTCAACCAAAAATAATTTCGGGGGGTTTTTTGGCCCGCTGAATCCAAATCTGGCATCGGCGAGCACCCCACTGGCACCTGGTGCACAGAAACCCGGGCTAGAACGTCGTCTTCGAGAGTTTTCTTGACAAGACTGCCAAAACCCACCCGAAAATCATAAGAGGGCAGTTCTGTGGGGCGGTGGTCCCGAATTTTACGCCGAAAACAACTCCCGGAACACCTGGTGCACCAGAACCTCACCCTAAACGTCATCTCCGGGACTTTTCCTGACACAATCAAAGAAGGTCAACCAAAAATAATTTCTAGGGGTTTTTGGGCCCGCTGAATCCAAATCTGGCATCGGCGAGCACCTCACTGGCACCTGGTGCAAAGAAACCCGGGCTAGAACGTCGTCTTCGAGAGTTTTCTTGACAAGACTGCCAAAACCCACCCGAAAATCATAAGAGGGCAGTTCTGTGGGGCGGTGGTCCCGAATTTCATGCCGAAACAACTCCCGGAACACCTGGTGCACCAGAACCTCACCCTAAACGTCATCTCCGGGAGTTTTGCTGACACAATCAAAGAAGGTCAACCAAAAATAATTTCTAGGGGTTTTTTGGCCCGCCGAATCCAAATCTGGCACCGGCGAGCACCCCATTGGCACCTGCTGCACAGAAACCCGGGCTAGAACGTCATCTCCGAGAATTGTACAGACACGACCCCAACAAACTCACCAAAAACCGTCTCATAATTTGACACATTTATTAATGTGTAACTCTGGCGTAGGGCCCTCGAAAGAGTTGTTCCAGTGCTGCAGGAAAAACGAGAAGAATTCCCCCCCCCTCCCCCTAAGATCTCCAAAGCATGCCGAGCGGGCCTTTTACTTTCTAACGAAGCGTAGAGAGAAAGTTTGAGTTGGGTTGAATTTGATCTGAATTGAATAAACAGTTTTTAATTCGAAATTGTATATATATTGACTTCTTTATTTACTTTACATCAATTTCTCTACTCCTCGCATTGTGTAAGTAGAATCAATAATTCCACAAGATGTAAAGATAAAAATCCCAGCGTGGCAGGGGTCGAGAAGGTTGATTTGGACGTGAAATTCGGAACCACCGCCCAACACAACCGCCCTCTCATGATTTTCGGGTGGGTTTTGGCAGTCTTGTCAAGAAAACTCTCGAAGACGACGTTCTAGCCCGGGTTTCTGCGCACCAGGTGCCAGTGGGGTGCTCGCCGATGCCAGATTTGGATTCAGCGGGCCAAAAAACCCCTAGAAATTATTTTTGGTTGACCTTCTTTGATTGTGTCAGGAAAACTCCCGGAGATGACGTTTAGGGTGAGGTTCTGGTGCACCAGGTGTTTCGGGAGTTGTTTCGGCGTGAAATTCGGGACCACCGCCCCACAGAACTGCCCTCTTATGATTTTCGGGTGGGTTTTGGCAGTCTTGTCAAGAAAACTCTCGAAGACGACGTTCTAGCCCGGGTTTCTGTGCACCAGGTGCCAGTGGGGTGCTCGCCGATGCCAGATGTGGATTCAGCGGGCCAAAAAACCCCCCGAAATTATTTTTGGTTGACCTTCTTTGATTGTGTCAGGAAAACTGCCGGAGATGACGTTTTGGGTCAGGTTCTGGTGCACCAGGTGTTCGAAAGTCAATTTGAACATTATATTCGTGATCAGCGGCCTCGAAAACCCCCGAGTACCCGATCCGGGCGAGTTCTGACCCTTATTTATCAAATTTGAAAATCTTCCAAAAGGCCTCCCAGATAATGCATTTTTCGCGTGCACTTTGGCCTGCAGCGGGCCAATTTTCGGTCTCCGGGGAAAATCTTCTCAGGCACTTTTTTACATAATCGTTTTGGAAGAGAATGCAGAAAACCGCATCCCGATCCGACCTGTGGCACAAAATTCCGAACTTTGTACCCATTTCCGCGAGCGTTGACGCGACTAAAAGGTTGCAGGTTCGAGACCTGATGGATGTGACATTATTTCAATTTTCCCTTAATGTTATTTTCTTGTTTGTATACTTTTGGCATTATAGAAAGACACTTTGATTAAGAGTAAGTAAATATGAAGCAGTAGGTACTTATTTACCTCTAAAGAAATTCCAAACTGTATATAGGTTCAGAAGAAACACTTTCTGAAATAAAATCGGATTTTAAGGAAGACAGTGCAGCATTGCCCGTTATTGGTAGTAATCAGTCTTGGGCCCATGGTTATAAATCCATAATAAAATGATTATCTACACAGTGAAAGATGTTTTCGAAAGGCTGATAAAAGCCCGTCAAAGTCGGAGCAAAATCTTATCAAAATGTTTGATTTTTTTTATGAAGGTGTGTAGCACGAATATACACCAATAGGATAATATGGTAAGGAATATTACATTAAAATTGCATAATGCTGTAAGGATTAAACAGTTACTGCTGCTATTGGTTTTTCCTGAATTTAAAAAAATCGCGCATATCACACTGGTTCAACGACAAAAAAATCTGTTACGATATTGCGACAAAGTCATCTAAGGCTATTCTTAAAACTGACATCCATTACTGCTTCGGACAGTGACATCACCGCTGAGAGTTTGTTACTAAATCAAATGGAAACTACTTTTAATCATGTCACTTGCTCTGTAACAAAAAAGGCCAGTGCAGAAATATAAAAGTAGATCGGATATACCTCTTATATAGCTATGATTTATACATCATTTAACGTTTGTATTTTATACTTTGAATATTGATTTTATATTTAAACATTTGTAAAATTGTGTTTTTAATGTAATTAAATATATATTTTACTGATGAGATGGCAACAGTGTAGCTCTTAATTGTATTTAGCTATCAGAGTACCTAAATTTGATCACTATAAGAAGGCCTACTTGTTTTTATTTTAACTTACCATTACAGGTATATGAAAGAATATTATTTATTTATAACTTTTCGGTTCTTTTATTGTTCTTAAATTCTAGCTTTGATAATTTTAAAAAACTCCTGATACGATTTTATTGTATTAAATAAGTTTTTACTTCTTTATACAATGACCCTGACATTTTATATCTTAGCTTTGCTTATTCTATAAATAACTGTATACTTTTTAATTGGAACCGTTTTCTTCAACCCACTAGTTTTTTGTATTTGTTTATGTAAATATTTGTTTGTCTTCCCTGCTAAATAGAAAATCACAAGAAACAAGAGACTGTTATTTTGTTATTCCTATCCTGCTTCGTTATTATAAACTTCCACATAAACGAGCTGCTGGAGTGGCCTACAAAAAAGTTCAACCCAATCATTTTAAATTCGATGTGACACAACATCTATCTATCGACATATACGCCTGTTCAACTTTCCTAACCACATTATAATAATATATTCCAAATGCATATGATTTGTTTGGCAAGAAATGTGAAACCACCGCATACATTTGCCCATTCATCATGTGGCAATAATATCATAAATTCTACGAACGGTGTAAACTGACGGATAACTTCGCCAAGAATGTTATTGCTTTCCTTGTCTCCGACATGATATACGGTGGTACTAGCCTGAGGAAAGTCCGAACTTTAATATATTTAACGTTATATCTAGGGTTGCCAACTTTTTTTAGACGAAATATAGTATTTTTAAAATAAAACGAAAAAAGATATAGTACACTGGAAAAAAATATAGTACAACTCAATAAAATGAATAGAAATAAAACTCATTACATAAATATGTATTTATATTTTAAAGTTATATTTTTATTTTGATTTTGCATTAGTAATTAACTTTTTACTGAAAAAAATATCACTGTAAAAGCTGATGTGGCATGAATAGAAAGCAAACATGCAATAAAAAAATTGTAGAAAATGATCAGTGATCCGTTTTTAGGAGCGTGAAGCTAAATAAAATTGTGATTGATATTTGATGGTAAAAATATAGTATTTTTGCGTACTATATATGTTTTAAACAGTATATAGTACATTAAGCTGAAATATAGTACAATACTATATAATATAGTACGGTTGGCAACCCTAGTTATATCCCTCAAGAAGTCAAAACTGGATAAAAACTTATACATACATATTTTTTCGTATAAGTGACCTTTAACAAAAAGTAACTTGAAATATTTGGTAAACTAATTAAATAGTAAAAAGAATACAATTTTTGTTATCTGTCGATTTTTGAGTTTTTCTTTAGTTGAGTCTACATTCGCACTACTTTTTTTTGTCTAAATTTACTTAGGCCAAAAGTTCTTTTTAGAGCCTTTCTGCTTTATCTGATAAGAATAAGAACAATAACCTCAAAAATATACTTACCGAGTATTTTTTAGTGCAACTCATCTTAGACGTGAAAAATGAAATTGAAAATAACATATAACACACTAGTACTTACAACAAGGTAATTAAGAACAGTATAACTTAGGATAATTTTTAAAAATTATAAAGTCGACAAACAAGTAAAAGGAAATGTCGGAAAATTATCACATCTAGCAGGTCGTGAACCTAAGATCTGTACCTACATCTTGTTACGCCTTTAATTCTTATGCCACAGATGCCTTAATTGTTAGTCGGCGTTTTTAATTAAACACTATTTTAACTCAAGTCGTATGAGACAATGACTTAATTTCTTATAAAGCACATATATGATATTTGGCACATATAACGCAACGTTCTCAGACCACACTTATGATGATGAGACGGGCCGTTGGGAAGACATGGGGTCTGAGCCCACAAATGACTAACTGGCTTTACACTAGGGTTGCAAGACCGATGATGGTGTATGGCTCGATAGTCTGGTGGACCAAGGTAATGCAAACTACTGCTGTAAAGAGATTACAAAAGATCCAGCGAGTAGCGTGTCTTGGCATCACAGGGGCCATAAGAGGTACTCCTACTGCAACCCTGGAAGTAGTGCTAAACCTCCCACCTCTCGACATCATTGTGAAAGTGGAGGCAAGGATGGCAGCCTACAGAATGGGTTGCAGTGGCAACTGGAAGTACAATGCCTCCAGTGGGCATACAAGGATTGTGGACACTGTAGAGATGGACACCTTGGAAACGCTACCAGACAGGATAGTAAAGATCACAGATCTAGAAAAGCCATACAATGTCAATAATATTGACAGGGCTGCCTGGGAGAAAGGTGAACCTGAATATATGAAAAGGGGGATCACTTGGTATACGGATGGCTCGAAAAAGCCATCAGGCACTGGGGCGGGAATATATGGAGTCAGACCCAAGGCGCAGTTTGGCGTAAGTCTGGGTAAACTGGCTACTGTTTTCCAGGCTGAAGTTGTTGCCCTATCAGAGTGTGCAAAAGTGTGTTTGGAGCGTGGTATGACGGGCCACACCATATACATAAACTCGGATAGTAGAGCAGCGCTAATGGCACTTGACAGTTTTGACTTTACCTCTAAAGCAGTATGGGACTGTCATCAGGCCATGAAAACCCTGGGAGAGTACAACAAGGTTATCTTTAGTTGGGTTCCGGGGCACAAAGGTATTGCTGGCAATGAGGGAGCTGACAAGTGGGCAAACAAAGGAGCTGAAAGCCTGCTTATTGGCCCAGAGCCGACGTGTGGTATTGCTTACAACACAGCACGAAGAGCTCTTCGCCAGTGGATGGGCATAGAACATCGAAAAAGCTGGGAAAGAACGGAAGGTAAAATACAGTCAAAGAGAATGCTGCAGACACCTACTGGTGCTATAGCGGCAGATGCCCTTGGGCTGAGGAGGAAGACACTGCGGAAAGTGGTTGGCTTCATCAGCGGCCACTGGGTATTCCGCGGACATCTACATAAGATGGGAATTCAAGTTGAAAACCTCCTATGTAGAAAATGTGGTGAGGAGGAGGAAACAGCCTTCCACGTGATATTCATGTGCCCAGCCCTGCAAGGTCTGCGTGTGAGATCCCTTGGCCTACCGACTGGATATCAAAGGGAAGAACGGGTAACCATAGTCAAAAGGATCTCTTGGTTCATTAAGAACCTGGGATTTGACGGAGAATGAGGACCTGTGAATGAGGGTGCACAATAAGCTGTACTAGCTGCGATGCAATCCTATGGACTACCCCTAAGCCTGGCCCTCTGTAAAAAAAACATATATGACATTAATGAAAAAGCGAATATTTGTCAACTCAACAATTAAAAATCAAACCCTAGTTTTGTGCCCTTTACTTGAAAAAAGCCATATCACATCAAGTGTCCAACACAGCTAAATATCAAAGTAATTTTTTTAAGCTATTTTCAGCAAACTAAAAAATTATATATTCGTTAGATTTTATATTGATTATTTTTTTTACCTGTCAAAATGTCACAATTTTGTGATTTCGTCCAATGAAAACGCTTAATCTTCAATGTTTTGTGCTAAATCTAGCCAATCATTCCGGTTTATATTGATAAAACCACTAGTGGTTTTACTAGTATTGATAAAATTATAGAACTGTCAAAAATTCAATAACAATATTGAACAATCAATTTTCTTGTTTATAAGTACCTTACTATAAATCAACATTCATTTATAATATCTAAATATTCTGAAATATATTTTGTTATTATTATTATCACAATTCAATTCATCTAAATGATAATGAAAAATCAAATATGTAGGTACTTTAAAACTAACCTGCTTCCTGGTTCTGCATGCATTTAAAACTTTTATATGCCTACAGGCAAATGTGGTCTTGTAGGTAAACTTTAAATAGATATACCTAATAAGTTTTATTTTGGTAATTTTCTCTTTAATAATATAATTGTATAAACAGGTATAAAAATAGTTATTTATTATACAAGGGAAAAAAGTATTAGATTTTAGCTCGAGGTTGTGTTGTCTCCCGACGCGAAGCGGAGGGAGACAAAAAACCGAGAGCTAAAATCTAATATTTTTCCCGTGTATAATACACTATTTTTTTCTGTGACGACGATACAATATTTTAAATAAAATCAGAAAATTACTGATGCAAAATTTGAATTTTAAAACTAGTAGGCTTTTGTCCTTATAGTGACAATTAGACCTGCGTTATCAATTAACTATCTGTCAAAGAAACCTTTATTTATGTGTATATATCCGGGAAAAAAGTACTCACTTTTTTCCCATGGTAAAAAAGTAATAATTTCATAAAAAGTGACGTTTTGTGACCCGTTAACAGAGATAAAATGTCAAACTTTTTTCTCGTCGCAGAAAAATAAATATTTATTCAAATTATAACCCTGTTTTCACGACGCTCACGACAACTGACAACTGTCAATACTATCTAGTGTAGGTACAGGATAAGTTAATAGGAGGGGGAAACGGCATTTCGTTTGTGTTAATTATGAAATATAAGTTGTTCTAGGAAGTTTTTTAAATAAAGTAGTTTTTGTACAGAATGGTTTAAAAAATAATCTTCAGTTTGTTTTCGTATTTTTGCCAAATAAAAAAGTTTTCGTGAAAACTAAAAATTTATCGATAAAATTTTAAGGACTCGTGGTATAACCTTTGATTAAATTCACCAAATATCCCTATATAAGTTCATTCAAGTTAAATTCAATATTTAACAGTTCCCAAAGTCTATATTTATACTTCTGAGTGTGTTTCATTTCCCTAATCTCATACTTTGATATTATAATCCACAAATCTCGAATTTCATCGTTTTTCTAAGATAAGCTCTCATTTGACGATCTCGATTTTTTATCTTTTTTACTCATTATGCAAAATTCATCTTCTGCATTTTATATCAGTACACAAAACAGGAATGATAGTAAATAAGGATTTTGTCTAATCGGCCTAAATAAACAGAATCCGAAGACCAATCAATCATTTTGTATTAATAATTCCATAGCTTGAACAACCGCTTATAGAAAGATGATTAATTACTGACAGATGAAGTGGGTGTATTTTACCAGATGATGCAATTTAATGGGGTCGTCTTCTTCACCATTTTTCTCTTTGAGTTCGACAGTGCTGTAGCCTGATTAAACTTTAAAATAAGTCAAAAAAATACACATTCCGTGTAATAATAACGTTGAATGTTACATTGTTGATTATAAAGAAAAACGGCAATTAAGTATATACCTTACCGTAATACCATGCTACTACCAGATACAAGCTTTGGTATAACTAAAATTCCAAAAGAAATAAATAGTGGATATATTCGTATATGTTACGGATCAAGGGATAAATAGGTCATTGTAAAGAATGTCTGGGCGTTATAAAAATATGACCAATATGATATGCAGTTCGATAATACTATATTGTTTTTCGAGTGACGAAAGTAACATTTTTTGAAGCGAGAGAATAATTTACCCACCGAGGTGATGTTAAATATAACTTTCTTCACTAGTAATGAAAGTTTACGTGATGAGAAATTCTCTCACTTGTGACGGAAATCAGGTTTTCGCTGAAAGTGTTTTATAGCCAATTGACGTCTTTTTGTCACAGTTCTAAAAAAAACTATTAAATAATTGTTCAGGCATTATATACCTATTAGGCAGAGTTAAACGCATTGTTTAATTACTCCTTTCTTTATTTTTGACATTAAACCTTAAGTGAAAACGCAAATAAGAACAACCAACATGTTATGTGACATTTTTTTAAAGCTTCTTCCTATGAGATAATAAACTTAAAATTAACTGACGTATTAACCAGATTTAAATAATGATGAGCTTAATCAGGATCCAGAACTCGGACTTCTACATTGTAACGAATTGAAGCCATGAAATATTTTGCGTTTGATACATTCAACATTTTATTAGCTTGCATATGCAAATTACTTGAAGTCAATTTCCTAACTGTAAAA
Organism: Altica lythri; assembly: GCA_964028335.1. Classification (NCBI taxonomy): domain Eukaryota; kingdom Metazoa; phylum Arthropoda; class Insecta; order Coleoptera; family Chrysomelidae; genus Altica; species Altica lythri. The sequence goes on along the minus strand of OZ034805.1, from coordinate 48,556,207 downwards.
AGATTTTCTTTTTTGTGCTCCAGATTTTCATTAGTATGGGTACATAAAGTTTTTTATGACTCTTCATGTAAAGTAAAACCTGATTAAAGTTTACTGAGCTTGCTGAAATTATTTTGTGTTGGCTACAAGTGGTCAGTTTCAGTAGGCTCAAGTTGGTTATTTTTAGCAGAATCTTATTCATCGTTTTTCGTCAAATATACTAGGTTGTCTTTGGTAATAGTGCTTTCAGTGGATAAAAGTTTCTGTATGTTTTCTTCTAAATTAATATGTGTTATAGAAGAACTTCTCTGAGCTTTGTTCCAAACATGGCTTTATATGCACTACATCCTATGACTGTAAGATGGACTCTTTAATTGTACAAAACGACTATTTCTCAATGTTATTATCGTTCAACCACGTACTCAGCATATTCTCTATATCCTTTTTTTCTCTCTCTACTGACTCTTGGCTTTGCGAGTGTCTGGGCTTACTTTGTTTAATATCAGATTGGCCCACATTTCACATAGTTCCAGTTTTTTCAGAAAACTCTCTATCATTATTGCTTTAAAGTTTAAAGAATACTTGATGGAGGGAATATTGTAAAAAAATCTAGGAGTACATATGCTACTTCTTTCGCAGTTTTAGACTTGAGCGGACTGAGCTGCACAAATTTTGTAAGATGAACTTGGTAAACAAGTATGAATGTATACTGATCATCTTCTTGTGACTCCATCCCAACTAAATCAAACTGCTAGCTTGCATTCAATTCGCTACTAATCCTCTTTTGGAAATGCTGAAATTTAACTTTCTCTCTATCCGGTTTGTTCCACTATGCCCATCTGTCAGGTAAGCATAATGCGAAAGAAATATTGCGTTGTTTTTTACGTAGTATCTAATTATATTTCATTTAAGGGGACAATCAATTTGTCTTTTTCTCCAACAGAAATGACATCGAATCTTTGCAAACGCTAATAATTTTCTGATTCTTTATGCAACTATTTTGACTTTAAACATTTATTTTTTTTCAATCAGTATAGCTTTTGTCGAAGAAAAACTGACAATTTGTCGTTTTACCGACATTAATTCATCTTATCCTTCGTCAAATCGACGATTTATGTCGTTTAAGTTTATGTGTCTATAATACATTACTTAAACACATATAAACAACTTTTTCACAGATCTTGAAGTAAAAAATAAAACCCAGCCGCATTCGTTTGTGATCACTTTCAATGCGAAACTTAACAAAAACATTGGCATTATACCCCGCCATTCTGGTTCTTGATTTGTGTTTCCCTCCCCACACCCACACCTTCAAATTTAGCTTTATTATTAAAATTGCCAGATGGTCTCGTAGTAATATTAATAATGAGCCACCAATGTAATAAATAATGATAATAATACTTTTGATAATAATTAATCACTTGTTCCAATATAGCTAGCCATTTTTCATAATGTCTGAGCATTATGTATAATGTCCTTATTAATCACTTGGTCCATAACATATCTAGATATAGATAATAAACAAAAAGAATGATTAAAATAAGATCCGGCACTTCTGGCATTTAGGCTGTTTAGGAAAATAGGTCAGTGGTTCTTACGCATGGTTTTAAATTACGCTTAGATGAGCATAGCTAGCATGACAATGAAGTTAAATAACATTGTATTGAACTTAGCGCACATGATCGTGATTGATGTGAATCTATACACAACATTTAATACACACATGCACAAGTTTAAAAAATGATCAGTGGTTGCTACAAAGTTCGTTAGATCAGATAAAAAGAACAGGGTGTGGAAATAAATCATTTTCTTTTTCGATCAGTATAAGCTGTTTTTAGTTATTCTATATTAAGCTTTATTCTGTTGAAATACAAATTAGTAAGCTACTAATTTAATCGTGTCTTAAATAACAACTTTATTAAACATAATTTTTCTTATTTCCTAGTTCTCTGATATTTCACATAAACACATAAAACAAAGATTATCAGACTTTTAATACTAATTTTTTTGCTCTACTTCACGGAGTAGGTACATTCTTTTCTTACCGATAATTGTGCCTTAATATTAAAGCTCTCATAAAAGTTGATCTTCGTAAAAGATGCGTATAATTGCGTACATTTCTTATTATGGAGATCTTTTTGCTACTAAAAATAGAAAATAAATCAACATGTTTGAAAATGTTTATTTTATTTATTTCATTGTACCTATGTTGACTTCATTTTTCAGAGCTTTCCACGACTAGATCAGTTATCATTTTCTAAGCTTCCCCAGTAAAAAACAAAAAACAATATTTATATTTTTTTCTTTTAATCATTCGTATTTTGACAATCGTTTTTGAATGTTTTTTAATATTTGTTTTTTTGAACAATATCTTACTCTATTAATTTAGGTAGGCAAGATCTAAATTTATACAATGTGGCAATAAGGTCCCAAATTAATAAAATATAAATACAAATTAATCCCACAAAACATATTTAGATACAACAGTGAGCGTTAATAACTCGGATAGTAACTTAAGATTATAAATTCTGGAAATTCAATGCACCTAGAACTAGCCGAGCGCATGCCATCTTTACTTTCAAGAATAAAAAGAATAAAATAATTCTAATTATTTATAGACACGAGATAAAGTTTAACAAAAAAAGAAAACGAAAATTATATGCAATTTTAGAAAAACTAAACAGTAGGTATCCTATTATATAATCATTTAACCATACCCGACAGTTAAACTGTTTACTTTGACGTTCTCGAATTTACTAAAAGTGGTTTTATTTTTCTGAAGATATATCAATATCACTTTATATTGTCATATCAAACTATAAAACTACTAAATGAAAACGGACTTTTATTTAAATTTGGGAGAAATTCTGACAAGGTTATTGTATTCTCCTATATTATTTTTAAAGTTCTCTTTTTAATATCTACTGTCACCTGCAACGGTAGAGTTATTTTATCCATCTTTTATTAAAAATCTGTAATGTTATTAAAAAAATGTTGCATAAAACTGGTCTTAGGTAGTACATTCCGTAGAGATAGATATTAAAAGTGGTGATTAGTTAAATCTAATAATTAAAATATTTTCTTAGGTTAAACTCGAAACACTTAACATTATTATTTTAATAAAAATAATAACAAGTAATAATAATATGAGGTAACCAAGTAAATGCGTTTTTGGTAAAAAAATATTTTTTTTTTATAAACAATAAGATGCTGGTTATTCTTCAAAGTAATAACCTTTACACTCAATGGCTTTTTGCCAAATTGGAGCCAATTTTTGTATGCCCCGGATTTAGAGTCAAAAAATTGGTGGACTACATTTATTACACTATCTCGAGTTAACTGTCTTTGCAAAAAAAGGTTTTAATTACTTGGTGAAATCTCGTGAGAATAAAGTAGTTTTCCAGTTGAGTTCAGAAATCTTTTCTAGATTTACTCTTGCTGAATGAGTTTTGTTGTTATCCTGCAAGAATATCACTTTTTCGGAAACATCAAAGATAGTTGTTTCTGGATGAGTTTTTCTTGAAATGGTTAAAGCTGCTGACAGTGCAAGTTAGCAGTGTTGGTTTGACCACTTGCCGAACACTCATATTGGACAACTCATGTTGCTTTCCACCAAATACACAACAAAACCTTGTTTGGGTGCAAGGAAGCCCTGGGGCGTGTGTGGTACCGAATCAGTAGGCAAGAGCTAATGGTACGAATGCTTAGAGTTTAAATACAAGATCCATTTTTCGTCGCAGGTTCATAACGGATTAGAAAATGGTTATTTATCGTTCCGTGAAACGTTCACTGAACAAATGGTAAGATGGCTTAATTTGTTATCATTTTTCAATTCATGTTGGACCCATTTGCTTAACTTTCAAGTCTTTCCTAGTTGATAAAAATGCAAACGAATAGTTTCAGGATACACATGCGAACATTTCTGCAAGTTCTTTTCACGTTTTCATGGAATTTGCGTCCAGAACCTGTCGAAGATTCTCGTTGTTTTTGATTTTTGTAAACTACTTCTGTGCTGTTTGATCATTAACGGCATTATCTCCGAATGCGGTTCATATACTTTTTCGCGCTGTCGCTGAAGCATTTGTACCTAATTTGTACTCATACTGTAAACATTTATCGCCATTTTAAATTAAATAAACTAGAAATGTAACAATTTTCAGCAACCTTTTATGTGTGTGACAAAAGCATAAATAAACTCCGATTAAATATTTTCTGGAAAATAAAAAAAAACACAAACAACAATCTCTTTTGAAGTTAGCACATTGAGAAAAAAAAAAGGTACAACTCTTTCTTTAAAGCAAGATTAATGAATTTTCTGAGCTACAAAATAAAATATAATAAAAAAATATAGGAACATTATACCCTATTATGAAAAAAGCAAAACGATGTCTACTGCAGAATGTGGAACCTTGATCACAGCAGAAATTTGCTTTAATGCATTAGGTCAATATATCTGAACTCATTCCTCATTCCTTAGAAAAAAAATCACCTATATGAAATTGTAATTCCAAAAGCCACTCTTCTCGAGTACCACCCCTCTTGCTGGATGCAGTCAAGTATTTTGCTTAATCATGGTTTAAACATTTCCATAGGTTTGCCAAATTTACAGAAGACGACACAGTTCTGTTAATATTTGATGGATACTCGACACACATAAAAAACGTTGAACTTATAACTATGGCCAAAGAGAACCACCTTCACCTACTTGTGATTCTGCTGCACACTTTTAGCAGGCTTTAGCCTCTACACTTCATGTTTCATTTATATAATTATTATGAACAACAAATTTAATTTTCAGAAATAAAGCAAATGTTTGTGTTCTTGTGCATTAAATTTAAAAAATATATTGCAGAGTGCTTTTGACCCACCAGGTCATTATCAATGCGGTCCTTGTCTAATCACAAGATGAAGGCAACTGGCAAGGTTGACTATCGAGATAAAACTTATTTCAAATTAAAAAAAAACAACCCCATGCAAAAAAATGTTTTTATGACAAACAAGAAAAATGTTAACAAACACATAGAAAGTTCTGATTTAGATAGTAGCAAAGATATGGGTTTGGATGACTAATTCTCTTTTAAAAATAAAGATAAAATTACAAACAAAGTAGAAGACCTGGAAGAAGTTCCCATTCACAGTTATCTGTTGATGGAGCATAAAGAAAAAACAGGAAATGCCAGTAAACAATTTGTAAGTCATGTCAAATTCGGACGGTTATAGTACTGTCAAGTTCATAAAAGAATATAATTAAATTAGACACATATTTGTCTTTTCACAAGCAAAAGATATCTACAAGTGTAATAAATTTACCTACCAAATAGAGTGAGAGAACTTTAAATGAATTTTCACTTTGTCCCAAAGTCAATTCCATTTTACTGAATATTTTTTATTATTAAGAGCGTATTAATAGGTACAATGTACGTTTTTAAAGAAATTATTAATATTTTTTTAGTTACCTTCACTGGACCTGTCATCTTACAAGTTTCGATTTGCTCCACCTTTCCCTTTATGTGCTTTTTTATTGGTTGACAACCAAGTTAACAAGCGTTGTTTGTTAGGTCTAGAATCCAATTGCATTCAAAATGAGCAAAAATTTCGTTTTAATTTAAAGACTAAATTTGTTGTTAAATTATATTCTATTTACTGCCGTTCTTCAATAACTACATCTACTTCTCACTGAAACTTCGCCTCTAATGTAAAATGTAACCAGTTTTTTACTATTTATTAAACTCAATTTTTGTTGGTCAGTCCAATTCTGTTTAATTTTATATTATGTAAATTCTATAAACATGTTTATCTACTCTACCTCATATTATGTATCAATTTTTAGTTCGTGAAAACTGTCATTATAGACAGCAGTGCGTGAAGGATTAAAAGTGTGCGTGAAGTAACAATGTATTTTAAATGGGATTTACTTTTTCGCACTGTTTTTGACACACCTTCATATAGGTAATCAAATATCCTTAGCATTCGCGTTGTCATGGTGTTGCTATGAGAGCATTAACTTTCAACAAAAGTTATTCTGACAGTTTTGTAGTTTAAATTTTCAAATTTTAATTTGTAATTATTTTTTAATTTGTTTATCGTAGATAAAATATTGTATGAAACTGTGCGTGAAGTGCTTTTTGCGCACTTACGCGATGCTTCGCTCGTGCTCTAAACATCGCATGTGTGCGCAAAAAGCATACTTCACGAACTGTTTCATAAATAGCTATTATTATAAATGCAGTTAAGACACAATTCTATTAAAATCTGTTTTTGGTTTATAGTTCACTTTTCTTGTTTTTACATGTATATTTTTTTACTGCAAAATAACAGTTATTAGTAATGTAATAAATTTAATTTTTCTCACCGAATAAAATTGCGATCGTCTGGATAATTTGACTAATTAATATTCAGTGAATTGCTCCAATTTTTAACCAGCACCATTTAAATTTGTGTGCTAATGTAAAATGCAAAAGGTGAATTTCGTATAATGACAAAAAGAAACAGTAAAAATGGAGTTCGTGACAGTAAAAAGGTCGCAAAGGGGCAGTTCGTTGGTAAAATGTATAATCCTAAGTTCCCTGGATAATGTCTGAAACAGGATTATAATATCAAATGGCTTGTGGTTTCGAGATAAGAATGATTTTGTATTTAGAACCGAGTTTATTTCCGCCAGAAGAACCAAAATCGTTCCAACATACTACACTGGAAAGGTAAACATTTTCTTTTTTTTTTCAAAATAATGCAACTGTTTTGTTTTTCCTAATATATTAAAATGCTTCATTTAATTTTAGATGATTAAAATGTAGTCTGATTGAAAAGTTATATAGTCATTTAACATTAACACAGTTTTTCCAGTTTATAATGCTGAGATATAATGAGTTGAAGGATACACAAAGACGTTACTGTTTTTTTTTATTTAAACTTTTGCGTAAACATTTAGTTACTAATTAAATATTTAAATTTTTTAAATTATCTGTCATTTTTTTAAATATTGTTGTTTTATTATGCTTTATTATAAAACTTTATATCTCGTGAATTTTTTCATTTTTTTTTTAATATTTTGTAACTGTTATTATTTTTTTTTTACTTTTTATATCATTTTTTGTATTTTTCTTCTTAAATTTTTAAAGTTTATTGTTTTTCCACTGACTATTTTAGTACCTAGTTGCTTAGCTATAATGTAATAGGTTTCATTTTACACTTCACACAATTTTCTTTTTCCTCCAGAATATACAAACAACACGTCCAATCTAACTAGTTAACTTTATTTTAAGGGCCTATGCATAGACTATGACTATTTCTAAACCAAAATTAAATATTAATAAAAATTTTATACGATTCTATAGCACCATAAAAAGTACTGAACCAGTAACACATCTGTTGTTATTTTCAATTACAAAAATGAGCATCAAATAGAGCACAGAGAACTCAAACCGAACATAGTACTAGATCGTTTAGGAAAAGCATTGTAACAATTTACTTTCAATAACTGCAACCCGCCATGAAATAAACAATAAAAATTGATGATATGAAAAAGCATCAATAAATTGGATTTTGAAAAATTAAAAATAAATTCACGAATTTCGCTAACAACTGTTTCACTACATAGAATTAATTCATGCGTATAATGGGATAAAACAGGGTTGGATTTTTGACTTGTTTACCAATTATCTGGTAATAATATTTAATAATCTTTGCAAAACTGATCACTGATTTGTACCTACCTGACACTAATACAAAGCTCGCAGATCATATTTCATGAGAGATAGACGAAAACAAGAAATTGAGACGAAATCGACAGTAAATTGAAAAAATGCCCTTTTTGGCAAAATTCGAATTTGCGATCTCTACCCATAGCCGGTAACGCCTTTAACTATTTCGACCGCAGATACCTTTTTGGTTATTTGGCGTTTTTTATCATTTCTTTATTTAATTTATTTTAATGAGAAAGAGATTAGTTGTCAATATAAAAATATATGACAGAGCACAAAAACGTGACTCAGAGTTTTATGTTTTGATTGCTGATTAATGCTATATTTGTGATTAAGGATAAAATTAATAAGTTTTATATGCGACTTTGCGATAAATCAAACTATGATCAAGTTCTCCGCCTAAACAGTAAGCATCTGTGGCCAACAAATTAAGGTAGTAATAAAAGAATTTTATATAATTTAAACATTAAAAAGTAAGTGGGGTATGAGCCTGGCCAAAATGGTTAAAGGAGGTAGGTACTGGCTACAGATACAGATCGCTGGTTAGAATTCTGCTGTATGTGTCTGATTTTCGATTCTATGAGATATACCTAGGTACCTATTCACAAAAAATAATTAGGTTACAAAAAATTCATGGTTCCGTTTTTCTAACCAAATGAAAATATAAAATATGAAATAAAAAAGAATTAAAGAATTGATGTTTCAATCGACGTTATGACAAATAATCACTTGCTTATTAACGGTGTATATTTGCTTAAAGATGAATTGATAAGGGTCTTATCTGTGGCTCAAATGGTAAACCAACTGCAGACATGTTTCGATCTTGTTAGATCTCATCAGTACAGTATAGGTTGTCTCTTCAGTCACTAATGAAGAGACATTCCTGGTAAAGACTAGTTGATATTTATATCCACGTCGCAGCATCAATGTGCATTTGAGTTAGGAAATTCTAACCACGCACAAATTTGACAGCATTACGCAAGATACTTTGTATCAGTTTTTTTTTCTCTTTATTATAAGACTGTCATAACGCTCCGTTCGTTGTTTATTTACCTTGCGATAGGTTTATTTATTAGATGCAAAGCGACCACAACGGTGCTATTTTTGGAGTAGAGATGGCGTGCTTGCAAAATTTACGAGTTGTACTCACTTTCGCAACTATTTGACATCAAATATCAGCTTTTCTATACCAGGAATGTCTCTTCATTAGTGACTGAAGAGACAACCTATACTGTACTGACACTAAAAATGTGTTTGGACACAGAAAAAGTTCGTTCTACATCTACTGACGTGATAGGGCAATATTTTAATTTAGGCAGTTAAATTAATTTGCCAGTTCTTAAGATCTTCAGAAAAGTTGCCTTTAAATATTTTTGGAATACATTTTTTAATTTACTTTTAATTTTAATTTCTGTGTTTCCGAGAATTTAGACCATGAAAAGTACCTGTTTTTGCTACTTGCTACTCTAATAAAATAATCTTTTTCTTGAAAAAGACATCATTATTAAATTCAGGTAGTAATGGGTAAATCCATATAGATAATGAGCTTGTTCATTTCAAGTTATAAAATTCAATTTAAGAGAGGAAAATTTTAAATTTTTATATAATTTATTATTAAAATATGCAAAATAAATCATGTTTAGCTTAAATATGCAATATTATTTGAAATAAGCAAATATATGCAATAGATATTTATTTCTTTATTCGGGGATCTTTTTGCCACTAAAACAAACTTATAAAAAATATAAATCAATATTTTGAAAATGACCCTTGCTTATTGATCTTGATAGATATGTCAAATTTGTCAAGGGTCGTCTTTTAAAACTGAAAATGCCTAACAAAAATGAAAATAATTTGTTTAAAAATAATTCTTCTAAGCAAGGGTCATTTTCAAAATATTGATTTATATTTCTTATAAGTTTGTTTTAGTGGCAAAAAGATCCCCGAATAAAGAAATAAATAGACATTATTATGCCACAAAGAAGCTATCGAGAATATTTAAATATATGCAATATATATTTCGCCCTCTACTTATGAGAGATGTCTCAAACGGTGGTACGACACTTCACCACACGACATTTCATCATGCGACATCTCATCACGGACATTTCATCACGGCGACAATTCATCACTATGACTGTTTATCACACCCCATCACTTGGACAACTTTATTCTTCACAAAAATATTTATCACACTAATTTGAAATCGAATTAGCACACGCTCAGTATTTACAATTTGTATCTGGACAACGCATTTCTTAGAACAGTGTCATATCTGTTTTAAGTGGTACAAAATAGTGTTGTATATAATTTTATTTTGACAATATGTTCCATAATATATAAACCTTTTGATCATTTTATACAAATAAACTTTGTACAAAATAAGTTTTATGCTCAACTCACTTTTACCTGTGTATCCAACTGGCATGTTACTTTCTAAAATTCTCAGAATGGAATCGAATAACGCAGTCGTTCTGATCGTTTTCATGAATATTTTTAAGTAATTACTCGTCCTTTCTACATAGGTACTGCTAATCACATAATAAAGGTAAATGGAAGTTAATGTAGCTATAAGAATAATAACATTGAATAAGAGAGATAAGAACAGTGAATAAATATTGAAATGCCAATTCGGTAATTTTCGCTCTTATTTTCTATGAATTGTTTCAAATTGTTGTGATAAATATTTTTTGTGATGAATAAAGTTGTCTGAGTGATGAATTGGGATGTGATGAAAAGTCGTAGTGATGAATTGTCGACGTGATGAAATGTCCGTGAGGAGATGTCGCGTGATGAAATGACGTGTGGTGGAATGTCATGGATTCGTCTCAAACAAGTTTTTAAAAAAAATTGAACCACGTTCAAAAATAAAAAAGTAAAATGCACTTAAAAGTCAGAAATAAAATCTTTATTTTTTAAAACAATTGGAAGAAAATTGGCATTTGATTCCGATTTCCTTGAAGTCGGCTCGGCTCTTTGTAAAAGATTTGAGTTACTAATATTCTAAATCTATATTTAATAGCTAAAATTAAAATAGAGGGTAATTTGCCATTGGAGCCAACTTCAAATAATCGAAATCAGATGCCTAGATGCTTTCAATTTTTTTAAGATATAAAGATTTTATTTCTGGCTTTTAAGTGCATTTTTCTTTTTTTTTAGGTCAAGTTTTTATTTTATTCTTTTTAGTTTCTACTTGGCTTTGTCAGATGTGGGCGCAAATTCATGATATACTATCTATAAAACCTTCTGAATACTTCCAACAATGAAAGTGAGAGTTAAATAAATTGACTACTTTCTACTTAATCATTACATTCATAACAAACATAACACAAAAAAGGACTGTATTTTGGTGTTCATCCAAATCGTTTAAATTTTTTTTAATGATTAATCATGGAACTTGTATAAAGTTTACAAGTTAGTTATTATTCTCCTATTGGTGTACAATATTTAATTTTAAATTAACAATTCTATTTGTAGTAATAGTATATTTTATTTATTTATTTTGTGATTGAAACTTTAACATTTGTATATTTATTAATACCTATTTATAAGATCAAATTAAAAGTTAAATTTCTACTCCGTCTCTAATTTCCATAGTTCAATTATCAATTGTTTGTAAAACGAGATTTAGTAGCATCGACTAAGGGAAAATACAGTTTACCAGCGTTGAAAACTTTACAATTGATTTAAAACTTTCGACACGGTATTTGCCATGATTAGTAACAGAAAGTTGAATTCAGATAAACGTGATTAAATGATTGTGAGCCTGTTTATTTACATACAATATTATACACACAAGTACAAAGCATACAATACTTGTGAGTTTTTAATTAAATCTATGTTTAACTTTTTTTTATTCTACGTTTTTACAGAGAGCGTTTTGCTAAATATTAAATAAATTATAGTATATTACTAATAAATATACAGGATATTGACTTACAGGATTTGATAGCTAAAATACAGTGTTATAAAAGTTTGCAATCAAATTAAAAAAAAAATCCTTAGATACATTAAATTTTTTCTTGGTAACTATCTGCTTTTAACTAAAGTAATATTTTAAACCAGTTAGGTAAATTCACGGTTATGACAACTTTTATACATTATTTTTACGTGTGAAACTTTTAATAGTTCCTTTTATACAGTATACAAAATACAATACGTGGTTACAATCTGCCCAATTTCACTTTAGCTGTGATATGCGCAACTGAAGAAGAGAGAGCATCGCAACAAAGCCAGAAGACATTGTCTCGAGACCGATAATCTGAGCGTCTCCCCACCTTGGTTCATCATAAACCATTGCGCATCTCAACGTCAGAGCTAAATGAAATTGGGCAGATTGTACACTAAAAGATTTAATGTATTACCATCCACACAATCCTTATTCAGCAACGACCATAGTTGCAATACCCCTCTTTTAAACGTTGCTGATAATATATTGGAGGCGGCAAACCGGAGCGAGCTAAGTGTGCTTGTCCTTCAAGGCATTTTGACAAACTAAATCATCAATTGCTCTTGGCGATACTAAAATACTTAGGATTTGACACAGATGCTTGTCTTATGATAAGGAGTTATCTAACGGGACAGTAACAGTCTGTAAAACTAAACGGAAAAGAATTAAAGCTACTAAAAATGTCCAACGGAGTTCCTCAAGGTTCTATTCTAGGACCTCTTTTTTTACTCTCTACACGTTCCAACTCTACACCTACCTTGGACACTCCCAGTGACACTTTTATGCAGACAATTCACAAATTTACATTTCTGTTAAACCAGAAGATATTGTTCAAGGTAACATTAAGCTTAATGAGGATCTTCGACTGTTGTTGGCTGCATGAGAGAACAATTGCATGGAATTAAATCCAAAAAATGTCAGATTCTTTTCTTTGGACCTACAGCCTTTAGAAAACAATATTTGGGAAATTTAAATATTACGATGTGTGTCTGCAGCTGTTCCCCAAACCATTAACACATAACTTAAATGTGAATTTACCAGATACATATAAAGAGTCTTAGGACAATTTACAGGTAAAAGACTCTCCGGTGTTTGAAGCTAGAAATCATGTATCTCAACCTTCTTATTAGGCAAACTATATAAAAGTGTAAGAGCCAGTAAGATGAAGTTTAAGAGAATCAGTAGATTGTGAATAATCACAGTTTTATAAGGAACCACATATTTAACCGCTTTTGGATGGCTAAATTCGTCTTTAATTTGGACAAACTAAATTCTGTTGGTTAAGTAACTTATTTACATATCCAGAGTATCCAGCACTGAGGCCACATATTTCCCATTGTGCATCCTCCTGTGTATAGGGATATCCTTACCTCAGGCTGTCACCAGGCCTAGTGATTTAAAATAGGTGATGAGGCTCCCGAGGGTAATCTCCCTGACATCGGCTGGTGTAAGACAGTACTCGCCCAACACGGATCTTCTAATCTCAGTAAAAGCAGAGCAGTCATACATTATATGTTCCACTGTTTCCTCTTCTTGTTCGCAGCGTCTGCATAGCGTCGATTCTGTTAATTTCATCCTAAAGAGATGTTGTCGCAATTGGCAGTGACCTGTTAAGACCACAGCTGTTCGGAGATTTTGTCTGGTCAATGCCTTAAATTTTTTTGCTTTTTCCTCGCCAGGATGAGGTAATAACTCTCTGGCCAGTTTAAAGTTCGTAGTTTCATCCCAGCACTGTATAAAGTTTTGGTGCGAGTGCTGTTTGATAAGGTCCACGACAGCGGACAATGTTAGCTTGGTAGATGGGCAAGGGCTAACATATTTGTAGCCCGCAGCCCTCCTTGGTAAATTGTTCGCAATGCGGTTGCCTTAAGAGTTTCCATGTCCTTTGATCCCGTTCAGAGTGACCACGTTAGTCTGGCTGGCCTCAGTTAGAGATTGGTGACATTCTAGTACTAAACTTGAAGTGATACGTGGTCTATTCAAGGTCATTAGTGCTTGTCGGCAGTCTGTGTAAATATTTACATTCCTGCCTGTGATATTCCTATTGATTAATTCTTAATTACAATGTCGTCTGCGTAGGCTACTGTATAGATTTTGTCATGTTCATTGAGGCGGTTTCTAAAACAATGTTCCACAGTAGAGGTGTTAAACCCCTCATTGTGGACAGCCCCTCGTAACCTTGCCTCGTATCTTGACGTCATTTACAGTTATTTCCATTGCACGCATGGAGAGCATGTTAAGAATCCACCCGCTTACTGTTGTAGGTACATTTCGGTTAGTAAGTGAATGCATTATTTTAGGAAACGTGGTTTTATCGAAAGCTTCCTCGATATCTATGAGTACGCCCAGGGTGGACTCTTTCCTGTTAAATGATCGCTCGATCTGACCAACCACATGATGTAGGGCTATATCGGTGGATTTCCCTCTTGTGTATGCATGTTGATTGGGATGCAGTGGTTTGGTGTATTGAAATGATCCTTTTGAATCCAAATTATTTTGGCAAAATTATATTAAATTTGTCCAGAAATGACGAAAACCTAGATTTCAAAGCATTTTCAAAATGCAGAAATTAGGGTTATTGGTCTAAAATTTAATAAGACCTGATAATCTCCACTTTTAATTCTAATCCTATTTTAAATTGTTTTGGGAAAACACCATTTCTCACCGACAGATTGAATATATAGGCAAGTAGAGATGCAATTTCCTTGCTGATTTATTTTAAAAGTTCAGGTCTTATTTTGTCTCTTCCGGGAGCTTTAATAGTTTTTAAATTGTGTTTAACTTTTTCTACTTCATCCGCTGTAATGTCATAAAAAACAAAAGAGTTAGAAACATTTTAAGACTTAAGTATGTTTTGATATATCAACTATATATTTTTAAACTTATTTTTAAATTAAATTTGACATCTTTCCATTAAAGTTGTATTCTCCCAAACAAAATTTTTAAGTAAATAAATAACAATAACAAATAAAAATTATTATTAAGAGTATTAAACTGTTTTTGAGTATTTTGCTCAAATAATCTTTATCTAACTCATTTTACAAACTATAAAACACGCTTTTAAGCTCATTAGCCTAAAAATTAAAAATATTTTTTAAAATAGACTTACAAAAATAATAAACGAAAAATACTAGTATCTATTATTGTAAAAAAATCGTTGTCGCTTTATGCGATTTTTTTTTTCGTAAATAGATCGCCTAACTCTTTTTCTACAATAATACTAGGATTTTTTTTCATTATTGTTTAAAGTTTATTTTAAAAATATTTTCAATTTTTTTCTTTAATGTGCTTTAAAATCATGCTTTTTAGTTATTTAAACTATATTAATTTAACGCTTTTAAGTTTATTGTAGTATAAGAGTGTTTTTTTAACTAAAAATTTGCTGAAAAGCTTTATTTTTTTTTCGGTGTGAACGAACAAACGAACTTAAAAGTAAAGCTAATAAAAGCGTGTTTATTTATTAAGACGAATTCTTCGTATGTATTTTTATAACTTTGATGCTTCGCTGAGAGATAGCGAAACTTACTATTTTTTTTTTCATTTTAATGCAAATACTATATTACCTACATATTGTACTTAAACAGCATGATTTTGTCTATAACTATTAACGTTTAGAAGGTTCTATCTGGTTTCTACATTTTTATACAAATAACGTATTACAAATTAAAATTATTGCCTATTTTACAAAAACAGCACAAATTCGTCTATACATATTTGCATTCAAAAAGTTTTCTTACGGTTATTTGAACTTGTTTTAACGCAAATAACGTATTATAAACTAAAATTATTAAACATTTTACAAGCACAGCATGAATTTGACTATTTTTACGTTTAAAAGGTTCTGTCTCTTAAATTTTCACTTGTTTTATTACTTTTATGCAAATAACGTATCATTAAATTAAATATTGTACACAAACAGCATATATTTATATATTTTTACATTTAAAAGACTTTTTATAAGTTAATTAGACTTGTTTTTACCTTTTTAAGTAAATAACGTAATATAAACTAAAGTTTTCACATGTACACAAATAACGTGGATTATTTTATATCCATGGTTAAAAAGTTTTATCTCTGTTATTTTGACTTGTTTTTACTTTTTTTTGCAAATGACCTATGTGCTGAAATTATATATTACATAAACATCATTGCTTCGTCTATATTTAAGTTTTAAAGATTCTATATTAATTATTTTGACTTGTTTTTACCTTTTTATACAAATAAAGGGATAAAATAGGGGATGAAAGTTTTTATGAAACTCTGTCAGTTTTAAACAGATCGGGCTAAGATTTTGCATGCATATAGCTACTATAACATAGGCATCCCCTAAAAAAAGATTTTGATAAATTCCACCCCCAACGGGATAAAATAGGGGATGAAAGTTTGTATGATCTATCAACGCACAGCTCAAACCGCTGGACGAATGGGGCTAAAAGTTAGCATGCAGGTAGATGTTATGACGTAGACATCCGCTAAAAAAGGAATTTAATTAATGCCATCCCCAAGGGCATAAAATAGGGAATGAAACTTTGTATGAAACTTTGTCAATTTTAAACCGTTCGGGCTGAAACTTTGCATGCATATAGTTACTGTGACGAAGGCATCCCCTAAGAAAGGATTTTAATTAATTCCACCCCTAAGGGGATAAAATAGGGGATGAAAGTTTTTATGAAACTCTGTCAATTTTAAACCGATCGGGCTAAGATTTTGCATGCATATAGCTACTATAACGTAGGCATCCCCTAAGAAAGGATTTTGATAAATTCCACCCCTAAGGGGATAAACTAGGCGATAAAATTTGTATGACAGTTTGTCAATTTTAAACCGATAGAGCTGAGATTTTGCATGCATATAGCTACTATGACGTAGGCATTTCCTAGAAAAGGATTTTGATTAATTCCATCTTTAAGGGGATAAAATGGGGGATGAAAGTTTGTAATGAACTTTGTTAATTTTAAACCGATCGGGCTGAGATTTTGCATGCATGTAGCTACTATGACGTAGGCATGCCATAAGAAAGGATTTTGATAAATTCCACGCCTAAGGGGATAAAATAGGGGATGAAAGTTTGCATGAAACTTTGTCAATTTTAAAATAGGGGATAAAAGTTTGTATGAAACTTTGTCAATTTTAAACTGATCGGGCTGAGATTTTGCATGCATATAGCTACTATGACGTAGGCATCCCTTAAGAAAGAATTTTTCCCTTAGAAAAAGAATTTTGATCATTTCCACCCACAAGGGGATAAAATAAGGGATGAAATTTGGTATAAAACTGTGTCAGTTTTAAACCAATCGGGCTGAGATTTTGCATGCATATAGCTACTATGACTTAGGCATCCCCTAAGAAAGGATTTTGATAAACTCCACCCCTAAGGGATAAAATAGGGATGAAAGTTTGTATGAAACTTTGTCAATTTTAAACCGATCGGGCTGAGATTTTGCATGCATATAACATGCAAGTTTTTAAAGTTTTAAAATAATAATAGTCTAATACCACTGCTGCTGGCCGACATGGCACTGTCGATAGACGCGTAGAGTCTTGAAGATTCGAGAATAAATTTGTTTTATTACGTAGTGGTGTAGTAAGAAATTTCTTTTTTAAATTCCATCCTTAAGGATTTAAAATAGGGGTTGCAAATTTGTATGAATCTCGGTGGCAAAAAACTAAATTCCACGCGAATGAAGTCGCGGGCGGCCGCTAGTATATATATAAAACTCAAAGGTGACTGACTGACTGACATAGTGATCTATCAACGCACAGTCCACACCGCTGGACGAATGGGGCTGAAATTTGGCATGCAGGTAGAAACTATAACGTAGGCATCCGCTAAAAAAGGATTTTGATTAATTCCACCCCTACATGGATAAAATAGGCGATGAAAGTTTGTATGAAACTTTGTCAATTTTAAATCGATCGGGCTGAGATTTTCCATGCATATAGCTACTATGACCTAAGAAAGGATTTTGATTAATTCCACCCCTAGGGGCATAAAATAGGGGATGAAATTGTGCACAAAAGTTTGTCAATTTTAAACAGATCGGGCTGAGATTTTGCATGCATATAGCTACTATGACGTAGATATCCCTTAAGAAATGATTTTGATAAATTCCAACCCCAAGGGGATGAAATAGAAGATGAAAGTTTGTATAAAAGTTTGTCAATTTAAAACCGATCGGGCTGAGATTTTGCATGCATATAGCTACTATAACGTAGGCATCCCTTAAGTAAGAATTTTAATAAATTCCTCCCCTAAGGGGATAAAATAGGCGATGAAAGTTTGTATAAAACTTTGTCAATTTAAACCCATCGGGCTGAGATTTTGCATGCCTATAGCTACAATAGCGTAGGCATCCCCAAATAAAGGATTTTGATTAATTCCACTCCTAAGAGTCCTAAGGGGATAAAATAGGCGATGAAAGTTTGTATGAAACTTTGTCAATTTTAAACCCATCGGGGTGAGATTTTGCATGCATATAGCTACTTTGACGTATACATACCCTAAAAACGGATTTTAATAAATTCCACCCCTAAGGGGATAAAATAGGGGATGAGAATTTGTATGAAATTTTGTCAATTTCAAACCGATCGAGCTGAGATTTTGTGTGCATATAGCTACTATGACGTAGAGATCTCCTAAAAAGGATTTTGATAAATTCCATCCCTAAGGGGATAAAATAGGGGATGAAAGTTTGTATGAAACTTTGTCAATTTTAAACCGATCGGGCTGAGATCGGCATGCAAGTTCTTATAGTTTTAAAATAATAATAGTCTAATACCACTCGCGCTTTAATGTGCGGGGTGTATGGAGCGGTGAGGCGGTAGCACGCTGCTGCTGGCCGACATGACACTATCGGTTGACGCGTAGAGTCTTTAAAATTCGAGAATATTTTTTTTTAATACGTAGTGGTGTACTAGATTAGATTAGATATTTTTGGGGTTGGCTGTTAGCCTATATCACTGCGACCTTTGCAGATCTATTGTGAACACCCATTATCTGTGGAATAGGATTAGAGCACCTTGTCCAGCTCTGCCCTCTTAATGAGACTTAATAGCCTTGACAGTGGCCACTCCGCATAACTTGGAGCAGCCGGTTTCTCCTCTCCCAGTACTAGATACCGCGTCCTTGCAAGGCCTTCACATTGGCATAGGACATGAAATGCAGTTTCCTCTTCCTCTTGGCAGTATCGACAAATGTCTTCATCTGCTAAGTTTAGCTGACTCATGTGTTTTCTGAGCTGAGTACTAAAAAATGATTTATTTAAATTTCACTTCTAAGCATTTAAAATAGGAGTTAAAAATTTGTATGAAATTCGGTGATAAAGTCGCGGGCGGCTGCTAGTTGTTTTATAAGATTCATATTTTAATCAAGGGTTTGCTAAAACCTGACGCACTGAATACAACATTAGACAGGATCGTTTCTGTACATCCTTTATGTATGTATTAATAATGGATTTGAATATGTGAAGCTATAAAAAATTCCATCTAATATTCCATATTTCTACTTTGATATAGCAACACCGATGTGAAAATGTTAAATCCGACTTTGTCTTCGTAAAGTCTGCTTGAGTGTACTGATCAATTCGATTGGCTTTTGATGATAAAAGACATCTCGAGCAACTTGGTTTAACTGGTTAACCTTTGTGAAGATCAACAACCAAAACCAGTTATTATTTAAAAAAAATTGATGCTGTGTGTTTACTAACCTTAAAAAGGTCATCATGTGACAGGTTTGTTAGCTCTGAATCCCATATAATTTTAAAATCGCTCAAAACAAAAAGTTTGTGTTGAATCTGTATGGCAACTATAGAATCTTGGCAGATAACGAATAAAAATCAATGCATACCATAGACATACAATACCTGGACTTAGTGTTCCGAATTAATCCCATTCTCTCAGTGCAACAAAGAAAAAATTAATTCCAAATAACCTTCTCATCTCTTCCTATTCGCCTTTGGAAAAAGTAAAACTTTGTACAATATTGTCGCGTGGTTGGTAAAAAAAAGTGAAGCAAAGACATCTTCGATCTTTTTTCACTCTCGCACTGGAAGAATGGCTTGATTCGGAACGCGCAGTTTTGATATTATAAGTCTACCGTGATGTTAGGATTATATGGTGTGTTACAAACTAAACTGATTTTGGTTAACTTTGCGCATGACGTCACCTGGTCCAAAATGACGGACGCCATTGTTACTGTCGTGATGTTAGGTTACTGTTGATTTTCTAACGTGTTTAGGTGTATTACTTTCGTACTTCCTATTTTAAGTTTTTAGTAGTTTACTTAGCAATTAAATGGTAACAAAAATAGTAATAATTAGTTTTATTGTGTGTGTTATATGGATATTATATATTTGTTGTGTTGTTAATGACAAATACTATTATACTATGCCGACTTGTGCTGTTTATGGGTGTGGAAATTATCCAAAAAAAACTAAGGAAAGTGATATTAAATATTATAGGTTTCCCAAAAATTCCGATCTGTGTAAACAATGGGTTATTGCCTGCCAACGAAAAGACAAGTTCAACATAGAGCACGGTAAGAAGTGAAGATTAAAGTTTTAACTTACTATTAAGTATTTACTTTATTTTATATGTATTTTTTATTTGGTAGTAATTTAAAATTGTCAGTATGACATTAAACATCACATAAGAGTATGTCTAAAAACAAATAACAAAATATACGTCATAACAAAAAGTTCTTAAACATCATACAGGATTATAATATATTTAATTATTGCAGCTCGTATTTGTTCCAAACATTTTAAATCTTCCACATTGTCAATATCTATGAGACAAAAACTTCTCGGTTACCAACCAAAACAGAGTCGATGTCTTAAACCGGATGCTATACCAACGGAATTTTTACCTAATGAAAAGTGCTACTCTGAAACAACATATCAGAGACCCCTGGATTCTGGGAATTCAGAGGAAATAAGGGAAATTCTCATCCAGGAAGAAGAGGAATTAATCACGAACGAAGATCCAACTATATTATCCAACGTCGAATTGTAAGTTTATTCTAATTTATTTGGTTTTAATTGTATTAGGCATAAATTGTTTATTTTAGAATCAAGAATCTTGAAGAAATGAAGAAGCAAATGGTGTCTATTCAAAAACAAAATGAAGAAATGAAGAAGCAAATGGTGTCTATTCAAAAACAAAATGAAGAAATGATCAAGCAAATGGTGTCATTTCAAAAACAAAATGAAGAAATGAACAAGCAAATGGTGTCATTTCAAAAACAAAATGAAGAAATGAACAAGCAAATGGTGTCCATTCAAAAACAAAAAGAAGAAATGAACAAGCAAATGGTCTCTCTTCAAGTACAAAATGAAGAACTGAAGAAGCAAACTGTTTCACTTCAAACACAAAATGAACAAATGAAAAATACCAACAAATCTCTTGAAACAAATATGAATTCTATGCAAGAAATATTGGAAAAACACTTTACACCTGGACAAATTAAACGCTTGTTGAATCCCGCCAAAAGGTTTCGATGGATGCCTGAAGACATAGCTGCAGCGATATCCTTGAGAAGTGTTAGCCCCAAAGCTTATAGATACCTCCGTAAGATTGGGCATCCTCTGCCCTCTCTAAGTACATTACGAAAATGGGCTCTAAATTTAAAACTGGATTAAGGAATATTGACAGAAGTCATACAATTAATGAAACAGAAGTCATTGCATTTAAGTGAATTAGAGCGAGTATGCGTTCTTTGTTTCGATGAAATATATATCTCTAATAAGATCTGTCTGGATTCCAAATCACAAAAAATTGTTGGCCCTCATAAATCTTGCCAAGTCGCTATAGTTCGAGGTCTTTTCGCACCATGGAAACAACCAATATTTTATGAATTTGATACTCCTATGAATAAAAACATTTTATTTGAAATTATTAGAAGTTTATATTCAGCGAACTATAGAGTTGTAGCTGTCACAAGTGACATGGGGATGGGTAATCAGAAGTTATGGAGCGAACTTAATGTGGGCTACAATAAAAATTGTTTCTTTCCTCATCCTGTTGCTGAACAAGAAAAAATATTCGTATTTGCAGATGTTCCGCATCTATTGAAGCTAATTCGGAATCATTTTTTGGATAACGGCTTTAACTACAATGGAAACTCTATTGACAAAAGTTGTGTCGAAGAATTAATAGCTGCTTCTTGTGATGATTTGAAAATTTGTCACAAAATAAACAATTATCATATTTCTTTGAAAGGAAGTGAACGACAAAAAGTCAAACCAGCAGCACAAATATTTTCAAATTCCCTGTCTAAAGCTCTGCAATGGTGTGGGGCACAAGGATTATTTCAAAGTACAACTTGGAAAGCAACAAGCGACTGTTTAAAATTAATAAATGACTGGTTCGATATTTTTAATTCAAAAGCCAAATATGGGAATCATCCAGGAAGCAATGCTTTTGGTACAGACATTGAACATCAAAGAGATGTCATAAGAAAGACCTCTGAGTTTATAGGCAATATGACTGTTGGAAAACACAAATCTCTTGTGCCGTTTCAAAAAGGTATTCTACTCAGTAATAATGCCTTGCTCGAATTATTCGATTACCTACGTCAAAAGTATGATGTAGCTTATATCATTACATACAGACTAAATCAGGATGTGGTCGAAAATTTTTTTTCATATATTCGAGGCATGGGAGCCACTAATGATCATCCAGACCCTCTTCAAATAAAACATAGATTGCGATGGTATATTCTTGGTAAACATTCCCTAGCAGTATTTACAATGAACAAAAATACTGAAGAGGGTGAAGAATATCCTTTGAGCTCGGATATTCAAATTCACGAAAGTTGTGTAACACAAGAGTTTTTTAAAAATACAATAAAAGCATCACCGGACGAGACCCTTGAAGATTGTTCAGAATTAGAAAATTATACTTTTATTCACCCTGAACACGACACTTCAACGTAAGCTCGAAAAACTGTCGTTCCTTGTCCATCAGAGGAATTTACCCTTTGTTTTTTCATTTCATTAATTGTTTTTCTTTTGTAGGAACTTTGTTCTATCATTAGATAGCGGAGTGAGTATCACTCAAGAAATGGAGAATCTTCTAAAAGAATTAGAAATAAATGAATTTTGTAATACTGTATGTAATGAAGGCTTAAAATACATCGCCGGTTACGTAGCTTTTAGATTTTCCAAGAAATATAAATTTTTGAATTTGGGATGTCCAACCAAATTTCACACAAACATTCAACCTGATTGGACAGAATTTTTATCTAGAGGAAGTTTAATGCATCCGAGCGATGAATTACTAGAGCTAACACGCCTAATTGATAAGGAATTTAGAGATTTTCATGGAAATTTTTTTGTTAAAGAATCAATGATTTTCGACAAAGTGCTGGACGCCGCATGCAATAATCATCCTCTTACTTTTAATTTATTTCCATATGACGTTTCACTTTGTATAATACGTACAAGAACTTACATACGATTAAGGCAGATTAATAAAAAAATCAGTTTTCTTAACTGTAAACGGAAATTGGATAAGAAATTGTCCAAAATTACTAATAAAACATAATGATTACAAAAAATAAGGTGTGGCAGTCAGTGGGACTGCCGGTAGAAGTCATACTTCTATGCACGTGCCCGGATTCATAAACCATGTGACGGTACTATGGACTACAATGCAATACTTATTACTGAATATTATTATTAATATCAATAATATAAAATACTAAAGTTTATATGTATACCTACTTACGTGACAGAATTATAAAATAATCTGTCAACACAATGTTATACGTCACTATGATATTCAAAACATTAGCTCAGACTGATTTTTGTATATCCATCTCTTTTAAATGTACTGAATGTTTAAACGGTATTCAAAAGACTTATAGTTATGACTTAACATGTGGTAAATATTTCATCTTTTTTTTACCGACCAATATACCTTATATGTTTTTCTGTCTTACTCACACTATTACATATGTAATGATTTTTCACATTTAACCCCACACCAACTTTTTCCGCCGAGTGCACGAATAGAAGTATAACTTCAATAATTTTTTTAAAAAAATTAACAGGGTACCGGACAGTAATCGAAAAAAAATCTAAGATGTGTTTTAAAATAAAGTTTGTTATACAACAATATCACTCAATAAAGATTTATAAGAAATAACAATGATTTATATTTTTAAATCAATAAATAAAGTTGCGTAAATTATCTGTGACGTGTAAGAACCCAAACGCCAATCACAGTGTGTAACGTCATATGGAAGTAGCTGTAAGTAAACAACACTGCTTTGTATGTTATTTCGCGTTTTTCTACGATTTATTTGCATTTTTCTAAAAATATTTAATAGGCATGTTGACAGTAGTTTTAAATCCATTTTAAAATATTATCGGTGTGTTCGTTTAATTCAGAATTGGTTTCCATTTTTTCAATAAAATTTATATCTGCGATATCTATTTTTTTAATTTTAAAAGGTTAATTAACATTAATTTTTATTGGTTGTTCTCTTGAGTTAGTAATGGTGGTTGTTGCAAAAAATTTATTAACGTTTACAACTGCACAGGGTGATTCTATTTGATTGCCAAAATTAATATAATTTACAAGTCCTGTTCCGCTTTCTATGTCAACGTGTAATTTTACAATTTGGGATGTTCTAGCGGGAATATTAATAGAATATTTTTTTACTTTAAGTTTCTTTTTTAGTTTTGTTAATTCTTCTAATTCGTATATTATTGGTATTTCTGTATAAGGAGTTTTTTCTCTAAATTTAAAGTTGCTTTTAATTGTTTTAATAAATCAATAGATACCAATTAATCCATCATATTTATGACTAAAATTAAATAAATACAACTTATGTCGTTCGTTAACTTTAAAAATTTTAAAAACAGGTATATTTATAGCTTCATTGTGGTAAGAAATACTGTGGACTGTTTGAATATTAAAATCTTCATTTTTTACATGTACATCTACATACACACACACTTTCTATTTATTATTTAAGCTAAAAATAATTATTTCTCAAGAAAACTTTCAAGTTCCTTAGAGTTTGGCAGATCGCGAGCATTGTTTATCGGTTCGTGACGTAATCAAAGTCACATGAGAGTTTTGGGCGTTTTAGCGGGAAATTTTAAATCTATTTTAATTTATCACTTTTTTCTTTAAAATAATCATTTTTATTATTAAAATATTTTTTTCGCGGTTATTAAGAGTTTATCCCTAAAATAAAAGCAGATCCGGAAATTAGTCAACATCCCTATTCTATTTAGTTACGAATTGAAGGAATATAGTCATAACAGAACTTTAGTTATACATTATATCTCTAGTATAATTAAGTGAATTTTGTAAAAAAAAATATTCCCTATTTTATATGAAAGCACTAAATAAAATAATTATACTCAATTTGTCAATGGTTTTATTTATTAACATTCTCAATATAAAGTAAAATAAAATGTATATATATATATATATAAAAGATATAATTAAGTTTAAATATAAATTTTTTGTATATCTATCTCTTTTCAATGTACTGATACCTATTATGTGTTTCTGTCTCTCTCTTACTCACACCACTACATATGTAATGATTTTTGCCATTTAACCCCACACAAATCCAGTGCATAAATAGAAGTATAACTTCAAAATATTTGTTTTATTTATTTATTTAATATTTAAAACCATAATTATTTAATCTTCACACCTGGAGTTTTGCTAAGCACACAAATTAAAAAGTGCATTGCATAATACATAACGTTTGTATTTTGGATAAATATTTCTAAAATTAATATATCCAAGCTAATTATTTGCATCGTTACCTATAAGAACCTATAAATAGTGGAAAAAACAATTAATTACATAATTTTGCAAAACAATTATTAATTCAAAAATTAAATTAATAATATACAAAATATTTTGAAAATCGCGCCAGTCTAAATGACTTTGGACCAGCTGACGTCACTAAAGATGCGCAAGAACACAACATATAATCCTTATTTTGAAAATCGCGCCATTCTCTAAATGACTTTGGACCAGCTGACGTCACTAAAGATGCGCAAGAACACACCATATAATCCTAACATCACGAAGTCTACTAGCTTTTACCGCATTAGATAGTTTCTTTGGGCATCAGTTTTATTTTAAACGTTGAACTTGCTTATTAAATGTGTTGTGTCAATACATTTTTTTATACTACGTTTTTTGTTTTTCCATTCTTTGCCCAAACATAAAGATTTTGTGGGTTTGATACCCGTCAGCACGCCAGATAAAGTTGTCTATAGGAAAAAGAGTTTTTTTTTCAAATTTATACCTGCGACTTTCAGCGTTTGTCCCTGAGCTTTATTTATGGTTATTGCAAATGCTGCTTTTAAAAGAAACTGCATTTCTTTAAACTGAAACGGTAACTCGTTTGGAATTATCGGAATTCAGAGAATTTAATCATTTTTTCCTTTTGCTATTCCAGTAATGATTATAGCTTTTATGATTTCTTATTAATAGTACAGAAACACCAATTTATAATCTTAACTTATGGGAAACTACCACCGAGAGTTCAGAAACTATAACGTTGACAACTAAGAGGTACTCGATGATATCTATCTTCACGTTCCAAATAATTTGTTCGATAATCTGGCCAACTGCCTCATTAGTTGGCGCTAAAATTTGTCTTTTAAACAACCATTGCCCATATTTATTTGAAGGTTAGGATAGACATAACTTCTTAATTCATCTGTGATATCGACAATTTAACAGACTAAGCGTAATCAGGCTGTTATTTTCTGTTGACGTACAATCTGTATATATTTGTTTGCTAAAAATATGTAAAAAATTACAAAAACCATTTTCAGCAGACAAATCATTTTTTCCTAAGACAAACAATTGAATATTTGGGCATTCAAAATATTAAATTGGTGGGTCGTGAAGAATTGATTTGTCACCCAATGATTTTTTCTAGATGCCTGAGAAAACAATTCACATCATATGTTTTAGAGGATTCTCAATCGAAGAAAAAGTTGTTCAATTGCATGCAAAAGTATATTGCTCTTGCTAATATTCTAAAAAAACAATAAAGGCATTTTCAATTATTTTTAAATCTCTATCTTACAACTTGCAACCCTTGTACTTATTTTTTTAAGTCACACAGAATAAAACTTTATATTTGTATGTAGAGCTACATGTAATACCAATTAAAATCAACTTAAACTTTTTGATATTAAAAACTCCTTTCACATATTTGTTCCCAAACTTATAATAAATTGTTATGTTTGTGAAAATTTAACATAGAAAACTCGTTTTGTTTCAGACTTTGCAAGCAGTCTTTATTTGTCCCAGTCCAATGTCACGATGGAACAAGGAAAAAGTTTGGCCATTTCATGTAGAGACACAGCAGGGCAGCCGGTCACGTGGAAAGGACCCAAAGGGGCACTAAACGCTAATACAAAACCCAAAATACAGGATACAGCTATAGGAAAATTACTGATTTTTAGTCCGACCAGGGTCCAAGATACGGGAAATTATACATGTAGTTTGATTAGCAACAAAAATGACTTTAGTGTTTTTTCATTACTGGTCGAGGGTAAGAAAGTTTTTTATATTATATGTAATGTATACATGTTAAATTTTTACATTTAAATATTAGTGAGAAAAATAGTATGTATTATTTATTTATATGAGATTTAAGATATAAATTAATTTTGCAACAACGTCCTACATGTTTCAAAATCATCCAGTCACTATGAGTAGAATTAGATTTAATTCTGCTAGGAATTTAAATATTTATTAAATGTGTTAGACAAAAATATGGATCTATTTAATAAATAATCTACCATCCTAAGATCTATGCAACATTTACATTTAATAAAAGAAAAACTACTTAAATGTATGTGGTGTTATATAAAGTATAAAAGATGAGTTGGTATAACAGAAGAGTGGCATTTACTGTAAATCTTATTAAAATACCAAATATCTATTCTAGCTGATAACGATAGAAAATATGGGTTTTCGAGTCTTCAAAAAAAAAAAAAAATAAAACTGTTAATTATAAGAAAACTTAAACTGTTCTTTGTTAAATAGGTTTTTTAGAAAAAAATAAAGATTTTTCATTTATTTATTTTTTTAAATGTATTATTGCTAGAGTAATTAATTTCGGGAATCTTTAGAATTCTTTTTTATGCTCTAGTATTTATTTAAGTCATTGAACGTTATCGCATATATCCCTTAAATTCTTTTTTTTCTAGTGTTAGCTAACAACATTCCATATATTGATTTTTATTATCCTCGCTGTGATCTTTAATTTTATTCTATTTTTTATACCATAATGGGTTCATAAAAAGGATGGGACACGGCTGTATATTTTTCTTAATAAGGGATCTAATGTTAGTCCTAAATTGATAAATGGTTATATATACAACTGCTGTGTAAACATGTCTGGCAGTTTAACTATTTCATTAGCGTTCAAACATGTTTTTAAATTAAATTGAAATTTGTAACTTGTTTCACTTAACATTTTAATTTTCGAAAAACTTGCTGGAATATAGAATATTTTATTACGAGTTTACAAAGTAAGTTTTACCAGTGTGCGCATGACAGGGAGCTCTTCTCACTCCTTTCCCTCAATCATACAATCATAGTTTGTGCAACAAGTGCGCAAATGGATACTTTTCCCACAAACGAAGAAGTAAATCGAGTGGGTGGGAAAAGTCCTTTGTGCACATGTTGCACGCAATACTTTTTCTACGATCACGATTCATAATAATTAAAAATAGGAAACTTATTTAAAATGTGTAACCATTTTTATTATTATATTACTTATGGGAATCTAAAATAAAAATTATAACACTTAATTCAACTTAAGTTAACTAATTATATGTAAGATCATAAAATTTAACACAAAAGAAATAAACATTTTCTGTTTGTTCTTGAAAATAGGCGAGAATTACATTTTCAGAAAATGATGTTTTTTTTTTATTTTGCTTCGATTCCATAAATTTTGGATAAGGGCATTCATACTTTGTTCTTAATTTTTAATGCAAAGTTTTTTAAAGTTGCATTCAAAGCAATTTCCAAAATTTCTGGAAATTTGTTTTCCATATATTTAACTTCTGATACTGAATTATTATCAATTCTATCCTTGTCGAATGATACCTTAAATCTATTATAGGTATAATGATACGTCGCGTTATCAAATATTTAAATTAAAAGTTTATAAATAATTATTGTGTATTAATTTTTTATGAAAATAATTCAAACTTTTTAAATATGGCTAAATATTATGTTACGAATTACGAACTGTCAGCCAATCCTCTTACGACAAATGCGTGGGAGATCTTCTTTATTGTTCTCTGCGCATGTGCAGAGTGCGGTACAGAGCATTCCGCACACTTTTCCGCACAGGTACGGAATTACTAACTTTGCATTGAAGTAAGCCGTGTCTATTTGCATTCTTTTCATGGTGATCGTAGAAAACACTTTTATGGAACTGCACTTTAACTTTTAACCAATATTTTTTATTAATTTAGACAACAATCTTAAATAAACAATTATTTATAAGTGCAAACTTGCCACGCGACGCTAATATTGGTACTTCTGCAGAAGAAACACAGATATTTTTCAATTATTTTGTAAGAGGTTATTTTTGCTTAGCTTTTTCATAATAATTGTATTAGGTTATAACTTTTTTTCTTTTATATTTAATAGGTTTTGTGTTTTAATATTTTAGTATATCGTCTTGTTTACAGTCACTTTCTTACATTTTTATGCAATCATCCAGATTGATGTTATGCTGTACCTATTGATCTTACTGTATCTTTTAACTATTATAAATATACCTACACAAAAAATTATATTAACCTCCGTATCTTGGAAATCGTGAACGTCTATAATAAAAATTTATTTCTACTGGATTTACAAGAAATGTTTTCTTTTAGAGAAACTAAACTTTTTATTATAAAACTGTGCACATCTGTATCGTAAATGGCTTTAAAGTGCTCTCAAAAGTAATTGGCAGAAATGTAGTAAAAATTGCAACAGTAAGAGTGGTAAGGTATATGGAGAAAAGTGTACGAATTTAAGGAGCAAAATCAGCACAATAAAGATCGAAGAGTCTTCAGGAAATCAAAAGTAACATAGATATAATAAAAATAGCAAAATTAAATAACACATATACTTAAAAGAGTTTATTTATAAGCAGTACCTACATAGAATGTATCACGGTGGGTAATAAGTATCGCCCACTAATTGTGCACAAAATTCAAACCGTTTTAGAACCCTTCATTGCCTTTCATTACTTTACAATACCATTTCTAAATTGGTTAAATGCATTTCTGTCTTACTCCTTATCAAAGCACAACTGATAAAAATGTTTGCATTTACTTATTCCAAATAATTTCTTTCTCTAAACACAAACCTTTGATTGCACAGCGTGCCGATCACCTACCGGCCATGTCTCAACCCGTGTACAAGAACATTTTCTGAGTAACTTTTCGTTATTTAGTACTCTTATATTAGTTTATAAAATAAATTGTTACGATATTTGTGATTTCGTTGTTTTTAATTAGTTCCAGACAAAAATGCAGATATAGATGCAACCGAAACTTCTTTTTATGAAATAAAATCTACTAGAAAACACACTCACAATCACAAAACACACAAGAATAATAGATATCCTTCAAATCACATTACAGAAACCACGACAGAAGGTAAAATACTTTATTTAGTTTTGAGTTTTTAGTTCACGTTTTTAAACCTTTTATGAATGTATATTATATACAATGATAGCAAAAGTATTTTTACTTTTTTTAATTTCAAGATTAGATTTAAAGAAAACATTTATTAATTTAATACATAAATATTAAAAAAATGGTTCCTACAGGTATATCTACCATCTTAATCACTTGATAACCGAAACGTTTTTTTAATTTTGTTTATATATGAAAAGAGGATTACGCTATTTATCACCAAAAAAATACTTCATTTTAAGACTATAGGGAGAATTCATTAATTACGTTAGGCAATGAAACGGAGGACATAAAAAATACGCTATTTCAAGTTTTAACTTCTGTCGGCTTACTCAAGTGCTATATTTTTTCATTAAATTAAATTAGGCGTCATAAAATTAAAAATTAAAAATAATAAAGAAACTGAGGATGTGTCAATTAACTCATCCAGAATATTTCAAATACTATTTATGTATTATACTTATCCTTATGCAGGTATCAAAAATATAGTTTATTGATCACACTATTAATAAACTTCTTAGACAAGATATACTATATAACTCAGGGTATCAACATGCAGATATTATATCGTAAATAATACATTATTTAATAATATCATACAAGATAGTTCATTCAATATTTATTTGCTGGTTTACTATTATAGATAAATAACCACTCTATATAGAAGGATAGTTAAGGAAAATATAAAATAATATTATACGGCACCAATTCACTTTTTTGCTAGCAATTCACCTAAAGTTAAGAATTTTAAACTCTTAAGCCTTCCGAGTGGTCGATGCGAGAATGGTGTACGAGAAGAAAGAAGTATATTTAGGATATGCCATCTCTCTCTCGCCATTAGGTGGCTAGTTGGTTGTATAGAGGGTAGTAGGTACTCACTAGTTAATTAGCTATTAGCGCAAGAGAGACCGTATTGTAAATATACTTTATTCTTTCTCCTACACCAGTCTCGCATCAGCTGTCCAAATGCTGTTTCTAGTAGTATATTCTGAATACTTCACAATTGTTACATTCCACATTGGTTATGAGTTTCATATGTTTTTATTAGTTTTTTGGTAAAAATGCTTTTAAGCTGGTTACTCAGATAAAGATAGTGCTGTTTTGGATTAATGAGATGATAATTTTAAAAGATTTTGTTATATCTACGTTTTTCCCGGTATTCTTTAACTCTAAAAATCTATGCATTAGTGGGTAATAAAACTGGTCGAAGGCAATACGCATTCAATTTTGTATGTTTTAAAATAGTTTTATATTGCTATAGTGCTATAGTGTTGTCATATACATATAAACAAATAATTCCAACACAATGACTCGCAACGAGTTCACTTGTTTTGAGCAGATCATTTTTTATAAGGGTGAATTTTAATGAGTCAAGTTTACTCCCAAGCAATTTAAGGTTACCATGCATAACATGCATTACATGTATTACATGCATTACATGCATTACATGTATTACATGCATTACATGCATTACATGTTTACATGTATACATGCATTACATACGGACCTGCATATATACGGCCATGCAAACATGCAGTACATGGATACATGCATTACATTTTTATTTCAGATTATAATATGAAGTTGTCTTATACAAGCTCTTGTTTATCTGAGTCTACTTTTATTTCTTTTTCTTTGTTCCCCTTTTTTGTCATACTTAGTAAATTCTAGGTATTTGAATTTTTAATATTGTTTTCTTTTATTACTAAACTTTCTGTTTTCTTCAGTTTAATTTCAAGTCCGGCTTTTTCATATTCTTCATTTAGTTTTCTGACTATGTAGCTGATTGTCATGGAGTATGTATAGGTGGTTGTTTCTGATAGGTATTCCTATTCCCTAGCATTGCTTTTTCCAATGCGTAAGAGCAGATTTTAAAAATATTTTTAATAGATTGTTGATAATAACAAGCCATTTGTAGTTTTTAATGAGGCAGTAATTTTGTTTTGCGTTTTAATATACACTATGTCATTTTGTATAGATTTTTTACTGTGTTTGTTAACCTTGTTAGTATTTTTTTTACTTTGTTATATGCTTTTTTAAGATCCACTATTATTAGGTGTACTTTTCTGTTTTTTGCTTTATTGAAATTAGTTGCTGCAGAGTTTATTAGTGGTCTACGCATGATTTACATGCCGTAAATCCGGATTGTTCTTCTTGAATTTTGCCTTTTATGCTCTCCTCTAGTTTATTTAGCCTTACTTTTTTGTATAGTCTCCTCATAACTGCTATTGCACTGATACCTCGATAATTTTCAGAAACTCTTAACCAGTACAAAATGAGTAATTTAGTGAAAATGACGAAACTTCAGCAAACATCAGATTTAAAAATCAGAAATGAAGTGAAAGTATCCGAATGTCAAAGAATATAGTTGTTGCTACGTTTAAAAATGCATCAAATTTTTTGAGAAATATCTGTAAATTATAATTTGTTTAATTCTCTAAAACTATACTAATCATAATATAATTATATTCCAAAAATTCTACAAAGGAAGTTCAGGGAAATCATCATATCTTTTTCCAGACTGCTTTTTAAGTTAAATGTAAATATATTGTGGATGCCGATAAATGAATACATAGCAAAATTTCTATATGCACTATTTTCTTCCGCTTGGGATTAAAATATTACGTTAAAAAATAGTTATGACAACAGTGGTTACATCTTAAGGTATCATTAAAACTTAGTCTGATTACGACTTTAAATTGTCTTAGAGTAAATTGGATCATCACTTGTTGGCAATAAGGTAATATTTATACGTATATAAGAAGAGAACTCGACTTAATCAACGTTGAATTCTGTAACCATCTTACTTTATCCTAACCTGCTAAAGTGCTTTTTTGTTTTAATATGTTGCTTATTTATTTATATTTGATTTCTTGTTCGTCTCCTTTTAAGTTAACAATATATTCATATATTTTTAAATTACAGACGTCACAGACACAACATTTGAAACTGAAACTACGACTAAAGATCACTCAAAGTCTCATTATCACTTTCATGGACATAGTCGTGAAAGATACCACCCTGGTAGTGAAGGTAAATTAAAAACAAAATGTTACTAAGTAGAGCTGGAAAAGCTTTTTTTACATAATACACTTGACACCTATTTAAAAAATAATATTAACATAAAGTGCTAGTGCCACGTTTTAAGTATGATAAAATAACTTTTGGGTTAGTTTTAAATTAATAAAGCAGGTTTTAGTGAAATTAGTATAAGAAATTAATATCTGTTAACATCTCGAGTCAACTTAGTTACTAATCCAAACTAACAAGCCAATTATACCAGTATAAATAATAAGCAAACAGATCCGATCTTGATATTTAAGGTAAAAAACACTTAATACAGTATTTGATGTAGGTAGTTACCTCTCATATTACTCACTATTTGTTAGGGGCTGACCTATATTTGAATATTTGCCAACCATGTATCTAAAATATTGACAGCCAATTATCTAAGTAAATTGTAATTGTAGGTAACCTTTCTACACTGCCACCTAAAAGATCTACGCCTAATGATAAGTCCATAAGATCTAGATTTTAAGAAAGTCAATTTTTTGTGAATATGTACGTTTCTAACCTGATCAGGCTCCAAAAAGACCTGTCTCTGATATTTATATCTTTGACGAACGATTATCCTGTAGTTACAGATAATATGTTCACCCATTTCATCTGCATATTTATAGTATCTGCATTCTTCACTATACACTTTTTCCATACAGAGACCTCAGTGCATAGTGTCCAGTAAGAATTCTTGCGATGACTTTGAGGTGAGGTTTCTGAAGAGTAATTAGAGCAGCGCAGTGAATACCGTTTGTCTCTACCAAGGAGTGTCTGTCCAGTACTCTATACTGAGTTCCTTTACCCAGTTTCGAACTTCATCCATAATGCGCTTTTTAAAATGAAGAAGACTTTAGGTCTCATAAAGTAGTGCTAGCTCTTTGTTTCGGGAGACCATCAGTAATGTCGTGCCTGAGAATTTCTTTAGGTAAATTGTAGGGCCTCCAAAGCATTTGGCTATTGGAGGGAAATATATTCTGGTTTAATTAAGGCTTTTTTTAATGCACTCTTAAAAACTGCCAAAAGCTCCGCTTAAAAGATTTTGGAAGGATCAGTCTAACGAGACTGAGAGATAAAAAAACTGCAGAATAATGTTTGTATGTTTTGGTAAATTTTATTTCCATCTTATTACTTACGTCCTAATTCGTCTTCTTTGTTTAGTTTTAAAGAAATCAGTGCTGAAAAATCTTTTATCTAAAGTACTCGTGTGTCTTTAATTTTTTAATAAAATAATGCTCTAAGATAAATAATTTATTCCGAAATATTATTTTTAAAAATAATAACTTGCTTTTGTCAAGATATAATTTATGAAACCTTTTAATAAAATTAAACTATTTTGTTTAATAAAACATTTATAATAAAGAAAAATAAATGTGCTGTGTTCGAAGTTAATTTGTAATATCATAATTTTAACTCTTCTGAATTATGTGCCAAAACGTATACTTATACGTTATTGTGGGTAAATTGTCAAATGGATGAAATTATGGAATAAAATTATTACAAAAAAATTATACTTCTAAAATGTTAGTAATTCATTTATGTTTTAATCAGTTCCAGGCAAAAGTTTGTACCCAATAGGATTTTAAAGTGTTTTCTTTGTTGCCATGTAATTACGGAAACTTCAGCAATGTAATTTTGCTGCACACTACATTTCGAGCTATTTCTGGCCGATGTTTAACAAGAATAATATAACTGAGCAGAAAATTTTTAATTTTAACTAAAAATTATAAATATGATATTATAAAACTAAAATATTACTTAGGATAAAAATGAAATGTGATCTATTGTTTATAGAGTTTAACTTTTAACTATTTTTAACAATACCCTGACATAAACTTTTACACATTTTTATGATTATTTTTTTTTATTTAAATCTCCTATTTTTTAATAGTTTTATAATTTGTATAGGTGTCAAGTGCATTATTCTTTGATTTGATACAATTGGAGCACAATAATGTAGGCAGCTGGCTTTCGGATAATATACAGCAATAACCAATTGGAACAAATAGCATTGTAGAATAGATGCATTTGATGCCATATTAACGCAGAGTGCTAGTAATTATTTCTGTGCTAACTTTTTTTTATAAATTGAGGCATGTAAATAGAAAAGTTTGTAAGTGTTACAAAATAAATCCTACACTTGTACTTTTCAGCATATACGAATTTATTAACGAATTATTAATTTGAGGACCTAACAAGGTTAAGCAGATAAGGAGGATGTTTTTTCAAAAAAAAAAAAAAAAAAGAATTACACTTATAGGTACTTCTTTCTTCCATATTTACGGCTCAATTGCTGGATACACTATTAAAGATTATACACAAATTATCCTAATGTACATTTTTACACCAGTCGAGTAATTTATTTGAAACTTAGATATTAAGCAGGATTACAGGATATATCATAAATTATAAGCCAAATTAAAACTATATTGCATAAGCCAAAAATAAAATTTTACTGATAATTCTAAATATAACTTCTCTCGTTTCTCATATAAAGGGTTGTAAATTTGGAAAATTAAATTATATTTTTCTTTGATAACTACCATGCGCCATGTTTAAAACCAAAAATTAGTTAGTAATGTTTTTGGTTTTTAATTAATCATTTTGTGGATTCCGTGACACACAATATTGATAACTATAACAAAAATAATAACATATAAAAAAACTCTTTCAACTCCTTCTTCCTGCTACTGTACTACTGAACTTTATAACTCTTGCCTCTTTCTTCTTATTGCTCCTCCTTCTTCTTCTTATTTATTGATATTTTTTATATAACTGCAACTATGTTCCTTTTTTAACTTTTTATTGTATTAACATTTTAATTCTATAAATTGAATTTTAATTTATTTTCATATTTTCTTAATGACATTTTTATCAAACTCTAATAACGATCTATTCAATATTAATATCTATAACAGCCAAAAACAAATCCATCTCTAATACAAAAAAAACCTTAATCTAGACAACAAATGTATAAATGGCGGATCACATTCCCAGAATTCTACTGAGGGTAGGTACATGTCCAGAAAAAAAATCCTTATTGATAACAAAATCAGATTTTCTTTCTGTACGAAAAAATAACATTTTTAAAATAAAAACTAGAGACATTAATACGATACCAAATTCCATACGAACATAATATTTAAATATATAAAAAATGTATACAAAGCAGTCATTTTCTATAAGTTTGTAACCTTTAATTATTTAAAACAAAATACAATAGATCGACTCATACTTTTAAGGGGCTAGTGTATCTACATCCATTATAAAGTGTCAGTGCGTAAGTTTTCGCTTTATTTTAAACATTTTTGGCTAGTCTTTTCGAGACCCCAAAAGCCATTGTGAGAAATGGATTATTCATAGTAGAAATAGCACACAAACCGCTGTACAAACTTACATGAACAAAGAACCACTTTACAAAGGATCACATAATTATCATTTTTAGCCCTAAGATAAAAGCTACGAGTATGATGTACATTATAATTAAAGCGAAACTCTTTCTTCCGTCGTTATTTTTGGTGAATATAAACTTGTTTTTTTTAGTAAATGTCATTCACAGAAACCTAATCAGCTAAATTAACGTAAATAACTGTATTTTAAATACGTGGATTTAGCGATATTATGTAAAGGTTATCGATCAATATTTGAGTGTTTATTTTTGTGTTTCGTTTATTTTCAAACTATTGCGTAATGAATTTTATCTACTCCTTTGACAGTAAATGTCATTTATACTCATTGTCACCATGCAGGGTAAGTAAGCTATAACGCACAGTTGTGCGTAATGAAATGTCATGTTGGAATGACGTTTCATTTCGCACGACTGTGCGTTATAGCTTACTTACCCTGCATGGTGACAATAAGTATAAATGACATTTACTGTCAAGGAGTTGACAACAGTACAGTACGTACGTCATATATTTTTTTAGACATGACAAATATTTAGAATTAAAATTAAAATATTGAGTCGTAGATAAAGCATAATACGTAACTCGAGTGGTAAGAGGTATTACGTACTTGTGTAATTACGCACTCGCCGCTACGCGGCTTCGTGCGTAACTTTTTCACTCGTACGTAATGTCCTACTTACCACTCTTGATACGAAATATACTATTAAGAAGTTAGTTTCAATTACTAACACGTAGAGACACACTGAAACTGTCTTCTTTAATATTAAGTGCTCTACAAACTGTTAATATTATTAAATGCTAAGAACAGGAAGTGTTCTTTTTTCTCCAATCAAAGACAAAATTGATCGTTGTCAGAATCGGCAAGAAAGGGCCGTACTTTAAATAATTTTTTGTTTATTAATTAATAACACAGATAATTCGCTAAACATAAACATAAAAAACGTAAAGAATTCAATTAAAGTATTTCAACTAAACTAAGGACAGTGTATGGCTTCCTCTACTTCTTATTACCTCATACTGAAGATTAGATTTTTGATAACATCTTGGGAGATACTCTGCTATTACTGCATCTAATAGTTGATTATGGTTAACAGGTGAGCCTATGACTGCGAACTTTTTTAACAACGTCCCATAAGTGCTCTATGGGATTTAAGTCCGAACTGTTGGCAGGCCATTCCAGTAACTTAAGATCAATTGCATATAGGTAGTTATCCACTTGCCTAGCCACTTGGGAACGAACATTATCTTGCACAATTCGGCCCCACACAGGGAGCAAACGGCATAATTTGTTTAAGAATGATATTTTTAAGATAATAATCCGTTTTCATGGATTTCATGCGGATCATTTCAAAACATCACAGCACCTCCACCAAATGAAATTTTTGGTTAGGTTTAAAAACTATTAGTAATAATAAAAAATCTGTTTAAGACAATTTAAAATTATTAAAATAGTTATTTATGAAACAGTTCGTGAAGTATGCTTTTTGCGCACGCACGCGATGTTTAGAGCACGAGCGTAGCGAGTGCTATATATCGCGTAAGTGCGCAAAAAGCATTTCACGCACAGTTTCATACAATATTTAATCTACGATAAACAAATAAAAAATAATTACCAATTCAAATTTGAAAATTTAAACTACAAAACTGTCAGAATAACTTTTGTTGAAATTTAATGCTCTCATAGCAACACCATGACAACGCGAATGCTAAGGATATTTGATTATATGAAGGTGTGTCAAAAACAGTGCGAAAAAGTAAATCCCATTTAAAATACATTGTTACTTCACGCACACTTTTAATCCTTGAAGCACTGCTGTCTATAATGACAGTTTTCACGAACTAAAAATTGATACATAATATGAGGTAGAGTAGATAAAGTAACTTTTGAAACTCCTTGTATATGGTTTTTGACAGTTTTAACATAAAAAAATAGTGAATCAAGTTACCTGAATTGGATTTTAATATATAAGCAGTTGCAAAAATTTGAATAGCAGCAATGTTTAATTAGTTATCACAAGAAGCACGTCTCTCTGTTCCTCAAATCTCTATGGCAACGAGAAAATAAAGAAAAAATGACAACGATAGAGCGATTTTTATGTTTGAAAGTTCCAGAAAGCACGATAAAATAAATTCAGTGAATGAAACATTAGAGTGCAGTCATTTTAAATGAGTATCACAGAGTCTCGAAGAATAAGGGATAAGGGGCACAATTACCTAACATTCTGTCCCATCTCCAGGCGGGATAAGCAGTGATTCTATAAGAAAAACATTTAAAAAATAAAACACAAAGGTACTTTATTAATAACTACCATAATATTTTGCAAATTATTTATCATTAACTAAAAACAAACAAATTGCAATAGTTCAATATTTTAGTGCTCTAAACAAGCTATAATGTTTTAAATATTTTTTTGTGTTTTTAGATAAACACATATTAATAATAAGTCTTATGTAATTAATTAAATAGGAAATAGTTAATTTATATGTTTATTAAAAATTAAACAGTTTAAACTATAATAAAAAAGAAAAAGAAAGTTAAAAGTATGGTAAATAGTCAATTGTAGATTCTGAAACACGACACGAAGAGATTATAGTTGTGCGTGCGAGGTGTTTTATTATATATATAAAAAAATAATAAAAAAGGATAAGTAAATAATTTTTTTTCAAAATTTTAAACTAAGTTTTCTTTTATTTTTTTTTTTATTATTAATTTTTCATAGTGGTTAGTACACTTGGCGCTCAAAAACATTATAAAAAAATAACGCACGTAACAATATATATAAATCCTTCCAATTACCAATCACCTTCAGGTTGCGAATTCAGCACTTATGGCAATTAGTTGCTAATACAAAAATAAGGTCCAAACAAAAAAACATTTTTTTCCTGTGACAGATCTTTTTTCCACTTCCCTACTTTCCAGTTCCTTACTTCTGTTGCTCTACTTTTCATCTCTTCGTATGCTTTTTCCATCTCTTGCCTTAAGGGCAACTCACACGCCGATCTTAGTGGTATCTGAAAATCAGACAGAAGTGACATTATCCGTTTTCAACAGTTTTGATTCCAACTTACAATTTACGTTGGAGCTCGAGAAAGACAGATGCTTATCCTGTCTAGACATGAAGGTCCATAGAGACGTAGATGGTCGGCTTCAGACCCAATGGTACCATAAACCGAATGCTAGCAGTAGGTATCTTAATTAATATTCAAACCACACACTGAGAATGAAGACCAATTTGGTTTTGGCGTTAAAACATAGAGTTATGAAATGGTCTCATTAATATTTTAGACAGCAGGACCTACAAGTAATCACGGACATCTTGGTAGAAAACTTATATCCGAAGAAACTGGTGGGCACCTAGCTTCACAGTCCCCGTTCGAACAGAAAAGCTAATCATACATCAACTCAGACAGCCGCATCATTGAACCTACAACAAATAATAAAACACACAACAACTGGTCTTTTTAATTCCTTTCTTACATCGATGACTTTGACCCCAAGTCTCATGAATATAATCAAGAAAATGCCTGAAAAGATCGTAGCCATGAAGACGATACACTCGGTATTAAATCTCTTTACGAACACTAAAACCAAGATGAAACCTCAAGAAAAAACGAACGTGATCTCCGAAATTAAATGTTATGACTGTGGGAAGAAGTAGGTACATTAGACAGACTAAAAGACAACTATCGGCTATACTAACTTATCTTGTGCTCTAGCTGAACATGTTTTAGACAATAAAATTACGATGGACCTTGACAACACGAAGATACTGGACAACGAACAAAACTACATTAAACGACATTTTAAAGAATTGATACACAGCAACAAGACGCCAGACAGCCTAAGCAAAAGGACTGACATGGACAACTTAAGTTCCATCTATAACTACTTGCTAAGTGTCGAAAATAATCTACTTTTCCCGAAAGATCCAAAAGAAATCTAATTACTTGTCAATTTTTCTTCATACCTAGGTCGAAAGTACGTTCTTTCGTCCCTAATTGCAGGGAAGAAAGTTTAACATTTACTCCCTGTTTACGGCGGGACGAAAGTTGAATATTCGGCCCTGCGCGTCATGATGTTTTGTCGTCTTTAACATTTACTCCCTGTTTACGGCGGGAGAAAAAATTTCTCATGCGTAGTTACACTTGTAACTAGGGACTGTTTATTCTCGTGTCATTTCTATTTCTATCTATAACCTTAAAAATAATCATCAATGACAAAACATTTTTTTCTTGTGACAGATCTTTTTTCCACTTCCCTACTTTCCAGTTCCTTACTTCTGTTGCTCTACTTTTCATCTTTTCGTCTGCTTTTTCCATCTCTTGCCTTAAGGGCAACTCACACGCCGATCTTAGTGGTATCTGAAAATCAGACAGAAGTGACATTATCCGTTTTCAACAGTTTTGATTCCAACTTACAATTTACGTTGGAGCTCGAGAAAGACAGATGCTTATCCTGTCTAGACATGAAGGTCCATAGAGACGTAGATGGTCGGCTTCAGACCCAATGGTACCATAAACCGAATGCTAGCAGTAGGTATCTTAATTACTATTCAAACCACACACTGAGAATGAAGACCAATTTGGTTTTGGCGTTAAAACATAGAGTTATGAAATGGTCTCATTAATATTTTAGACAGCAGGACCTACAAGTAATCACGGACATCTTGGTAGAAAACTTATATCCGAAGAAACTGGTGGGCACCTAGCTTCACAGTCCCCGTTCGAACAGAAAAGCTAATCATACATCAACTCAGACAGCCGCATCATTGAACCTACAACAAATAATAAAACACACAACAACTGATCTTTTTAATTCCTTTCTTACATCGATGACTTTGACCCCAAGTCTCATGAATATAATCAAGAAAATGCCTGAAAAGATCGTAGCCATGAAGACGATACACTCGGTATTAAATCTCTTTACGAACACTAAAACCAAGATGAAACCTCAAGAAAAAACGAACGTGATCTCCGAAATTAAATGTTATGACTGTGGGAAGAAGTAGGTACATTAGACAGACTAAAAGACAACTATCGGCTATACTAACTTATCTTGTGCTCTAGCTGAACATGTTTTAGACAATAAAATTACGATGGACCTTGACAACACGAAGATACTGGACAACGAACAAAACTACATTAAACGACATTTTAAAGAATTGATACACAGCAACAAGACGCCAGACAGCCTAAGCAAAAGGACTGACATGGACAACTTAAGTTCCATCTATAACTACTTGCTAAGTGTCGAAAATAATCTACTTTTCCCGAAAGATCCAAAAGAAATCTAATTACTTGTCAATTTTTCTTCATACCTCGGTCGAAAGTACGTTCTTTCGTCCCTAATTGCAGGGAAGAAAGTTTAACATTTACTCCCTGTTTACGGCGGGACGAAAGTTGAATATTCGGCCCTGCGCGTCATGATGTTTTGTCGTCTTTAACATTTACTCCCTGTTTACGGCGGGAGAAAAAATTTCTCATGCGTAGTTACACTTGTAACTAGGGACTGTTTATTCTCGTGTTATTTCTATTTCTATCTATAACCTTAAAAATAATCATCAATGACAAAACTTGACTCTTCGAATGTATTTGATGCCTGTCCCACGACCAGCTGCACTCGCTTCGCTCGTTCCGCAAGTACTTTCGACCGAGGTATGAAGAAAAATAGTATACACTACACGGGCCAAAAGTTGAAATCTCGGTCCTGCGCGTCATGTTGCCCTCGGTTTTTCGCCTCGGGCATCATGACGCGCTGGGCCGAAAATTCAACTTTCGTCACTTGTAGCGTAATATACCATTTTACATAAATTGTCATAAAGAATCCTTTTCTATTATCTACAACTTTATTTAAAATAAAGCATAAACGTTATGAAAACTAACTACTAAGCAAAAATAAACTGAATTTTACTAAATAAAAATATAATAAAGAATAATAAACTAAATGAGCCGTGTAATATTAAGCTGTTTTAGGGTGTGACGTTTTGTTGTCACTTAGCTTTGTTTTTTACGTTCCCATTTTCGAATACGTTGTTCCTTGGGTTTTCGTTCTATCTTGTATAATTGTATAACTTGGTCTTTGGGACCTAAAATAAGAACAAAACAATGAGGTTAATATTGTAACGTGATAACCGTAAAGGAAGGGACCTTAATTTGAAAGATTGTTGTTGACAGTTGATTTTTAGAAGTTTGTAAAAAAATCAACTGACCATTTTAAATAATGTTTCTAGAAAATTCTAGAAACTTCTAAACACACTAACTAGATTAAATAATGTTGTATATAAGGGGATGCACGGACAGTTAACGTCAGTTCGAGTCAAGTGTTCAGAAGAGTTCATTGTATTGTCAAATAGTAGACGTTATCCAGCAGAGTTCAGTGTATCTTAACAATTTTGTAAATAAATTGTGTAAAAAGCCCCCATACGTGTTTCAAATTGGTGTCAGGTGTGGGGTGAAGATATAAGAATGCCTGGAAAAAAGATAAATGAACTATTGGTGGCTGAGCTCAGAAGAGAGCTTGAAGAATTAGAGTTGGAAACTACTGGAAGCAAATCCGTATTGTTGAGAAGGCTCCGTGAGTACTACGTAAATAATAATTTGGACCCTGACGCTGTGGAGTTCGAAGACCCAGTTCAAAAATTAAATTCTGAACTAACTCAACAACTTTCCCGGCTGCAAGAAGAACAAACTCAACAACTTTCCCAGTTGTCCAGTCAGATAAGCAGCCAGCGCGAAGATATGTCCCAGCTGTCGCAACGAATGACGAACCAACAAGAGGAGCTATCCAGTCAGATGAAGAGCCAGCGTGAAGATATGTCCCAGCTGTCACAACGAATGACGAACCAACAAGAGGTGCTATCCAGTCAGATAAAGAGCCAACAAGAGGAGCTATCACAACGGATGTCTACCCTATCAGATGAGTTATCCAGTTCATTCTCTCAGCAAGTAGCCAACTTGAATCAGCAAGTAGACAACCTAAATCAGCAAGTGTCCAGCTTGCGAGACGAACAAAATCAGCAAGTGTCCAGCTTGCGAGACGAACAAAATCAGCAAGTGTCCAACTTGCGAGACGAGCAAAACCAGATCAACCAGCAAATGCAGTCCGAGATAAGGAAGCTTCAACAAGAACAGGAAGCTAGCCGCCGAAACCAAACCATCCACCACGGCGACGGAGATGCAAGAAGGATGGAAACCTGCCACGCAGACGTCGAACGACAAAGAAGCGAGGAGACGACCCATGGACGAACGACGATGAAATCCCCGACCTTCGACGGGAAGACTTCCTGGCCAAATTACCTGAAACAATTCGACGCAGCGGCCAGAGCTAATGGATGGTCATCCCAGGAGAAAGCATGGTCAAACTCATCTACAACCTGTGTACCGAATGCAGTTAAAGAGCCGAAAACAGAAAAATGGAGAAACTATCCAGGAATTTGAAGCAGATGTAGCAAGAATGGTACGACTTGCGTATTCAAATGCAGCGGAGGATTTCCTGGAGTGCCTAGCAGTCCAAACCTTCACCGATGGTCTTCGAGACGTCGAGTTGCAGCGCGCTGTACGATTGGCGCGGCCGAAGACTCTTGTGGACGCCTTGACCATTGCCCTGGAGTTTGAGGCGGCGACGGAGGCCTCACGTGGAGTTGCTCGACTAAGGGAAATCACCGGTAACTACGACCATGCCGTTCATTCCGTTAGTGACGTTGAAGCGGTAGTAGAGAGATTAATGAAGTTATCTCCAAGAAGAAGGCGCCAAGTGAGATGCTGGAACTGCGGAGAACTAGGCCATATAAGAAATACTTGCCCCCAAAAAGAAAAATCTTCTGCTGAAGTACCCCAGCAGCAGGAAAACTAGAACGGGTCGAC
Source organism: Altica lythri (assembly GCA_964028335.1). Taxonomy (NCBI): domain Eukaryota; kingdom Metazoa; phylum Arthropoda; class Insecta; order Coleoptera; family Chrysomelidae; genus Altica; species Altica lythri. The sequence continues at coordinate 48,511,548 of OZ034805.1, read as the reverse complement.
TCCTGGAGGGCGAAATCGACCCCAAACATTCCCGAAGCCCCTCACACCGTTAAATTGGCAACTCTGCGACATCACGTGGACAGCTTATATGTAGATGGCCTCCTTGATGGGAAGAATATTAGCATGCTGGTAGACACTGGAGCTACAAAAACTATCGTCCGACCAACCATCATTATGCGAAATAAGATGTTGCCTACCAGTTGGAGACTGCGCACCGCTACCGGAGATTCTGCTAGAGTCTACGGTGAGATACAGGTGACGCTACAGTTTGGTTCAACCTCTCTTGTTCACTCAGTGCTGGTGGCTGACGTTGATGAAGATGTTGTTCTGGGCATGGATGTTATGCTCCACTGTGGTTTTCATTTGGATCTTCGCCAACGTATCCTTCGTACTGGTAATGAAGAAATATTCCTGCACCGAAAACAAGTTGACAATGCCTCGATTAAGCTAATCGATGATATCGAACTTCCGGCAAGCTGCGAATGTGTCGTCACAGCGCGGTTGGATGGACTGGAGCCAGATGGTGCCCCAGCCATGATAGAGCCGAAGAACCATGACCATGAATTGGAAAAAGGACTCCTTGTGGGTAAGACTTTTGTTAGATCCGCCAAAGAGGTACCCATCCGAGTTATCAACTTGAACGATCATCCAGTTCTTCTCCGAAAGGACACGGAAATGGGAAGTTTAGAACCAGTAATGGCCATAATTCACAAGATAAATGTTACGGAAACAGATGAGACCAACGAAATTGAACAATTAATGACAAAATTAGACCCCTCTTTGTCAAAACTAGAAAAGAAACAGGTAAGAGATCTACTTTACCGTTATAAACCTGTATTTGGTTCTAAAAGTAAACTGGGAAGAACTGATGTTGTACAACATAGAATTGACACTGGTGATGCACGTCCGATTCGACAGGTACCCCGAAGGATGCCTCAAGTTAAAAAGGAAGAAGCAGACAGAGCCCTTAAAGAAATGATTCAAAATGGCATAGTCGAACCATCCAGTAGTCCGTGGGCTTCTCCTGTGGTATTAGTGAGAAAGAAAGACGGATCAATGCGGTTTTGTGTCGACTATCGAAAGCTAAATGATGTCACTAAGAAGGACAGTTATCCTCTGCCAAGGATTGATGATGCCCTCGACGCTTTGGCGGGTTCTACTCTGTTTTCTACCTTGGACCTTAAAAGCGGATACTGGCAAGTTAAAATGAATCCTGCAGACAAAGAAAAGACTGCCTTTACCAGTGGATCAGGGTTATGGCAATTCACGGTCCTTCCATTTGGCCTCTGTAATGCTCCTGCGACGTTTGAACGACTAATGGAGAACATCCTGCGGGGTTTGTCATGGGAAACTTGTCTAGTTTATCTAGACGACATCATCATAATGGGTAAGACCTTTAAGGAACATTTATCTAACCTGGAAGAAGTTTTTAAAAGATTACAGAACGCTAATCTAACATTGAATGTTAAGAAATGCCACTTGTTCCAGAGACAGGTCAACTATTTAGGACATAACGTAAGCAAGGATGGCGTTGCTGTTGACCCCGCTAAGATACAAGCCGTTCAGGAATGGCCAATCCCTATCGACAAACATCAGCTCCGGAGTTTCTTGGGTCTTTGTTCCTATTACCGACGATATGTCAAGAATTTTGGAGACATCGCCAAACCCTTGACACGTTTGACAGAACAAGATAAGTCCTTCTGTTGGGATCAGGAATGTCAAGAGGCGTTTGAAATATTGAAGATGCAGCTTACGTCAGCACCTGTTCTTGCTTATCCACTTCCTGATGGTAAGCTTATTCTGGACACCGACGCCAGCAATGTGGGAATTGGAGCCGTCTTGTCACAGCTACAAGATGGTAAGGAAAGAGTGGTTGGTTACTTCAGCAAAACTTTATCGAAAGCTGAAAAGAACTACTGTGTAACTCGAAGGGAACTGTTAGCAGTTGTAAAATCTGTCGAACACTTTTATAAATATCTGTATGGCAGAAAATTCCTGATCAGAACAGACCATGCTAGTTTAAAGTGGTTACTAAGCTTTAAGAACCCAGAAGGACAGATAGCAAGATGGCTCGAAAAACTGCAGGAATATGATGTTGAAATCGAGCACAGACCTGGAACAAGACATCGTAATGCTGATGCACTTTCCAGAAGACCATGTCGACCTGATTGCCCCCATTGTACCCGTATGGAGCAGAACGAGGAAAAACTTGCCTTAGTTAAGGTTGTGCCAGAAGACGAGAGCTCTATGCTGGAGGAGCAACAAGAAAACGATCCCGTTCTGAGAAAGATTAGGGAGTGGAAGAGAAAGGACCGTCGTCCGTTGTGGAGAGAGATATCCTCATCCTCTCCTGCTTTAAAAGCATACTGGTCCCAATGGAACTCTTTAATTTTGGACGGAGGGCTCGTTAAAAGACTTGTAGAAAATTCCGAGGGCACAGAAACAAGGAAACAAATAGTGGTCCCAAGAAATGCTGTACCAGAAATTTTAAAACAGATGCATAATGATAGTTCTGGAGGACATCTGGGTATCACAAAAACGCTACAGAAGATCCGAGATAGATTTTACTGGGTAAATTGCACTAATGATGTTAAAGATTGGTGTCGTAAATGCACTACATGTGCTGCCAGTAACGGTCCGCACCGAAAACCGAAGGCGGAAATGCAGCAATACCTGGTTGGAAGTCCTTTTGAAAGAATCGCAGTAGATGTATTGGGGCCACTTCCACAGACCGATGTAGGAAACAAGTACATCTTTGTTGTAATGGACTACTTCACTAAATGGGTTGAAGCATATGCAGTTCCCAATCAGGAAGCCACCACTTTGGCAGATATATTGGTTGAAGAATTCGTAAGCCGATTTGGGGTACCATTAGAATTATATTCAGACCAAGGAAGAAATTTTGAGAGCAAACTGTTTCAAGAAGTTTGCCAAAGATTAGGCATCCACAAAACGAGAACCACAGCGATGCACCCTCAGTCTGATGGAATGGTGGAACGAATGAACCGGACTATAACCAACTATCTGTCAAAAGTGGTATCAGATTGTCAGAGGGATTGGGATCGACATATTCCACTATTTCTAATGGCAATTCGATCGGCCATCAACGAATCAACTGGCCAAACGCCTGCGAAGGTCCTGTTCGGTAGAGAAATGAGGCTACCATGTGACTTGGTGTTTGGTTGTAAACCTGGTAAAGAAATGGCACGTGAACAATATGTCGCCGACCTTCAGAATCGAATGGAGAATATACACAACCTGGTGCGTGAAAAACTACAATTATCTAGTGATCGGATGAAGAGGTACTATGACACACGGACAATGGAAAAGAGTTACCAAGTTGGAGATTTAGTCTGGCTCTATAACCCCCGACGGCGTCGAGGTATTTGTCCCAAATTACAAAAGAACTGGGAAGGTCCTTACACCATCAAGAAGAAGATTAACGATGTCATTTATCGGATCATGAAAATTTCCAGAGGGAAACCCGTCGTGGTCCATCACGATCGTTTGGCGCCTTACCAGGGAAACCACAGTGGAGATGCGCAGCAACTCCAAGAAGATGGTTTGGCTGGCTCAGGGAGTGTGCGGGATTCCGATGTAGGAAATAACATTCCAGGAGGAATGAATCTAAGGAGGGGGCAGTGTAACGTGATAACCGTAAAGGAAGGGACCTTAATTTGAAAGATTGTTGTTGACAGTTGATTTTTAGAAGTTTGTAAAAAAATCAACTGACCATTTTAAATAATGTTTCTAGAAAATTCTAGAAACTTCTAAACACACTAACTAGATTAAATAATGTTGTATATAAGGGGATGCACGGACAGTTAACGTCAGTTCGAGTCAAGTGTTCAGAAGAGTTCATTGTATTGTCAAATAGTAGACGTTATCCAGCAGAGTTCAGTGTATCTTAACAATTTTGTAAATAAATTGTGTAAAAAGCCCCCATACGTGTTTCAATATGAAAGCAATATCTTGTCCTTGTTTGTTGTATGGCTCTGCTACTCGGCAATCGCCGGCAAAGAAATATCATTAAACGAGTTTGTGTTTGTTAGGTTGACCCACGAAGTATATAATCCGTTCACTTTTTATTCCAATCTCAGTAGGCTCTGTTAGTAACATGAATTTCGCCCTGTATAATACACGTCTGAGTTTACTGTTCTGTGGTCTTGTTAATTGTAAGTACGATGTTGTCACGTCTTCAATAAAAATATGTGTATTGAGTACAAATATCTTAAGTAATTAAATTTGCAAACCAAATTTAGAACTTGCAGGAAATAAGTCAATATATTTAATATTAAATTGAATACAAAAGTAGATATGTCAGTTTTCGCTGCAAGTAGTATTAATATCCAAGAATGGTCTATTTGAATTCACATGAATTTTGACTGATACTCAAAATAACACATTCCTTTAAACAGAACAGATCCCTGTTTATAGTCAATTATTATTTGATTGGTCTATAACAAAAAATATACCTACTTTTATATTTACATTTTATTACAAGTAAATAAGTACAATTTAAAATGTAGCACATATACATATATTAACTAAAAACGTTTTATCTACTCCTTTGACAGTAAATGTTATTTATACTCATTGTCACCATGCAGGGTAAGTAAGCTATAACGCACAGTCGTGCGTAATGAAACGTCATGTTGGAATGACGTTTCATTACGCACAAATTTGATTTTCCTGGTCGGCCTCAAGTTAAGTCGCAGTTGACTTATATATGCAGATGTTTTAATAATGTTCTTTATAACAGAAATTCTTCAGAAATTTTTCAAACCGATACAATGAAAAAATATTTTAATAAATTACATAAAAGCAAATAAAAACAAATACAGATGCAGATTTAGATGTAACGTGTAAATGTTGTCGGTGTATTTGTATTATCAATCCTCTTCCATTATTTCACTGGAAGAATCAGAGTCACTATCAAATCCAAAATCGGAATCGTCAGAATCCGATTCCTCCAATGAAATAATTAAAGGATGAATATTGTCATGTGAGCAGTTTCCCATGTAAGTAGTCCAATCTGCCAAAATAAGTTCGTCTGTATATCTACAAAAATTTCGCCACATGTCTGGTGTACATTTAGTCAATGCTTCTGTCCACGTTTTTTTAACTCTATCCTGGTCAAGATAAGTAGATGTTATATGTTTCTTATAATATGTCTTAGTAAACCCCCATGCTAGTTCTATTGGATTGTAATGACAATGGTATGGTGGTAGTCGAAGAACTTCATGTCCTCGTTGTTTTAAAATTTCATCCACTACATATATATTTTCGTCAGTTTTATAAGGTAAGATTATTGAGTACAGTTGTTTCTTTGTCATTTTTGTGTCAAACATAATGTTATTGTTAATCAACCATTCCTGCAACATCGCTTTTTTCGCTAAAATAGGGTGGTTTGTTAAGTTGAACTGAATGGTATGGCGCGTTGTCCATGACCACCACACATTTTTCTTGAAATACAGATAGAGCAGGAATGTGTTGATTAACAATCCAGCTTTTAAAAAGGTCACTATTTATACTTTTGTGATAGTCAAAGTCTGTATTAGAAGACTCTAGTAACACGTCACATCCTTCCAAAAATCATCCAGTGTCGTGTGAGCGTGTAAAATAGTAAATCGCTTTCTTTCGGATTTTACACGAGCTGGATTACTTTTCAGGTCAGAATCGTGTACCCAATGACGCACTGAGCTACCATTTTGATAGATCCATATTTCATCTAGGTACATGAATGTAACTCTCTCAGTAAGATTGTTTAGTTTATATTTCCGAATGAAAGTGATTTTACTAATTTTAACGTGTCGTTGTTCACATAAAATATGTCGTCCATTTACTTTTTTAAATTTGTATCCCATTAATTTTATAAGTTTGTATAGTGTAGTGCGTCCCCCATTAAAATTAAAATTCTGTTTAGCATCATAGCATCAGTCCAAAGTAAAATGTTCATTTTTGGAATGGTAGATCCAAATCTGTCGCTGTAAGTCTTTTTTAAAATAAACTTCTCAAATCAGTTTTACTTTCTTTATTTGCGACTTTCTTATTATTTTTCAATCCTTAATAATTCTCCGTATTTTCTAAATAATTAGGCATTTAGAATGTTTGTCATATTAATTAGTTTAAAAAATATACCTCAGTTACACAAAGGTAGATATTATGAGATTTAAAAATATTTAACAACATTTTGAATTAAATTATAGTTACAAAATGTTTAATTGAGAAATGTGAAATCTGACAACGTTGTTTATAACTTATTATGATATCTGTCAAAAACGGTTATGTATTATGTTAATAATATAAATTTTATTTAAAAAGTGTTACATATTTATAAAATCATTACAAAAACCTCTTTCAATTAATCTAATGCAAAATATATAACTTTATGTTAGCTGTCACAAACTAGGATTCATTTAAAAGAAATAGCAAAATGGTACGCACTTACTTTAAAGATCTGAGCCACTTTCGCTGCTGTTGCTTTATTTCTTAAACATACCATAACATTTAATGATGTTGTTATGTAGTTCTATACTGATTTTTTTGGCATTACTTATTGAATATTTCTATGTTTAAAAATTTTAACCTTTGATAATATGAGCTGTCAATATTTCGACAGTAGGACAGGACGTTTTCAGTTTAGGTACCAACCCAACAAAATGAAGTGCCAATCCAAGAAATAAAATGCATAGTCTACTGAGATTGTAATAAGAAGTGAATGGATAATAGATACCAGGAGTTTACACGTAATGTTAAACAAATGGTCTCAATTTAGGGGACAAAACTATTGACGGTAGAGTGCGCCCGTGTGCACAAGATACTCGTTTAAATCCTTACGCGGGAAGTTTTGTTGCTATTGACAGCTTTTATGACAACTAATTTTAAATAAATAGCTGTCAATAAATTTAATTTCGGGACATTTAAATGGCATAAATGTCATAAACATGGGTTCTTCTGATTACTCGCGCCGTCAGTGGCAAAAAATAGAACTATGATCTGGGTTAATTATTGTGACCGAAAATATTATGGAAAAGCCTATACCGTGTAAACTCCTGGTATCTATACTTCGTGGGTTAACCTATGTTTTTACTTCAGTCTTGACATCAATGACTTTTGATAGCTTTCGGTCTCTTCTCTCACATGTTCTTTTACCTAGACAGCAAAATTTTACTGAAAGCGGTTAACCAATTACGAGTTGAATTAAATGTTAGAAAACTTACCTGTTTATTGTATAAAAAAAGCATTCTAGAAGCTTCCTCGTTGTTGGTGTGCTGCCAATTCGTTTTTTCCAAACTGGGTTGTGGTTCGAAATTACATGTGAACGATAAGTGTAATAATAAATCAAAATAACAAACGTTCCTTTTATTATTATGTATTTAATAACGTAATTTTAAACAAGGGTAAATCCGCCAATGACAATATTTTAGAATTTAAACATCGTAATTTTCCTTTGTGTTGTTAAGGTGTTATAACATGTCTCCGTTTTTTTGTGTCGTTGTGTATAGCTGCTTATCAAACTCACGTTAAGTAAGTTCGTTAAATTACTAGAAGTGTGTAACTTTCTAACTTCACACTTTTATTGTGCACAGTATCCTGATGAAGGTTTCAAAATAAAACCGAAAGCTCGACGTATTAGCAAACAGTTTCTCTTATCCTTGGCCATCCTGACTACATCCCCAGATCTTCTTACAACTTCAAGTTGTCGAGGATCATCCTCACGAGATTTGTTATATATATATATATATGTTATGTTCTTATGTTTCTACTTATGCTCAAGCTTCTAAGTCTGGGATCCTTGTAAATTATTCTATTTATTTTTCATCTTAAATCATATAAAATATTTTTTGTTTCAATACAACTATCAATATTTTATATATCTACTATTTTTCACATTTTAAATTTGATTTAATTTACATTTCTTTTAATTCTAATTATTTTTTACATTTCCTCTTTAATGACATTTTTAATCTATTTTATATCTAACAATAACTAAAAACAAATTCCTTTCTCCTAGCAACTTGTCTCATAGTAACCTTTATATTTTGTTTGTCCAATCGAAATAATTTTTTTATATATTTTTTATATAAATACTAGAAACAGTGATGCCATAACATATGTATACCTTTAACAAATCGAGACTAAGTTATAAGTAAGACATAATAAACTTAATGGAACAAAATTCAATTTTTTCAATATTTCCATCATACGTATTTTCCATTCGGTGGATTTCACGGTCTACAAAGTCTAAAGTTATGAAAGACGTTTCACGTCGTAATCGCAAACCAGACATCTTCTCTATATAAGTACATACTGCAATGTTGCAAATACTTGAACATAAAGGTCCATCCTCTTAGTTTAACAGCCCAAATATGGCAAATATTTTATAGAAAATCAAAGGCAGGACCGGAGTTCAGTATTCAGATCCATGAGAATATTTTGATATTGCTAGTTTGTCTACACCGGTTAGCAGATAAAAAAGTATAGCGTTATCATAGCAACGAAGAAAAACTTAACACAAGTGTAAAATTACTTTTTAATTATTTATTGAATTTTTCTCTTTTTTGGCAGATTTCTGATTGCTTTTAAAAATGGCTTTTAGGTTAATTATATATTTGTTTTCGATATAACAATAAACCTAAATCATCAATCGTGACTTATTCAATTATCTCAGATATAGGTAAATTGTCGATGTTTCGACCAAGACTCGAAAAATTATTTCCTAAAGAGACAGCGTTCTCAAATCTTATGTCGTAGTTTACTGTGTATTAACCGATGGTATTAACTGACTAGAGTCGAAATCTTAGCAGCAATTGAATATTTGATGTTAGTAGTTTGTGGTTGGATTTTCGACCACTGTATATACGTGTAAATACAGGTGATTAATTTTAAAGTTTTTTGTGGAAATTCGTAGAGAAGAAAATATAATGTAGTTTTTGGTGAAATTGTAAGGTACGTACACTAGAGTATGCAAAATTTTATGAAGACTTAGATTTTTATCTACATACTGTCACTTAGATCTTATTATAATATTTTTATGTGGTTACACAATCTAACCCCAAATAACCAAGATCGGAATTTTTAATTTCTTTGTTTGAATTAGATTCTTTGACAACGGTTATTTTGTAATATAATTTATTGCATGGACTATTTTTCTTTATGGTAAATATAATATGTGTTTTAGTAAAGTTGAGCAAGTTGGAGCAAATCGAATCAGACGAGTTGTTCAACTTTATAGACGGAATAGATGATATTCAAGCTATAGATTCAGGTAGGTATAGAAGGTAATTCAAATGCCAAGGATGACGCTTTTTTTGTAAGCAGACACAGTACCTATACCTTCTCCTAGTACTCTACGTGTTTCTGAAAAGCAAAACTATTTAGACAAATGTAAAAGCGTAGATGATTTTGGCAGTGATGAGTCTTTGGCTGATCCAAATTTTGAACCTTCAATTTAGTATAAAGATAATATTAAGCTAAGAACACTTTCAACTAGCTCACCTTACAAATCCAAAAAAAATGTGAGAATCAAGATTATCACTGGACAACAAGTCCAAATTTGCCACAGTTCTTTGACTCAGTTACTTTTACTACTGAAGACTGAGGTCCAACCATAACTATGAGCGACTCACTACTTGATACATATAACTGCTTTCTGGCTAAATTGTCTAAAAATCGTTATGCATTTCAAAAGGGATCTTCGTTAAATCTGTCGGCTAAAGAACTAAAGGCTTTTTTGGAATTTTAATCATAATAGGATTAAATTCACGAACAAGTTTGCGTTTACATTGATCCTCTAATAGAAACTTCCACTGTGACAGAATAGCATCGAGAATAACACTTAAAATATTGAACAATAACGAAGCAAGGCCAAAAAAGGCTACCAAAGATTTAATACACTGTAAGGTCTTTAATTTCTCACCTGTCTACTACTTTTTTTAGATCTTATAAATTTAGAGGAAATTGTCCATTGATGAAAGCCTGATTGGGTTCAAAGGGAGATCACATTTGAAACAGTATATGCTGCTTAAGCCAATCAAGAGATGTTTCAACGTCTTGGATGTGACTTGTGCCGAGTCCGGTTATTTAGTAGTCTTTTTTATGACGGAAGGAAGAAAAGTTCTAAAACAGGCTCCTTGGGGGCAAAGACCGTATTGGAATTATCGAAAGCATTCAAAAATAAACACTATCGTGTTTATCTCGACAACTTCTTTACTTCAGTTTTTCTGTTGTCTGCTTGATCGGAAACTGTTTGCTTGTGGTACAATAAGATCAAATAGAAAACATTTTTTTTTTGAGTTTTTCCCTACAGAACAGTCCTTAGGCCGCGGTGACTCTGCTTCAGTTGCAATAACAAATATTTCAGTGAACAAATGGAAGGACAATGGAAAAAATGCGTTCGTGTTGGAAGCACGATACACAAAGTTTGCGAAAATGCAAAAAGGACGAACGAAACTGAAAACAAAATTACTTTGCATTGTACGAAAAGTGTTGGTGATTATAATCAGTATATGACTGAAGTTGATTTATTTGATCAGCTGTACTCGTTGTACAACTTCGATTGGAAATCTCGGCGGTGGTGGCTAAAAATTTTCCACTACATGCTGAACGCGTCTATCGTAAATTCCTATGCAATATACAAATGTAATCTCCAGAGGCGATATCCTCGGAGTAAGCCAAAAACACATTTAACATTTAGAACAATTCTGGCCAATCAACTAATAGGTAACTACACTTTAAAAAAAGAAAAAGGTTTTTGGCATATCTAATTGGAAAAAAACAAATTGAAAAAACTGACAGACTTTCGGTTACTGTCGAAAATTCCATCAGGTTACCTAGAAAAACTACATCTCGAAGATGCAGCACCAAGAAAAACCAAACATATGGAGTGCTTTGAATGTTTCATGACATTTCATTATAAACTAGTTGTACTCGCAACGTCGTTGCGTGGCGTGTGATTGTTGTATAAAAATTTCTTACCCCACCCCATTTAAGGAATGGGAGAGAATTTTTTACCAGATGTTAAGTTAATAAAAGACAAATATATCTGTGAAAACCGCATTCGAATCGGATCAGTAGTTTTCATGTGATGCGCGCACAAACATACAGACAGACAGACAAAAAATCTAACCACATTTTTGGGTTCTATTTCGATGTACCCGCGACGTCGTTCCCGTAGCGTGTTGATTTTTGTATAAAAATTTCTTTCCTCACCCCGTTAAAGGGGTGGGAGCAGAAAGTTTTATACACCAGATGTTAAGTTGAACGAAGACAAATACGTCTTTGAAAACCGCATTCGAATAGGATCAGTAGTTTTCATGTGATGCGCGCACAAACATATACATTTCTACAGTTTTATTATATGTATAGATAATAAGTTATTTGTTAATATATTTGGAAAATAAAGTTATTTTTCAATCTAATACTTACATAAATATGTGGTTGATATGAAAACTCCCAACCACTTCAAATTTTCTATGGCCTATTATGGCGAGATATCGACCACCAGAAAAAATGTTTTTTTTTGTTTTTTTTTTGATAATTTTATTTTTACTAAGATAAAATAGAACACTTAATATGAGAAGATCCCTTCTTTCTCCTTTGACGTAAGGGTTAAGAACCTATTAAATAGTTAAAAATTTATGTAAGTTCTGCTTACTAAATGTGTGTTTAAACGAAAATATGTCCATTATTTATTTTCCATTTTTATCTTAACGCACAGTGTTTTTAAAAACGACATGATAAAATTCTCACAAACGTAATTTCTCCGATACAGTTTATTTAGAAAAAGGATAAAATCGATACGACGGAAATGAATGTTACGAAGTTATTCTGGTAAAGAAGTAAGAAGCATCTACTTTTTGATGTTTGAAAAAGAAATAAGAAAGAGGTTACTTATTTACCATTAAATATAAACTTAAAGAAAATATTAAGTTAAATACCGTAGTATCGCATCGGAAAAGGATATTACATTTCACAAAATACTTATTTAATTTATAGCAATTACAGAAGTGATTAAAAAACTTATTTTGTTAAAGAAAATTTTAATAGCTTAACTAAAAATATATTTAATTGTTATAGAAACACAAAAAAACATTGAAATTATGTTAATAGTACACTTTTTGACGTAGGTACCCGAAAAACGATGACCTTGCCTAAATTAATTGACTTTTTGGTAATATAAAATCCCTAGAGTAAATTTTCCGTCCTCATTTTTATAAGAATTATAGATTCACGTTTAAATTACTAGCAAAACATAATTTATAGTGAGATATTACGAGGACACACTAGACAGATGTTAATTTTACCGTGCAACAGAACAAGTAGTGTGTTGAATGAAATTTATTCGTTTGATCCAACCTAATATGCAACATTTGGTTGTCGCATCAATTCAAACTGTCTAATAAATGATTCAAAAATGTTTTCATAACTCATAGATAGATTCTACATTCGGGCTGTGTGGTAGTATATATTTCTGTCGATGGAAAATTAAACCCGGATTAGATATATTGTTTATAGATTACACATTAAATTGGGCACACAGCGAATGTTTCTACTTACCTTTTTAATTGTTCAAATTACGATTTATCAAACACGACGAAGTACCAAGATGAATCTTTTTTTTCTATCGGCTTTATAGTTTATACTGTAACGGGATAACCGTAAAGGAAGGGACCTTAATTTGAAAGATTGTTGTTGACAGTTGATTTTTAGAAGTTTGTAAAAAAATCAACTGACCATTTTAAATAATGTTTCTAGAAAATTCTAGAAACTTCTAAACACACTGACTAGATTAAATAATGTTGTATATAAGGGGATGCATGGGCAGTTAACGTCAGTTTAAGTCAAGTGTTCACAAGAGTTCATTGTATTGTCAAGTAGTTAGACGTTATCCAGCAGAGTTCAGTGTATCTTAACAATTTTGTAAATAAATTGTGTAAAAAGCCCCCATACGTGTTTCAAATTGGTGTCAGGTGTGGCTGAGCTCAGAAGAAAGCTTGAAGAAGTATAGTTGGAAACTACTGGGAGCAAATCCGTATTGTTGAGAAGGCTCCGTGAATACTACGTAAATAATAATTTGGACCCTGGCGCTGTGGAGTTCGAAGACCCGGTTCAGAAAGCAATTTCCCGGCTGCAAGAAGAACAAGCTCAACAACTTTCCCGGCAGCATGAGGAGCTATCCAGTCAGATGAAGAGCCAGTGCGAAGATATGTCCCAGCTGTCCCAACGAATGACGAGCCAACAAGAAGAACAAACTCAACAACTTTCCCGGCTGCACGAGGAGCTATCAGGACGAATAACGAGCCAGCAAGAGGAGCTATCTAGTCAGATGAAGAGCCAGCAAGAGAAGCTTTCCAGTCAGATGAAGAGCCAGCGCGAAGATATGTCCCAGCTGTCACAACGGATGTCTACCCTACCAGAAGAGTTATCCAGTTCCTTTTCCCAGCAAATATCGCATTTGCGCTCCGAAATGTACACTCTTCGTGACGAACAAAATCAGCAAGTGTCCAGCCTGCGAGACGAACAAAATCAGCAAGTGTCCAACTTGCGGAACGAGCAAAACCAGATCAACCAGCAAATGCAGTCCTAGATAAAGAAGCTTCAACAAGATCGGGAAGCTAGCCGCCGAAACCAAACCATCCACCACGGCGACAGAGATGCAAGAAGGATGGAAACCTGACACGCAGACGTCGAACGACAAAGAAGCGAGGAGACGACCCATGTACGAACGACGATGAAACCCCCGACCTTCGACGGAAAGACTTCCTGGCCAAATTACCTGAAACAATTCGACGCAGCGGCCAGAGCTAATGGATGGTCATCCCAGGAGAAAGCATTGTCCCTAACGGTAATGCTCCTGCGGGGTTTGTCATGGGAAACTTGTCTAGTTTATCTAGACGACATCATCATAATGGGTAAGACCTTTAAGGAACATTTATCTAACCTGGAAGAAGTTTTTAAAAGATTACAGAATGCTAATCAAACATTGAATGTTAAGAAATGCCACTTGTTCCAGAGACAGGTCAACTATTTAGGACATAACGTAAGCAAGGATGGCGTTGCTGTTGACCCCGCTAAGATACAAGCCGTTCAGGAATGGCCAATCCCTATCGACAAACATCAGCTCCGGAGTTTCTTGGGTCTTTGTTCCTATTACCGACGATATGTCAAGAATTATGGAGACATCGCCAAACCCTTGACACGTTTGACAGAACAAGATAAGTCCTTCTGTTGGGATCAGGAATGTCAAAAGGCGTTTGAAATATTGAAGAAACAGCTTACGTCAGCACCTGTTCTTGCTTATCCACTTCCTGATGGTAAGCTTATTCTGGACACCGACGCCAGCAATGTGGGAATTGGAGCCGTCTTGTCACAGCTACAAGACGGTAAGGAAAGAGTGGTTGGTTACTTTAGCAAAACTTTATCGAAAGCTGAAAAGAACTACTGTGTAACTCGAAGGGAACTGTTAGCAGTTGTAAAATCCGTCGAACACTTTTATAAATATCTGTATGGCAGAAAATTCCTGATCAGAACAGACCATGCTAGTTTAAAGTGGCTACTTAGCTTTAGGAACCCAGAAGGACAGATAGCAAGATGGCTTGAAAAACTGCAGGAATATGATGTTGAAATCGAGCACAGACCTGGAACCAGACATCGTAATGCTGATGCACTTTCCAGAAGACCATGTCGACCTAATTGCCCCCATTGTACCCGTATGGAGCAGAACGAGGAAAAACTTGCCTTAGTTAAGGTTGTGCCAGAAGACAAGAGCTCTATGCTGGAGGAGCAACAAGAAAACGATCCCGTTCTGAGAAAGATTCGGGAGTGGAAGAGAATGGACCGTCGTCCGTTGTGGAGAGAGATATCCTCATCCTCTCCTGCTTTAAAAGCATACTAGTCCCAATGGAACTGTTTAATTTTGGACGGAGGGCTCGTTAAAAGACTTGTAGAAAATTCCGAGGGCACAGAAACAAGGAAACAAATAGTGGTCCCAAGAAATGCTGTACCGGAAATTTTAAAACAGATGCATAATGATAGTTCTGGAGGACATCTGGGTATCACGAAAACGCTGCAAAAAATCCGAGATAGATTTTACTGGGTAAATTGCACTAATGATGTTAAAGATTGGTGTCGTAAATGCACTACATGTGCTGCCAGTAACGGTCCGCACCGAAAACCGAAGGCGGAAATGCAGCAATACCTGGTTGGAAGTCCTTTTGAAAGATTCGCAGTAGATGTATTGGGGCCACTTCCACAGACCGATGTAGGAAACAAGTACATCTTTGTTGTAATGAACTACTTCACTAAATGGGTTGAAGCATATGCAGTTCCCAATCAGGAAGCTACCACTTTAGCAGATATATTGGTTGAAGAATTCGTAAGCCGATTTGGGGTACCATTAGAATTACATTCAGACCAAGGAAGAAATTTTGAGAGCAAGCTGTTTCAAGAAGTTTGCCAAAGATTAGGCATCCACAAAACGAGAACCACAGCGATGCACCCCCAGTCTGATGGAATGGTGGAACGAATGAACCGGACTATAACCAACTATCTGTCAAAAGTGGTGTCAGATTGTCAGAGGGATTGGGATCGACATATTCCACTATTTCTAATGGCAATTCGATCGGCAATCAACGAATCAACTGGCCAAACGCCTGCGAAGGTCCTGTTCGGTAGAGAAATAAGGCTACCATGTGACCTGGTGTTTGGTTGTAAACCTGGTGAAGAAATGGCACGTGAACAATATGTCGCCGACCTTCAGAATCGAATGGAAAATATACACAACCTGGTGCGTGGAAAACTACAATTATCTAGTGATCGGATGAAGAGGTACTATGACACACGGACAATGGAAAAGAGTTACCAAGTTGTAGATTTAGTCTGGTTTTATAACCCCCGACGGCGTCGAGGTATTTGTCCCAAATTACAAAAGTACTGGGAAGGTCCTTACACCGTCAAGAAGAAGATTAACGATGTCATTTATCGGATCGTGAAAAATCCCAGAGGGAAACCCGTCGTGGTCCATCATGATCGTTTGGCGCCTTACCAGGGAAACCACCGTGGAGATGCGCAGCAACTCCAAGAAGATGGTTTGGCTGACTCAGGGAGTGTGCGGGATTCCGATGTAGGAAATAACATTCCAGGAGGAATGAATCTAAGGAGGGGGCCGTGTAACGGGATAACCGTAAAGGAAGGGACCTTAATTTGAAAGATTGTTGTTGACAGTTGATTTTTAGAAGTTTGTAAAAAAATCAACTGACCATTTTAAATAATGTTTCTAGAAAATTCTAGAAACTTCTAAACACACTGACTAGATTAAATAATGTTGTATATAAGGGGATGCATGGGCAGTTAACGCCAGTTCAAGTCAAGTGTTCACAAGAGTTCATTGTATTGTCAAGTAGTTAGACGTTATCCAGCAGAGTTCAGTGTATCTTAACAATTTTGTAAATAAATTGTGTAAAAAGCCCCCATACGTGTTTCAATACTTTATTAATTATTATAATGATTTTCTATGTTTAGATTGGTTAAAACCAATCTGAAAACGTATTAAATTCTTAATTGCCTAAAGTTTGTACTTTTTTCTAAATAAATTTAAATTGATAAATTATACAAATAGATTTTTATGGTTTTATGTCTAAGTAATGAACTCTCAGCTTTATTCTACCATATTCTCGTTTTCTATTTAATCAAGATTTTATTATGCAGGTGTAAAAACAAACTGCGGTGTTATCTCTTGAATTTGTTTTTTATTTTTTCTACGACCACTATCCAAAGTAGTCTTTTTCGCATCAATTGTCATTAGCAAAGTACACGATTTCTAAAGAGTATGAACAATTTGACGTTTCTGTGCGGCAAAGTGGCGTTTCTGTTGAAAAAGTAAGTTACTTTTCCCACATCTGGTGGTATATTAATAAATAACGAACAAACCACACAATCAAACTATTTAACAATTAATAATTTCATAAAAAAATGAAACCTTCAAATAGCCATTCAAAATTGTTTTATTTAAATTAATTAAAAATATGTTTCTATCTAGTTATAGTTAGTTGTTTGTTATCCATGAAATAAAAACTTCAACTTTTTAGATTTTGTTTCTAAAATGTGTGGTCGTAGAAAAAGTATTGTGTGCAACACGTGCGCAAAACAGTTTTTCCACCCGCTTGATTTGTCGCACGAGCCTTTCGCACTCGCCTAAAGACTTGTGCGACTAACTTCTACGATCGTGGAAAAAGTCATTTTGCGCACTTGTTGCAGAAACTACTATTATTTTTTGTCTAAATGTGACAGATCTATTGTGAATCCTATAAGTTTAGTTTCGTTTGTTTTTGTTTTACTTTTCTGGGCTCTTTGACAAGGCAGTGACGTAATTCAATTAGAGTAACAAAAATTGTCCGCCAACTTATAACCAGTGTCACTAAATTTGTAAATAAGTTTGTCTTAAAGAATATTTTGAGATACATTTTACATTAATTTGGCAGAAAATGATATAAAATTGTTAATTTTAATTTATAGCAAAGATCAATATAGTTAATAAGGCGCCTGAAATAACAGTACTGATTGTATATTAACGATTATCAATTACTAATGCAGCTGATCACACTCAGGTTTTAATTTTTTAAACTACAAACGTTAAGACAAAACAGGAATATTATATTTTATTCGCAATTATAATAAATATTTTAGAGTACATAAATATGAGGTTTATTTTGATGTTTAAAATGTGTTTTTTAACTAAAATATGAATAAATTCTACGCTATATTCTCATCTTTATTTCCAAAACTATATTTTTTACTAGCTAAACCGGCGAACTTCGTTTCACTTGACAATTATTTTTTTTTAATTTTCGTTTTTTCTAATTTTTATGATCTTTTTGTTTTTTGATTGATATCCATGATTTTATTACTGTTTGTGTCGATTTTATTATATTTTTTGTCTATTCACAGGTTTTTAGTTTTTTTTTGTATGTTGTGATTTTTACACTTTTGTTATTCCTTTTTCGTTGTTTTTTAACATTTTTATTTTATTTACATATTTTGTGATACTGTTCGGTTGTTTTTTTCATTTTTTGAATTTTTATCCGTTTTGCATTTGTATCTATTTCTTTTTAATTTTTTATTGGATTTTCGAATATTTCCAATTTTGCTAGTATCTTCTAAGATGTTCATTGAAATTAAGTGATGTCAAAGACAATTTTGTTCACAATTAAATACTCTTAATCAACAACACATTTATTTGGATAAAGATTGATATTATTACGTTGATACAACTCTTAACGAATAATGCATTAATTTCGACCAAATTTGATTACCATAAAAACGGTTCTAGTGAGTTAATCTTAAAAGATAGACACATACTGTCGCGGACATTTTTTTAGATCATTTTAAGAGAGATAATTCTTTCATACATATATTTTTGGTATCTTGAACTGTTTTCGCAGCGCACGCAAAGGAAGCCCTCAAGGATCAATAATTTTCCCCCTTTTTTTTCACATTTTCCATTACTTCTTCGCTCCTAATAGTTGCATCGTGATGTTATGTAGCCTAAAGCCTTCCTCGATAAATGGTCTATTCAACACAAAAAGAATTTTTCAATTCAAACCGGTAGTTCCTGAGATTAGCGCGTTCAAACAAACAAACAAACAAACTCTTCAGCTTTATAATATTAGTATAGATATAGATGTATTAGTTGGTATTAGAACACTTGAGCCAGACAAGACAGAAAATGTGCCAGATAACCTTATTAATCTGATCGAACTTCTTTTTATTTGGCTCTTATCGTTGTTTAAACCTGTCAAATTCCTTTTTTAACAACTCAAAGTGCTTTTTAAATAACTTAAACTGCTTAATAAAGACTGGTTTAATCTGATTAAAAAGCAGTTCGACCAGTTTGAAAAACAATTAAAACTATTTAAAAAAAAGACAACCGGTGTAAAAAGTGTTTTGACCGGTTTAAAAATCTATCGAATGGTTGAACAAGAATTTCAACTAGTTTAAAGAAAGGAGAACTGTGTTGAAAAAGCACTTGAATCTGTCTAATAGAGCTGGTATCCTGTCTTACTGTGTGACCCAAGT
The DNA here is from genome assembly GCA_964028335.1 of Altica lythri. NCBI lineage: Eukaryota > Metazoa > Arthropoda > Insecta > Coleoptera > Chrysomelidae > Altica > Altica lythri. The sequence goes on along the minus strand of OZ034805.1, from coordinate 48,492,471 downwards.
GTAATGTATTCTATATAGGTATAAAGATTACTGTTTTAAAATAGTAATAATAAATTTCTAAAAACAAATAGTTTTTACTACTTATCAACTGCTTATTATCCACAAGTTTGGCTTAATGAATCATTCATGGTACGCCCTTGGAATTTTATCTTTAAAAACCTTTACCTCAAGTTACTGCTCTAAGATTGGAAGAACTATAAGTACCTACAATTTGCGGCATCTGTGCTATATTATACTTGTAACAAGCACTCAATGCGCAGAACACTGCGTAAATCAGAAAATTGATTCCGAATCCATCGAATTTGAGGATGACCAAAGAGCTTTACATACCCAGTTGTCCACGCTAATGAATAAATAGATGACCATGCCTTTTATCAAAATGTTTAGATTGTCTACGGATGCGAATGAAAAAATTACCACGCTTATCATTGAGATGTCCAAACATAATGAGAAGATATCTATGAGATCCGCCGAGAGAGAAAGGATGATTACACTTTTCATTAAGATATCGAATAAGATGAATAAGAAAATTACAAACTGAGGTTTTAGAAAGTAAGAAAGCAAGAATAAAACACCCTCCTTTAATGATAAGACTTGAAGCAGTTAAATGCGGTAGCTGGTGCCAACGGATAAACTTCATTGAATCTTTTGATCTATTACATCCTGTCAAGCATTTCTACCAATCGTCAAAAGAGAAGGTAAAAAGTTAATGAACCAATCCAAGAGTTTATAGTTGACATCGGCAAAATAGTGCGAATATCTAGCCGTTCAAGCTTTTGTGGACGGTTTGGGAGATACAAAATTGCAAAAAACTTTTTGCCTAGCATACCTACCAGCTTTGGTAGATGCTTTATGCTTCGCTTTCGAATTTAAAGCAGCAATCTAGATCAATGACATTAATCTATCAACTGAGCTTACCTTGTAATCGACTAATCAGACATTGCCAGACTATTCCATAGAGATCTAGAAACTAAATATGTTCGATAAGCGTTTCAAAAAACTGAAAGCATATTGATCCAGCGGACTAGTGATAGTTTTAGTTTCTGTATTATTGTTATTTTGTTGAACAAATTGTTAAATCTACCTTAATGTTTCAGTTTTAAAAAATTCTTATATTTTAAAGCCTGAAAACAAAAACGAGATTATTAGCTGGTAGTAGCCAATTTTATTGCCTTTTATATATTAATTTATCATAAAAATATATTATTAACTTGAAAATTTTTTATAAAGGCCGTCTACAGTTAAAAACATCATAAGCACAAAACAGATTTTAAAGTTTTTATTAGAGTTGTAAGTTGGTGAAAATATTAAGCTTGTAATTGTAAAAATAAGCTGGAATCTTGGGATTTAAATGTAAGTAGTTGTAAGGTTGTTATAGTAAAATAAAAGTGAAAAGCGAAATAAATTATATTATATCTTTTGACATGTGTAAAAATTGGGACCTTTACCAAACAACATTGGCTTCCTTAATCCCAAAGAATTTCCAACAAAAATGTTTATATATAGTTTTTTCTTTCAGTAAATCTGTCCGGTCATGAAACAAACATATAAATCTCTTTTAAACATAAGCGAGACGACAACAGAAACCGAAATATAAAATTTCTGCTGGCCAAGGGCAATAAATATTTTTTTAAGGGTTATATTCCGTATAATCCAATAGAAAACTTTATTGGGGCGAGCTCAAGCTGGTCTTTTCGTAATTTGGATGATCAAATGAATCATATTTCGATAAATTGAACTTCAAAAGTATTGTAATCCATAATCTTTAAAAAGCATTTCTGGACAGTCAATCCAATATTTTGTTACATTAAAGAATATAATGTGGACTCCTGCAAACTCTTAATATTATGTAATATAGTATCTTATGTTTTGTTTATTTAGAAGGAATAAAATAACCTAAAGTTAAAATGCTAATAAAGCACACATAAAGCCGGTGGCCCAACATCCTTTTTAAGGAAGGAATATCATTAAGTTCACCGATACAAAAGAAACATTTATATAAAACTTATTAATTTATAATAAATATTGAAAAACTGGAAATTAAAAAGAATATCTTTATTGGTTACAGATTTCGGTATAGGGAGGTATGTATGTATGTATGAGCAGTTAGGGGTAACAGATACACCTGCGACCTATAAGATCTATTGTGTCTCCCTTTTCTTGCTATATTTCTGATAATTTCTCAGACTTATAGCAGCTCTTCTAGTACTAGGGAGGTATAAAAAATCAACAATAATTTTGTCAACCATTTTTTTAATTAAAAAAATGTGTTTTATTATATTTGTCGCTTATACTTTGATTAAGATCTATAAAACCTGATTTTTGAACATGTTTCATTTTATCCCAGGCAATACGAGAACTGTCGCAAAGTAAACAGGATTTTTAAGTAACGCCATCTGTTACTGGAGCTAATCTCCAATGGGTACATCTTTCATTCATGATTTGTTAAAATTTCATATCAATGGAACCACGTCACGCCAAATAATCGTGCTCAAGTCGTAGTACCTTTTCAACATCGATCGAAAAATGAACATAGAACAAAGAGCCAACATAAAGTTTTGTTTTAAAACTTGGTAAAAGATTTACCGAAACGTACCGATTGTTAAAAAAGGTTTATGGTGATGATTGTTTTTTTCGTAGCCAAGTCTTCACGATTTAAAGAGAGTCGCTGAAAGACGACATACATGTTGGCCATCCGAGATTTGTGATTACTCCAGAAGCTGTCGAAAATGTGCGTCTGTTTATTAAAAATGAGTCAAAATCTTTATTAAGTAAATGGAATTAAATATCTCCAAAGCTTCGATCTATTACATTTGGACCGGGAATATGGGCATGAGAAAGATATTTTCACGGTTTGTTCCCCACAAGCTGACGAAAAAATGCTTCGAATTCAACATTCGATAGACTTCATTAAGAGGCCATGAAAGATAAAAACTATCTGTACAACATTCTGACTGGTGACTAAACGTAGTGTTTTCAATACGATATCGAAACCAATCGTCAAAGTTCTGCATGGAAGCACCCAATTGCTCCAAATCCGAAAAAATGACTTGGGAAAAGTAAAAATTGAAGATAATGTTGATTTGTTTCTACAAATCGAAGAGAATTTTTCACAAAAAAATTGTTTCAGCGTGCCAAGCAGTTAATGCTGTGTATTATATTGGTGTTTTGAGGCGTTTGCTCTCGAGTATTTGTCGTGTTCGGCCAGAATATTGCAAAGACGGAAGCTGGCCCTTGTTGCACGATAATGCACGATCACATGCATCGACACTTGTGTCTGCTTTTTTCACAAACCATTTTAACCATCAACTACTTACCATATTCTTCGGATACGGCACCGTGCGATATGTTTCTGTTCTGTATACTACATTTACCACTGAAAGAGTCAGTGGTATGTCGACATAGAGACCATCCAAAAGAAATCCTCATTAGAAAAACTTATAGACCGTGCAAATAGCTGTATTAAATCTAAACAGGACTATTTGAAATAAAATAAATTCTATTTGCCGAAAAAATAATAAATTTTCATACGAACACATTGGAAAGTAACACTTATCACACTTTCTACCACCATGAAAAATGCTACTTTTTTGCACATGTGCGGAAAGTTACGGAAGGATACCTAAGCAATGAAACACGGTTTTCTGACTTACAGTTACCAATGTAATAACTAAAAATAGGTATAAATCAAAACACAAACGGACAAAAATTATACAAGCTCATTTTTCTCGATAAGCATTTGTAATAATAGATTTTTAACATATTACTATTTAGTTTTTTTATTAGAATAGTGTTGCCATAAAGTTTAATATGCCACAGAAAAAATGTATAGTGTAACGCCATATAATGCTACGAATTTTAGACCCGATAGGGAAAAAATTATATTATATTATATTATTATATATTATTGATCTGGTTTAAAATAATTTCTATTATTACTTCTGTAATTATGTGCAACGATTTGTTTTAATGTTTTGTTACATATTTCAGAATAAATCATTTTTATGAATTTGTTAATAAACCTCAATTTTGATATACATTATATCAATACAAATGGTTATTCTGCCGATTATTTAAGTCTAGAAACGTAAGTTTTTGCAGTTGTTGTGATTTTTACAAAGGGTTTCTATAAAATATCCCATTAATTAAATCAGTGGTTCTCAAAATTTGGGGCGCGCCCCCCAATGGAGCGTGTTAAGTTGGCAAGGGGGGCACAATAAATTGAAAAGCAAAATTATGAAAACCGATTTATAAACTTTTTATTGTTAAATATTAAATTACAAACTTTAAGCCTAACAAGTTTTAAAAATTCATAGAATGCAAGGGCTAATGGCTGACATGAGCTTGCTTTGTGGCAGTTGGGTTTCAATTGGAAATGGCGACTCTAAGTTCTTTTTTAAGTTGAAGCTTGTTTCAATATTTAGATTTTAACCAAACAACAGCAGAAAATTCGATTTCACACAGATAGGACAGAAAACTAACGAAATGCGTATCGTTTTGGCTTTAATTACTGAGAAGTCATTTGGAATTTTGATCCAGAAATTTAATAATGATTTGGTACTAAAATTCATTTTTAGTAAAGTGCTGGACAAAATGTCTATAAGTTGGTCTTCTTCTTCAAGTGATAGGCCGCTAGGTTTACTGTCAAATAGATTACAAACCCAATTCCAGTTGGACAAATTGATATCTTCTTCTGCAAGAAAGTATCGTCAGAAATGAATACTCAGGCTTTCTAAATGGCCTTCCATGGTTTTCATTATTTACATTACAATTTTGTGGTTCTCTTCTAGTGGAAATTCTTGGATATTTCTACAAAATGTGGGAAACATATCTATAAGCAGTTTTTGTTTTTTCATAAATTCATTTTTTACAAAAAGATCTTACTCAAATAAAATAAATTTCAGTTTTTTCCCTGTAGTAGAAGATTAAGAGTAAAAGGTTTCTTAAAAATATCAACCAAGTAAGAGAGTTTCATAAATAGAATTTTAAAAATACCGCTATTTCACTTGTCAGTTCGTAGATACGCTTGACAACCTTACCATGAGATAACCATCTGGATAAAGAATAAAACAACAAAGATTTATGTTCAGCTCTCATATCTGTATGACTCACAAAGAAAATCTTTATTTTAAAGACCTACTTTAATAAATACTTAAATACTGCTATATTTCTTGTGCAATGTTTCTAGAACAAAAGACTATACCTGTAAACGCGCTTCTCTATTTATAGCTGCGCATCTGGCGTTGACATAATTCGACATTTTTCGAGAAACATCATCGTCTGCCACGCCTGGCATATGTGACTAAACCAGCTAGATATACAGTGTTGCCTAGTCTAATTTTAATTCCACGGGTTGATTATTGAGAGACAGAGTTAAATGGTCAGAATTGAATGGCCAGAAATAATCGCAAACATCCATAAATGGATAGCAGCAGAAGAAGAAGAAGAAGAAGTTTATTATTTAATTCTCCGCTGGGCGCAAAATCGTTTGAAATAAAATAGGGAGGCGTTAAGTATGAAAGTTTGAGAACAGCTGCATTAAATAAACATTTACCCACTGTAAAGTACTTAAATAGCGATGGTCCTACCGTAACTGCTTTCCATATCCTGTCTGTATTATGCTAAATTTTATATATACTACATAAAAAATACCTAATAAAATTTAAAAGATATTAAAGAAATAAAAATGATTGTCAGATTTATCCTTAAAATTAAGTCGACCACGTATTTTTCACATAACTATTAAAGTGACACCAGGATCAGCTAACACTTCTACTAACTCATAAGTTCAGAACAAATAGCATCCATCAGCTTGTTATGAAATGAAATAAAACGTACAATAAAATACCTTACATAAACGTCATCACTATGTTCGTTACGACTTTCTTTGCTCAAAGAAAAAAAATTACCAAGAGTTTTGTGATGTTATCATTTTATTGTGGAACGTAAACAAGCAAGTTTTATGAAAATATATGTCCCTATAAAAGAAACCACAAAAAGCGACAAAAAAGAAGTGCATGAGCGTCGAAAATAAAGTTTAGTTTCATGTCCAGGCAAGGGTGAAACGGTTAAAGACATAAATTTATTGTAAAATCAGTACAATGTTGCTACAATTTAATATTAAAATATATAAAATTTTAACAAACATAGATAATATTATCGGTTGTGAAGTTTTAAAATTAGAAGATGCTATAGGTGAAATTACAATATTCTATTAAAAATCCATTTCTATTTTAACATTTTTTAAAGACACATTTTTCTACAACTATTTTGAAAATTGCCAATGGTATCAACTGAGAAATGACCTCTAGGACTGGTTAAAACATTCCAAACATGTTTTTTTTATATTACCACTTATTTATTATCGCTATTTGAATTTCTTTATTTTACAGAGCTCTCGGAACATTAACTGATGGTGAATGAAACAACATATCAGTGTATAAAACACAAAATATAATTTAAATATTAGAATGAAGAGCATAATATACAAACATTTCTTGCTGGATGCCTTGAAACTCTTAAACTTTGATTCAAAAGTTTTTAAATGCCAATTTTGTAAAAATTCAACTTTACACATCGCCATAAGATAGGTACTACTTGAAAGAGTTTTATAACATCAATAAAATCTTTATTGTTCAGGTTATACGCTGCCAGGAGCCAAAGTGCTTCTATTATGAATAAAGTATGAAGAGGGATTGAAATTGATATCGCTAGGGTTGAACGAAAACGTAGTTACAACCCATATTTAGGTTATTATTGTATACAAAAGATATTATCTGGTATTTATTGAATAATTTTACCATAACGCAACATGGTCTAGCGGGGTTAAATAAAACCATAGATAATTAGGAAAGAAGATCAAGAAAAACAAGAGAAAATTAGAACGAAAGATCAGGAAAAAACAGGAGAAAATTAGAAATAAAGATGAAGGAAAAATAGGAGAAATATACAAAAGAATATAAGAAAAAGTTAAAGATTTAAAAAAAAAATATAGAAGGGATTAAATTAGATATTAATAATATTAAAACTGAAAGCAATAGAAGATATGAAAACAATTTATGACAAACCAATAATTTATAATGACCATGAAATCTCCTGCGGTAAAAGTTATGAGGATTTATAAACAGTTTAAATTAGACAATGAACACAAATCTATATTAACAAAAATATACGAAATTGAAACGAATAAAAATAAAATAAAAAAGAAATTTAATTGTATAAAACATATTATATGTAAAGAAAACATAAACGTTATAAAGAATATAATACATATAGAAACAAAATCAAACAAGAATATAAAATTATGAAATTAAAATTAAATCATGAGTATAAAAATAATAAGAAAAATTATAAATTATATCAAGGTGATAAAAATAAATATAAAATCAAAAATTTTATAATTACGACAATGAGCATTAAAGAAAGTCTAAAACAAAACAAATAAAGATGGTTCTTCAGATTCTGAAATTCATTTATTTAAAGCTGCTCCATTACAGGGAATATATGGTTGCAGATTATTATTTTCTATAAATAAAAACAAAAGAGATACCATAAATTTTTTTATAATAATAGCAAACAAATTATATTTTTACACCCTGTATTTCCTATCCAATTGAGATTTGAATGACCATTATTTGACCTTAGTGCATTCAGTTCTTGGATTTCGTGTTGTTAATGAAACACAGTGCATATAATTGTGAAATTCGTCCAAACAATAGTAGATACAAATACAAATAAGTGAATACTTACACGATAATTCTATTGACAAAACTAAACTAACCAAAAAAATAATTTTTCTGGTTTTCGGAGAAAGAATAATTGTGGTACTTAACTCTTACTAATTTTTAACTAACAAACCAGTTAGCAAATGACTCTTTTAGGAATTGTTTTATGAGGTCCAATTTGATCTAACGGATATTCAAATTATCTCACAGGTTGATCATTGGAAACACTGTTTGGTACTGGTTTTATATCTATGATGTACATTCCAAAATAACTCTTAAAATAAAAAAATAAAATTTTACTCCTCTCGAATCTCTTGTTCTCTTTGGACAGATAGTTTTTTTTACAAAACATGGCCTATAGCAGTGGTTCACTCTACAAAAAAGGGGAAAATGTCTTTCAGTATTTAATTTTTATACAAAACTTAATAGGATATTTAGTATAAGTAGCTACGTTCGGTAATATAACATGATCTTGATATACTATGAATAAAATGTAACCTTCTCAAAGAACCCTATCAACTTTTAAATATACTTCAAATTCTATTATTGAGCTAAGAAGCATCTTCTGGTCATTGTGTATTACTTTTGTACTTCAGAGGATCCCGACTTAAAATTAACTTGTGTTTATTTAGCATTCTCCACTTACAGCGCCAAAGTTTGCTACATAATCCACAACATAGTTATAATTTTCGTGTTGGTAACAAATTAAATTAAATATATGTTACTGTTGCGTGTACTTAATTTGAAAGGAATTGTTTGAATAGGGTTTATTGTTTGTATTTATATTAATGAAATATTTATTTAGAATTTCATAATTGTCCTCACTATATGGTTACAGGTAGTTTATCATAATAGAATTATAATAAATATTAAATGTATATAATTTGCATATCTTTTTCAGAACCTCTTGAATTTAAAGATACCCCAGATGTACAAAAAGGAAGGGAAGGTGAAACATTTACTTTACGTTGCGATATTAATAAACCATACAAAATCAACTGGTTATTAGATGAAAACAAAGATCCACAAGGTAAGTTTTATACTGTTATTTAAACTTTGATAACATATAAAGTTGTTATATAAAGTAGATTTTTGATTTAAATCTCCAAATGTGTTCTTTCTCTATGATGATCGCCTAATTTACACAATTTTATCTTTCACACAATTTAGAAATTCAGCACTTAAAAAAAAAGAAAGCAGAAATCTTTTTTTTATAGATTCTACTCAATCATTTTAAGACATGGAGCAGCAGGGGTCCCAATCGCCCTCTTTATTTAGATGGACCAAACAGTTTTTTTCTACGTATTTTGACCAGTAGAATACAAAACGTTAGTGTTAACTGTCAAGTAAATTGTTATAATCAAAATTTATTGCCAAAAACAAAATAATCGTTACTTATTATTTTTTATTGTGTTCTTCAGTCAATTTTAAGCAAAAACTTTTTTGTACAATGCGTAGTCTTCGAGATATATATTACCGAAAGTTCAAAAACAACATTTTCTGCAATTTTTTAATGCGTATGACTTTTAATAGGCTTGATAATTATATTTTCTGCGCAGAGATAATAAAAGTTTACTTCTTATTATACATTTTGCAACCTTTTGCAATACTGATAAATGGTTGTTTTGTTGATTTTTACCCTTATAGACTAATAGACATTTGTAATATTTGACCGTTCTTATTAATGTTTTAAAATTTTCTATAATAAATTAGACATACGAGTATTAAACAACTAACAATATTAAAAAATAAATATTCAATTGATTAATTGTTATATATGTATTTTATAATTTTATATTGCTCAAGGAAACAGATTAAGCTCCCCTGTAAATATGGTTCCATGTGTATTCTACGGGTTAAAATAAATAAGAAAAACTAGGTAGGTCCATCTAAATAAAGGAGAATCTCTGCTGCTCCAAGACTATTTATCCAATTCTCGAAATATTTAGACAGACAAAGAATTAATAATTGTGTAACTACCGATATGCATACGAATCTTAGTCTTCTCTACTTAGACAAATAATAATAATCGGATTATTCTCCACAATTTGAAAAAATTCACTTTAAATAATATTCTTTATTGTACAACTGTTTAGTCAATTGGTATTCAATTTAAAAATTGTATTTGATTATCATTTTTTATAATTTTACACTCATATCCACCTATTACCTAACAGTAATATAATTTTTTTTCACCAGTAATCTAAATCCTAGACCTTTCCAGACCATTTCGAAAATTGAACACGACGAATCGTTTTAGTATCAATTTTTGTTTTACAAGATGAACTCTGTTTTATTAGGATTTGGTTAGAAATACGCATAATACTTAATTTTTTGAAAAAACTCGAATTTACTTAATTTAAAAAAATTTAAAAGCTTGTGAGGATTATTTTAAAGAGTATTAAAATTCCGAACGCAATTATCTGTCCAAATTTAGTTAATATCTACACAAAAAACTAATACAAAACTAAATATCAGGTTTAACATTCTGAAAGGAAAATGTAGGTATAATATGTAAAAAAGCTTGAGTAGTGTCATGCTGCAAATCTACCTGTGATCTATGCCAAAAGAACTTGTTTTTGCAATGAGTACACTTTTGAGACTATACATTTACATTTTAACATATATTATCATAAGAAATTTCTATATCATAAGTATTTTTTCTACAGGTACTAAATATAAGGTAATGGGAGATGGACTACTTATACCCAATGTCAGCAGAGAAGAAGACAACCGAATCTTTACTTGCGAAGCTGTCAATACTCAGATAGGCAAAGTTGTACAGAAGAAAATTAAATTTGTAGTTGAACGTAAGTATACCTAACACATTTTTATAAAAATCGAAAATTGAATGAAATTAAGGACAAAAATTTCTGACCTTACTTTTTTACATTATTTGAATCTGTTATACATTTCTTACCCACTAATTATAAATGTGTGCACCGTTATAATTCTTTATAACTTAAAGAGCTAAATATTTTAGGTTTTAAATCTTGATATTTGAGTTTAGCGTATTGTAAATAGTGAACTGAAAAGTAGGTTACCAATAGGTTCACAGAATTAAAAATATGTAAATTGCACATGCGTGTATAACCTTTTAGATTTGATATTAAATTATGTTATCGGTATAATTGATAAAAAATTCATTAAAAAAAAATTAAATTTATATGATACAAACTATCCTATATAATTAAATACTACATATATACATAGTTTATAAGTTAACATTATATATCGAGTGCTCATGTTTCAGTTAATTACAGAAATAAGCTGCTAAATACGACCCAAACTTACAAGTACAGAAAGTTTCTGTTAGATTTGAGTATTATGTTGAACCGGAGCTTCTAGTTTTAAACAAAGTTTGCAATTAATGCTGTGGTTAGAGATAAATTTTAGTTCACCATGTGATATTAGAGAATCAAATTTAAATTCTTTGCGTGTCAATTGAAAATTAACTTGTACATAGTTTGTTAAATATATCAAACTATTTGTTGCAAATTAATTCACATAGCAAAACAATTAGAAACTAATTTCAGAAACTGTAATCTAGTTTTTTATGGTACGCTAACAGAAGAATGGCAATGAAAGTACTTCCTAGGTTAACTAAAATATTTAATTATTATGTGAGTTGTTTTTTTTTTAAACAAATTTTAAATCATTCTTAGATTAAATAATAATGAAAATCGCTTAACAGTGTTTCAAAAACTCACAAGGATGTCTTCGATTAAATTTTTGAGAACTATTAAAATAAATATACAATTACAAAATTTGAAAGAAGTTTTCTGAAACAGGTAAAATAAACTCACAAAGGCACAGAGACTAATTGGTCGATTTAATCTGACTGGAAGGTAAATATTCTCCAATTAAGTACACTATTTGCTAACAAGAGAAAACTAAATACATTCATTGAGCTCTAGGGTAGGTAAGAAATTACTGGTTTAGAGAATGAATTAATTAATTATTTAAATTAATTGTACGTACCCTTACTACTTGAAAGTTCATTTTTATTTGGAATAATAAAAGTAATAAAAAACTCTCTGTTTTTTATATAACTTTCACTTTAATTAAAAATTTTTTTTAAATGACATGTTTCGCTGAACTAGCATCGTCAGATTGACATATAAAGTTACATTTTGTTTATTTGTATCTAACTATCTGATGTTGATTAGGTAATATTAAGGCTAGATTAGGTATGGAAGTAATTAGATATAACAATATTAAAGCCTAGATGTTATTATTATCATTGCACAGTTATACTGATCTTAGAGGGAGATAGATCCAGGATAATCCCTTAGGGCTAATAACATCTAGGCTTTAATATTGTTATATCTAATTACTTCCATACCTAATCTAGCCTTAATATTACCTAATCAACATCAGATAGTTAGATACAAATAAACAAAATGTAACTTTATATGTCAATCTGACGATGCTAGTTCAGCGAAACATGTCATTTAAAAAAATTTTTTAATTAAAGTGAAAGTTAAAAAAAAACAGAGAGTTTTTTATTACTTTTATTATTTCAAATTAATTATTTATTTATTTATTTATTTATTTATTTAAAACATAATTATTTTATTTGCAATCAAAATTATAACACTCAATAATGCGCGCGCATTTAATATAACCTAGATAATAAATAAAGAGCTTTAAAGCAACAATATATATTATAATTCATAATTAAGTTAAAAATCTTAAGAACACAAGAAAAAGTAATAATAAAAACAATCAAAGAGTGCACTAATTACGGATCTTTACAGTCACACAAAAGCATAGTCACCGTATGTTGACAAAAATAGTAGAATAACTGTCAAACGGTTTCTATGCCGCCAAAGGTCTCGGTCCGCATTTCGGTCTGCATCGTTGTCGATCGCTAGCAGCGTTGCCAACCTAAAATATCTGAAATCAGTAGATTGATACAAAAAAAAAACAATTGCGACAAATTTAAAATAGTGTTTATTTATTAAAAAAAGTTTTAAATCAAAATGAAATAATTATGAAAAAATTATTACAGTATATCGGTAAATTACTTCCTAAATCGGTAGATCTACCGAAAAATTGGTTAAGTTCGCATCGCTGCTTACCAGTTTTCACAAAACTTGACAAAAAACGTCGGCAAACCGGAGATAAATGTGGTATAAAGAATTTCAAAGGCGGCGCGCATAGTGATCCTAGTATCCTTGTCTATATACACGGTGGCGTAGCTGCTGTCGGTCAGCCCACGACTGGACAGTTTTTTTGTTTTTAAAAAATTAAAAAAGTATAACAAAAGATTATTTTAAGATTTATTGTTTTTAAAATTCTAATAATGTCAACAGATTCGTACGATTTTCTTTGTCTCAATAAACCATTTTGTACAGAAGTTTATGTAGCTTAAAATCGGTTACTAAAGTAAAAAACGAAAAAAATTAAATAATGTATGGTTTAATAACGGATTAATGACATTTCTTTAATAATTTATTACAGCAATTGTCCATCAATTATCTTATTATTTATAGTCTTTCATGATACATTCACCAAAACTTATAAAATATGGCAAAGACTAGTAGATTAATGTAGTATTTTATTGCTAACAGTATTTTACTAGCCAGCCACGCTATTTTGATCTACCAAAGAAAGTACATACTTAATTTTAATACTGATTTTTTTTTTCAGACAAGCCAGTAGCTGTAACCTATCCAAATCCTGAAACAGGTTAGTAACTTTTTGTTCTTTATACAACATTTATTTAAAGTAAAAACATATCAGAATTTAAAGAAGGGTAAATCTCATCTACATTGTTTGAGTTGGCATGTAAATAAAATACTGAAGTATTTTTTTTTTCTATTTCCTAATTATGACTTGATGAATTATAAACTATTTAAATAGTTAATTTTTAACACTAGCTATCAAGATTTCTATTTCTACTGTTTGTATCGTCATTGTGTCACACAAATTGGTAGCATATTAACTTCCAAAAACAATTTTTTTTTCGCTACTTTACTTTATTAGGTATACTACTTAAAAAATAATATAATATGTAGTCTTACAAATCACCAAATCACTTGGTAATCGACCACTTTTCATTTAGTTGGAACAATATAGACTACCTAACTATAATTTTTTTCATTTTTTTACTACTTTTATATGTTTTCTAGGAGAACTTCCAGTTTACGCCCAAGATAACGAAGTGTATGGTTTCATTGGTGAAAAAGTCAATCTAACTTGTGAAGTTGAAGCGGAACCACCACCAAAATTCGAATGGAGGAGTGAAAAATCATCTTACAAAAGAATAGGAAGGTTGCTTAATGTCACTTCACATAAATCAGTAATGGAAGTAAGTATAAAAAATCTAAAAAATATAGTTTAAAAAAAATTCAAGTGATGGTATTGAAACACTTATGGGGACTTTAACACAATTTTATTTACAAAATTGTTAAGATACACAGAACTCTGCTGGATAACGTCTAAACTGCTTGACAATACCATAAACTATTTGAACTTGAACTGCCGTTAACTCCCCATACATCCCCTTATATACAACAAATGATAATTCTGGAAAATTCTAGAAACATTATTTAATCTAGTCAGTGTATTTAGAACTTTCTAGAATTTTCTAGAAACATTATTTAATCTAGTCAGTGTGTTTAGAAGTTTCTAGAATAACAGAAAAACAATCTTTCAAATTAAGGTCCTTTCCTTTACGGTTATCCCGTTACACTGCCCCCTCCTTAGATTCACTTCTCCTGGAATGTTATTTCCTAAATCGGAATCCCGCACACTCCTTGAGCCAGCCATACCATCTTCTTGGAGCTGCTGCACATCTCCACTGTGGTTTCCCTGGTAAGGCACCAAACGATCATGATGGACCACGACGGGTTTCCCTCTAGGAATTTTCACGATTCGATAAATGACATCGTTAATCTTCTTCTTGATGGTGTATGGACCTTCCCAGTTCTTCTGTAATTTGGGACAAATACCTCGACGCCGTCGGGGGTTATAGAGCCAGACTAAATCTCCAACTTGGTAACTGTTTTCCATTGTCCGCGTGTCATAGTACCTCTTCATCCGATCACTAGATAATTGGAGTTTTCCACGCACCAGGTTGTGTATATTCTCCATTCGATTCTGAAGATCGGCGACATATTGTTCACGGGCCACTTCTTTACCAGGTTTACAACCAAACACCAAGTCACATGGTAGTCTCATTTCTCTACCGAACAGGACCTTCGCAGGCGTTTGGCCAGTTGATTCGTTAACGGCCGATCGAATTGCCATTAGAAATAGTGAAATATATCGATCCCAATCCCTCTGACACCACTTTTAACAGATAGTTGGTTATAGTCCGGTTCATTTGTTCCACCATTCCATCAGACTGAAAGTGCATCGCTGTGGTTCTCGTTTTGTGGATGCCTAATCTTTGACAAACTTCTTAAAACAGCTTGCTCTCAAAATTTCTCCCTTGGTCTGAATGTAATTCTAGTGGTACCCCAAATCGGCTTACGAATTCTTCAACTAATATATTTGCTAAAGTGGCTTCCTGATTGGGAACTGCATAGGCTTCAACCCATTTAGTGAAGTAGTTTATTACAACAAAGATGTATTTGTTTCCTTCATCGGTCTGTGAAAGTGGCTCCAATACATCTACTGCGATTCTTTCAAAAGGACTTCCGACCAGATATTGCTGCATTTCTGCCTTCGGTTTTTCGATGCGGACCGTTACTGGCAGCACATGTAGTGCATTTACGACACCAATCTTTAACATCATTAGTGCAATTTACCCAGTAAAATCTATCTCGGATCTTTTGCAGCGTTTTCGTGATACCCAGATGTCCTGCAGAACTATCATTATGCATCTGTTTTAAAATTTCGGGTAAAACATTTCTTGGGACAACTATTTGTTTCCTTGTTTTTGTGCCCTCTTTTAACGAGACCACCGTCCAAAATTAAAGAGTTCCATTGGGCCCAGTATGCTTTTAAAACAGAAGAGGATACGAATATCTCTCTCCACAACAGACGACGGTCCATTCTCTTCCATTCCCGAATCTTTTTTAGAACGGGATCGTTTTCTTGTTGCTCCTCCAGCATAGAGCTCTCGTCTTCTGGTACAACCTTAACTAAGGCAAATTTTTCCTCGTTCGGCTCCACTCGGGTACAATGGGGGCAAGTATTTCTTATGTGGCCTAGTTCTCCGCAGTTCCACCACCTCACTGGGCGCCTTCTTTTTGAAGAAAACTTCATTAACCTGTCCACTACCGTTTCGACGTCGCTGACGGCATAAACAGCATGGTCTTCCATTAGTCGAGCAGCTGCATGTGAGGCCTCCGTTGCCGTATCGAACTCCAGGGCAATCGTCAAGGCGTTTACAAGAGATCTCGGCCTCGCCAACCGTACAGTTCGTTGCAACTCGGCGTCTCGAAGACCATCGATGAAGGTTTGGATCGCCAGGCACTCCAGAAAATCTTCCGCTGCATTTGGATACGCAAACCGTACCATTTTTTCCTGCCTCGAACTCCTGGATAGTTTCTCCATTTTTCTGCTTCCGGCTTTTCAACTGCACTCGGTATACCGGTTGTAGATGACTTTGACCATAACGCATCTCTAGACGATTCACCAATAGCTCAAAATTGTCAACCTCATCCGGTGTCAATACATGCAGGACGTCTAAAGCCTCGCCTCGCAGAACCATGGATAGGAACAATGCCTTCTCCTGGGGTGACCATCCATTCGCTCTGGCCACTGCGTCAAATTGTTTCAGCTAATTTGACCAGGAAGTCTTCCCGTCAAAGGTCGGGGGTTTTATCGTCATTCGTACCTGGGCCGCCTCTCCGTTTCCTCGTCGTTCAACGTGTACGTGGCCGGTTTCCCTCCTTTCTGCATTTCCGTCGCCGTGGTGGATGATTTGGTTTCGGCGACAAGCTTTCAGTTCTTGTTAAAGCTTCCTTATTTCAGACTGCATTTGCTGGTTGATTTCCTCTCGCAAGTTAGCCACTTGCTGATTCAAGTTGGCCACCTGCTGGTTTTGCTCGTCTCGCAAGTTGGCGACTTGTTAATTTTGCTCGTCCCTTAGATGTAATATTTGCTGGGAGAACGAACTGGACAACTCATCTGATAGGATAGGCATCCGTTGTGATAGCTGGGAAAATTGTTGCGTCTGTTCTTCTTGCTGGCTCGTCATTCTTTGTGACAGCTGGAACATATCTTCGCGCTGGCTCTTCATCTGACTGGATAGCTCCTCTTGCTGGTGAGAAAGTTGTTGAGTTTGTTCTTCTTGTTAAACTGGGTCTTAGAACTCCACAGCGTCAGGGTCCAAATTATGATTTACGTAGTATTCACGGAGCCTTCTCAACAATACAGATTTGCTCCCAGTAGTTTCCAACTCTAATTCTTCGAGCTCTCTTCTGAGCTCAGACACCAGAAGTTCATTTATCCTCTTTCCAGGCATTCTTGTATTTTCACCCCACACCTGACACCTATTTGAAACACTTATGGGGACTTTAACATAATTTTATTTACAAAATTATTAAAATACACAGAACTCTGCTGGATAAGGTCTATACTGCTTGACAATACAATAAACTATTTGAACTTGAACTGCCGTTAACTCCCCATACATCCCCTTATATACAACAAATGAACATTCTCGAAAATTCTAGAAACATTATTTCATCTAGTCAGTGTGTTTAGAACTTTCTAGAATTTTCTAGAAACATTATTTAATCTAGTCAGTGTGTTTAGAAGTTTCTAGAATAACCGAAAAACAATCTTTCAAATTAAGGTCCTTTCCTTTACGGTTATCCTGTTACAGTATTATAGACATCTTTGCAGAGTATATGAGGCTTGTCTTTTTAGTTTTACATATAGCCATAAAGACAGTTAGCACCTGTAACATCACTGTTTTAAAGGTATCGATGGGTTCTTCTGGCGACTTAATTCTTTATCTTTGGGAACGTAAAGTCGTTGTGACTTAGGTCGGGACTATACGGTAAATATTATAAAAATTCGATGTTTTGAAGTTCCAAAAACTCGATTGTCTTTCGGGCAGTGTGAGCACTTGCATGGTCCTGATATAGGATGATTCGCCGTTGTGTGTTGCTTTGTCGGAGTTTATATACCAATCGGAAGTAACCATTCTTTGATCTTCTAAAGGAATTGTTGCCATATGATTGATACAAAAGTTGCGACCATTTTCTTTGCCACACTTTGTTGGTTTTTCCTAATTGTAAAACACTTACACAACGGTTTAGCGTTTATTTTCCGGTTTGTAGATTTATCGCCCCTAACAATACTATAAACGTTTTTGAGTTTCTTTTGTTGAACCGTTCAGATATTTTTCGACATAAATTGACGTGAACCGCTTTTTGCTTTTCTGTGAGCAAATAAGGGATCCAACCGTAAACCAACTTCGTAACACCCAATCCTTTCGTCGTAGCTTTTGGATCGACGTCTTTAAAATGTCCAAAGATGCCTTCCGGTATGTTACAAGGCAGTCATCCTTAATTAGCTAACAAATCGCGTCAATGTTTTGCTTTGTCTTTGCTGTTTTGGGTGGACCTAGCCTAAGACTGAAGGAACCACGTTGAAATTCGCAATACCAGCGGAAAATAGTTAACTGATGTGGTGCTTCATTCGTAAACACAGAATACATTTAAGCGAGACATTGGTGTTATAATAATCCTCTCCAAAAATTGTAAGAAATTATTGATCGAAAATGTTCTCGGCTAAGATCCATTTTTTGACCGACTTACTAATTTCAAAAATTCACTTTACCTACACGATTTGTATCGCAATGAAATTATGAAAGATTGAGGTTAGATTTGTGGCTAAAGTTTCTATTGGTGGCTCCTTCTAAGCGGCTATATGCAAAACTAAAAAGACTACCCTCATGTCTAAAATTTAATTCCCATTTGACGATAAATATCCTAAATTTAAATTTTACCCCGAAAAATCTATTGCACCATCTACTCTAAGGGTTGATCTTTTCATAAAATAACCTCTACATTAAATAAACATTTACAATTTAAATTTAAATAACAGTATACATATATGGATACCCACCAAAATTGCAAATAGCGTTTTTGTTCGAATTTTAAATGAGTAATGTGTTCCTATAAACTAAAACAGTAATTTAATAAAAATTCCAATGAAAGTATACCATCCAAAATTGTTTCTCATAAATAAAAGAAAGAAATTCACATTACCTTTTTAAAACCATTCGTCGTCGCTTAGGACGAACTCACGTTTACTTTACATTTTCTTTGCTGTATTTTTAAGGATTTTTGTTTAAACTGGTAAAGTTAAAATTCCGCTGAAGATTCACTAACTTGGACAGCACCGGATTAAGACAATCAATTTGACTTTAGAACAATGTAAATGTTTGATTATTATTTGTGTTTAAGGTAGAATAAATCAAAAATTAAACGATTTTTATCAATAAAATAAAAAAAACTATACAAAAGAGTCTTGACAATGAATCAAAAAATGATACAGTAAATAAAAAAAAATCGAAAAGAGGTTTACCCTGCAGGCCATTCTTGCAACTAATTTTAGACTCCAAAAATTTATTTTTTCTTATCACATGGATTGAAACAGCTAGTTTTGATTCCTGCTTTGCCAGTCGAAACAAGACATTTCAGACCAATACAACTGTCAGTCAAAAACTGACAGTTGTTTCTGCCCTAGGAGATAAACAACGTTGTTTCTCCCCTAGGGCAGAAACAAATGTCATTATTTCAAGTCTGTCAGAATGTTTCTGACTGACAGTTGCATTGATCTAAAATAGTCTTACTTCGTCTGGCTACAGAGAACAAAAGTCGCTGTTTCAATGCATGTAATATGAAAAATATAGTGTGTGGCACGGAATTAAACAAAGACGATTTCTGACTAGGGCGAGAGTTGACTGCCCGAGCGAAGCGCCCTAGTCAGACATCGTCTTGTTTCACCCCTTGCCACACAATATACTATTTCTGATGTTTTGTTTTCCTCAATCTTGTTGAGCTCATAAAAACTGGAATTTTATAAAAAGATATAGCTCATTTACGCGTTAAGCTATTTTGATGTTCGAGGCAGCAATCGAAGCAGTTTTTTTAAGTGCTTAAAATTTTATCCTTAGTGCAAAATTGATTAGTCAACCAAACTCAAATTTAAAGTTTTTTTTCCAAATTTTACGACAACAATATCTCACAAACGAATAGCCAATTTTGATGTCTAAAAAACAATTATTATTTGCTAAGCAATTAATTTTATTGCAATTTAGGCATGTGATTTAGTCATAAAATGTAGGTAATTGGTAGTAATTACTGATTTATGAATTTTGTCGTGATGTGATGAAAAACAAAATATGTTAGTCCATATTAATCTTTATAACGTGTTTGGATTATTAAATGTTTATTATAAACTGCTTTTCTGAAGCATGTATAGAAATATAGGCAAGATACAAATCGCATAAAATTTAACCTAATAAATACTTACTTTTTACTTTACTCAACGTTGCAAAAACCTTATTACCATTTTGGTCTGTTAAATTTATGTTTGCACTCTTTAAATCAGCGAAATAGCACAAGGTGACAATTAGAATAGGAAAAATGGTAAAATAGTAACCTATTTTACGAAAAAAATATTAGTTATTAAAAATATTAAATCTTTTGAAACTTGCGCAAAAAGATTAGAAAACTGGTTCACAAACTTCTAATATTTATCCTAAAATTAGCTACTGTCTTTAATATTAAACACATATACAGTAATTAATACTTAGTTGGTATTAATTTTTAATAAAACATTTTTTAGCTACAAATGACAGATGAAACTCCAGACAAATACCAATGTATAGCATCCAACAAATACGGTAAATTAAAAATATTCTTCAATCTACAAATCGGAGTAAGACCTGAGGCTCCTGGATCAATTAAATTAACAAAAGCAAATAGTGATAGTTTGGAATTGGCAGTGGAAGTACCTGAACCCTCTGCTGAAGCTATTGATAGTGGAATGGATCCTCGATGGCTAAATATTTTTTACAGAAACGCTGAAAATGAAGACTGGGATGAACAAATATTCAATATTACTTTAGGTATGTTTAAATAATATTTTTACAAACTTTTATTTCATTTCACTTTCTAACCATTGTTTTTGTAAAACAACATTTTTATTGGTAAAAGAGTAAACTTTATAATAATTGTTTATGAAATAGTATATTATGTGGCAAGGGGTGAAACAAGACAATTTCTGACTAGGGCGAGAGTTGAGTGCTCGAGCGAAGCGAGGGCTGTCTTCGCCCGGTCAGAAATCGTCTTTGTTTCATCCCGTACCACACACTATATTTTTCATATCACATGCATTGAAACAGCGAGTTTTTATCTCTGTAGCCAGTTGAAGTTAGACTATTTCAGACAAATACCGTAGTAATATCTTGACAACGATTTGACGACAGCTGTCAGACGATTATGATTTCATTCGCTTTTGTTTATTACAAATGCGATTCTGACAGACTTGAAATAAAGACATAAATAATAAATAAATGAATGTGCCGGGCAGAAATAACGTTGTTTTTCCCCTAGGGCAGAAAAAACTGTCAGTTTCTGACTGACAGTTGCATTGGTCTGAAATTGTCTTGTTTCGACTGACAAAACAGGGATCAAAACAAGCTGTTTCAATGCATGTGATATGAAAAAATTATTAAATTAATTAAAAAAACGAATGCACGAATCTGTATAAATGAAGTGTTATTGCTATAAGTTTAATCTAATAAATTATGTGTCCAGACAAAATATTGAATGGTTAAACTAAAGAAGTTGTATTTTGTATAACTTCCAGTTTATACAAACAAAAGTTCATTCTTAAAACAAAGCTTTTAACATCAAATTTGAATAGGACACAGACTTACGTAATTAATAATAAATACTCGTTTAAAAACTATTTACTTCAAAGAAAAGAAAAGTTTTCTTTTTAAAGGCAGCTGAAACGGAATATCTACATTATTCATGTTTTGTAGATTGAACTGAAAGAGAAAAAACTTAATCGAATTAAATTTCATCAGATCTCTCTTGGATATAACTTTGAGAAATAAAAATTGCAAAATTTTTTGTTTTTTTGTCGCTTTTTATTATCCAGTTACTGTGTAGGTTAATTTTATATAGAATTATAAGTAACATTCTGAAGGTAACTGAAATATCGAAATAAAATTTCTTTTCTTGGTCCATGAATGTGAATATAATTAGGAACCTATTTTAATATATGCTAGAAGATCTGAAGCACTGCATGGAAGAGTCAATACAGGATTTCTTACCGGTAAAAAGACACCTGCAAACCATGGTACTGTTTCATGAAGACTCTAGCTGCAGATTATGTATCAATTAAATACATACTCTGCTATTACGAGGCGCTGAAACTCTGTAAAAAATTAATTTTTTTATTTTTCACCTTTCTGTTCAAAATCATGAAAGCAGTAAAAGACTGTTCGGAATTATTACTTCTGTGAAAAATCCACCTCGAACTCAGTTGTGGTTACTTACTATTATAGACTAGTATCAGAGAATGTGGATCAAGTTTCCATTTTTAATGAATATACTAGTTTGGTTTTAATTAGAGCAATAATTTGTTTGAACGTGTTTAAATGTTAGCTTTTCTTTTACTATTCTTACTTTTCTTTTAATATTCAAGTATTCCTCAGTTTTTTTCTTTGTTGCATGATTTTGTTAGTGGAGAGACGCAATTAAATATTGTGAATACTTTTAAAATGTATCACATATGTATTTTTTATATGTACTTTTAGTACGTATGTACAGACCAGGCAACAAAATGTTGACAACATATTTGAACACGTTAACTTGTATAGGTTTTCAACATAAGTAACGCATCTAAATAAAATCTTTTGTAGTTGACAATGTATGTAACGACAGCTGTTCCGCTGGTAGTACTTACAGCTTGCATAATAATAACTAAAGCGAACTTAACTAAAGACAAAAAGGAGATTAAATTTTTACAAAATTGACAAGCAGACGCTTTAATGTCTAAATTATTTTTAAGTGACGGAACCTTGTATAGTACAGGTTGTGTAGAAATTCTTAGCTTCCTAGCTTTAAAATCAGTTTTGCGAAAACTTAGCGATATTTTGCTACATATGTTTCTTTTCAAAATATGCCCAATATTTAAAAGATAATAACAAAAACTTAAATTATGTAGGTTAAAACAACGTTTACATCAGGTGATGTTTTCACAGACGTTGGAAATTCCAGATTTTTTTTTAAGGATGTCCTCGTAGGTATACACCTAAATACAATTATTCCGAGAACATCTCTATTCATTAATTCATTAATTTGGGATTTACAAGACTGCAAGTAAGGACGATTGGGAAAGACGTGGAAAGGTAGGGAATTCCACAATCTGAAGACCCTGAGAATGAAGGATCGATCAAATCGATTCGTTCTCGATGTCTGGTATAAGGGTGCATGGAGTTGGCACGTCGCGTTACACTGGCTTGTCTGGCAAGTGGAGGCATTATAGAGTGGAGTTCTTTGAGCAAAATCCGTTTACGTATTGGTAAAACAGGAAAAGATTAGACACTGCTCTTCGGTGGGACAATGAGGTTGGGTTTTTGTGATACTGGTGTCGTTTATTAGTCGAACTGCTCTTCTCTGTATTGCATCAAGAACTCTGAGCCTTGACGGAGCCGCCGATCCCCATACTTGCGAGCAGTATTTAGGATTAGGTTTTATTTGGGCTTTGTAAAGAGTAACTAAGTTGAATAGAGAGAAATATTTCCGTGCTCTGAAAAGAAAGCCTAACTTTTTACTTGCAGTTGCTTTGGATGCAGTATGTTCGGACAAGAAACTGACAACAAAATCTTTTCATGTTTGGCTATACTACAGTGGCCTATGTTGCCGAGTATTAACTTGTTGCGGATTCATGTTTGTAACAATGTTGGTTGGTCTGTACTTCGCTTTAGACTGTGAAACAGAACCGATACACTTATAGGAATTAACCCAAATGAATCTTTTGTAAAAACGTCATTTACATAACTATTTTTTTAATTTTGTATGGTTCCTTTTTAATATCAGTTGATAAATGACAAAATACGGTGTAGTACATTTAAAATGAATCTTATATTTAATTTTATATTATAGTCTGCATACTATTTTTGTTCTTTATGGGTGTTTTGTAGGTCTTTGTCGACTATTTTCTTTTTCCTAAATTAAAAATAACACTATTGCTTATTGTTTTTCAGAAACATTCATATTAACTCATCTAAATTCAAGTACCAACTATGAAATAATTGCTGCTACTAGAAATGTTGCAGGACTTTCAGTACTTTCTAACAATATATTTATACACACAAAAAGTTCCAGTGGTAGTCAAGTTAAAAATCTAAATTTTTTTAGTGTTATTTTGTTAAATACTCTGATTTCCATGGCTTGTGTTATAATCTGAATGTCTGTAAATACAAAATATTTTATGAAAGTGACGACTCAGTAAATATTCAAGAATATATCATACTGGTGATAAAAGAATACAAATATATTCAAATAATAAAGACGAGATGTAGACTGATAAATCAAAGTAAAGTTAGTTCTTGGTTGAGCGTTATAATATAATTCACCATTTGTGACTGTGTTTTGAAGACGGTTTCTTTGAATTTAATGTATTATTCATTGTTTTTAGACAGGTTCTCTTACAATATCCTTGAAGGGAAGTAATCCATTTCCATACAATAATTTCAAAGAAAGCTATCCAGTTTTATAAAGAAAGTTAATAATTTAATATTATTTTGATATGACTCTCGTGTTAGGTTGTTCTATTAGAATTAATTATTTCTTGTTTTATTTTATTTATGTCGGATATGTTTTACCATTCTCATAAATGGTTATGAAGTATTAATACAATTCAAGAATTTTCTAAAAACCGGAATATGGCATTCTAGTAATAAACTTTGAAGAGGTGGCATACCTTTTTTAACGCTACAAAATATTATTAAAGGGATGATTTGTTTAAGTAACATTTTTTTTATTTTATAATACCAATTAAAATATACACACAAAATTTATTGCAAAGAAAATGTGATAAATCCTTATGTATTTATACAACTTCTAGTTAAGTGCAGTATGAATAATCATATGTAAACTTATTAGTTACTAGTTTTTACCCACGACCTTGTTGGCGTCAAAATTTTGATGAAAATATTGGCTGATCCTTTGACATTCGCTTATAGTATCATAATAAACTTACCTGTTCTCTTTAATTAATACTATTGTATTTAATCAAGGCTTGAATATCAAATTTTACATTTTTGCATTAGCAGAGAAAGATTCGTACATTCGATACCTTCAACAACGACGCCCATCGGGTTGTCCTACCCCGTGTCTTCAAGTGTCGCGTTAAACTGACACGTTTCAGGCCTAAGCTGAACCCTGTTTAATATATGGATCATATTGAAACACGTATGGGGGCTTTTTACACAATTTATTTACAAAATTGTTGAGATACACTGAACTCTGCTGGATAACGTCTAACTACTTGACAATACAATGAACTCTTGTGAACACTTGACTTGAACTGACGTTAACTGCCCATGCATCCCCTTATATACAACATTATTTAATCTAGTCAGTGTGTTTAGAAGTTTCTAGAATTTTCTAGAAACATTATTTAAAATGGTCAGTTGATTTTTTTACAAACTTCTAAAAATCAACTGTCAACAACAATCTTTCAAATTAAGGTCCCTTTCTTTACGGTTATCCCGTTACACTGCCCCCTCCTTAGATTCATTCCTCCTAGAATGTTATTTCCTACATCGGAATCCCGCACACTCCCTGAGTCAGCCAAACCATCTTCTTGGAGTTGCTGCGCATCTCCACTGTGGTTTCCCTGGTAAGGCGCCAAACGATCATGATGGACCACGACGGGTTTCCCTCTGGGAATTTTCACGATCCGATAAATGACATCGTTAATCTTCTTCTTGATGGTATAAGGACCTTCCCAGTTCTTTTGTAATTTGGGACAAATACCTCGACGCCGTCGGGGGTTATAGAGCCAGACTAAATCTCCAACTTGGTAACTCTTTTCCATTGTCCGTGTGTCATAGTACCTCTTCATCCGATCACTAGATAATTGTAGTTTTCCACGCACCAGGTTGTGTATATTTTCCATTCGATTCTGAAGGTCGGCGACATATTGTTCACGTGCCATTTCTTCACCAGGTTTACAACCAAACACCAAGTCACATGGTAGCCTCATTTCTCTACCGAACAGGACCTTCGCAGGCGTTTGGCCAGTTGATTTGTTGATGGCCGATCGAATTGCCATTAGAAATAGTGGAATATGTCGATCCCAATCCCTCTGACAATCTGACACCACTTTTGACAGATAGTTGGTTATAGTCCGGTTCATTCGTTCCACCATTCCATCAGACTGGGGGTGCATCGCTGTGGTTCTCGTTTTGTGGATGCCTAATCTTTGGCAAACTTCTTGAAACAGCTTGCTCTCAAAATTTCTTCCTTGGTCTGAATGTAATTCTAATGGTACCCCAAATCGGCTTACGAATTCTTCAACCAATATATCTGCTAAAGTGGTAGCTTCCTGATTGGGAACTGCATATGCTTCAACCCATTTAGTGAAGTAGTCCATTACAACAAAGATGTACTTGTTTCCTACATCGGTCTGTGGAAGTGGCCCCAATACATCTACTGCGATTCTTTCAAAAGGACTTCCAACCAGTTATTGCTGCATTTCCGCCTTCGGTTTTCGGTGCGGACCGTTACTGGCAGCACATGTGGTGCATTTACGACACCAATCTTTAACATCATTAGTGCAATTTACCCAGTAAAATCTATCTCGGATCTTTTGCAGCGTTTTCGTGATACCCAGATGTCCTCCAGAACTATCATTATGCATCTGTTTTAAAATTTCCGGTACAGCATTTCTTGGGACCACTATTTGTTTCCTTGTTTCTGTGCCCTCGGAATTTTCTACAAGTCTTTTAACGAGCCCACCGTCCAAAACTAAAGAGTTCCATTGGGACCAGTATGCTTTTAAAGCAGGAGAGGATGAGGATATCTCTCTCCACAACGGACGACGGTCCATTCTCTTCCACTCCCGAATCTTTCTCAGAACGGGATCGTTTTCTTGTTGCTCCTCCAGCATAGAGCTCTCGTCTTCTGGCACAACCTTAACTAAGGCAAGTTTTTCCTCGTTCTGCACCACTCGGGTACAATGGGGGCAAGTATTTCTTATGTGGCCTAGTTCTCCGCAATTCCAGCACCTCACTGGGCGCCTTCCTTTTGAAGAAAACTTCTTTAACCTCTCCACTACCGCTTCGACGTTGCTGACGGCATAAACGGCATGGTCGAAGTTACCAGTGTCTTCCATCAGTCGAGCAGCTCCATGTGAGGCCTCTGTCGCCGCATCGAACTCCAGGGCAATGGTCAAGGCGTTTACAAGAGATCTCGGTCTCGCCAACCATACAGCCCGTTGCAACTCGGCGTCTCGAAGACCATCGGTAAAGGTTTGGATCGCCAGGCACTCCAGAAAATCTTCTGCTGCATTTGGATACGCAAACCGTACCATTTTTCCACTTCTGCCTTGAACTCCTGGATAGTTTCTCCATTTTTCTGCTTCCGACTTTTCAACTGCACTCGGTATACTGGTTGTAGATGACTTTGACCATAACGCATCTCTAGACGATTCACCAATAGCTTATAATTGTCAACCTCATCCGGTGTCAATACAAGCAGGACGTCTAAAGCCTCGCCTCGCAGAGCCATGGTTAGGAACAAAATGCCTTCTCCTGGGGTGACCATCCATTCGCTCTGGCCACTGCGTCAAATTGTTTTAGGTAATTTGACCAGGAAGCCTTCCCGTCGAAGGTCGGGGGTTTTATCGTCATTCGTACCTGGGCCGCCTCTCCGTTTCCTCGTCGTTCGACGTCTACGTGGCCGGTTTCCCTTCTTTCTGCATTTCCGTCGCCGTGGTGGATGATTTGGTTTCGGCGACAAGCTTCCAGTTCTTGTTGAAGCTTCCTTATCTCGGACTGCATTTGCTGGTTGATCTGGTTTTGCTCGTCTCGCAAGTTGGACACTTGCTGCTTTGGTTCGTCTCGCAAGCTGGACACTTGCTGATTTTGTTCGTCACGAAGAGTGTACATTTCGGAGCGCAAATGCGATATTTGCTGGGAGAAGGAACTGGATAACTCTTCTGGTAGGGTAGACATCCGTTGTGACAGCTGGGACATATCTTCGCGCTGGCTCTTCATCTGACTGGAAAGCTCCTCTTGCTGGCTCTTCATCTGACTGGAATGCTCCTCTTGCTGGCTCGTCATTCGTCCTGATAGCTCCTCGTGCAGCCGGGAAAGTTGTTGAGTTTGTTCTTCTTGTTGGCTCGTCATTCGTTGGGACAGCTGGGATATATCTTCGCGCTGGCTCTTCATCTGACTGGATAATTCCTCTTGCAGCCGGGAAAGTTGTTGCGATTGCTGAGAAAGTTGTTGGGCTAGTTCAGAATTCGCTTTTTGATTTGGGTCTTCGAACTCCACAGCGTCAGGGTTCAAATTATTATTTAGGTAGTATTCACGGAGCCTTCTCAACAATACGGATTTACTCCCAGTAGTTTCCAACTCTAATTCTTCAAGCTCTCTTCTAAACTCAGCCACCAATAGTTCATTTATCTTTTTTCCAGGCATTCTTATATCTTCACCCCACACCTGACACCAATTTGAAACACGTATGGGGGCTTTTTACACAATTTATTTACAAAATTGTTAAGATACACTGAACTCTGCTGGATAACGTATAACTACTTGACAATACAATGAACTCTTGTGAACACTTGACTTGAACTGACGTTAACTGCCCATGCATCCCCTTATATACAACATTATTTAATCTAGTCAGTGTGTTTAGAAGTTTCTAGAATTTTCTAGAAACATTATTTGAAATGGTCAGTTGATTTTTTTACAAACTTCTAAAAATCAACTGTCAACAACAATCTTTCAAATTAAGGTCCCTTCCTTTACGGTTATCCCGTTACAATATTGATCTAAGCTCTATTTTACTTGGTACATTTACGTGATTGACTTAAATTAACTTCTTTATTTGTTGTTTGAGCGCCACCCGCACTACACACACTCGCGCCACCCGCACTCCACACACTCGCGCCTTCCAAGTGTTGCGTGCAACAAGTTGAACCCTATTTAATATGATTAATCATTTAGATCTAAGCTCTATTTTACTTGGTATATTTACGTGATTGACGTAAATTAACTTACTTCTTCATTTGTTGACCGATTTAAATGAAAAAAAAAACAGTAGGGAGCCTATCACAATAAATTCCTGAGAACTGCATTCAAATCGGTTTAGCCGTTTCTCAAATTAGCGTTAACAAACATACAGACAAACAGACGAAATGAATAAACACTGTTTTGACTTCTCTTGCGTACATAAAGAACCCTCATTATGTATTTTTAAATATATTCTACAGACAGCGATCAGTTACAGTCTTAGTACCTATGTACAGATATAGTTAGTTTAAATATCTTATCATTCCAAGTGCTACTTTTAAGAAAAATGTCAACACTGATGAACATTATTAAGTGCTAATTAAATTAATGGTATTGACCCTTACTGTTTGAAAGTCCATTTTATTAAGAATAATAAAAATAATAAAAAACCTTAGTTTTTTATTATTTTTATTATTCTTAATTATTAAGTGCGCTAGTGCAGCTTGCCATTTGTCTTAAAAGTATCTCTTTCTATTGCGCGTTAATAAGACAAAGATTGTAGATTGTACCTATGTCTTTCTAAGTAAAACCTGGCAACTACGCTTCATTCAAATCCCGTATTGGTTCTACTTGCATATACGTCAAAATGACGTCAGGGACATGTGAATGCAAATCCAGGTATAGAAGTTTAATTTGGCTGGCACGATAACTTTCTAGATTAAAAAAAAATAGGTGAACTATAAATAAATAGTGGAGCTTAACAGAAATTATTTGCGTTTAATATAAAATCATTAATAATTTTATATATTATTGGAAAATAAAATAAGCTTTTGAATTTGAACTTTATCGCTACTGGACAATTGAATGTTTAATATTTTTAATAAAAAAAGTACAAATTATTATCATATCACTTCATTTATTCAGCATTATTTAATGGATACCTATATGATACAATTAATTTTCAATTATTTTTCAGAAACTTTTATATTAACAGAACTGAACTCTAGTACGATGTATGAGATAATGGCGGCTACACGAAATGTTGCTGGTCTGTCAGCTCTTTCGAATACAACATTTTTCCAGACAACAAATGCCAGTAGTGTTCAAATAAATAATCTAGGAAACGATCTAGGTCTTTTCAACGTAATATTGATATATGCGTTAATTTTTTTGACGTCCAGACTAGCTTGAAATTCTGTATGGAATGTTAGGTACAATATGAAAAATATACCTTTATACATAAATATGGTCTAGTTAAACGTACAGTAGCGGCTCAACAAAAACCATTTAAAAAACTGTGCTATATTTTAATTAAATTTGCTTTAGTTCTCTCTAATAATCAATTTTTTAACAGTTACTAAAATAGATTTATCTTATGTATTTAAAAAAATGTCCCAGTAATTTAAAACAGCTTTGCCAGTTGACAGAAAAATATTTAAATGTATATTAGTTGCTGCTAATTATACAAATATTTTTTTACAATTTTTTTAACATAGTTTGCTTCAACTGATGATTGCAGAAAGAACATTTTATTCATTCGTTTCCACTAACAACATCTTTTTTTGCTATTAATAATACAAAATTACTTTTTAGATCACACCAAGTAGTCATCTGTTATTTTATTGAAGTATGACGTTTGTTGATCATGCTGTGATGTTATAGTTAGAGTGTCATTTCAACGATATTTCCACAAATTTTCGTTGTAATGAGAAAAATGATGCTTATTAAAGCCATTATGTAGCACAATTATTCAGGACGTTAAAAGTTCAACCAGATTTTACATTTTTGACATTCACCCCGAAAAATAGCCATAATCGATTAATTTTTATAATAAACAATATAACATCGTTTATTAATGAATTTTTGGTTAAAATATATTTCTTCTTCTTCTTTTATATAGGCAGTGTTGCCTATTTTTATTTTACCCATAAATTGTCGTTCCATCTTTTCCTTGGGCGTGCTATACTTCTTTTGCCTGACGGCGATTTGTCCCTACTATCCTTGATCTACTCTTCTTTTCTGTTTTTAAGACAGATATTTATAATGTCTACCCCACATATGCGTCTGATTTCCTCACTTCTTACCCTGCCCTGTAATCCTTTTCCAGCAATCGTTCTTAAGATCTTTTAATTGTATTCTATCGAACGCTTTCTCTAGATTCATAAAACAGAAAAAGGCTGGCTTATTATATTCTAATGATTTCTTAACATTTGCCTTATCACGACAACCGCATCGTTACATGTTCTCCAACTTCTTAATCCTTGTTGTCTATCCGATATATTTATGTACACAATTATTTTCTTCCTTAGTATTTTTTTGTGAGTTTCTATATGGTGCTCAGTAGATTTATTCCTCTATAGGTAAGGGCCTGCCCTATCACCTTTCTTAAAAAAAGCTACCATTCGGGTGGTTCTCCATTCTTCTGGAATTCTTACTGTACTTATTATTTTACTTATTAAGATATTCAATTCTTTTTGAAGTCTCTTTTCTTCGTATTTTAAAAGTTTATTAGCTATTCCATCTTTCCCAGGTGATTTTTCATCGTTTTTATCGTTCTCTTTAATTTCTGTTTGCTCATCTGCTTCTAATTCTGGTGTTTCCAATTTTGCGTGATTAGTTGTTTGATACAGGTTTTTTAGATGACTTGTCCATGTATTTCTGTCAATGTATTTTTTTATCAATGTATCTT
Organism: Altica lythri; assembly: GCA_964028335.1. Classification (NCBI taxonomy): domain Eukaryota; kingdom Metazoa; phylum Arthropoda; class Insecta; order Coleoptera; family Chrysomelidae; genus Altica; species Altica lythri. Next base: position 48,460,874 of record OZ034805.1, on the reverse strand, counting down.
TTTCCAAAATTCCTTTTGCATCCCATAAAAGTCGTGCTTAGTGATTATGTTGAGATTCAGGAAATTTTTCGAGGACCATGTCAAAACATTTTGTAAAATATGTATAATCTGTTTAAGTTTTTTGCATCCTGTATATTTGTTTATAAAATGCAGGTAATTTTGAAGTCCAGAGGTTCGGGCTTGACGGTGATATCATTGTACAGAAAATAGGTTCTTACCTTGTCGTAACATCAATTTTGTTACAGTAATATTCGGATAATTTTAATTTTTTTTCAATTATGACTTTTTGTTACTAGTGCAATTTGCACTTAGCTTTATTTTGTTACTACTTATTTGGAACAACATGTCAACCAAAGAACATAACTTTTTGAGGTTTTATCAACCAAAGTGAAAATTTTTTAATAATATTTTGTTGATTAGATATTTAATACTTTTAGAAACACGCATATTTAATAATAATAGCAATTATAATTTTTAAGTTTTTTGAAGAAATAAAAAGGTTTCCATAAAACTATGTTTATATTTGCGCACAAAACATTAATGGTTTTCTCTGTTTTATTTTTTCTGCTTAAATCTTGGGTATTTATGAGCCGCCACTGTCTGTTACCAGATGAGAAAAACGGAGGACAAAAATAATATATTTTCTCGAAGTGTCATGACCAGAAGTTTATTTTGTGTGAGATTGTAGTGGTTTGGTGCGATTAATTGGAAGAATAGCTTTTGGGTGAAATTAAACGGAAGAGTATATTGGTTTTAACAGTATGAAATATGAGCAATGCGATAAAATGTATATTTTATCATCGTGGCCTTAGAAATATCTTTTAACAATCTGTAGAGTCGTTGTAAATAATTAAAAATTTTAATATATTGTTATTATTTTTGTAAAAAAACATTTTAGTATCAATATAATTTCAAAAATTTTTTAAATTCTACATTATCAAAGTTTTTTAATACACAATTTACCTTGTCTTGTTTGGTATTGGGTTTTAGTTTAAAAGTACTAATTTCGGTTCAACATTGATAGCACGGAAAAATTTTAATAACGCTTCGAAAAACAGCTTAAATAATTGGTCATAAATGGTCAAGTGATAACAACAATTGATCATTATATTCTAAAAATTTTGAGTGTTAATTTTTAGGGACAGTCAAAAATTTAGCACCCCAAATTCGAACAAAATAAGTCTCTGCGACAGAGAATTTCATTCAAAACCAATTCTCAACATTTGGTCAGCATTGGCCAGGAGAAAAGAATTGTGAAAAAATATAGACAATAAAACGAGCACCACAAAATGATTATTAACATTTTAAACTCACGTAGAATATTTAAGCACTTCAAAAGAGACTCGACAACATCATAAAATAATGAATAGGAAGATTTAATTGGTCACATGACGTTACCAATTGGTCAACTGTTAAATAAATACGTGTAGTATTAAAAAAGGCCTCATACAACCAATTCTGATTTTTATACAGCGAATTGATATAGCTTAAAGAAAGTGTAACTTGTGAATTAATCTTACATTAAATTTCATTGACTTATAAGTATTTAAATATTTTTCAAATCTAATTATTTCATTAAATATCTCGAAAATTTACCTGTTTATAATTTTTTTATTGATTATTAGATTACGTAGATTGAATTTGGCAATTTCTAAGTTTTAAAAATTTTACTACTTCTCGAGGATCTCCTTAATTTTAGGTTTTTTCGAATAAAAATCTCTGTCGCGGAGAATTATATTTCGAATTTGCATGGGGTGCTAAAAGATTTTGACTCTTTTTGAAAATTAACACTTTAAATTTTTAGAATACAAAAGTTGAACAATTGTTGTAATCACTATTTATGATAATTGAACACCAATTATTTAAGCTGTTTTTCGAAGGCTTATTAACATTTTCTCGTGCTATTAATGTTGAGCCACTAATCTCTTCATTTCTGTTTGATTATCGTTGTAATCTTAGTTTTAGTTTTTATATTTGTCCTTCTATGTAAACATTATTTAAACAATTTACCATTCTATACTTAATTTTTAAATTTTCTGACGCTTATTCTTAAATTACCATATATTATTTGTTATAAAACTGTGACAACTATTATGCCTGAACTGTGGCATATACATATTTTTTAATCAACATATTTTTGTCCTTCGTTTTCTAAAACATCTGTATATAATATAGTTAATGAAAGGTAGTGTGTCACATGAGCTGAGCTTTGAAATCGAATAAAGCAGGGTTTGGAAAAAAATCATAATAATGACAGTCTATTAAAAAAAGATCCAATCTTAATTGTGTTAAAATTATAAGGAAATTTAAAAAGAAAGAAGAAATTAATTAAAAATGATGATTTTTTTATTAGTTACAATTTTACAATACGTTTAAAAAGTTTTTTTTATTAAACTTGCCTGTTTTCTATCGAAAGCTGTAAAATAGTAGTTTACGTAACAAGTCCCGAAAGTGGTCTTTTACTGGACGAGCGGGCAATTGCAGGGCGAGCCGCAGGCGAGTCCAGTAAAAGCACTTTTGGGACGTATTACGTACAATATTTTTTTTAACCGGTCAGAATTTAGTAATTTCCAGTTTATTTTTGGGTCACAAAAATCTCATTTTGTCGGACCGGGCCAGAAAATAAAAATGAGTCTGGTAAAAGCTTTTAACGGACTTATATTTATTTTCTGGCATTGAACGACAAAATGAGACTTTCTGGCCTAAAAATAAACCGGAAAGTACTAATTTCTGGCCGGTTTAAAAAAATGTATTTAAAGATCTAAAAAAAGAAATACCGATTTATTGATTTTTTCAATGTTGTAGAAACTCTAAAAATATGATCATGTTTAAACAGTTATATAAGAAACATAGAAAGTCGAACTTTTTAAAATTTTGATCTCTTTTTAAGGACAGTTACAGCTAGGATTTCTATTTAGAATAAGCAGCGTTTTCGTTATTATATTTGCTACTTATTTTAACACACTTTTACGTCAACTGCAGATACTTCGAAAAGAAATTATTTAAATAATAATAAGGTAAGATCTTCTGATTAAACGTATTTATATAATTATTTATATCTACTAAAAGCGTTAATGTATTATTCCTATTTAAATAAATATTTTGGATCCAAATAAATGTTTAATTCAAGTCAGATAATTCTTGAGTTCAATAATTTTATCACAACATGTTACAAAAAAACCGTGTGTTTAACTACCTATTGTTTGACTACGAAACAGGTTGTAAATTTTATTCCTGCAAATACAAAATTTAAAGGATGAGTTTAAATATTAGAATATTAAAAATTAGGTAAAATTATTGGATTGAGATTAATTACATATAGAATTTTAATAAAAATTTTGTCTTGAAGTGGATTTATGGTTTGGATACAGAATAAAATTTACTTGTATTTTTCAGATCTTTTATTGCCTCATCGACTAATTTCTTACTATTTTTTATATAATCATCAGTTTAGATATCCTTAAATAAAATTTTAATAAAACTTATTGCAAAATTATGCAAACCTTTGTGCCTTTATTACATTATTGCTAATGCTTTCCTTAAATGTTTTTTTTATTATTATTACATACATTAGAGAACTGACAAAACGAGACATTTTGCTTCTACAAATAAAAAATTTAGCCATAAAAACAAGAATTACTTATAAAAATATCGATCTAGGACACCTGGGCGCGAATCATCTTGGGTGCAAGAATAAATGGGCGCGAGCCGTTTGGGTGCGTAGCCATTGGGGCGCGAGATAAAAGTTTACATGTAGGTACTATTAAAAAATAAAAAAAAAACAAAATCTGCTTTCGTCTTTAAAATTAAATTAATAAAAAACTTACAAAAAATGGATATATACCTAACTCTCTTACGAATTTGACAGTTAATTTTATATCTATCGATATATTTGCAGTTTTTATAAAAAAATTGCTTCCTTAAAAATTTAAAAGAAAATTAAAAAAAAATCTAAGCTAAACAATAAAATATTCAATAATGTTAAAATTTTAGAAAAAAATGTGTTATTGGAAATATACCATATTTACAAATTAAAAAATTTAAACTTCAATAATGTTTCGAGTACCAACAAAGTTGTTACCTACCAGGTTTTTTAATCGCTTATCAGTCTGGAGAATTCTTTGTTTTTTTGTGGTAGGTTTGTTTCCCGCAAGTAGCTGCTCATATGCCAGATCTTTACCCTGTAATACAGTTTTTAAGCTATCAATGAATTCCCAAAAGGATGGACGGTTCATTGACTGTTTAAAGACGTCTGTGTACCGCCTTTGCATGTGTATTGGTTCTGACAGTATTTGTCAGTACTCGATTATGAATTGACCACAGGGACGGAGGAAATAATGCCTTCCTACGTCCGTTTGCCTCTCATATTTGAACATCCTATATAGGAATGCTCAAACCACTGTAAACGGGCTCTAGCTTTGGAGGCAATACATTTGATAGTATTGCATCATTGTTGTATCTCCCCAAAAGATTCAGATTTCCCAAAAGTTTACGCATGTTTTTAGTTAAATAAAATAATCATCCCATTATTTCAGGAAATACTGCTTTCAATCCTGATATTAAATTATCTTTATCCTTTTATTTTATCATTAATCAATCCAAATCTCAATACGTAAAAATTATCTTATCACAATACTTTGTAATATTAACTTTAATTAAGATAAAATAAAAATATAACGTGGCAAATTAAAATTCACATTAATATAAACTTCTCGCGCCCAAACACCACGCGTGAGTATTTCTGCGCCCAAATGGCTCTGCTAGCAAATTGTAACGCACCCAAATGGACGACTCCGTAAAACTATATACTAGCTGACTTGCAATTTGCAACTACTAAAAGTGTGCTAAAAATAATGTGATGCTCAAAGCTTTTGATATTACTACGTCGTATAATTGTGGCCAAACTGACTTTAAATCCATATAGGAATATTCCCCAGAAATAATTGTTTGAATGTGTGTATATTTTATTTTGTAAATAATTTACCTTACAGAAATAATATTACTTCTTTACTTAATATTTTTGAGTCATATTATCAAATGTAAGGTAAACTATGGTTTCTCGATATGCTTGTAAATTTAGCTTATCGTTAGATATTTGATATTGTGTAAATATGCTTTCAGCTAGAAAATAAGCCTTAGTTACGACCTAAAATACGTTTTGAACATATTGTTAATAATTTTTAGAAAAGTTTTTGAAATTGGATCTATTCATTCAAAACTTGTAACGGTCGCAGCTGAGGTGTAATTTTCAGCAAAACGATTTTTCGATACTTAATATTAACGGCCAAAGTCAATAAAGAATTATTTGAATAGAACTTGTTTAATTGCATATTATTATGTTATATATTTGTATTTTATTAGATTTATTTTTATGTACATTTTATATTTAATATAATAAATTGAATTTATGTAGAATTATATAAATTTATAGACTTTATGTAAAAAATTTTATAACAGATGTACAAGATGTACCTATATTATCATTTTTTAGTTAATTTACAGCGAATATAATATAATTGTTTAATTAGTTAATATTTATGTTAAGCTATTTAATATACATAATTGTACTATTATAATTTATTTAATAAATTAATTATACTATTTACTGATTTTAATGTATTAAAAAATTAAAAATAGGTTAATATAATAAACAAAGAGCAAATAGTTACATCTTGTACAATGTTGTGTTTATCATTCGTATAATATCTAATTGTTGTTTTTGATTGTTGAAAATAAAATATTTTTATTGTCCACATTTTTTAATTTTTTACAGTTTCACGTAAAGTCCTTAATCTTATGCCAGTTACCAAATCACAAATAATAAATTTAGCTTTAATCTGTTATATTATATAAAAGAAAGTCGTTTTAGTTACCTACTTGGCTTCCCTTTGGCTAAAAATTGGTGGGAAGGTAGTTTTAGTTTTTATGCCATTCGAACGCGTTTCTTTATTACTCCAATACCAATTGTGTATTTGAAAATTTTAAAATTATTCATTAAATATACAAACAAGAATATATTAAATGACATTGGAAAGAAATTGAAAAAATGTCGCATCCAGCGCAAGACTCGAACCCGAAACCTTTGGGTCTACGCGCCAAAGCTCTACTAACTAAGCTATTCGCATTTTGGTCGTTAAATTAAAATTATGTTACATGTGATTGTAAGTTACTTTCTCCCAACGCACATATAGCCTGATGTTAATGCAAGAGAGATTTTGTTCACTTGGCACTTTTTTGTGCTCTGTCTTACATTTTTATTTGGTTAACAAACAACAGAAACATAGAGTCAAATTATATGTTTTAAAGTGCCTTTCCACAATTTCAATGCAGCTACGACATCTTCGACACAGGGACTGTCGAACTCTTTCCAAAATACCTTCATTGGCTAGGATTCCATGACATCCCTGCTCTATTTTTTGCTGCAGCTCCTCGATGTTATTCACAAGAGTGGTGTACCTATACGAAATTGTGTCCGCAAAAGAAAAATCAAAGGGATTTAAATCAGACTATCTTATATGCCATGGCACAGGTCTCCAAAAGATTCTTTTTTACGGCAATTAAAAAATGGGCTGGAGTACCATCGTGCTGAAACCACATTTGATTCCTTTGCGTTAAAGGAAAATCCGCCCACGTTAAAGGAATTAGCTCTCGTAGTACAATCGGACCTAGTAAACGGTCGCTCAAAATACCTATCCAAATGTTTAACGAAAAACATACATGACGCCTGAATTCCACAATACTGTGAGGATTTTTTTCGGCCCTCACATGCGAATTATGAAAATTAAAAACTCCATTTTCGTGTAAAGCTTGCCTAATCAGTAAAAAGAATGTTTGCAATAAAATTGGGGTCCTCAGCATCATTTCTTAGAAATCCGCGGCAAAATTCCGAACATGCCTAATGATCAAGTGGATTCAGAACATGCACTCGTTGGTAGTAAAGCTGCTCGTGTAGTATTCTCCAAATTAGAGGTGCCCAAATTCCTATCTCTGCCGATATTCTCCGCATACTAGTTTTTGGATCCTCTATTTGTGCCAAAATTGCATCTTCTGTATCAGACCTTCGTATTTTGGAATTATAGGATCGTTTTCCAAATGTACCTGTTTCACGCAACCTTTGGTACAGTCTTCCAAACACACAACTAAAGGCATGTGGCAATTGGGGAAATCGTAGCGCTTCCCTCGCATTACCACATGAAGTGCATATCAGATAATTCAACATTACTGTAAACAGGCATTGCGAAAATTTGTAAAAAGTGTTTACCAATAACTAAATAATAGCTACAAATAATATCTACATAAAACATCGGTCGAATTTGATAAGAAGTTTTTAAGAATAAAAAAAGAGAAAATCCGAATGATACAAAAATCTCCGAAATTGTTAATTTGCGGACATATGTTTATTAAGACTTTTCTGCATATTTTGGGCCATACTATCGCCCAATTCATTTTGTGATACTTTTTTAAGACTCTGTATGTGCTTGGGGAGAAAAAGTAAGTGTCACATATGACAATAATTGAATTTAACGATTAAAAAGCGAATTGGTGGCTAAACATTCATAGCTTAGTTTTTAGAGCGTTAAAGCGTAGAACCAAAGGTTGCAGACTCGAATCCTGCTGCTTGACGAAAGTGTTTTTAATATTCTAAGGAATAAAATACACCAATTTTATTTTAAGAAAGAAATAATAACTTTGAATAAAGTGATAAAGGTTTTCGATAAAGATGAAGGTATACCAAATATGAGTAAAAGTAAATTATCGAGTACAATGAAAGAACTAAATAATGGATATAAAAAACAGGGTAAAAATTCTTTATTAATTGCAAGTGATGAAATTCTGTTCTGGAAAAGAGATTATCTTTGGGATATCAATAATTTTCGTAGCAAAAATCATCATATTTTCTACCTGGATAAGAATTGGATTAAACAAAGTTATATTTTCCATAAAATGTGGGTCTACAAGAATGACACTAGTCCCCGCCAAGCATTTTCAGATGGTTATTCAACAGGAATAAAACCACCTTTAGGAAAAAGAAAAGGATTAATTATAACACACAGGTGTCTCGGTGGAGTAGTGGATAGTGTAACACCCCATGGATGTTGGTGAAGGGAATTTTGTTTGTCAGAAAGTTTATAATAATAAATATAAATGGAACAGGCTGAATGCGTATTACATGCAATATTCCGAATATTTCGTAGAAGGCATGGCAAAACAGTAAAGAATAACTGTTTTTCCATAACCACCTTATCACTGAGAACTTAATCTAATTGAATTAATCTGGGCAAATGTAAAGCAGTACGTTGCTAGGAAAAGTACGACGTTTAAAATAAAAGATGTAGAAATAGTATATTGTAATACAAGTGTTACAATGACAGAGGTTTCGTAGTACGAGTTCAGTTTGTGAAACGAACCGCGAAGCGGTGAGTTTCGCAAAGAACGAGTACTACAAACCGTCATTGTAACTCGAGTGTTACATACTATTTTTTATAATGAACTTTTAAAAGTACAAAAAAAGTAAAATGAGAGTTTTTCGAAATATTTATTTATGTTGGCAATCTTGACAGTTTTGACACTTGTCAGTTTTAATGATTTTAAATTAGAATGTTTGTCAAATTTGTATAAAATATTCCGAAGTTGCAATAACGCTGATAATGTAGTTAATAATTTACTACAACATACTTCTTGATTTACTACCTGAACTCTTTCGTTGAAAATCAGTGCAGTGCAACCAATTGTGTAAAACAAAAAGTTACCAAAAACAGTGTTACAATGAATCTATTTCGATACTGTTTTTAGTGTCGAAATAGAAACTTTGTGAACGTGAATTATAAAAAAATATTTTATGGGGCCATAAGTACAGAATGCTGACAACGGAAAAAAAGTTGTTGGGAATATTATTAATATAGAACAAAAAATGTGGGAACTAGACAACTTAATTAAAGAGACAGTTTCGCAGCTGATAATTGTAGTTAACGGTGACACTTCTTCAGACGATGAATTCTAATTCACAGTAATAGGATATAACTATTATAACACACTTTTATTGAATAAAAATATATTTTATAAATAGGTTTTGTCTTGTTACGCCAATGACCACAATTTTATTTTGCTTTCCAGACCCTAAATATTCATTATTCTCAAGCGGTCATAAAGTGTATACCGGGTGTGTGCGTTTAAAACCATTTCAGTAAGTTTTATTTTTCATGAAAAAGACTAAAGCAACCAGTCGACATGCAGGTAGAAATATTTGTTTACTCTGTAAGACATTTAAGATATTAAAATTGGACGAGAATAATTTATTATATCTGCTTTTACTCTGTAAGACATTTAAGAAATTAAAATTTGACGAGAATGATTTATTATACCAGCTTAATAATAAATAGAGTATAGGGGATACAAAGCTCGCTGGATCAGCTAGTTTCTTATAATAGATTATACTTTTGTTTGCAGAACCCCTTACGATTTTAATAAAACAACTGTAGCATCCAAAAGTATTTATTTCATAAAAAGGGGTAGATTACTACAAATTAAAATAAATATGTTTAAAGCCTGATACGCTGAATATTAACTAAATAAAACTGTTAAATAAATCGGGTCTAATACCATATTAAAAAAACAATAATTTATTAATTAAATACCTCTAATTTTTTTACAAACAAAACGAGATTAACCTAGATAATATATTTATTTAAGTGTCTTTGGTTTATTTTAGTTTATACAATTATATACATATCGAAGTGCGATTGAATTTCAGTCTACTTATCTATTATGACAAATTTTACAAAAACACAAAAAATTGATCATTATCTTTAAGAAAATCAGAATTGTATGTATTTTTACTTTTGTATATTTACATTAAATATACCTAGAATGTACAATATTCAGCCCTAAAAGTGTTAAAAGAAAGAGTTGAGTAAGAAAATAAAAAAACTACTGATAGAAAACACAAAAAGGAAATGCTAATTATTGTTAATTACTATACATTTCTACTATTTGCAAGTTCTTATAAAGATTAAAAAAAACAATAATAAAACAATCGCACATAAAAAAGCATCCATCTATTTTATTGATAAATAATCTTCTATACATGAATGACATGCAAATTTAGATTTTATTAAACCTAAATAAATAATATCATTGTAAAAATATAATTGTGTTTAAAATTAAAAATTCAATAATTGTATTATAAAACAGCATGTGGATACATTGATATATACGTATACAATAAAAAAAAACTAAAATATGTAATCATCACAATTTTTTTAAAAGTTCATTTACATACCTATAAAATTTTAAGCTTGTGCGCAGTACAATATTTATTAAAAATATTTGTCAATTTCATGAAAATCATTCTAAATAGTTTACATTTTGCTAATTTCTATTGATTTTTCAATACCAGAATACCAGAAACTAAAAAGATCTAGACATTAACAACAACTTTCACACCTATTTTTCTATTTACATCAAAAACCACAAAATTCAATTAACATTTTCAGTTCTCTTCATTGGTGACTAATAGATTAGTAGAATTTTGTCCCATCGACATTTCCATTTGAATAGATTGTAAAAATTGGGCTGAACCTCGTCTTATTGGATTAGGATCTAAGCTTGGCTTTCTTCTACTTAAATGCCTTTCCACCCATTTTAACATTGTTAATACAGCATCAGTTGAAGGAAGACGCCTTTCAGCGGAAGTTTTAGTAATTTGGGATGACGTTACTCTGAAAGTTGCAGCCATACCTTTTAGCGCCTAAAAAATAAAACTCTCTTTTAAATTTTTACAGTAAATACAAAAGTATTTAATAAATATTGTTCACTGTGGGTATAGTATTTCAGATATTTGTGGGCTACTCGTATTTCTAATTTATCTTCACCAGAATAAATACAGTGATAAAATCTATTTTCATTTGAATTTTGTAAGTAAAAGATAAAATGTAACTATGCTAACGATTTTCATAAAAAATCCTCTATATGGAGATTTGGGGCTAGAAGTTGATTGTGCTAGATCTCGTTTTAGCAAAAATTAACAAAATTTCTGATTTTTTAACACGCTTTTATTAGCTTCACTGGTATGTTTGTTTGTGGGTATATAACTATTCGTTGAACTAAGAGTTTGTGACTTAATACTGTTAGTATATCCCAAAACTTTCAGTGCGTTCGTTGGCCGAGCGGTCTAAGGCGCGGATCTTCGCTGACGTCGAACGCCAGATTCGCCGGTCGAGAGTTATAAAATTGAACACGCTAAAAAAAATTCGGTAACTTTTTTTAAGCTTAAACACTTAAAAGCATATCAAAATAAATATGGTTTAAAAAAACTTATAAACATGCTTTTAAAGCACATGGAACTAAAAAGTTAAAAATATTTTTTTAAAGAAACTTAAAACAATAATACTAGTATTTTTCGTTCCTTATTATTTTAACTTTAATTTAAAAACCATTTTTAACTGTTTAGTTCGATGTGCTTTAAAAGCGTGTTTTTTAGTTGTTTTAAACTATTTATATATAAGATGTACGCCGACTGACCAAGTCTCCAACTCCAATTATTTTAGTTCATGTCACCCACTTCAGAATCTTGGTACCCTGTAGTTGTTTGCACAGGTCTAAAAGATGGGTGCCCTATGTTTGTAAATGGGTCTCCGTGGTTTGCAGATATCCCTTGACAGGTGTATAGCCCGTAAGAAATCTTGTAATGACTCGTAGTTGATTCCTGCTGGTCCTGTGCAGTGTTTTAGATCTTCTGGTACACGTCTGTTCTGCTGTATGCTTGGCCAGAAATGTGTTTCCAGTGTGTTGAATACTTTTAAGTATTTTTATTAAAATGTTTGACGTAAATTACTTACCAACATAGCTTCCTCATCAGTTTGATCGTCACCTACATAAATGATTCTAATCCTTTCACTCCAGTCCACACCAAAGGCTGTTCTTAATATATAAATGGACGCTCTACCTTTATTCCATTGTACAGGTGGCCTGGCTTCAATAGCACAATGCGAGGGTTCAGCTTTGAATCCAGCTGCTTCTATCAGTTCTCTAGCTTCTCTTTCTAAAGAAGATCTAAAAACATGTTTATAGTTATCTATTATTTTCATGATGGTATAAGCTTATTGTTTAGACAAATTTTTATTTGATCTAACAGAGCAATCAGAGTTCATAGAGATTTTGATCATAATAGCAGCAGAGCCAAAATTTCGCCGTCATCCATACTATGATATATCTCTTTTGCAACATGTTCATTCAATACAGGTATTTACGTTCCCGCTTAGGTGAACACTCTAAAAGATACAAGATGTAGCAATAAGGGGCGAAATTTGCGAATTTTTAAAAGAAACTAACCGCTAACTCTTTTGTAATTACTCAACAGGCCGCCATTTTGGCACTTTTTACCCTTATCCTTCATTGTATCCAGTCATGTGTACGCCCGTCAGGATTTGGAATCTTCGTATCAACAACTTCAACTGGGAAAATTTTCATCCATATTATTGGCAACAATTCAATGAACTCAATGAACATGACAAAATCTATACAGTAGCCTACGCAGACGACATTGTTATTCTGCCAACAGGAAAGTTTGAAAGCACCCTTTGCGAAAGAATGCAAATGGATTTCAGAACTTTAGAGACATGTTGTAAAGAGCAATCGCTGTCTATTAACCCCAAAAAGACAGAAATGGTTCTCTTTACGAAAAAAACGAAACCTAGGGGCTTAAACGCACCCAGTCTTTTCAACGTTAAATTAAGCTTTTCTACAGAAGTGAAATACTTAGGTGTTATCCTTGACAGCAAGCTGACGTGGAACTCACACATACAAAGCAGAGTTAAAAAAGCATTTATATCTTATGAGCAATGCCGTCGAACCATAGGACAGACCTGGGGATTATCCCCGAAGTTCACCATGTGGATCTACACGGCAATCATAAGACCTATGCTAACATATGGTGCTGTCGTGTGGTGGCCTAAAGTGAACCAAACGACAGCTATCAAAAAATTAAACCAAATCCAAAGATCAGCATGCCTTCTCGTAACAGGAGCCATGCGAAGCACACCGACCAGCGCAATGGAAGTCATACTCGGTCTCACCCCCTTAACATATTTGTTAAGGAGGTCGCATTGATGACCATGGTACGCTTTCGCACGGTTGGTATCGAACCCACTGTAGGGACTGGCACCCATAGGGACAGTCTGTGGAGGGAATCGATAAAAGTGATACCACTCCTACAGGCAGACACGGATGCCGTCGCACCAAGATTTGTCTTTGACAAACCCTACAAAATATTAACAAACAAGACAGCAGACCCCAACGTAGTGAACGCTCTGAGCGTATATACGGATGGATCAAAAACAAAGCAAGGTGTAGGGATGTGGAATTTACTCTAGATCCTTAAACCTAAAAATAAAATGGGCTATGGATGGCTTGTCAAGTGTGGTTCAGTCAGAACTCACAGGCATAACCATAGCTGCAAAAGAACTAATCAATAGGAACATCACAGGCAGGAATATAAATATATACACAGACTGCCAACAAGAACTACTGACCTTGAATAGACCACGTTTCACTTCAAGTTTAGTACTAGAATGTCACCAATCTCTAACTGAGGCCAGACAGAATAACGTGGTCGCTCTCAGCTGGATCAAAGGACATGGGAATTCTAAAGGCAACCGCATTGCGAACAATTTAGCAAGGAGGGCTGCGGGCTACAAATATGTTAGTCCCCACCCATCTACCAAGCTAACGTTGTCCGCAGTCGTGGACCTTATCAAACAGCACTCTCACAAAAAATTCATACAGTGCTGGGATGAAACTACGAACTGTAGACTGGCCAGAGAGTTATTACCTCATCCTGGCGAGGAAACAGCAAAAAAATTTAAGGCATTGACCAGACAAAATCTCCGAACAGCTGTGGGAATCTTGACAGGTCACTGCCAATTGCGACAACATCTCTTTAGGATGAAATTAACAGAATCGCCGCTATGCAGAGGCTGCGAACAAGAAGAGAAAACAGTAGAACACATTATGTATGACTGCTCTGCTTTTTCTGAAATCAGAAGATCCGTGTTGGGCGAGTATTAGCTTACACCAGCCGATGTTAGGGAGATCCCCCTCGGGAGCCTCATCAACTATTTTAAATCACTAGGCCTGGTGACAGCCTGAGGTGAGGATATCCCTACAATACGGGAGGATGCACAATGGGTCATATGTGGCCTCAGTGCTGGCTAAGCACTAGCTCGCCCCTCCCCAAAATTCCAGATCCAGATTGACAACAATTCCCTGTAAAAATTGCATTATTTTGCCCCTTGTAGCTATCCCCTGCAACCTGCATCCACTAGGGTGTCCGCCTAAAAAGGAACGTACCTATATACTTGTATTGAATGAACATGTTACAAAAGAGAAATGTCATATTACAAATGACGGCGAAATTTCGGCTCTAGTTCTTAGACTATAAAGAAATTCTAGAAAATTATGAAGCTGGACGACAAAAGTTACCAAAATTAAAATTTAGTCCACTCAATGTTATATACCTAATCATTTAAAACACATCTTACAAAGCATAAAAATAAAAAAATTAAACTAGAAAAGAATGAAAGAAAAACATATTCAATGTAACACAGTGCAATATGCTAATATTTGTTTAATATGTTAATTCTATTCCGTACTTCTAAACTATATAAGAAACTAAACAGATTTGTGAACTATAAATAAAACAAAATTGTATACCATGAAACATGATGTAAAGTCTAATATTTTCGCTTTTGTGAATGTAATAAAGTGTATCAGGGATAAATTATTGAATGTGAGGAACAAATGCTTAATAATTTAGCTTTCTTGTGTTTGAGACAGCGAGGCGTATACCCAAGATGTGTAATAGTAGCAAATATCAAATCTCACCTTAGATTAGCAGGTGTTTCTCTAAAATGAAAAGTTAATAAAGCTCCTTTATTTTCTACCCAAGCGCCATCTCTGCATACTTTTTCCTGTAACTGTCTCATCAAACTAATGACTGTATCATGAAATTCCGTAGGCATCGGATGTACAAATTTAGTACCATCTGGATGTAAAATTTCCAAACCGTGATTGCCTGCATATGTAATTCCCTCTATACCAACCTATAAATTAAAATTAATTCTGTATTAAAATTTATTTGTTTAATTTTTGGTTAAATCTTACCATATCTTTTACATTATTAACGTTCCTTCCACTAACAATTGCTATATAACAATCGCTTAGTCTTGATAACCTTTGTAAAACATTTTTAGTTTCCGCGGGAATAACAGCCAAATCTGGGTGTGGAGCAATGGGGGCTAAGGTTCCATCGTAGTCCAATAACAGGGCTAATTTATGAGTATTTCCAATATATCTTAAAATTAAAATAATGTTTTTCATTATACTATTTTTTTAATAATTTAAAGTTCACTAAACAAGTATTTTAACATTGTTAATTCGATTTTATTATTAAAAATATGATTGAAAAGTTGTCATGGATGAACTGTATGTACTTATTAATAGCTATTTTTACGAGGTACATATTTAAAGACTTTATTAATAATGCCACAATAAACCAAAATTCATTAATACAATATTAAATAAAATATTAAGTACATTTTTTTTATGTATGTTAAAAAATCAGCTGTATAATAAATGTCAAAGAAAGTACTCACTTTGATAAATATTCATCAAAATCGTCTAAAGTAACGGCAGGCATAGTTATCGATCCGATATCATCATGATCTTCCTGTGTCACTAGCGAACCCATGGCTGATAAGAAAGATTTAGTCCAATAATTAACATCATTTAATTTCTCTCTTCTTCTTAGGTAATTCATACGCAATATTCTCTCATCTTCCGGCATAGTTAAAGCTCTATGAATAACTTCTGAAGCTTCGTCAATTTCATAAGGATTAGAAATGAGTGCTTCATGCATGGTTTCTCCTGCACCAGCAAAAGGTGATACAATAAGAACTCCTGGAGGTATATTTATTTGACACGCAACGAATTCTTTGGCGACTAAATTCATACCATCCCTTAGAGGGGTTACCAATCCAACTGCAGAATCTCGGTAGAAAGCTGCTAGCTCATCTTGGCTCACACAACCAAAAATATATCGAATAGGAGACCTTGAAGAATATAAAAATACAATGTAAACGTAACAGAAATTAGTGGGAAAGGTTTTAGATGCAGGGAGTTAAAGTTAACTAATAAAATTAACAAAACTTTAAACCTATATGATAAAGAAGCATTTTGACCTATTAAGATATTAAAGCAAAATCTGCATAAAAGTGGTGTTCAAAAATAGATATAAAAACTACCGGGTATTAAAAAAGTTAAATAAAAAAATACTAATATAATATACCCTTACCAGTTTGGTGTTGTAAACCTTCCGTTGATTCGTCCTACAAGCTGATCCATTTCTTCTTTGAGATCTTGGTATTCTTTGACATCAGTTCTAGATGGTACTGCTATTTGTAGCAAAGAAACCTTTTCTTTATGTTCAGGATGATTCTCAAGTAGTTTTTCAAACGACTTGAGTCTATGAACCAAACCTTTAGTGTAATCTAATCTATCAACTCCGAGTATGATTTTTTGATTAGTCGAAAGGACTCTTGGAGCTTTTTCGGCCAATTCCACAAATCTTTCGAAGGGTATTCCTATAGGTAAAGGTCGAACACGAACAGTCCGACCGCCATGTTCAACAAGTAAATTCTTTCTGTCGACACGACAACCTAAACTTCTTTGACAACAATCAACAAAGTTGAGACAGTAATCGGTAATGTGAAAACCGACGAGATCACAGCCTAACATACCCTGTAAGATTTCATCTGCCCATGGAAACAGTCTATAGATGTCCCATGGTGGGAAAGGAATGTGTAGAAAAAAACCAAGTTTACATTTGATTTCATGTTCATCAGCTGCCTAAAATATAAAACGATATTTTATTTTGTTTTTAAAGCGAATGTGACCATATTACAATAAAAGGTGTGAAAAGAAATTTTATAATTTAGAAACAGTGTAGCTAAAAATTTTAAATATATAGAATCGAGAAAAACAAAAAAAATTGTTATTATCCTTAAAAGTGCGGAAAGTTATATTTTCCCGTACGCGAACTGCCGATGCCCGAACGACACGAAGTGAAGTTCGGGCAAGCAGTTAAGTGCGGGAAAGTTAATTTCCGCAAGAGTAAGGATCAATATTTTTTCTACAAGCATAACAAAGATACTTTTTATATTTTTTAAATTTTATTTTAAACTCCCGCTGAAAAGTGCTGTTTTACGCATGCTTGTGGAAAAATGCTATTTTTTTAAAGATTAAAGTGTATAATTAAATTTTCAAGTAACTTTCGGATTTTATTAATTTTTGTTTTGATTATTTTTTAAATCTCAAGCTCTTTTAATATTTTACTTTTTATAAAATCTATAAATCTAAAACATATACATTTATTTCTATACTGATTTTAGTATTTAAAAAATGTACTGATTATTGAATTTTTCGATAATGTACTGAACTCAGAACCGAAACGGCAACAATGCCTAAGTGGACTCGTTAATGTAAGATAACTTCATTTTAAACCAATTTAGGAAGGTCCTTTGAAAAAAAAAACAAAAGTTTTATTGTCAACAATCTTCTTAAAAATTAATTATATTTTTTCCGATTACCGTGGATGTAAATATAAATTCATGCAGTTTACAACCATACAGTTTTATTTAAAAAAATTTTAGAAGTAATATAATAAGCAGTAAATAATCAAATTACATAAACAGTTTATCTTAATTATTTCAAAGCCGTTTTGTTTATAAACTGAATGGTGTTATAAAATAAACGATAATACGACTATGGTAATAAAAGCAATAAATAGGCATAACATTTATCAGACAAATCAAAATGGAATTTTTTTTATTATTTCTAACGTTTTTATATGAACAAGTTTTTCTCTAAAAGGTATATATATTTTACAAGTCACAATATACTGAGAAAATTCATATAGAAACTAGATACTGGATAAATCATAACAATAAAATATTGTCTCTCCGCTCATTATTAAGCATGGAATTAATGCTATTCTGGCATAATATGCACTAGCACGAATAATTATTTCAGCACACTGTGAGAATTTGACGGTTGATGTAAAATGTGTATTTTAAATGTATTTAAATAAATTTAAATTAACCTCATCTGTCTATAAAATTATTACGGAATATCAAACTAAAATAAAATATAACACACCAGTATAAAAAGGCTATTGGTAATTTATTACTAGATAAATAAAAAAAGCTTAATAAAAAGTTATTTAGCTCAAATAAAAAGAGCCGCACCTGATAGAGTTCAAACTTGGAGCTTTAAATTGAGGATGCAGTGCGTTACCGACAACTTATAGTAAAACGAGTCAAACTAAACGACAAATTATTATTTAAATACAATATAATTTACTGAGAACTTAAAAAATTTTAGAGTAAAGAAATTAAAGTTTATGACTCGTTTATGACACCTTTTCCTACGCTCGTAGGACGACAAACTTTACCTAAAGAATATACTAATTGGTTTCTTCTATTTATGTATGATTAGTATTAAATTATTTTTATTAAACAGATTTTTACAACTAGAACCCTCGAACTAAATGGGTGTTAACTTATTTTACATCATCCCTACTAATATTATAAATGTGAACGTAGGGTAGACCGGGGTCGAAAGTAACATGCAGCGAAAGTAACATCGGCCATATTTTTAGATTCGTTAGAGGTAATGGGGTATACGTCTTCCAGTTTATAGATCTATTGGATAGACCACCAGCCGTTGGTGTATAACCGCTTTCGGAGTGAAGTTGTTGTGTCGAGTCGCCATATTTTCTTTTTACCACCGAAAAGTAAGTTTTTTCGAGGATGTTATAATATTATTATTAGGTACTTAGATTTGTTTTGATATTTGATAAGATTCAAAAAGAAAAAAGGACAGCCGATAAATGATAGAGTTACAATGGGTTATAGAGCTTGGAATAAAGTTTTTACTGAGGAACAAGAAAATATAATGACAAAATATATAATAAAGGCTGCAGATATTTATTATGGCTTTTGCTCCAAAGAAACTAGAAGGTTTGCATATGAGATGGCAAAAAAACATAATTTAAATGTTCCACCGCAATGGGAAGAAAAGCAGATGGCTACCAAGGATTGGTTTAGCAGATTCATGAAAAGGCATCCACAACTTTCTTTACGGTGTGCTCAGCCGACAAGTCTATCAAGGGCCACAAGTTTTAATGAAGCAAATGTCGATTGTTTCTTCAATAATTTGCAAAAAGTCATGGACAAATATAAGTTTGAACCCAAAGACATTTTTAATGTAGATGAGACGGGAATAACAACGGTTCAAAAACCTAATCGAATCATTGCAAAGAAAGGAACAAGGCAAGTAGGAGGCTTAACATCGGCGGAAAGGGGGCAGTTAGTAACAGTAGCTTGTGCTGTAAATGCCATTGGCAATTTTATTCCGCCGATGTTTATATTCCCTAGACTTCGTTACCAGGATCATTTTGTGCGGGACGGTCCAACTGGAAGTGTTGGTGCTGGAAATGCAAGTGGATGGATGCAGGAACAAGAATTTCTTATATTCTTAAAACATTTTCAAAATTACTTATCAGCATCGACTTCACATAGAGTTCTTCTATTATTGGACAACCATACTTCACACATTTCTATACAGGCCATTGACTTCTGCTATGAAAATGGTATAGTTTTGCTCTCCTTCCCTCCCCATTGTTCCCACAAACTCCAACCTCTGGATCGATCTGTATACGGACCACTTAAAAAAGCAGTTAACACTACTTGCGACTCATGGATGCGAAATAATCCAGGGAAAACCATGACCATTTATAATATCCCATCAATAGTAGCAGTAGCCCTTCCACTGGCATTAACAGTAAACAATATTCAGGCTGGTTTTAGATGCACAGGAATATTTCCTTATAATAGGAATATATTTACATCTATAGACTATGCTCCATCATATGTTACAGATCGACCAGCAGCTTTAAATGAAATAACTAATGAAAACCAAACTTCGTCAACTAATTCAACAGTTGCAGAAAAGGATCCTATATTAAAAAATATACGAAACCCAATTAAAATCAAAGGGAATGCACCATCATCCGCTTCTATTATAATTCACCCAAACGACCCTGGTCCATCAACCTCCAATTTAGCCATCCAAGAGTTTGCTCCAGAAACAGTGCGACCTTTTCCAAAAGCTCCACCTAGAAAAGAAACTAATAGAGGAAAAAAGAAAAGAAAATCGACTATTTATACGGAGACTCCTGAAAAAGAAAAAATTAGAGCAGAAGTCGAAGAAAGGAAGAAGAAAAGTGTAAAGAAAAATTTTTCAGATTTGAAAGGAAAGACAAAAGCTCAAACAAAAAATTCCATCACAATAAAGAATAAGAAAAAGGAAGAAGCAGAAGACAGCGAAGAAGAAGAAGACGACTATTTTTGTCTTGTGTGCATTGAACCTTACACAGCAAGTTCCCCAGGGGAGCAATGGGTTCAGTGTACAGAATGCAAGAATTGGTCACATGAAGCATGTACCAAACAAGATTTATTATATGTTTGTTACAATTGTGATTCAGAGTAATATCTATTTGTTTTGAAAATCACAGTTTATTTTGTTTTTAAGTTAGAATGTTGTTTTTTTGTTTTTTTATTATTTTTGTATTTTATTCTTCAGATTTTATGTTTTGTAACAACCGACCCCTAACAATGTTACAACCGCTGCATGGTCGGGGGCGGCTGTTACAATTTACAATGTGAGAATTTATTGTTAATATTTTTGTTTTAACGTTCGACAAAAAATTTTATGTAACTTTTTAATAAAATTAAAGATATACGCAATGATTGTATCTGAAAACCTTGTCATTATTTGTCATATTTCGTCTAGAATAGGTTTGCAAAGCTAAGTTGTTACTTTCGACCCCGGTCTACCCTAAGTTTGTTACGCTTTCACGCGAAAACTACTCAACCGATCATCATGAAACTTTGTACACATATTCTTGGAGTTGGAGGTATTAGAAGTAACATAGGATACTTTCTATTAAAAAAATATTTTTTATTTTTTACGAATAATAAAAAATTGTTTGTCAAAAAATCTCAAAAAGAAAATGGAAAATACTAAAAAAACAGAAAAAATGCAAAAAAATAAACCGAAAAAAATACCTTTCTAAATTAAATAATATAACGCCACCGTAAGGTGTCGTAGTTAATATCTTATATATTTAAACAAGCAATTACTACTAAATTAACTACTCGCAGTTATTATCTCACATATTTAAACGAGAAATTCTTACTAAATTAAGTACTATAAAGCCACTGTAAGGTGGCGCAGTATATATCCAATATATTTAATCGATAAATTATAAAATACAAAGAAAAAATAGTATAAACCTGATAACGGGAAAATATGATATAATAAAAAAAATCATTGAAATAAAATAATAAAAATTCAAAAAAAAACGAAAAATGAAAAAAAGTCACGACAGTGTTATGCGGTACGAAGTCCGCCGGGACAGCTAGTTTTATATAAATACTAGTTGTACTCGCAACGTCGTTCGCGTAGCGTGTGATTGTTGTATAAAAATTTCTTACCCCACCCCATTTAAGGAATGGGAGAGAAATTTTTATACACCAGATGTTAAGTTGAAAGAAGACAAATACATCTGTGAAAACCGCATTCGAATCGGATCAGTAGTTTTTATGTGATGTGCGCACAAACATACAGACAGACAGACAAAAAAGTCTAACCACATTTTTGGGTTCTATTTCGATGTACCCGCGACGTCCTTCGCGTGGCGTGGATTTTTGTATTAAAATTTCTTTCTTCACCCCGTTAAAGGAGTGGGGGGAGAAAGTTTTATACACCAGATGTTAAGTTGAAAGAAGACAAATACGTCTTTGAAAACCGCATTCGAATAGGATAAGTAGTTTTCATGTGATGCGCGCACAAACATGTACATTTCTACAGTTTTATTATATGTATAGATTAAAGGAGAGTTTGAACAAGACAATTCAAATGACATTTTTGCAGGAACATTGGAAGAATCAAAAGGAAATTTTCAATCTTCACTGTTTTTTATTGATTTTTTTTTTGTTTCTTCGCTCCTTTTATGCTGATATTATTTTTAGAGACCAAACAACCTGTATTGAGGAAAAGCCTCTAAAAAATTTAAAGAAATATTCCTTAAATTAAATTAATCCACAAAGACCAAGAAAATTTAAGAACACAAAGTCGGTTTTGTAAAGCTTTAAATACTCTTTCATCTTTTTACCCTTTGTTATAGTGTTGGTGAATTAGTTCAAATCAATTAAACAGAGAATTATTAAAAAAACCGTTCTGCTTCTTTCTTTTCTTTTTTTAATATTGTCTGATTACAGAATTATTAAACAATTTTTATTTTTATATTATATTTTAAGATATTCGTATAAAGTTCTACTTACCAAATATTTACTGCAGTGTTTAAGTTTTTTATTTGTTATTTTTTAAATATTGCAGTTAGATTAACAGGAAGCAAACATCTCTAAATAGCTATAAGACAATTATCGGCAATATAATTATAGCGGGTTTTGATGACGTTGTTAAATAACAACAAAACTGTTATATTAAAGTAAATTTAACTAAGACAAATAATATTATTAAATACTTTAAGTATCAAAATACAATACCACAAATTTAATATCATAAATTAAGTGTTTACCCAATAATAATACTACAATATTTATCATTATTTTGATTGCCCAATTATTTGGAAACAAGCAGAAATAATTCATAAATTTTGTGTACAACATACCTACTGCACCCATTTTAGGAATTCATTTATCTCAAGAGGATCTTGGAAACGAATATTGTTCTCTTAATTATCGTGTTCAAATTTTTTATTGAAATTTTAGATAGAGTACAAAGTGATCTTTAAATTGCCGCTGTTTTGTAATTATAAAATTTTACAGTCTAATGACAAACAACCGTCAGACGGAAATCACCTACACTAGAAATGATTTTACATCGAATTACAATTAATTACCCAAGTTACCTCTCCTTTCATAGAATATTAGATCACTTTAAAGCTACGTAAAATGTTCAAAGTTAGAAGTAAATACAAATCGGTCACTGTACATATATCTACTCGTATTAAGCCAATAACTTTCAGCTACAATTAATTTAAAGTATGTTTTCTTATCTGTCAGACAAACATAGAGGTTTTTTATGTAAAACAAACGTTATAGTTGTGAAATATTCTTACCGTTCTTATCCAATTAGCTGCTAACATGAGATGATAATCATGAATCCATATAAGTGGTACATCCGTCGAATTTTTTGGTAGCGATTTCAAAGCCCTTATAGTACAATCAGCAAATTCTTTGTTTGCTTTAACGTAACATTTCCAATGTTCTCCTTTAAAAGCAGCTCGATCAGGCATTGAATGAAATAAGGGCCAAAATGTTGCATTACAACAGCCATTGTAATATGCATCAAATACTACTGGGTCTATTCGTACTGCAACTACCTGGATGTACAAAAAAGAATATGGTTTAAAGACATTGAATACTATAAATGTTTTAATGAATGATCCATTAAGTATAAAGTTTGCCATCATAAAACAGTTGGAAAAATGTTAAGGTCGACGTAGCTCGTTAGTTTATAACTTACCGAAAAGTACGATGCAAAAAAATATTGAAACCAAATCAAATTATAATTTAGACCAGTAACTTGTACCTTCCCGATTGTTGAGTTATTATTTCGCCTCATGGTTATTTTTATATGAAAGTGAGCAAAATACCAATTTAAAAAAAATACTGCCAATTTCAGACACCAGTCTTATCTCGGTTTTATTTTTTTAACAACGCTGCAATTTAATTTTACACATAAGTATACTGTGCTCCTATGAGTGATATAAAATTTTAATTCATTGTGAAAAGTGGGAAATTAGCTAATATGCATACATGACAAAATTTTGGGTCATATTGAACTGAAACTTCTCTATCGACCTTGAAACAAATTTTCCGTCACGTTTTTACGGTTACGCGTCATGTTTATTTTGCCCCTCTCACGGTTGATTCAGTCGAAGTAGTACTTTTTCCGGTGGAGTAGGGATAGCATGTCGCTTAAGTGGACTTATTCCCACCAACAGACTTTACCGTTCAGAAATACACGTGCAGTCCCCTTTCCCCGCAGACGAAAACAGAGTGGGTGAAATGCCCACTCAATAATGACATGATTAATAATATATTAATACTAAATTGATCAGCAAAATCAAATGATTTATTTTTATTCTAAATCCAGTGGATTTCTAACAAAAGTAAGTAATTATATCTCTTTTTCTAATACTTGGGTTTGATTATGGTATTTTTTAAAGTGAAAATTTTATTAGATCGTTTTAAGTGCATGTCGGTCGAACGCCGAGTAGGTATAAAGTATAAAGTAGGCGGCACCTATAGTTTAATAATACAAAAATGTACGGGAGTGAGCAGATCTGCTAATGAAACAATCCTACTATTCGTATTAATACGAACTTCGACTGCGTAAGTATCTACGACATGTAACGTCGACGGTTATATTTTATCTATTCGTATTAGTACGAACTTCGACTGCGTAAGTATCTACGACATATAAGGTTTTAAAAATATTACAGTCGTAAATAATAATTTTTGAAACTGAAAATATGGAACTTGAGCAATAAATTATATAACATATATTAAATAAAATCTTTTAAAATTAATCAAAACACTTTCATTTTTAAACAAATAAACATTGTAATTATCCTACCCTTGTTATATACATTCATTGTATTCTTTTGTCGATTTACTAAAGTTTTCACTTCTATCGTGTGTGAATCGCACACACACCTTTTGATTTTCATTTCGATTTTGATTTTGATTTTGATTTTGATTTTGATTTCGATTTCGATTTTGATTTTGATTTTGATTTCAATTTCGATTTCGATTTCGATTTCGATTTCGATTTAGATTATAATTTTAATTTCACTTTCAATTTCGATTTCAATTTTGATTTTGATTTTGATTTTGATTTCAATTTCAATTTCAATTTCAATTTCAATTTTAATTTCAATTTCAATTTAGATTTCAATTTCAATTTCAATTTCAATTTTGATTTCAATTTCGATTTTGATTTTGATTTCGATTTCGAATTCAAATTCGATTTCAGTTTCAATTTCGGTTTTGATTTTGATTTCGATTTTGATTTCGATTTCGATTTCGATCTTGATTTTGATTTCGATTTTAATTTCGATTTCGATTTAGATTTCGATTTCGATTTTGATTTCGATTTCGATTTCGATTTTGATTTCGATATCGATTTCGATTTTGTTTTCGATTTTGTTTTCGATTTTGTTTTCGATTTTGTTTTCGATTTCGATTTTGATTTTAATTTGATAAAGCGATTTTTATACCCTTAATGGAATATGATTCGAAAAATTTTTAGTTAAATGTCTATAGTGTAAAAAAAAGTTTCACTTTTACCGTGGTTTCATAAAACCACACAATGCTTTTTTTTTGTTATTTAAGGTTAATCTCAGTTTTGTTTGTATTTTCCAATTCACTAACATGTGGGTGTAATTACGGTATTTTTT
The DNA here is from genome assembly GCA_964028335.1 of Altica lythri. Taxonomy (NCBI): domain Eukaryota; kingdom Metazoa; phylum Arthropoda; class Insecta; order Coleoptera; family Chrysomelidae; genus Altica; species Altica lythri. The sequence continues at coordinate 48,435,268 of OZ034805.1, read as the reverse complement.
TTCTGAAATATGTTATATATTATTTGTAAATTTATTTAATAATAACCTTTATCTAATTTAGCTTTATTTAACCAATTTCTGTATAGTAGCATATTATAGTAGATCATTTTTTGAAAAACAATGTCATAAAGAAGTTTCACTTCTTACGTGTGTTCACTAGTCATGCACACATCGTTCAAGTCAACCACCTTATCTTTTTCAGGATCGTATAATCAAAATATGTACAACTGCTTAAACAATTTAAATAATTCCAAATTATTAATATATAAGAATGAATAAATATTTGTATTGGTAATAAACGTAGAAATGTTTACAAAAATAGTTTATTGTTATTATTTTGGTATATAGAATTAAAATGAGCACACTGTTATTGTGAAAGGATATAAGAAATATGTGTAAGTATTTATGTTTTTAAGATGATTTTTATTTATATAAACAAGGTCATTTATAATAAAAGTGATCGATCACTCGATTACATTACTTAACTTCTTGTTCTCGATGGATACGATGAATTGATTAGCTATACGATAAGACAATAAAAATTGTGTCATTTTATCTGTTTGGCATATAAAAACTATAATTGTGATGTTTGTATATAATATCGATGCCACGACATTCCACAAAAATGACGCTTATTATTTTACCCCAATTAAAAAATCTGACAATAATAACATGAACATTGTACGAGACGATGAACCGTTGATCAGAGGGAATTCAAAACATATTTATTGATCGTATCTTCATCAGAAGTAATACCACATTCTACACTATCTACAGTATAGTAGTATAAGTTTAAAGCTGAATTAAGAAATCCTGCTACTATACCTATGTAAATATACCTATAAAATTAGGACATTTATGATAGAGTACTTAAGTGCTATTCAAATTTTAAAATTAAACCTCGAATGTTACTTACTTTTTCAGATTTTAATCCTGCTGTAGGTGTAATGTCATTAGGATCTGATTCTGGAATTGGTTCCTTAGGATCATCTAAATGTATACCCGGCCAACCAACCCAAAGACCACCTCCATTTATAACTACTGGCGCTACTGCTGTTACTAAACCACCAGCACTGTAATAAACGAAATATGTAAATATGTTTAAAACCCAACTTATAATTTACAATTTGTGCCGCTGTAGTAATATTTATTATTGTAAGCAACAAACAGACATGAATCGATGACGCCAAATCTATGTGCACTGGCTCATGATCTATATATAGCTTTGCATTTCTCCACTAAGATGGCGCCCCCAATAGAACCTTCATACACAAATCTAACCTCAATCGTTTATTGACATAAATCCAGAGTTTCATTTTGATCCAACAAGTCGTGTTGGTACATTGAATTTTTGAAATTAGCAACGAAAAATCTTTGCCGAGAACATTTTCGAGCAATATTTTTTTACAATTTTCGGAGAAGATCATTTCAACAGCAATGACTCGCTGAAACAGTTCCTGTGTTTGAGAATGAAGCACTACACGGGTCAACTATTTCCTGTTAGTATTGCGAATTTTAACGTAGTCGCTCCAGTCGCAGCGATGAATCCAGGCTAGGTCTACCCAAAACAGTAGCCACACAGAAAATCGTTGATAGAGGCATCTTAAAGACCTTGATCCAAAAAAATCCTGCATGAAGAACTATGTGTTACGAAATTGGTTTCTCATTGGATCCCTCATTTGCTCACAGAAAAGAAAAACCCGGTTGACGTCAATTGGGGTCGAAAAACATTGAAACGGTTTAACAAAGAAAGCTCAAAAAGTGCTCACACTGCCCAAATCACAATTGAGTTATTGGAGCAAACAGCGAATTGTTAGACCATCCAGCATATAGTCCCAACGACTTCTTCACGTTCCCAAATATCAAGAATTCAATGCGTTGTCGGTAATTTCAGTCGCCCTAAGAAGCCATCGATGCTTCTAATATAGCAATTTTGCAGATGTCAACCACTTGGTTTAAACGTATACAAAAGTGTATTGATCTTGGTGGGACATATTTTGAAAAGCAATAAGGTACTTTAAGTCTATAGATTTTTTGTCTCCATGGATGTATGCAAAATTAAAAAGACAACCTACATGGGATATTCAACAACCCCACGGTAAGAGAAAACGAGCACAGTTTATATGCGTGTTTGCACATAATTACAAATATTGTGTTTTAATATTTTTTAAAGCTGTGTCATACGGGACTGTATTAAACAAAAAACAACAATACTATTTATTGTAATAATTAATGGTTTAAAAAATTTTTGAAAGATAGACAGATATTAAAAAATTAGAAAATTAGGAAAATTGAAAATTCACAAAATCTGTAAAAAATTTGAAAAAACGGAAAAAAAGAAAAAGTGAAATAGGTCGAGAAAAATTGTAAAAATCCTGAAAGGTTGCAGAAAACATAATTTTTTTTTATTTATTTATAATGTTAACTTTTATTGGAAAAATAAGTTACAAGGTCAGGTTTATTGTAACAAAAAAAGTGTTGATAAACTACCAAGAAAATTTTGGTCCCAAAGCACCATGTTTACTAAAGTAACATTTTTATCACGACAATAATATTGCTAAAAGTTCAGTAAACAGAGATAAATAAATTTATTTACCTAAATAATTTTAGATTTTGGTTTATAAACATGCGTCCATTTATTTTCGTTATGGATTAAATTGTTTCTTTAACGCTGTCGAAACATAAAAATACGTATAAGTTTGCGTACATTTTAATTACTCATTATAAACTGTGATACATAACTACTCATTCATCATATTATTCTTGTTTACTTCCCATTACCAGTATTCTACCAGGAATTTTGAATCATTTTTTAAAACACTCGTCCATTAATTTATATAAGCTTTTTATTACACTGTAAGTAATTATTTTTTTTAACCGATAGAAAATCATACTCTTATATTAAAAAGAAAACAGTTTAGTTGTGACAAACAATAAATTTAAATGTGAAGAAAGCCTGGTAGTTGTTATGTAAAATCCATTCGTTTCCCAAATTATTTTTTTCAGAGTGTATTTTACAGCTCAATGTAAGATATGGATTATATTGGTTAATTATTAATACTTTTTTATATAAGAAAATACCAAACAATATTGTACATTTTCTTTGGGACTATTATTACTGTCATAGTATTAGCAATAGTTTGATCGGAAAAATGATAACCTAGTTGTCAGCAACACGTGATTTTGTAAAAAAACCCTCAATTTATTTGCAGTATGCAACTATTCCTTTTTTACATACAACTGGTTGCGTCAACTTTTCAACTCAATTAATCCCGAGATGTCCATGAAAACGGTAACTGCCACAGCTTATTTAATTTTTACCAGAATAAGGTGAAAGAGGTAAAGACCAAGATGTTAATTTTGAACAGAGATGAAAATCGGGATCACTTCTTTGAAAAACTTATGACTGATTCAGATATGGAAAGACAGGAATTTGACAACCTTTTAATTCTGGTAGCTCCTCAAATTTAGAAATCTGGCACAAATATTTGATTTTGTGCACCGGTAGCAGTTAAATTGGACAATTTGAGATTTTTGGCTACTGGTGAATCTTACCGTTCGCTAATGTACCTATGCTTTTCTTAGGCGCGTCCAGTTCTAGAGAAATATACCCACTGCTTTAGTAAAATTCGTTATGGTGCGTTTACATGCTTGGCAAGTCCCGCTAAGTTTCCACAAACACAAGTGTGTAAAGGGAGTGTTTGGCTTGGCTTGCATAAGATGGGAAAAGCTTGTTGCCGATCAAGCCAGAGTCGGTTTTCCATCAAAGGAATCTTGCGGCAAGCTGTTGCGACATATTTACACAATGGTGTATTTTTAGTGTTACTCACGTACGGTTGCGTGCTGAAACAACTTTGACGTCTACGCCTGCCCTGTTTGCCTTTTCGTAACAGACTAGCGCACTCGCAAGCATGTAAATTGCATTTAAGAGTTTGTAAAGGCTTGAAGCTTGTGGATGCTTACAGAGACTTGCCAAGCGTGTAAATCCACCATTAAAGTAGAACCCTGAAATTAAAAAAAAAGGTGTAAAACTGTATTAAAATAAATAAGCTAACTGAGTAAAGTGATAAAAACCTGCAGCCCTATCTAAAATTAGGCTTATATCCACCATCAGCTAATACAAGGTTAACTTATTCTTCTTTTATCTGAAAAATCTAGATCAATTTGCCAAAACACATCCAATGCAAAAAAAAATCGTGAATAGCACAGACAAAGGAATTCAGTGTGATAACTGGTTTCATTCAGTATGTGTCAACATAAATGATAAGGAATATGGGGAAATTCAAGAAATTGGTTATAAAATTAGTTGGCATAGTATTAACTGCCAAACACTTTAATAAATCCCGTTACGTTCTTAAATGAAATGGAACCTAAAGATACATACATTTGAATGCTACAATCAAACCACAAGAACTGCAAAATAAAGTGGAGGTAAGCAAAAAAATCTTGTATATTATACATTATTTACATATAAGAATAAGAGGTATAACTAGAAAATATGATAACTTTCTTAAAATTTTAGAAACATTTTGCATAGACTGTTGTGGTGACCTTTTAATATTAAGTGAATGTTATCAAATTGAATATAAAAGAAATTTTAATATAGTTTGTTATAATTTGTATTACTATAATGCTTTCAAAAGAATACTAATTTATATAAAAATTGCCCAAAACATTTATCTCATTGTCTAAAACTTAAAATCTTAAAATTAATAATTTTTGCTATCATTTAATATATTCTTGTTTATTTACTTTCCAAATTTCAAAAATCCCATTACAGATATCTTCAAATAATAATTTACAATACCATGGTTCCATTCTTCTAACCGAATTAAAATATAAGACAGGGTTAAACAAAAGTGACTTAGACTTTGGTGGTTTAATTGTCGAATTGACAAATAATCTCTTTCATTAACGTCACTTATACCTGTGCTTAAGGAGGAAGTGAGAAAGTGTCACATGTGACATGAGTTGAATCTTAAAAGACCAAAAAGCTAAATAATGACTGAGCATCTGTAGCTTAGTGTTTAGAGCGTTACTGCGTAAAGGTAAAGGTTGTGGGTTTCTAGTCCTTCTGGATAAGACATTTTTTTAATTTCTTCTTAATGTCATTTAATATATTCTTATTTGTATTCTTTCTAAATTTCAAAAATCACATTTTTTTATCAAAAGAATAGCCTGAATATAAATATTCCTAATGGAGATTTTAGAAAATTGACCATAATATTTACCTACTGTAAATTCGATAGGATTTTCACCCATGTACAGAAACATCATGCAACCGAATTCTGGCTCTTGTCTCGTCCACATCTTTTTAAAAGAAAAAAACAAAGTAAATTTAAGGGGTTTTGTACTAAACTTTGACCACTCTGCATACATGCTAAATATGATCAAAAGAACATATTTAAAAATAAACAAACTATTATCAAGAAACATGAATTTGACAAACTTATATCACTTGCTCATGTACTGGACTAGAAACATACAATTGACTGTAATGACACACAAAAAAAAACAGAGTTTCTAATAGTAAAAGTTAAAACTATAATTAGTCAGAATTAACAAAAATAATATCGAATAAATACAAAAAATACCGTGGATCACTGATGCAATTGTAATATCTATTCGTAAGAGGGACAAATTAAAAAATAAATAAGATGTCACTCCAGAGCAAATATTAGAATATAAAATATAAAGAAATAAGCTTACGAAATTATTAACGTATCAAAAAACTCTTACTACAGAAATCAAATCACAGAAAAAAAAGCTAAAGAAAACTATGAAATAACAGAGGTTACAAATGAAAAAAAAATTTAAAACTGAAAACTTTAAAATTATATAATTAAAGTTATGTTACGGAAACCCAAACTATACTCCATACGCAATGTTTATAATATTTAAACTATTAATATTCGGACCATTTACATTTGCACAATACCGTGCTAGCCAAAAGTTCACTCCCCCTGTCGTGTCTTTTGAAAATTTATACTTGCAATAGTCAAATTTGGAGGAAGAAAATAACGTAATAGTCATAGATGACGTTACAGAGCCACTGGGACCGATAATTTTAAATGAGACGTTATGGCAACTGATAACTGTTTTAATAATTGGTGAGTGTAGAAACAGTTTCCATGCAGCGGAACGTCTCCTTAAACGGAGGTACCCTGATTCCCCTATATCAAAAAATTATTTGAGGGAGCTTTTTCGCAAGTTTGAAGAAACAGGTAGATGCCAAACAAGCTGTCCGACCAACAATCAGTGATGATAAAAATATGGACATAATTGCAGATTGTAGTGAACCCGACATCTTCTATAGCCCAAGTTCTGTCTATCTGTGAATTTAGTTAAAGGACAGTATACCGAGGGTACAAATTTCATCCATACAAATTAAAAATGGTGCACCTACTTTCAGATAATGATCTCGACTGAAGACAAGAATTCTGTGAAAATATGTACAATAAATCAATCAACAGATGAATTTGGCAACTTGAAAATAACGTTTCAACAAGATAGTGCTTATGCACACTATTATGGTGCAGTAAGTCGTTATCTAGAATATGATGAATATCGTGGTAGATGGAGAGGTTCAATAGAATGGCCAGCTCGGTCACTGGACCTCACACCATTAGATTTTTTTTCTGTAGGATTACTTTAAACGTTTACGCTACAGAACCCGAGAGTATTAACATTTTGAAATAACAAATTGTTGGAGAAAGTAGGGCAATTTTCCCCGACACATTTGAACGAGTACGACAAGAGTTTAGCAATGAATACATTACTGTCAGAAAGTAGATGAAGCAGATTTTAAACACTTAATATAAGAACTATTTTTTAAATCTTTATTAATTAAATACGAAACTAAAATTTAAGTATTTATTAAATTTATTCATCAAAATCAGCTAAAAACTAAACAAAATTAGTATGATTGGATAGGTATTTTCGATACTTGTCAAACCGAGATATTATTTGCCATAATATCCCATTTTAAATTATCGGTCACAGTGGTTCTGGAACGTCATCTATGACTATTACGTCTCCTGTTATATATGACTAGTTGAGAATCCTACGTCCATTTATTTCCTCCCATCAAATTTTACTGTTATAAGTATAATCGTTCAAAAGATACAAGAGGGGAAGGGACTTTTGGCTAGCACGGTATGTAGTTAGCTATTTAAAACATTAAAAAGATTTGTAGACTATTTTGCTTTAAAAATATTTAATAAAATACCAAGACATTTAAATAAATTTACATTGCTTGATTTATTACTAAACAATAGCTAAAAATTATATTTTATCCATTTATATGTTTAAATAAACATTAGATTATATTATAAGTTTTTATTTAGTTAGTTATGTAAAATCATTTATTTATTCAATGTGATAGCAAATAAAACTACTCTGTGATATTGAAATGTGCATAATTTCTTAATTATGGGACTAAAAGACTTCACCCTTAAGCACACACATGTGTTAAACACCTAGGTTCAAATAAAAGCATTACTAAATTGAGACTGTTAGTAAATTGATAGGGATTATTTGAATACAATAAGTAAAAAAAAATGTTGGTGAATCAATTTGCGACATTCATATAAGTGACTTTTTATTTTGGATGTAAAATACATTAAGTCTTACATTAACAATAGGTGAAAGATAAACATCAGCAAAATTTTATAATAAATGAAATTATGTCAAGGTACTGTTATATAAAAAACTGTTGGTTCTTTTAAAATACGCATTCTTTTACAGCGCTGCAATATATTAAAAAAATGCAGTACATACCTTGCCTTTCTTACCAATTTTCCATCTTTTCCTCTTTGCAGCACGAAGGGTAGTCGGTTGGACACCACAATCATGGACCCTGACGATGCTACCACATCTACGGCAATTTCAATATATAAGTCAGATACATCTCTGATAATCATCACAATAAAATGTGTCACCAAAAATTGTCAAAACACATCCTAAACAAATCAATAATTAACTACGCCAGCAGGAGAAAAGTGATAAAGCAAATTTGATTTTTGAAACTTCAAAGATGTAAAGGAAAAGTGGTTTTCGCACCGAGAGAAAGTATTTCCACTCTTTTAATATTAAACTATCAAGTGTTACGCTGAGACCGCTCTATTATCAATGTGAAACTTTTGAACCTCAAACAAAGTCGATGAAAGGTCAGTTGGGTTTATCAGAGATTTTATTTAATGTCTTGTTGATATTTTGAACAATGAGTTTATTAAAAAAAGAGTTCGCTTCCTTGTCCTTCTGCATTTTTGAGTATTGGGAAATGACTACGGATGTAATGTCATTTTTATTTAGTCATAGCACGTTATCAACCTATGCTGGTGGTGTTATAATGATTAGGTACGCGGAAAAAGTATCGATACTTTGGGTATCGAGTATTTTATTTTCGATACCGATACTTTTTATACTATAGTCGATTCAGATAGAAGTGTCATCAAGTGGGCTGGGTATGTGTGAGATCATCTTTAACTTTATTACTAGATACAATGGAAACAGAACTTTAGTTAGGAAATTATATGTCATTGCGATGTGTCAAAATGTTTATAGTTATATTGAGCATATGTAGCAATCTGATCACAAGTTAGCTAATATTGCGATTCAAATTTCACTAAACGTGGGTACTGCCACTACAAATTTGAATTTTCCAGAGACTACTTGATGACACTTCTATTTGAATCAACTATAGAAACTTTTTATTCGATACTCTTTGGCAGGTATCGTATCTTGTATCAAATAAGTCTAATTCTATTTATACTCAAAGCTTATTTTATAGTTATATATAACACTATTGTATTCAGTACTTGCTAGATGGCATAGAATAGAATAGTATATCCATATCAATTAAGTTTTTATATCATAACCGAGCCATTTTTTTCTCTCCTATACTGACAAGAATCACAGATTTATAATTTAAAATTTCTTGTTTGTGTCAAGATTTATACTGAAAAAATAAAGGCTTTTCCCAAACATATCAAATGCGTAATGATACTTGACACTACAAATATGACAATTTTGGTATTTGAAGATTGACATATAAAATGTGAGTTTTTGATATTTGACGTTTTAATTTTTATGTTTGACGTTGGAAATATGACAATTTTGACATTTAACATTTTAATTTGAACATTTAACATTTGACATTACAAATTTGTCAACTTTGATATTCTATTATACTTATTTGTTAAATTATTTAAAATTATTATTAATAATCACGCTACTATTTTCTTCATAGGTTCTACTCTGGTAAAACCATATAAATTAACTTTTTTTTTGTTACAACTAAACTTTTTTCTACGACATATTCAATTAATTCTACTTATGAGTAGAATATCGATACCTTTTGTTCGACACCGTGTACCGTGTCCCTAATAATGTTATCAATATTAAAATGAAATAAAAGGTATTAACAGAAATATTGTTAGAATTTTTTGTGTTTATAAACCTCCCCGCTAACTATTCATTTGAACGCAGTAATTAAAAATTACTGAACCCAGGATCAAAACATTAAAAATATAAATGATAATTCAATTTGCATAACAATCTAAATTATCGGTTTAACTTATTATTATTGAGTCATTGTTCCAAATAAATTAGATATTTATAATATATTTTTCACAACAAGTTTAAAAATATAATACCATACACTTCATATTTTGCAACATACTTCAGTGATAAAAATAATGTATTTGGCAATTAATTAACACTTATTCAAAGAGCTGATTACACAATTTTTACACACCCAGAAAATGTGAGAGAGATATTATATATTCTACGTTTAGGTTTAATCCGATATAAACAAGGCTGCCAGCACGTGTGATTGTAAACACTATCACTCTCTGATAAAGAAATGATTTTTTTTATCAAGATCTTTAATTTAAACAGCTTTATTTTATATTTATGACTGATATAACTAGAACAAATATCAGATGTAACTATTTTTGGATTTCTTCAAATGTTATTTGACATTCTAAGAATAATAACAAGGATTAAGTAATTCATCTGCAACTTGTGTTATTACAAATACGTATACAGGATGTGATCTAAATATTAAATTCCTTATTAAAGATTTAAAATAATTTGCTGAGGGCAGCTTATAACCCTTAGAATAATTGAAATTAACTTTTAAAAAAGGTCTAGCCGTATTTATTTTAATTCTTCTTATGTGTAATTAGAGCACAAACGTAATGTTAAAAGAATGGGCTTAATTAAGGAAACAGATTTTTTGTCAGTAGATTGCGCGACTTTTCGAGAAGTATTTAGTCACTTTTTTTTAAATTCTTATGAACTATAATATTTATTCATAATAGACTTTTTAAATAGATATTATTTTGAGAATACTCAATTTTGGTGCTTTAAATAAGGGCACTTTCACTACATTCTTACTTGCTTTTCGGTTACTAAGACAACCATGGACAGCAAAGCACCTTTTTTTTAATTACAACTGATTTTAAATAAATAAATTAATATTATATATTTAATTAGATTCAACTTTCGCGTTGTCCTAATAATAGAATCGGTACGTCCTGAATACTTGTGCAGCATGTGCCAAAAAATAGAACTATGATCTAAGTTTATTATTGTAATAATTTTATTTTTTATTGACAGAAAGTAATATAAAAAAAAATACGAAAAGAGGTTGACCTTAAGGGCCATCCTTGCAACTTCCCGCTAATTTTAACCGCAAAGCTATTTTGACGTTTTTGAGTTTTTTTTGGAATGTTTAAAAAGCCATAACTTTTTAACGCGTTATTCGATTTTGATGTTCAAGAGGGCACTCGACGCAGTTTTTTGAGGCATAAAAATGTTATATGAAGTGCAAAATCAATTAGTAAAAAAATTTGAAAAAAAAAACAATTTTTTGAAATTTTTCGACAACGATATCTCACGAACAAATCAACCGATTTTAATTTGCAAAATGGCATTCGGCGTGGTTTTTTAAATTTGAGAGCTGATTCGGTTATGAAATTCATCGATGTAATAGCCAAAAAGATATGCCTAAAAACATTATTTTTACCAATTGTTTTCTTCGGTTATTTTGAAATTTCTCAAAATCTACCGGTCCGAATCGGTTCAAACTTACAGGGAATCTAAGTTAGATGAAACTCTTTGGAATGCTTTTTAGTTCATCTATTAGATTTACATGCCACTTGAAAAATGTGTATGTATTATATCTCACAAACCAAACGCTTATGACATTATTCTCTTTTTTTTACCAATTATGATCCTTAACCATCGGATCTGTCAAAAGTAAAATATTTCAAGTAAGATTCTTTGGTTAAAGAGGAATTTTAGAACCACACCACTAACTTTAAAAAATACACAAATAGAACAAATAAAATAAATAATCTCGTACTTTTTAAAATTACAGTTAAAGGTATTATTAATTGGTTATGTAAAACTTAAGTGCAACTATTTTTGAAAATTTTGTAATCTCCTAAGTATTTATGTTTATAAATTTTTAGGTTATTAGTAAATAGCAGCGCGCTATTATTAAGTAGCAGCGAGCTGCCAGCAACGACACTTTATTTTTAAATACTACTTGTACTCGCAACGTCGTTCGCGTGGCGTATGATTTTGGTATAAAAATTTCTTACCCTAACCCATTTAAGGAATGGGAGAGAAATTTTTATACACCAGATGTTAAGTTAAAAGAAGACAAATACATCTGTGAAAACCGCATTCGAATTGGATTAGTAGTTTTCATGTGAAGCGCGCACAAACATACAGACAGACAGACAAAAAAATCTAACTACATTTTTGGGTTCTATTTCGACGTACTCGCGACGTCGTGCGCGTGGCCTATTGATTTTTGTATAAACATTTCTTTCCTCACCCCGTTAAAGGGGTGGGGAAGAAAGTTTTATACACCAGATGTTAAGTTGAAAGAAGACAAATACGTCTTTAAAAACCGCATTCGAATAGGATCAGTAGTTTTCATGTGATGCGCGCACAAACATAGGTATACATTTCTATTATATGTATAGACTATGCGCTCTGTTTTCACATCAAAAAAAGACGCACTTCCTTCGAAAATTTGCATATAAACTTATCGAGGAAGTCAACCTTTACTTTAACTTAATTAGAATCAAAATTTTAGAATGATGTGGTAGTCTAATTTTCTAATTTAAAAAATCAACTGAAATCGAAAACTATGTAAAAAAACATTAAAAATATTTTTTCTTCGACGAGAAAAAAGTTTGACATTTTATCTCTGTTAACGGGTCACAAAACGTCACTTTTTATGAAATTATTACTTTTTTCCCGGATATATACACATAAATAAAGGTTTCCTTGACAGATAGTTGATTGATAACGCAGGTCTATTTGTCACTATAAGGACAAAAGCCTACTAGTTTTAAAATTCAAATTTTGCATCAGTAATTTTCTGATTTTATGTAAAATATTAAATCGTCGTCACAGAACAAAAAAAGTGTATTATACACGGGAAAAATATTAGATTTTAGCTCTCGGTTTTTTGTCTCCCTCCGCTTCGCGTCGGGAGACAACACAACCTCGAGCTAAAATCTAATACTTTTTTCCCTTGTATAATAAATAACTATTTTTCCATGATTTCTATAGCATGTTTAAAACAATAAACCAACAAAATTTATAAACGATCCATTATAGTTACATCAAAACACAATAAGAAAAAACAAAAGGTCCTAGTTAATAACCAAAAAGACACTTGACTTTTAGATATTATGCATTGACTGAGTAATGCAGATCGTAAAACTATAGAATAACAAGTTTGCTCAAAAGTAAATTTTAATATCATGCAGTTTTTTTAGACAACAATGTAACATATACATACACCAAAATTATTTACGTTAATATTAATGCTAAATAAATAAACATGTTACATACCTACATCACAAAACTTTCTATAGTTTACACTATAAGACCTCCTGAACACTCCTTTCGTCATTTTTAATTAAAATCATAAAAATTGACAACACTTAAAATCAACCGTATTATTTCACATATAACAAATAAATGTCGACCAAAGATAATAGATACCACTTTTATACTAATTAACTACACAAAGGTACTTACTTACTCATTTTATTGATATATTTCGTAAATTTATCTGACGAAAACAACTACTCTTTAAGATAAATGTAAATACCATAAATACGGAAATAAAAAATCTAATAAGTTGTTAAGCCTATTTGGTTAAAACGTACTAATATACCTTTATTAAATATTATGGTTCAAAGTTCGACTGTAGGTAACCTATTACTTAGAAATCACTTAATGTAAGTATGTAGGTACCTTATCTTGATTTACACAGAAGTACCTACCTTATAGCAAAATTGAAGTGAATACTTAAAGATTACTTCGTATCAAAATGTACTTTTTTTAATTACAAAATTAACTTTTTAAATAAAAATTAATGTGCATAAATCTCTGCTGCTGGCAACTCGATTACCTATGCTGCTTCAATGTAAAGCCTCTTTAAAGAGGAAATCAAACTAAGTTAACTGAAATTTTGTCCTAATTTTGCATCCTAGGATATTTCGGCTGTTAAGTAAACTATATTTTGCAACCTGTTAAGCTGCAAAATCTTTTAGATAAGATTTTTGTTAAGATGAACTTAGGTTTAAAGAAAAGTTGAGAAAGGTTGATAAAACTAGGAAAGGATTTCGTGAAATGTTAAATATTTTTATGATCGTGTTAAAAACTTATGAACAACAGTTTGTAGTCTAGTCGAGAAGTTGATTTCCTGCGAAAAATAATTACCAGTCTCTTAAAAATATGAGTGATAGCTCAAACGATCCAGAATGGCATTTAGAGAAAGACCATTTTTCGATTTTTTTCTGGAGATAAAAATTACAATTGTTATTAACAAAAAATTGAAAAAATAAATAGTCCTTTCGGTTTTTGTTAATATCTTAAAAAGTATAAGTGATAGCTAAAATATTAAAAACGTTTCTGAAAGAGCAGAAAATTTCAGCTGGGATGTTCTGGATTCTCGGAATTGTAGCACCAATATTTATAATTTTAATTTAACGTTGAAAATCGGCTTCCGCGCGGCAATTTTGGCATGCGCGCGTGGCCTCTGTAATGACCGCAACTTTTCAATAATTTTTTTATGCCACTAAATAATATTATAATAATTAGAAAAAATTCAGATGTCATCTAAACACTTCAAATAAAATGGTCACGCGATAAAAATTGTTGTATCATCATTTTTTAAATAGTTATTTAATTGTTAATTAACAATTTTTTACGAATTTCTGTTATTATAAAAGGCGGTATAAAAGTTTTATTAATTGTTCTAAAAATTTTTCCTTTCTTGGAGCCTTTATGATCAATGTTTTTAACAAGATGACATCATAAAAGTTTTAAAAATTTCTTTAATTCATTAAATATTAATTTGTTAATTGAAAAAAACAATTAAAAATGAAAATAATGTTGTTTAAATATATAGTTTTTTAATTTAAAGCTATTGCTGGTTTTATGTTCATGCTGGACATTATATAAAGTACCTTTATAATTTTTTCATGCCATTTGTTTATAAATTTTTTATAAACAAATGGATTAATTAAATATTTTCGAAAAATTTTTTTTCACCTTATTATTAGCGTAAAAAAATAAGGATTTTTAAATAAAAAAAAATTCTTAATAACAATATTTAATTGTTTATAATCGTTTTTTTAGATATTTAATGTTTAAATTAATTATTAAGAAATCTTTTTTTTTAATCATTATTTATACTTCTAAATATACCTAATTGCAAAAAAAAAAGTTTTTTTTTGTTAACAATTTAGTTATTTATTTATATACCAATTTGTTATAAACAATTTTTTTTATTTGCAATAATGTTTTTCTAGAACATAAAAAAATAACAAAAACAGCTATCTACAACAAAATGCAAAAAAAAAATACAAAGTTCCGTAAAAAATAAATTTTTTTTTTGGGCATTTTGTTTTAGATAGCTGTTTTTGTTATTTTTTTATGCTCTAAAAAAAAATTATTGCAAATAAAAAAAATTGTTTATAACAAATTAGTATATAAATAACTAAATTGTTTACAAAAAAAAATTTTTTTTGCAATTAGGTATATTTAGAAGTATAAACAATGATTAAAAAAAAGATTTCTTAATAATTAATTTAAACATTAAATTTCTAAAAAAAACGATTATAAACAATTAAATATTGTTATTAAGAATTTTTTTTTATTTAAAAATCCTTATTTTTTTACGCTAATAATATGGTGAAAAAAAATTTTTCGAAAATCTTTAATTAATCCATTTGTTTATAAAAAATTTATAAACAAATGGAATGAAAAAATTATAAAGGTAATTTATATAATGTCTAGCATGAACATAAAACCAGCAATAGCTTAAAATTAAAAAACTATATATTTAAACAACATTATTTTCATTTTTAATTGTTTTTTTGAATTAACAAATTAATAATTAATAAATTAAAGAAATTTTTAAAACTTTTATAATGTCATCTTGTTAAAAACATTGATAATAAGGGCTCCAAGAAAGGAAAAATTTTTAGAACAATTAATAAAACTTTTATACTTCCTTTTATAATAACAGAAATCCGTAAAAAATTGTTAATTAACAATTAAATAACTGTTTAAAAAATGATGATGCAACAATTTTTATCGCCTGAGCATTTTATTTGAAGTGTTTAGATGACATCTGAATTTTTTCTAATTTTTATAATATTATTTAGTGGCATAAAAAAATTATTGAAAAGTTGCGGTCATTACAGAGGCAACGCGCGCATGCCAAAATTGCCGCGCGGAAGCCGATTTTCAATGTTAAATTAAAATTATAAATATTGGTGCTACAATTCCGAGAATCCAGAACATCCTAGCTGAAATTTTCTGCTCTTTCAGAAACGTTTTTAATATTTTAGCTATCACTTATACTTTTTAAGATATTAACAAAAACCGAAAGGACTATTTATTTTTTCAGTGTTTTGTTAATAACAATTGTAATTTTTCTCTCCAGAAAAAAATCGAAAAATGGTCTATCTCTAAATGCCATTCTGGATCGTTTGAGCTATCACTCATATTTTTAAGAGACTGGTAATTATTTTTCGCAGGAAATCAACTTCTCGACTAGACTATTGATATTTTTAATCAATTAAGCTAGCTTATAATAATCTTCTATTTCGATTATCCGTAACACATTTAATCACACTTTAATCAGCGTTTTAAAATTTGTTATTTGGTGATAAGTATTCGGTTTTAATAAGGTGTGTACAAACAAAGACGTATATATTTATAACTTTCTTTGTTATTGCCATTACTATTTAATGAATAAATATAACAATAAATAGAGCACCTGCCTGTGCGTGATTATCACTGCACAGTGATTGTTATCAATAAACAAAAGCAAAGATCTGTTATATAATTTATACTGATTAGATAATAAATTCAAACAAACGTCTCAAATTGCATGTTTGTACTCTGCAATAGCAAATTTAACCAGGTTTATAGTACAAAATTAACACAAGTCAGGTATTAATCTACAGTTATTTTTATATTTATAAAATATCTTAATTATTCTGTTAACGGAGAAATAAATTGCATTTTAACCGATGACGATAATAGATTATTTTTTTCTCATTATTTAATTATTATTTTGTATTTAAAATTATAGCTTTATTACGGCGAATAAGCACACAAGCTTATATTAGATGCTCACATGCTCATATTAGATGCTCGTTGAAGATATGTTAATATAATATCTTTTTCTATTAAAACTTTGTCCATTTTCCTTAATCAGATGAAAGCTACTAAAATCTATGATCTCATGGAGAGAAAATATGTTCATGCGCAGAAAACAACAACCTGTAATCATACTTAAGACATGTGTAAGGCATGACTTTAGTGTGGTTCTCGTTCATAAAAAACCATGCAAAACAACATTGCACACTTTTTGGCCGTGACGCGAGTCTACTTGAGGTCGCTTAGACGTATGAACTCCAAAACCATGAAAGAACGCACAGAACAAACCGAACGGATTTGGAAAAAAAACCAATATAAATTATTCATCCATATTAATTTGGTTGTTTACATACACATTTTATCCAGACTTTTTAAGAAAAGTGTAAAAAAATAAAATATTAAAATAAAAAAATTAAAATTTAAAATTAAATTAAAACAACAAATTTTATTGTTTTTAACGTTTAGTTAACACAGTTTCACTGCAATAAATATACTTTTGTACAGGTACACGAAATACAATTTTAGATTTTTGAAATAAATTTTAGCATTTATAACATGTTATTAAAACATGTTATTTGTACGTATATTTAATTAAATTATATTTCAGAGTGGTAAAAATCTATGCTTTTTTTGACGATTTTTATTATCAGTTTGAAAATTTTATAAAATAATACAGTGAGACCTGCACCCTTTGCCGAGGCATTGAAATACGAAACTGATAGTGCGCTATGTACTTTTAGTAAATCAAGTCGCGGTGCGTTTGATTTTCTTTCGGCAATAGAATGCGTCACTGCTGACATCGCAGTGTATGTGATTTCTTTCGGCGCACGTTATTATATTGAATCATCAAATATCCAAAAGTTTATTGAAATTGAATGGTATGAACAACAAGAGACGCAATGCTCATCAGGCGAATGCGAAAATTGGCTTTGGATAAATCCGAAAAAACAGTGAAGCAAACAAAAATTACAAATTTTCTTGTTAAATTTTAGTTTTAAATAAATATTTTAATGCTTTTTTCCAAAAAAATAATTATAGCATACAATTCTTAGCTTTTTTCATGAAAATCTCGATTATCCGGCGTTTTCGATTATCCGGCAGGCTGTTGGTCCCGTGCCTGCCGGTTAATGGAGGTGTCAATGTAAATAATTAATACTAGTAAACCTATAAAGACCTAATTGTTTTTTAAATATCTTTTTAACCTAGTTTTTCTATATCTTTTAGTAAGTCAGTTTTAAAACGTAACAAATAGGTAAGCGTGTTTAAACACTGCTTATAGGTACCATCAAAAAAATCCTGAAAAATATTTTTGTAGTATGCAGTAAATTGCGAAAATTTAGATTTGTTAAAATTTTGAAATCAATTTTTCAGAAAATATTTACTTGGATCTAATGTAGAAATCTATTTTTCATCACTGAGTTACATTTCTAGTTGACATTTTCTTTTATTAAAACGATCCGATATGTTTTGTATACATCGGACAAACTTCGATGCCAATATAAACACTTAGATATCAGTGAAGTATAAATTGTAGTATTTTCGACGTGTGTGAAATTTATTACCAAATTCTGTTCAGGATTCATATCTCTGAAAACTATAAAAGAGTATTACAAAAATCAATATAAGAACATTTAACAATAACACAGAATCTAAAAGGATTTGATCTGGGACAAAGGAAAGATATTTCTGAAATATTTTTTTGCGTAGAATCCTTACTCGGTCCCAGAATTTGGTCATCACGTTAGAATACCGAAATATTTAGGGTTATGTTTAAAAACAGCTTGGTTGACTGTGTCCTACTTTTTACCTTTTAAAATGAGAATTATAACGGTATTTCTTTTCAGAGTTTTGACAATTTTATACTTATGTGACAGGGATCAATAATTGCTTTACTTTAATATGGAAGGGTATTAAAAAAATTGTAAGTGGGAAATCCAACATAGTAGCGGATGTTTTAAAAAATAAAAATATACTCCAAATCGGTACAATGTTTTGAAATGTACCTATCCTTGGTTTACTACCCTTGTTACAGATAATTTTAAAATCATTTATGTAATATACTTGGAGAAGCAAGATCAAAACCAGGACAGGCAATTTTCAACCTAAGGCTTCAGTATTAAGGAGTATTCTAACAACGAAAGACAGTAGTGCATACCCTGCGGACATCAGGAGTAAAGGGTTTTCAATTAAGGATCAACAATTTTAAGCCCTCTCTCCTGGGGAAAGTCAAATTAGAAAGGAAAAAAAAAGTGTGGGGAATTTTAAAGTAAAACAAAAAAAATGTTAAGTTTAAAACCATATAACCTTGATGCATCCAGATTAATGTCTTCAGACACGGACAGTCAAGTAGGTATATATCCACATACAATCAATTAGTCTATGATATCAAAGATACGTATTGTTGTGATTAGTTAAATACTAAGAAAAAGCAACAAGAAAAAGACCCCATAAATGGGCATGACACCTTTCAAGTCACGCGCACGATTATTTTTCAACGACGACTCGAAGTAAGACTGTATTTAATTAAATGTTATTTTACGTCCACAAATAATTACAAATTACTATTTTTCTCTTCGTTTATATGTCCTTTTGCCTTCAGGCAATCAGACGAGTTCCAATTTTAAATTTTATTAAACTTTTAGACAAACACAATTCCCATAGGATTGGATAAGTGCTCTTGAAATTGCTGTAAATATGTAACTGTCAAGTAAAGACGTTGCTTAATTACATCCAAATTTTTTTTAAGAAAAGAAATTTTAAATCTAATAAAACCTACACTCTGTAATTTTACGGGAAAACAACCCATTACCTTTTTAAAGAACTTGAAAAAACCTTTAATTTGTTTTTTTTTTAAATATGATGAAAATATTTTTTTTTTATTTTTGTTTCCCAAAAATAAAAAAAATAAAACTCATTTCCTAACAGCTACCCCAATTGAGAATAACCCTAAAAAATATTAAACAACCAACGGCACAAGATGAACTTTAAAACAAAGTAGAACGAACCTAAGTTTATATTATTATTATTGAATTTATATGCAAATCAGTGATATTTAAACATGCCAATTTGCTTAAAAAAAAACATTTTGAAGATAATTTTTGCTAGTCTGGGGGTGGCTTTTGGGGTCTAAACTGTTTAATAAAGCATATGTTATACCCTTAATATCAATCGACATGTATTTAACTAATTTTTAGATTATTACTTACATGATTCTACAACTTTACAATTATTTTTGAATAGGGGTAGTTTTCACCCTCAAAAAATAAAAAGCAACCCTCGGCACCGGGTCAATTTTGAAGTAGACGGTAAGTAGAACCTGTAATCAAATTTTGGTATGAATTGGTGCTGCTTGGTAAATTACAGTCTCACGATATTTTCTCTTCAGTTATTGGCCTATTAGTAATTGTGCCGTCGACAATTTACTTTATACCTTGATTACAAACCGTTAGTTCTAATATTTAATTCTAATAAAGGTGTACCTATTTTATCCGCACTGCGTATGCATTTGATTTTAATATTAAGTACAAAAATAGTGAATCACATACCAACGCAGACTTTGTTTCTTGATTACCATTACATTCTAAAAATGCATCTCAGTGTGGTAAAGCGGATATTTTTGAACTTAGTCAGATTGAAACGTTATCAATCACCTTGTGAAAGCAACTCCTGATCTACAGTTAAAACCTTTATTGAGCATTGAGATATGGTAAGATTATTCTCAAAAGTTTACGATTTTACATTAAGCAAAATGCAACAACAAGGTTGTATTTTCCAAGAAATAAGAGTTGCAGTTTATTACAATTTAAAATATCAAATAAGTTACTTTTAGCATATTTCGAATTATTTAAAATAAAACGCCTCGACACGATGTTATTGTTGTGTTGTACTTGACAAAGACATTCAAGAATTAAATAATGGTTGTTATAAATGTAGAAAAATTATGAATAACCCTAAAAGTGTTCCAACTCATTCTTGGAAGAGAGAACCATTCCAGAGAGTTCATGTGGATTACGTTGAACTATTTAACTTCACATTAGTTGACGCGTTTTCACGTATACAATGATTTTAACATGTTTTTAAAAGCAAATGTTTTAAACCACATTTTAATTCTTTCATATCACCCCGCAACAAACGGCTAGGAGAACGTTATGTTTAAACTCTAAAACAAGCCACACGGACAATCAACGCAAACAAGGTGGACAAAGAAAAAGTACTACGAAACATATTGCTACAATATCGAAAAAGTCCTTATCCGGTAACCTAACAATGAACCTAGAACTATATATTTAATCAAGGTATTAACAATAAAAAAATTTAATGATGTAAGATCTAAGCTGTGTGATAAATTGGTATTTAGAAGTATTATAGAAAAGTTAGAGACATTACATTATTTAATCAAGTTGGATGATGGTAGAATCTGGAAAAAAAAATTGATCGGAATTAAAAAAAAAATGTAAACACTATACTTGATACTAGTTCTTTACCAGAATCTCTTAATATATTAAGTCCTTCCGAAGATATATTGTAAGAAGTTCCGACAACCACTTAGAGTAAGTTTTATGAGTACTTTGATACTAGCCACAAGTTTTTTAATCAGAATGGTGAATCCATAATATGTTAAGATTAAGTGATAATAACTGCTGGTCAAGATCAATCTCTTAATCTAGAGATGAACGTAAATTAATCGAGTTGACAAAATGTACTAGAGTTGTGTAGTTCTGCAAGAAATGGTAGAGGTCTGCAAGGACATGTTATGTTGTATATTTAGTGTGATAGAAGTGTCTCAATTAGTTAAACACTTGTTGGGCATGATACTTTCTAAGCCACGCGCACTATTTTTAAACAACGAATCAAAGTAAGAACAATGATAATTGTAAGAAAATGAAGAGTGAATATTTTCCGAGCTGTATTTAATTAAATAATATTACCAAGTATGCGGTTACATGAGTTGTATCCGTGTCAACAATGATCTAAGAATAAAAGGTTTATTTAGTTCAGCATATATGGTCTTCGTCTAATCACGTATCTTTTAATAATCATTACTGATGACAGTCTTCTTACAGCAGCATACAGAGGTTTATTTTAAAGAAATCGATTAGTACTAGATCATAAAAATCTTAGATAACTTGTAGCCAACTTAGAAAACAGCGGAAATAGCCATTTTTTATTCATATAACCTCAAAGATTTCGAAGCACAACATGCTGGAACAGTTACTTTGAAAATGATCCTTTATTCAACAACAAAAATCACATGCTTATTGGTTCCAAAAGAATCTGTTTTTGTCATTAGTAATCAATTAAGTTAATGTGCCTATTATCGTTTTTATTCAGGTAATTGCAAGTAAAGAATTAGGTACATATTAAAATTTAAACAATAGTTAATAAAAGTGAGTCAATTCAAAAAAGTGTATTGTGTTAAATTTTCACAACCATTCAAGTATTTTTAATAAAAAGAATAATTGTTGTAGCTGACAAAATGTTTAATTAACTTACCCTTGATTATTACGAACCGCATAATTAACAATGTAAAAGAATTTTTAAATAATTAAAAAATAGTGTTATTTGTTCACTACACTTTGTGAAATCATTAGGTACTTTAGTATAAACATTTTTGAGTTAATCATTTTAGTATGAATCAAATATCAATATTATAAAAGCAACTTAAGCGCTCAATGCGTAATAATTATTAACGTTGCATCGATAAGTCCAATTCGATTTGCAGTTTAGGTATCAAAATCACTAAAAAATTTATGGGGCAAAAATAAAAGCAATAAAAACAAAAACTCAATTGCGAAACAATAAATATGTTGAAGTTCAGCCAAAGGAGAGTTTGCCATGCTAATTAGGCGTGAGATTGAATTTAATTTGTGTTTCCCTATTATGAAATACAACGTGATATAGTAATATTGTAGTGATATATTTATCATAGTAGGTATACTGTATACCTACTTAATCAGGCTTGTATGCATCATTCAAAGCTTATTTATATTAAAGTAGGCCTTGTTAGGGTGATGAATTTCGCCCTGTATATTTAATCTTATTTTCAGTTGTAAATGCGCTGTTGTCACGTCTTCAATAAAATCATAATGTTAGTGACAATAAATAAAATAACAATTTTGTACTCCATTTCAGCGCCATCAAATCATTAAAACTTAGTACTTTCACAAAAAGAGGAAATCGTCAATTTAAAAATATATATTTAGATATAATGAACGCATTTACAAAATAATAGTAATTAAATGAAAGCCAACAATAAAAACATTTACAAAAAAGTCTTCATTTGCAATTTAGAACAAATTTTCTATGTCTATATAACGGTATTATAAAATAAGTTTTACAACAAATATTTAAATTGGACCAGCTATAAATGAGAAAATAGAAAATATTTCATTTTGTCGATAAGTATTACAGCAGATATATATTAAAGAATTTTTCGTGGAGCTTTCCAGGTAGTGCGGTATTATGACATACCAATTGCTTTCAGCTATTTTGATAAGTAGAACAAAGTTAAATATTCCCACAAAATGTTATGCTTCAAATAATGGAAATTCGTTTTTAATATGTGTTCAATAGTTACAGTGCAATCATTCAGCAGAAAAGCAGATACACTAATAGTAAAATAAGCAAAGTAAAAAAAATGAAACATACAACATTAAAAAAAACATATAAACTACAAAAATTGGAGTAACAGATTTGGTTAAAACTATTGTCACGTTCATCTATTCGTTATGTATTTTCAATTTACCTTCAGTATCAAAGGTAAAATGTTGTCAAATAAAAAATTTTTCATGTTATAAGTCCAATCCGTCAAAATAATTTCTTCTGTATGTCTACAAATTTTTTCCCACATGTCTGGTGTACATTGTCTTAACGGTTCTGTCCAAGTTTTGTTCAAATATAAAAATGCAAAATGTCTTATCGTTGCTTCTGTATTGTGTAAGTATAATTGTCTTTTTTTTTATTTTTTTTTTATCAAATTCGATGTTATTGCTGCGTAACCATCTCTGTAATATCTATTTGGTTGCTAAAAATGTAGGTGGTCTGTTTTGTTGTACAGAATGAACTGAAGCATTATCCATGTTTACTACACATTTCTCTGGAAAATTGAATAAAGCAGGAATAAGTTAATTAACAATCCAGTTTTTGAAAATATCACCATTTATAGTTTTGTGATAGTCAATGTCAGTATTTGAATAGTCTAATAACAAATCACATCCCTCTATTGACCCACCATTTGCTCCTGCGAGTAAAATTGTAAATCGCTTTTCTTCGGATTACACATGCAATGGATTACTTTTTAAATCAGATTACTGTACCCATCGACGCGTTGGAGTACCATTTTTTTATGTCCATGTCTATGTACACGAATCTGATGATTTCATTGCGCTTTTTTAATTCCATAAATTTCTGAAGGAAAAAAGATTTTGCTGTCTTCGCTCACTTAAAATTTGTCGTCAGTTCACGTTTTTAAGTTTATATATCATTAATTTTGTATAAATAAGTTCGTTCGCCGTTTAAATCTCAGTTTTGTTTTGCGTCAGTCAAAAGTTTATTTGAAGTAAAATATTCGTTTTTGTAATTGTACGTCCAAATCTGCAGCTGCAATTTTTTTTAAATGAAGTTCTTAAATGTATCTGCTTTATCTTTCTTCCTTTTATTTGCCGCTTCTTTACCATTAACTTTAATCTTTTTTCAGATTTTTCGTTTACATTTAACACTAACCTAAAAAAAACACGAAATTTTTAAAAAATGTATTAAATTAAAATTTAAATGATATTTGATTGGTCATAGATTAATAAATAAAACATCGATTCGTCCATGTCCTATCAAATTACATCTTAATTATCATTATGAATCATTGTTATTAAAAACATTAATGAAAATATTTTATTTTTAAAACGTGTGTAATCTGGCAACATTGTAAAATAATGACTGTCAGGAGAATATTGAGGTAAGGTATGTTTAATAAATTATAAGTAATTTAAATGTATAAGAATGTAAAAGTGTATTTAATGTAACAAATAACTTCATATACAACTATTAATGAAATTAAAAATGTTTGGAACTATTTGCTGATAAAAACATTGGAATAATCTTGTATAGAAACAGAATTAGTACTTACATTAAAAACCTAAGAGATCTTATATAAATCCATCTTCTGGAATTTTCTGATCTTTTCTAAACATGTAATATCATCTTTGTATTCATTTTTTTGTCTCTACACAATTTTTTTCCGGTGTATTAATTTTTTTAATGCATTTAACCATTATATTTATGATATTTGTTGTGACTTACAGTAACTTTCAAACACCAACATGACCAAAACCAATACCAACGTGAATAAATAAAAAAACAGCCTGCTAGATATAAATAAACGTTGAATCATTTATATAAAGATTTCGTTTAGAAATAAAACAGCTTGTAAACTGGCGGAATCTAGCGGTAGTAGGTAAGCCAAAACAGTGTTATATGGATTTCGAACAAGCATACCCGCAATTTTGTGCACAAGCATTATAGAATTACACAAAGTTAAAAAAATATTGGACACGTAACCGGTTCCAGAAAATAATTAAGATTGGAATCTCTAGTGATTAAGTAAATGTGGTATATTTTATTACAACTTGTTAAAATCATTTTAGTCGTCTGTTTAATATACATCCTTGTATTTTATTTCTAGAATATAAATTTAAAAAAAATAGGCACGTATCACTTTATTTTAAAATTTTCACTAATGAATTTAAATAAACAGATCAATTTTACTTCCGATTCCTTGACAAGCGCTGAAAAAACTTTCATCTAAAAAACGCGCTTTTGGACCAAAAAAAACTAGTAGGTATAGGAAAATATTCTTCAATAAAACTTTCACTGTTCTTCACTTTTATACATAAATATGTTGGTTTTACGATATAGTAAAGATTTTATTTACTATGAAACAAATACAGTTTTATTATGACGAAATGATCTTGGTGCGTATTTTAATGAAGTGACCATGGGTTATATTTGAGCATTTGGTCAATTTTGGCAAATAAAACAAACTGCAATAATAGTTAAAAATTATTTGTTCAAAGAGAAGATTTTATTTTCCAAATGCTTGACAGTAACACCTGATAGGATCTTCATTTATTGTAGGGTTGGTTGAAAAGTTTTGAAAGCGACAACAATTAACCAGTAAAGGACTCAAAATTTATAAGCTATTTTATTACTTCATCTTCCATTTAAACACACAAAAAATTCTATTTTGATTTGTCAATTCATTCTTTGTTTACAAGCCATTTAAAGTTGACGTGCCTGTATATTTTGTTATAATGGAAAAAACCGAATATCCTGCAGTGATAAAATTCTTTGTTTTGAAAGGTTAATCAGCCAAAGAAATTCATACAAAAATGGTGAAAATGTTAAACTAATCTGCTCCTTCATTTTCAACTCTGCTTTGATAAGTTTTAGAGTTTAAACGTGGTCGTACAAGCGTCGAAGATGAACCACATTGTGGACGTCCAAATAGTGCAACAAGACCAAAAATGACCATCTATGATATTGTTTGTGCAGATCCAAGTTTAACTAAGTGTTAGTTTTTGGAATGCAGAAGAGGTTTTGTTGATTGATTATTAAGAAAAATGTAAAACAACTAACTGAATATTATTGCAACTTTTTAAACCAGTTGGTTAAAAAACTTCGTGAAAAAAGACCCGGTTTAATAATTTTTTATCAAGACAATGCACGTCTTCACACAAGTTTGTGAACACATTAAAGTAAGAATTGCTTAAACATCCACCGTATTTACCAGATTTGGCTTCCTCCGACTATTACCTCTTCAGAAACTTGAAACAATTTCTTCGTGGAAAGCGTTTTTTGACGCATGAAGAAGCTATTGCAGCCGTTAAAATCATTACAATCATTGGAATGAGTGAGATTATTAAATGAAGGTGGCTTTTACTTAATGAATATCCATGTTAAAGATTAAATCACACGAGTACCTACTTTTTGATCTTCACTTTTATTTCACAAACTTACTTAACATGTTTCGATATACAAAATCTTCATTAGATGTAAAGTAAGCTAATATAATGAAGTTCTAGAATTTATAGCTATTTTTAAATTATATTTACCAGATTAGGAACTTCATACCTAGGTAAAGAGGTTAAGTAAGGGTTTAATTAATTAAGATTATATTGAATAAACAATCATTTTAGGTTTTTGCTTCCAAAACTTTTGAACCAACCTGTAGTTCAAATGTATATTTAACTTGCCTCTTCACTAGAAAAATTAAAAAGTATACTTAACCTTGATAGTCCAAGCGGCGACCGCTGTAAAAAGGTGGTGAACCAGTACGAATAAAAAAATATATTCTATTACTTTTTGGATATTAGATGAATAAAAGACCATCGGTCTGGTAGTCTATGACGTGTCCAATTTTTTCTTTTTAATAAAATTTCTATTTAATTTTTTTGTAAAATTGATCTACATAACTTAAGCATAATTTTTTAGTTTACGATGGCGTTTTGACCAGATAAATATAGAAATTCAAGTCTGGTGTTCTTGTTCTTGACGCAACTGTTTGGCAGACCACCGCCAACAAATTTATTTCAACAACAAATTTTCTATACAAAGTATAAGCAAAAATTAAACGTCAAAATTTGTATTTTTCATTCCTCTTTTGAATAAAATTGGTCTGGCACGTTCATACTTGACCAAAATTCTGCCAGACCAAGATTAAGTAAGTCCTTCTGTACTGCTTGTAAAGCGCGAGTTTGTTTTGTTTTTAACATAACTGACATCATTTAATTATGTCAAAATGTGATCTGCGTGTTTTTAAATGACGTATCATCCCAGATGATGAAGATTTGTCATTCCAAAATCGTGGTAATTATTCAGAAGACGAGACTGATGATTAATTAAAAATCAATGTTATATTTATTATCATTACGAAGAATTTAAAATGTAACATTTTTTTTTTGTTACTTGTTCTGTTGTATTATTTTGATTTATTTGACTAAAATAAATTACGTTTATAACTTATTTATTCTTAAGTGAAGGAGATGAAAAAAGTATTTTTTGATATTTCTGCTCTAAAACTTTAACTTTCGAGTGCTCGGCTTCGTCGGGGACGTCAAAATTATGACCGTTTTCGTCATTTCCGCAATAAGCTTTTAACTCATATCGAACCATCGACGTTGTCAGAAAATTACTAGTTCAAACCACAAAGAATCCTGTAAAAGACTTATTTTGTTCTAACAGAACTGTCTGTGAATATTTTTTGAAGTAGTAGGTACCTATAAGAAATAATTTAAGTTGACAGGATATTCGTTCATTTAAAATCAAATACATTTATTAAAAAATGAGCTAAGGAGACTAAAATTACGTAGTGGCAAATACCAGCTAAAAGAGTACGGTTAATAAACAGTACCTACACTAGTTGAACTAGTAGAAAATTTTTAAGACCGTAAGTCATGAAAAAGATAAATTATCTTGAACTCCTTTTACTATTATACGACAATTGT
Organism: Altica lythri; assembly: GCA_964028335.1. Classification (NCBI taxonomy): domain Eukaryota; kingdom Metazoa; phylum Arthropoda; class Insecta; order Coleoptera; family Chrysomelidae; genus Altica; species Altica lythri. The sequence continues at coordinate 48,407,057 of OZ034805.1, read as the reverse complement.
CTTCTATATTATGTATATACGATTTGCTAACTTACAACCTAAGAACTTCAGAAATTTTTTAACAATTAATCAGTTTTAACAATTTTTCAAACAATTTTAAAATTGATTTGTATGATTCCGCTGTAGATACCTAATATATTCTTCAAAGAGAAATATTGAAAAATTACTTGAATAAAAAAAATATGTAGCTACGTATACGTCATTTAAAAACGCACATCACATTTTGACATAATTAAATGTCAGTTATGTTAAAAACAAAAAAACTCGCGTTTTACAAGCAATAGAGAAGGACTTAATCTTGGTCTGGCAGAATTTTGGTCAAGTATGAACGTGCCAGACCAATTTTATTCGAAAGAGGAATGAAAAATAAAAATTTTGACGTTTAATTTTTTCTTATACTTTGTATAGAAAATTTGTTGTTGAAATAAATTTGTTGGCGGTGGTCTGCCAAACAGTTGCGTCAAGAACAAGAACACCAGACTTGAATTTCTATATTTATCTGGTCAAAACGCCATCGTAAACTAAAAAATTATGCTTAAGTTATGTAGATCAATTTTACAAAAAAATTAAATAGAAATTTTATTAAAAAAAAAATTTGACACGTCATAGACTACCAGACCGATGGTCTATTATTCATCTAATATCCAAAAAGTAATAGAATATATTTTTTTACTTGTACTGGTTCACCACCTTTTTACAGCGGTCGCCGCGCCGCTTGGACTATGATGTATGACTTAGATTGCAAGTTGGTTGCGCTCTTCCTTCCATTTATAAGGCTACTTCATAGCTCTATCATTGACATAAGTTATGCTTGAGGGTGTTTATAGTTGTTTATATACATTTTATTCTCATGTGATACGAAAAACCCATTAAATTATTTTTAAAACAATTGTTTAATAATAACGTTGTTTAAGTAAATTTGGTACTGTGAAAAACTACTGAACTGTTATGCAAAATCAAAATTGATAGAACAAAGTTGAAAATGAGCAAAAATAATAGAGTAAATGACCAAACATTCTGCCAACATTGTCATTAAAAATTGTAATAAAAATTTATACATTTAAAGTAGAAAGAGAAAAAAATTATAATACAAAACACAATATAACAATAACATCATTTATAAAAAGATTTTATACTGTTAATTATTAAAATAAAGTCATTTTGACCATTACAAAATATCGTAAATAGATATAATAAAGAGTATGTAATTGGAAGATAAATATTTTAAACTAGCTGTACCCGAGACGTAGTTCGCGTGGCGTGTTGAATTCGTTAAAGGGGAGAGGGAGAAATTTTTATATACCAGATGTTAAGTTGAAAGAAGACAAATACATCGGATTAGTAGTTTTAAGGTGATGCGCGCACAAAGATACAGACAGACAGACAAAAAGATCTAACCACATTTTTGGGTTCTATATTGATGTAGTAACACCCCCCGCTAATTATTTTTTAAATATCTTTAATGTACAGAATTTTTATTTCTACAGATTTATTATAGGTATGTATAGATTATTTTTCACGCTCCCGCATGCACCCTTGTGGGTGGAATTTTCTAAAATCCGTTCACAATTGACCTCAAAATGATAAAAATAACTATTGTGCAAAGTTTCAAACCTGTAGGACTTATAGATTTTAAATTTAAATTTAAATTTTTATTTTTCACGCCCCCGCAACCCCCCTGTGGGTGAAATTTCGTAAAATCAATTTACAATTGACCTCAAACTTATTAAAGTAACTATTTTGCAAAGTTTTAAACCTGTAGGACTCATAGATTTATTTATTTTTTCACGCTCCCGCAACCCCCCTGTTGGTGAAAATTTGTAAAATCCGTTGACAGTTGACCTCCAAATTATAAACATAACTATTTTGCAAAGCTTTGAACCTAAAGGACTTATAGATTTTAAATTTTATTATTTTTTTTATTTTTCACGTCCCCGCAACGCCCCTTTTGGGTGAAATTTGGTAAAATCTCACAGTTGACCTCCAAATTATAAATATAAGATGATTTCTGTATAGCTTTAACCATTAAGGTTGCACACCCGACGGAAGCTTAAAAAATGGAGTAACTTCCCCCGTTTTCCCAACATTTCCCTTCACTGCTATGCTCCTATTGATTGTAGCGTGATGAAAAGTATACTATAACCAGCACAGGAGTACGAAAAATAATTGTACCAAGTTTCGTTAAAATCCGTCGAGTAGTTTTTGTTTCTATATACAGAGAGACAGACAGACAAAAATTTTACCGATTGCATTTTTGGCATCAGTATCGATCCCTAATCACCCCCTGATAGATATTTTGGAAATATATTTCATGTACAGAATTGACTTCTTTACAGATTTATTATAAGTAAGTATAGATAAGTGTTGTTTATGTAATACAATAACATTGATCTAATTCTGTATAATTTAGGCATTCACTTAAATTTTATGTTAAGTATAAACCAAATTATCACAGCTAATAAACTGCCAAGAAAATTAAAACAAATATTGACTAGTTATATTAAACATCTAAGCAGTGGGAAACAAACTACAGTTGTAAACTAAGTATTACCTACCGGTGTTTTGTAAAAAAATTTCTTATATCCGAAAATCAAATACCTAACCCTTCTCATCTTTAGCACATATAACGTTATTTTAGAAATTCTCTTTAAAGTTTTATTGAAAAAACAGATTATACCGTCTGATGGATCCTTCAAACATGAAATCAAAATTTGATATTCGTGAGAGCTGGCAACGACGCTTTGATCCCGTTGAGAACAATGCCGACCATTGGCGTGGCAATGAAGAAATGTTGGTTTTACTCCGTTTTTGAAAATCAAGTTTTCATCGGATCTCAAGGTTTTGAGGTATTTGAAACCTCCCCTGACTATTTTTACGAGGGTGTCTGTATGTCTGTATGTATGTGTGGATGTGTGTGTGTGGATGTATGTTAACCTCTTATAACTTTTGAACGGCTTGACCGATCGGAATGAAATAAAAAGCGTTCCAAAGAGTTCCGTCTAACTTAGATTCCCTGTTAGTTTAAACCGATTCGAACCGGTAGATTTTGAGAAATTTCAAAATAACCGAAAAAAACAATTGGTAAAAATGATGTTTTTTGGGTTTAGGTCTCAAAAAACTGCGTCGAATGCCATCTTGAACATCAAAATCGAATAACGCGTTAAAAAGGTATGGCTTTTTAAACATTAACAATAGAACAAGTACATTAAATTTTTATTTCTTGAAAAATCATTTTATTCTTAAGGGTTATTAATTTTTGTTTGAAATTTAAAAAGAACAACGGTTTTTGTACATCTGTATATTTGCACAATTTTAAAATTGTCAAATTCTTTCATTTTAAATCTCGTTAATTTTAATTATTGATAAGAACATTTGACTCATTATTTAGCTTGCACAAAACTTTTATTAAAATTATCTGTTAATAATGCTCATTTTGTCGTCCAGCAAGGACCAAGAGGAGGTCTTAGCCTTTCGTGCCTGGAAAGGAAAGGGTTCGGTATGTAAGTAAGAATATACAGTTAGTTTTTTATTATTATCATTTTTGTTCTTTTATTATTTTTTCTGACTTTATAAAATAATAAATACTAGAAACACGCAAGAAACAAATAACATTTTTTAAGATAAATCACGATAGTTGTAAGTGAAACTAAATAAAATGACAAACAAGAATTTTCAGAGTCTTCTGAAGTAGAATTGCTTCATGTTTGGATAACTAATGGTGCGATTGGCGATAAAACAAGATATCCCTTTTCTATTTTTATAACTTGAGCTTCGGAATTTTGACATACATCGCTATTGATGCCACAAATTAAAACTCGAATATTCTCAAGAACCACTGCGCTTAAGGTTGTCGACAGATTATATTTTCGTAAAATTTCGTGAAATTGATATTTTAACCAATGTATTTTAAGTACGTCTAAGTTCATTTGCTTCGGTGCTGATGAAGCAACATTTTTATTTGACACGTTGCACATAATGTTTTAAAATGGTAGGTATACTGTACAATGTATAAAACTATCGACATAGAATACCATGGTTCTAAGGCGACAATTTAACGTTAGGCACAATAGTGAAGATCTAACAAATAGTATTGTTTTGTTGTTGAAATATATCCCATCATTCTCACTTATAAACTATTTGTTTTTTTTATCAGTTAAAATTTGATACTTTCAATATTTAAACTTGTTTTAACATTAAAGTAAATTTTTAATATCTTATGTTTGTATACAATGAAAAAAATTAAATTAACTAGATCTACTTTATTATGCATAGTAGCGACTTTACCATGTCAATATATTTTTATTTTTCCATGTGTACTATAAAATTACTGAACCTCCCTCATTTGACACCCACCTAAACTAATTGCTTTTAAAAGCTTGTTTTATCGATGAAATACCGGTAAAAAATACATCAGACTGACCAACAATTTATTTTATTTCAAAAATAGAATTCTATGGTCATAAAAAGCCGAGAACTAACAAAAAACCTTTGTGAGTAATATAAACAAAGTTGCTTTAATCCATTAGTGGAGACCTAATTAAAGAATATTGTCATATTATTTTTCTAAGAGTGTCATTGGTTATGAATAATAAAGTAGTGAGAACATTTTCGTAAGATATAAACTCAGAGATTTTAGGAAATATATCTGACAAACTTGATTCGAAAGCCGGTCTCTTTGATAGTATTAGAAGGTGTGTTTATGGTGAGTTCCTTATTCGCCATGTGCCGTGTCGCCACACGAGGGATTTTTACCTGATTTAGTACCTACCGATTTGCTACGCAATTTTTATTTCTACCTGTTTGAGTACCGATTTGCCACGGAACACTCCATAGCCCTTAATCTAAATAAATCTAATTGCTCATTAAGTAATAAACCTGAATGTTTAAGCTCATTTATCTCTAAAGATTCTAAGAAGTTCAATTTTTGGCCTTTCCGCTCATTATGTAAAATTTTTAATTCCTTATTAAATTGGTGTTTGCAATCATTTAAATGAAGATTAGAATCAATTGTACTAGATAGGTACCTATACCGAAAAATAGACGAACAATGCTAATTGACAATTTTAACACGTGTTTTATTATCCAGCCATTGAATTTTCAGGTTTTTCCATGATCCCAAAATGTGACATAAAATCACTCGCTCTTATTTCTTGTAAATTAGTCTATTTTTGAACTTATAGATGTAAACTTCCTTCAAAAATACGTTCAAAAAATGGAATTTCTCGAAACAATAAGAGGGCAACCAAAACTTGCCTATCTCGGACACAATTATACCCATTTGCGTGATAACAAGGACAGTACCAAAGCATGGAGGTGCATCAATCGAAAGTGTAGTGGTTATTTAACAAGTTGTAATCTTGAAGTTATACGTCAAACACCTCATAAGTGTGTTCCAGATCCTGCCAGTGTTGATGTTAAAAATTGTATTGTCCAGTGCAAGAAACGAGTAAGAGAAAAATTAACGACGGTTCCAAAAATCTTTAATTCATCTCTGGCTTCGATAAAAGATGCTGGTCTTGAATTTGTGACTGAGGTACCATCTTTCACATCAAAGAAAAGCGCCCTCTACAGAGAACGCCGCAAAGCTCTGGGAGCTGTACAATTTAAAAGTTGTTTGGACATCGTTCTTCCTCCTAAATTAGCGAACAACTTTCTATTACTGGACGACATAGTTGAAGGGGACAGAAATTTAGTTTTTGGAAGTGATCAAGCTGAGGAAAACGTGGAAAAGACAAACACATTTTTCGGAGATGGGACATTTAAAAGTTGCTTTATACGATACATGCCGATATCGGTAGTATTGTGGAATTAACAAACATCGTTTCAATTTTTGTATTCGTTATTACCAAATAAAAGCGGACGCACATAATACTCGATTGTTTTCTCTAATAAAGGAGAAACTCTCGTCATGGAATCCCACTAACTTTAAAATTGATTTTGAAATTTCGGCAATAAATGCGTTTCGTAGTGTTTTTCCTCGCAATCAATTGAAAGGCTGTAATTTTTATTTTAACCAATGTCTTTGGAGGAAAGTGCAATCTCTTGGTCTTGCCAAAATGTACATAGAGAACACGAGGGTGAAAGAACACATTCGGAAGTGCGCAGCTTTGGCTCATCTTCTTCCACATTCTATAGAAGATGGTTGGATTAGTATCATGGAGACAGTGCCTCAAATCGAAGCTGTTCAAAACTTTAATGACTATTTTGTGGAACAATGGTTGGAAAATAGTGTAATTGGGGATATGTGGGTGTGTTTTAATGAAAGACACCGTACAACAAACGCTTTAGAAGGTTGGTATAATCGGTTGAACCGATGCATTGGGAAGTACAATCCAAATATTTGTGAACTTTTGAGTGCTTAAAGACCATAGCAAATATTATGATTTTTTTCTTTACAAATAGACTAATATGACACCTCGAAAACGTTCAAGGAAATATATTTATGTAGACGCATGTATTAAAAGTATCTTGCAAAAATATGTAGATGATCAAATTTCAATTACAGAGTATTTAGATAAACTTAAATATATGTTGTTAAACTTAATTAAATGCTATTAGGTATATACAAATCGACGTAACTTTTTAAAGTTTAGTCCTACATATCGTAATTTATTTGGTGATTGTATATAATTTTCCTTTCAGTTTGTGTTTGTAATGTTTGTATACATATTATTTATGTAATTTTGTAAATATTCTTTACAAAAATAAATATCTATACATATGTGCAATAGTTTAATATATACTTTCCGAACTTATTATATAAAATAAGTGGTGTGGCAAATCGGCACCAGAAATTTAATTTTGTTAGGTCACGTGGCGAACCGGCACATATTTTATTGGCGTGGCAAATCGGGACGTGGCGAATGGGGAGTAAATCGTGTTTATATTTTATATTGACAAAGTGTGCGTCGATAAACTATAAAAGCATATTGCCACGCGCCACCCGATCTTGAAATTCTCGGCAGTTAAAATGCATAAGAGTCATCGATTTTAATACAAATGGTATTATTAACCTAAGTAAACATTCCATCTCGCTTTAAAAGGTTTAAGATCATATTGATTAACTAGTGCATTTCACCATAACACCTGTTTTTAACAAATTATTATTATTCTACAAATTGATCTTAGATGAAGAAATGTTTATGCAAAACTAATATTAATTTAAGAATAAATAAATAAACATATATCTTAAAAAATAATATTTAAAAACATTGAATTATGACAAAGACAGAAATATATGTCTAAGTATTAGCTCTACATGAAAGTGTATTATGATAATAGTGTTAATAAAAACCCATTAAAAATTCTTCTAACGAGGTGTGTTATGTCATAAACCCGTCAATTGTAAACTCGACACACATCTCGGTTATTTTAGAATACCCTTGCTAATAACTGTTTAAAGTCTGTAAACTAAGAACATTATCCTTTTTAATTACCTGAACACCATGTAAAAACTAAGTAGGTCTCAAAACCATAACGTATTTAATTTGAAAAAAATGTAATAAGTACCTATGTATAAGTTTAGGCATATTAAAGTAGTTATATAAGTATAAAGTTTAAATAATAATAATGATTAAGTTTTAAGTTAGTACAATTATGTTTAATAAATTTGAAATCATTCTCCAGTTAACATTTTTTTATTTATCAAAATAATTACTATGGCTATCTTCAAACACCATTAGTGTGCGATTATACCTGTTGGTGTGCACAGCCTACATGTGTCCAATAATTCAACCAGATAGGTCCAAGGAATTGTTAGATTTATCTTTAGCCGGATTCTTACAAGTGGTGTATTTTGCCAAGTACACAAATAATGGAGTACTTGAAAATTCGACCAATATATTTTGTCCATTGTAGCGTAAAAATACCCTTTGCTAGCTCCAGAGGGTTCTGCTGAAATTTTGCTTAGCTTTTTTTCCCAATCAAGTTATTTAATAGGGCGCCAGTACTGACATACAAATAAAATATTAGATCAGTTTTAAATGATTTATTTCAATAAATTTGGTTACTTATTGTAGACAGTTAATGAAAAATTAATTTTATCTCTTATCTTATTTTGTTGAGGGCTTGATAACGGTGTTTTCTAAAGCAATAGTTGTCAAGTTTGATTTCCACTGAAGACTTCTAAAACAAACAGTGGGCGATATGGAATTTCCCTTCGGTTTTTCTGTCCGGAAAATCAGAACTGCAACGGACTTTCTGATGATAACTCTTGACGAATTCAAAATGATGTTTTTGGTAAACCAAATATTAGGGCCCTTCTTTCAGGTGGCAATAACCCAGAGACAGAAGGGCAAAGTTGGTCGGAAAACTTTGAATTAAAACAATTCAACGTTCAAATGACAGAATAAAATCACAAATTGACTCCGAAGCCAATAACTCTCCTACCACTTTGCAGTCTCCCACTCGTTACAACGCCAAAACAATAAATAATTTAAAAATATTTATAGTCCAGGAGAACTGATCGAAATAAACGATGCAATCGTTACACCATAATCTAGTAAAGCGTTCATACAACGCCTTCGACAAATAATTGCGCAAGTAAACCATTCACACGATATGAAAAGTATCGACAAGTGACAAATATTGGTCAAATATACCAGTCATGAGAATCCGGCTTTTGACAATAGGTACTGGTGTATGGTTGGAGCAGGATCGGAATTCACTTGTATTATTTAGATACACGATATTTACGATTTTAAAAATATTTGAAATATTTTTAAAGATTAATTATAATCTGAGATGTATTACTCTGTCTTTAAATTATAATCTTTAAAGCACGCAAGTATTCTTACCACATTTCTTGAGAAGGAAATTAGGTTAAAAACCTACAACAAAAATAAGTTCCAAATGATACAGATTTAGATTCTAAATCATATAAAAGAAAACTAATGCTCGTTAGAAGTATCATCCTCACTCGATACATTCAAATCAATAACACAGGAGTGAACTGGAAGTACTACATAATTATTTTCAATTTTATGAACAGGGGCAACGCAATTATACCATAAATCATGCAAAATATCAGCAACAACTTCCCTTATGGTGTCAATCACACTTCCTGATAAACTTGGGGTCACATTTTTTTTTCTAACTTCTCTTTTAATATTGCTCCAAATTAACTCGACGGGGTTAAATACACAATAATTAGGTGGTAAACGAATTACATTATGTCCTTATTGCTGAGCCATACTATTGACAACATTACTTGATTTAACATTTAAAGATTTTAATATAAGAAGCAAATCCTTTTTTAAAGATGCTGAAGAATAAGCTACCCCTTCGCTATATAGGTAGGAAGAAATAATATTTTTGTCGAGATTTAGCTTTCGGAATTTCTGCAGTCTGTCGTGAATGGTAAGGAGCATTGTCCATTACTATCATTGAATTTTGAGGTAAATTTGGTAACAGTTGCTCTCCAAACCATTTTTCGAATAATGTAGATGTCACGTCTTCATGATACTTTGCTAAAGAACTTGGAATATTTTTGGCCGAAGGCAGCCAACAATTTGACACAAAACCATTCTCATCATAATTTGAGCTATTATTTTCCAACATCAATTGTTTGTATATATTTCAAAAAATCATTTAAGTAGAGGGTGACATCCACATACCATATTTATTGGTAGTAATTTTCTCGTAATTTTTCTCTGACATGCACCAAACATTAAAAAAATGTAAACGATGTTAAATAAATACTATCTATCTATCCATCTAATTCAAGGGCACTAAACTAAAACAATTAGTGGGCTTTTAATAATAATTTTACTTTTAAATGTCACTATATAATTTTCGATACACTATCATATCTAAAATTATGAAGTAAAATTGGTGTCCGTAAATGATAAAAATGTACTTTCTCTCAAAAAAAAAAGAAAATGGACAAATTTAAGGACTTTGGTAGTTTATTTTAAAATAAATATCATATATATCTATAATATAAACATATTCAATAATATCTACAGTCCAGTCAAATTGGCCCTGAAACCCCGATTTTGTAGATGTCAAAGATAATAATAGTATACCTAATACTATTATGACGTTTTACAGAGTCTTTGAAAATCAAAGAACATATAGACCGTTTACTAAGAACCAACAACTACTTCCCTGGCTATATGTTCTTTGATTTTCAAAGACTCTGTAAAACGTTATAATAGTATTAGGTATACTATTATTATCTTTGACATCTATTTGATAAACGTTTTACTGAAATGACAATTGATTAGCAGGAAACTGCAATCAAGTAGTTAACCCCAATTTTGTAGTTTTAATGAAACTTTAGAGGATCATTCAGGGGCATATAAGAAGTGACTGGATTTTTTTTTCTGATTTTCACCAGTGCAATTTTTCACAAATTGGCAAAACACCCTATTCTTATTCCTATTCTAATATTATAGTTATTTCAAAATTATATATTTTATGAAAAAAAGTTTCAAACAAATGTATTTTCTCTACAACTTTTGTTTGAAAATCTTTTTGCCAATTTGCAAAAATTGGACGGGCGAAAATAAAAAAAAGTATATCGTGTAACTTCTTATGAATGATTATGTAAAGCTTTTTCAAAACTTCAAAATCGGTACTTCAGTGCCAATTTGACTTGATTATACGAGGAAAAGCAGATTTAAAATATAAATGGCGTTTTCTGAGTATGTAATTATTATTAATTAGCATGACCTATATTTTTTTCTTATTTAATAGTACTATTTTTTTTTTTATTTTGGATATTTTCGTCTTATCACCCAAATTAAGAAAGGGTTAAACGATGATTTACTATCTAGTAGTATATTTAAACTACAGATGTAAAAGATAACCACAAAAAAATAAGCCATAAACAATTACTTGTTTCTATTTTAAAGTATCGTAAACTGATTTGTTTCACGAAAGAATTAAAATGCTTAAACAACTTTTCATTCATATTATATATTTATCAATTATTTTAATACCTAAAGATAAATATCGACTTAATTACATTGGCATTAAGGATGTATATTAAACATGCCATTTTCTCTAATTATTTTTTTTATTTTTTAAATAAATACAAATGTACAATATAATTGTATAAACTTAATAAATAAAAACAATGCAAATCAGTAGATATAAAGCGTAAGTATAAAAGTAAATCTTTTCCTGTCTAGCACTTCGGAGTGTGGAAAATTCCCAAATCAATATAGAGAGAGCTACGTGACGTATACTTTAAGTTAGGTTAGTTACTCAAATAGTAAACAAAACATTTGCATTTGACATCAAACTTACTTTCAAAATCTTTGACTGATGGCACTCTTGGATAACGTCTCCACAAACCCATTCTATTACTACAGTTTTTATTCGCCTAATAATGGCATGAACTTGAACTCTTTAAATACGAGACTGTTTACCGGCACTATACTTACAGATTCGACATTGACCAGAATTCGATCAGTGTTGCCATATCTTCATGTGCTCAAATAAGTCCTTTTCAATTCAGAAAGTTTGAATAGTGTCATTTAACCGTTATTTGGTACCAGTGAATTTTAAAAATAGAATTAATCAATGTACAGAATTTAATTTATTTGCATCCATGAACGTAAAAATCAAACGGTTTACAGAATCTCGTTTTACATTGATCAAAATAATTGATTAAAGAGAAACAATAAAAAAATTATCGAGTCAATCTCTGATATTCCCATAGGCATTAAAGTAAACTGACCCAGATCAGGAAATAAAATGCAGAACCGAACAAGCTCAAACAACTTAAAAAAATTTTAACAGATAAGATCTTAAATTTAAGCCTTAGATATAGGATGCAAAGATGCTACGTCTGGTCCGTTCTTTTGTACGGAGTCGAATTGAAAACAACAATTATCAACAAGCTTGAGCCCTTGAGATGTGAACCCTGCGGCGAATGCTGAGAATATAGTGGGTTTGATCATGTGACAAATGAAGATATTCTGCGGAGAGCTCGTTTAGTAGATCGGGAGCTTTTTGAGGATATTAAATGGAGAAAAATTGGCTACCTTGGACATATAATACACGAAGAACGTTATCATTTTCAACGCTTAATTTTCCAGGGTAAACTAGAGGAAGGAAACAGAGAAGTCTGTAGAAGAAAACTACCCTGGCTACAAAATATACGACAGGAATAGGCAGGAACTTCCAGAAGGAATCTGTTCGGCACTTTAAGAAGAAGAAGTAAAATATTTTTTTTTTTTTAATATTGTATCTGCAATTTTTGTGTCTGTTTAAAGGATTTTTTTATTTAAATTCTACCGTCGCACTTAAACTGCTATACAAACACAGTAGATTTTGTGATGGAAAAAACCTCTTTAAAAGATTGGAATGTGCGAGATATTTTTGATCGATTCCATGGTAATAAATTATATTAAATATTTGAATATAGGTACTAAATATATCCTCTCTTTTTCAGGATATAGAAAACAGGTAGTGTAGCGAGCTGTTTGGCTATAAGGTATTAATATCTTTTTAATTAAATAATTGTTAGATGACTCTACTTGTTGTGACTTATTTATAATAATAATTTAAGTACTAAAATGCTAATAAGATTTTAAATGAAATAAATTCTAATTGTTGTATCCAGAAGAAAGATATTTTACAAAATAAAATTAGACACAATACGGGGAAACAATGTTCTATCGATAAAGGATATGATACTACCTCGCATGTTATCCGTATTCACACTGAACAGCATAGGACCGCTACATAATCATCATCATCATCCGTAGCATTACAACCCGGGGTAGCTTTCTGCTGCCTGCACCACTTTCTTCCATTCAGTGCGATTCTCCGCTGTTGTCTTCCATGTAGTAAGATCAACGCCTAAGTTAGAGAGATCTTTGACAATGTTATCCCGCTATCTTAATCTAGGCCTCCCAAGTGGTCTCTTTCCATGTGGTGTTTCTTTCCATACTGCTTTAATTCTGGTGTCTTAGCACTCTTAGCTCCTCTGTATATTTCCAGTTTAGCGTAATCTGTTTGCTTTTATTTCTTGTACGATGTCTGGAGAGTTGTAGTGTCCTGCTAGTTCCGAGTTAGTTCTTATTTTATATTGTCCTGTTGCTGGGTCTCGGTGAGGTCCATATATTTTCCTAACAATTTTTCTTTCAAATTTTATTAAGGTGTATCCAACGTTTACACTCATGGTCCATGTTTCGCTGGCTTATGTAACTAAGGGTCTTATTATGGTCTTATAAAAGCTATTTTTTATTTTATTTCTGTGGTGTTTGGACTTTAATAGTGACTCAAACATTTAGTAACATTTGTTCCCTTATGTTATACGATGCTTTATTTCTTCATGAATATTATTGTCTATTGTTACGATGGCTCCCAGATATGAAAAGGCTTTTTTATAATTTTGACAAGTAAAGTGACATTTTTCAAAATTGCTGTCAGTTTTGAAAGTCATTACATTCATAAATAGTTTTGAAAAGTAAAACTTTACGTAACTGGTTTTGAAATAGTTATTTATGATATGAGTGTTAAAAGTGAGGTTTTATTTTGTAAGTGAAAACGTTTGTGAAATGAGCGGAGCGAATTGAACAATTTCACGAACAAAATAAAATCACTTTTAACACAAATACCATACAATGTTTTTTGTACAACTTCCCTATTTTGATAATGAAACGAGCGAATTTGCAATAACAATAAACCAAACCGTGTTAAAAGTAAACTAAACCGTGTTAAAAGTAAACTTGTTTACATGGCAACGTGTTAAAAGTATTTTTAACACGCTGTTATGTAAACAATCGTTTTTAACATTGTTGCTATCATTAAAAGTGTCACTTTTAATGACAGTTGTACAAAAACTTAATTTCAAAACAAGTTACGAAAAATATAAAGCAAATATAAACAATTAAGAACTATTTTATACTAACTTTATTAAAGAAAAACTCCAGAAATATTTAAAAGCAGACATTTTTAAACAAAAAATGAAATAGGTATACTTAATATTTAAGCCAGAAACTATTAGCACCTTTTAACTATATCTATTATATATTAGTAAATAGAATTGTCATTAGAAAGCTGTCAATGCAAAATAAACACGAGAACTAGATATATTGTTTTTAATTATTATTAGATAATTATGATTTTTTTTAATTATGGAATTTCGTCAAAATTATAAAAAATCTTGTACGGAACTCGTTATAAAACGGCATTTTGTTTAACTCGTGTTCATTTGCAGCACTCGCTACGCTCGTGCTGCAACATCACACTCGTTAAACAAAATTGGTCTTTTCATATCTCGTTACGTAAATAATTATTAGGTGTTCGGCGTAAATGTCAAAAAGGTGACATATTGTTATCCAAAACATGATAATTTTTAGAGCTCAGTAAAATGTTATTTTTAGGATTACTATTTGTGGATAAGGTATTTCAAAGATATCTAAATGATACTTAAGTTTTGTGACGCAAGACGTATCGACCACAACCTTAACTTATATTATATACTGATTTTTAATATTTTTATAACCTATCAATATTTATTGTATTTATTTTAACTTGAAATCATTTTACGTGTTAGGCTAAAAGCATGGATAATAACATTTAGAAAAAAGGCGAAGAAAAAGTGACTATAGATCTATTAGTAAAACATATAAAATTAAATTACATTTTTTAAAAGAAGTGAAATGAGCAGCAATATTTCAGACAACAGTGATAGCAGTAAAATTAATTAAATAATTAGTTAAGTGGAAAAATCTTCAGTTGAGAAATAAGGACCAAATTTTTCGATCATTGCTTAAACAATGTGAGATCAAGTCGTTTTTTCTTCAACTTGCTCTTTATATTACAAAAGAAACAGGTATAGCTTTCTAAATAAATTTTGGGCAACGACCATATTTTGTTTATACAAAAAATTTTGATTTTTGTTTAAGATCTTTGAAAGCAGCCCTGCTTATATCTCGTCGCACATATTTTACGAATAATGCACATCAGCACATCTAATAGGTACTCATATTAAATTTATACTAAACACTTCAAAACCCTAATGCAATTTATTACATTAATCTTAATATATATAAATTACGTGTCACGTTGTTTGTCCGCAATGGACTCCTAAACTACTAAACCGATTTTAATCAAATTTGCACACCGTGCGCAGTTTGATCCAACTTGAAAGATAGGATAGCTTACATATTAATTTAGTGGCAATATTATTTTATTGCAAATTATTTCTTTATTGAATTGTTATTATATTAAATATGATATTATTATTTTGAAAGTCGTCATGTAAGGTCTTAGTAGCTAATTTGGATGAGCGGCTGATTATGACATTTCGGTTGGGTTATCGTAATGGGATCGATTACGCCAGAGGGAAGTTTTTTTTTTGTTTTTACATGTGATAACGAAATATTTATAGAATAGTAATATTACCTATACATCAGTAATAAAAACTTTCTTCTACTATAAAAAGTTCTTTTTATAAATTGTGATTATTAATTATTTGTGCTTCATTGTTTAAAACTCTTTAATTAAAATTAAAATATATATACATGTAAGTATTATCACATTCCTATCCCTATCCCTATCCCTACTAATATTATAAATGTGAATGTAAGTTTGTTTGTTACGCTTTCACGCGAAAACTACTCAACCGATCATCATGAAACTTTGTACACATATTCTTGAAGGTATAAGAAGTAACATAGGATACCCACTTTTTATTAAAAATATTTTTTATTTTTTACGAAAACTAAAAAAATTGTTTGTCAAAAAATTCAACGCCATCTAGCGGTTCAGTAATGAAGTTCCAACCCTAAGTAGGCCACCGTAAGGTGGCGCAGTTAGTATCTTATATATTTAAACTAGCAATTACGACTCAATAAAGTACTATGGCACCACCGTAAGGTGGAGCAGTTATATAATATCACATATATTTTAACGAGCAATTCTTACTTAAGGTTTATGACGCCACCGGAAGGTGGCGCAGTTTATATCTCACATATTTTAACAAATTCTTGCTAAATTGAATAATATGCTAACTAATATAATTAATCGATAAATTACAAAATATAATAAAAAAATAGTATGCACCTGATAACTTACGAGAAAATATGATAAAAACGATAAAATCAGAAAAAATAATTGAAAACAAAATAAAATCGTAAAAATTTGAAAAAACCTAAAAAGACATCAGTTTTATGCGGTACGAAGTCCGCCGGGTCAGCTAGTAATATATAAAAAAATCGAGGTACAAACAGAATTTTTTGTACATTTTAATGCTTATTTATCTACAATTTATAGTTTAATTTTTATGTTTACAAAAACATTCTCCACATAAATATTCTTTTGAAATAAGTCTAAGTAAATAATAGGTATAAAGGTTCCAATTTATTTTTATTTAAAATACAGGATCATTTTTTTTGTGGTAGGTGATATTTTTTTCTGTTACAATGACTACCCGGTGTTGGAATGACAAGTGACCACGCGGGTTAAAAATGTAAAACCAACAAGAAATTGCTAAAGTTTATAAAATCGTTTCTTGGTAACGCTAACAGTGACTTTTAGTGATTAAATTTAATTTAATAAAAATGGTTCTGTAGCGACATTATAGCCTTAAATTAGAGAACGTCCACTTCGAAGAAATAAATTGATTAAAGCCGTAAGAGCCGATTTTGCAAATCATCCAAATACAACCAGTCCCGTTGCTGTTCTCAGCAGTTTCGTAATCATCCATCGACTTTGGGAAAATTTTGAAGGTCAATTTTTCTATACAAAACACAAATGACAGCTTGTAGGGCACTTTGCTATCTATACACTGTAAACATACAAAACATTCTTGCTGGTAAACGTGATTTTGTGATCATACTAAGGTTTATTTTACGTAAAGAGTTAAAACACAAAATGTTCTATTTTAAGCCTCAAAAAATCCAGAAATAATCGAGTTTAACTTTAGCTGATGTTAGGAAATCCTCCTCTGTACTTAAAGGGTACTTTAATTCGCATTTACAATCAAAATTACATATGCAAAGAACATATATGAACAGTTTTCTTGTTTGGGACACTTTTGTCAACACGCCGTCCCAGAAAAAGATTAACATTTGGCAACTGAGTAAGAAAATTAATTCCTGGAATGAGATTGCGCCTTGAATAGAAACATGCGTTGAAATATGAATGTGATATACCTATGGTGTTAGTGTGTATTTACATTCAATAATCGATTAATCTTAATATTGTTCGCTATATATATTTAACTATTATTCTTATAGTGTTGTTGAAAAAAATTATGGGTCAAACTTGAAATAATTTTAAGTTGAAAATTTCATGTTAATGTATGTTTTTCAAGATATTAAGACATAAAAGTTACTTGACAAATAAACATCTAAGTGAATCATTGTTTTTTAAAAATTTTATGTCTATATCCATAATTCTTTTCTATAAAACAATATTGAAAACTATATTTATGCAGAAAAATTAAACAGAATTTCAACAGATTTAGCGATGTTATGCAATCATATTACTACGGGGAAAAAAGTTAAAATAAATAAAATTTTAAAATATGCAAATTTTTATAGATTTTATTGGTGAATCTTCCTGTTTATTGTTTATTTAAATTTAAATTTGAATTAGCACTACTAGTCGTGGCAATAAAGCACTTAACCTCCAAAATTCGAACGGCAACAATAATTTTACTGGATATTTTTGCATTGGATTCGTGAGAGCGTCAGGAAACTTTGTGACCTTATAAGATCATGTTATATTGGAAAATTGCATTGTGTATGCATAAAATGCATTCTATAGTGCTTCTTAAACAGAACTCGTTATTTATTGGTAAAAATGAGTTTAATTTTGTTACTTATTAGGGGGTCGCTTGGGCCTAGCTAAAAACGAATAAGACATTTAATGTCATCGCTGGAGAACTTGGTGATCAGGATACAGATTGTTTACGTCGTCTTCTGGAGTATTCGGGACTATCATTATACAACTTAATAATTGGGTGTTTTTGGCCCTGTTAAAAACGAATATAACATTGAAAGTGATTTACGAAGAACCTAGTCCCCAGAATAGCTATTTTTTATCTTTTTGATTATTCGATATTATCATTGTATAGTTAGTAAAAAACTATTACTAGATACTAGATGTAGATCGCTTTCGATATTATATGCGGTGCCAGCGAACCTAAAAAACCCCTGAGTATTAAATTTTGATTAATTGTTTAATGAATTTACCAAAAACTCCAGAAGATGAGGTAAATAATAGGTATCCCGAACCAGGTACTCCGCGGATGACATGCAAAGTCTTATTCCTTTTTAGCGAACCCAAAAACCCTTACAAGTTAAGTTTTATCTAATTGTTTACTAAATGTACCAAACATTTTAGGATATGAGGTACACAGTAGTTATCCTAAGCACCAAGTACTCCAGCGATAACATTTGATGTCAAATTCATTTTCAGCGAGCCCAAAAAGCTCCAATTATTAAGTTTTGACTAACAATATTAGCGAAAACTCCAGGAGACCACGTAAAGAGTAGATATCCTGGGCGAAGGGTATTCCAGAAATGGCATTAAAAGTCTTATTCGTTTTCAAACACCCCATTCTCAAAATTTAACTCATTTCCGCCAATAAATAACGAGTTCTATGTGATATGCACTTTAAGAAAGCATTTTATGTATACCTCATATCAAACAACTCTGGACGGACGTCACATCTGTCACTAAAAATGTTTTCACATGTGTACCACTACAAAATCTATTTAAAAAAAAATGTGTTCGTTTGATAATAGTCATTAGTTAGTACAACTAAATAAATATTATCTTTAAATACATACAGAACTCATAGTTCATGATTTTTATATATGTAGTTTTAAAAAAACTTACGTAAATGATTCGAATTAATTAAATTTATTGGAGTATTAACCGTGTTTATTGAATACTGGGTATTTTAATAATTTCCTAGGAAGTGCCTGCCTGAATGAAAACTTCACTTGTCATTGCATAGCTGCCAAGTCGTTTAGTGTTTTGATTTTGTCAGTTTGATATTTTGCGTTTTCATTTTCTTTCTAAATCTGTTCTTTTGAGAACAAAATGTAGTGTTTTTCATGAGTATCTATATTTTCAATATGCCTAAAACATTAAATTAAATATGTGGAAGGAAGCACTTCAAACCGTTACTCCCCAGATTTGGAAGAATTCCATTGCTCATACAGAGACAGAAATTAAAAAATGGTATGATCGTGAGCATATTATGGAAAGAATGGAAATTCTTCCAGTTATAATTGATCCAAACGAGGACAGTGATTACAGCAGCTCAGATGAAAGCGATTAATAATATTATTTATGTAAGGAGGGCGTAAGTAAGTTACACACTTATTGTTATTTATATAGACCATTATTTTCTTTTAAGGAAGCACCTTCCAGAAATACAAATAATACGGAGCTAGTGAAAGTTCCTAGCAAGTTACAACAGAGCAAAGTATTTATAAATTATGAATTTAAAAACATTTTGATTGGATTAGTAAAGTTATAATTTCTGTATTAAATTAAATATTTTGTTAATATTAAATATTCTTATGCTTATAAAAGTTTGTGTTTTACTAACTTGGTGTAAATAAAAAAATACTTCACCGTCAGCCATTTACTTTTAAAATTTGTAGTTAATTGTTGTGGTTTAAAATTTTAAATGTATATTTCGTGCTTTTATTTTCACTTGGCAACAGTGTTAACTTGGTTGTGTCAAGAAATCTGTGACGTGCGTTTAAAGTTGTTTGATATGAACTTTATGCACAATATTACATGATCGCATTTGATCACAAAGTTTCCTGACGCGTCACGAATCGAATGCAAAAAGAAGAATCAAAATCCGTCTTTCCGTTTAAATTTCTGAGTTTAGGTTGACTTTAGTGATTGCCTAGACTAAAGTAGGTATTAATCAACCACTTTTTGAGCGTAAATTTATTTCAGGGCATATTATGTTGTTAATTAAAAAAAAAATCGTTACACTTTGCACTTTTCGGATATATTTTAAATCTAGGCGTCTGCCATCTCAGAATTCAGTTATCGGGTTATTTTAAACAAGAAACAAACAGGTTTCGATTATGTAATTATAAAATTGTTTATTTTTAATGGTTTTACATTTAGACACTTTGGTCTAAATCTTTATTATATCAAACAATAAACTTAAAATTATAGAAACGTACTAATATAAAAAAGCAAGAACTTTTGATTAGATGACAATTTTTTTTTGATTCGCGATTCATTGCAAAGTTGTTATTTATTTTATAATATCGCTTTTCTTTTAAAGTTATAGAACACTAAGTATGTAATACAAGATTACAAAAAATACGTGACTGTCTTTATACTGATACTTAGATAAATTACTTAACGTGAGACTCACTAACGAAAATCTAAATCATATCTTCTACTACAAAGATTTACTTACAGTAGTATTCGGTGCTTTTTTTTCGTTCTGGTTGCACTACTTCTAAATTGGGTACATGAAAAACCAAACTTAAGGTTTTAAAAGCGTTGCTTTCGTCTTCAGCTGTCGAATCATCTTTCTCCTGAAAGAGTGTAGAAGACAGTTAGATTTTCATAAGTAGAATCCCACGTTTTTTATGTATTAAGTAAAGATTTAGTCATAGCTTCATTGAAATGTATCTGTTTTTTTTTGCTGTAAAACTTTTAACCTCAGTTAAATCCATTTATTAGATAGTACTTACATCGTTTTCGTTCATACTTTTTAACACAAGCACAAGGGTCGGTAGCACACTGACAGTCTTTTTGCCCACAAATATTCTTCATAGCATAGCATTTTTAACACAAAAAGAATTCTTCAAAACACATAATTTTTGACATTTTAAGCTTTGCTGACAACAGATTTTTAACTTAACCATATTTTACTATAAACTGACAAATTTGGGTAAAAATTTTAAATTAAAGCAGTCAAATCTGTGGTATTGTTCAAAACTTCAAAACTGAATACTTTTTCTTCTAGTGCTTATTTAAATTGGCCCTTTCTTAGTTGATGACTTGTGCTTAATAGGCATTTATATAATTGTTCCTCCAAAGACTGTGATACTTTATCAAAAAATCACTTTTTTTACCTTTGTTTATTTGTCTGTGTTTTAAATCAAATATGGTCTATTTCATTAGCCCTATTATCACCATTTAATTTTTTCGATACTCAATTCCCAGTTATTTTCTTAAATTTACATTCCGTATTTCGACTAATTTCGTTACTCCGTTAACTTTTTAAAAGTCATTATTTCAAATGATTGGAAGTCGCTTTTATCTGCTTTTGCTAATAAACCTCATTCACATAGAGCAGCAAGACAAGTTTTGCATATAAAGCGTGCAGTAGTTGCATCTTTGTTGTGCTTATTGAAATAAATTGCTAAAGGAAAAAAAATCTATTTACTTCGAATCGGGGCATACAATTTGAGCTCAATGCGCAAACCCAATGCCATTCGAGTGAAGTACAATATTTTTCTAACAGAATGAACATTTTAATTTTTTTTTATTCATGTTATATTGCACAATGGTATTGACTTTAAACTTAAAACAACGTTGTAGTTTAACGAATCGAACTATACTTGACATAATTGTTTTTAGTCGTGGTTTTATATTAATTTTGAAAAATCTTTCATTAATTGTTACTAGTTATGAAGGTAAGTTCTACATGATATTAATTGGGTTTTAAGTTTTATTACTTGGTTGCATATTATACAGGAAATAGAGGTTTGCTAGAGTCATTAATGGTACTACATTCAATGTTGTTTTGTAGTAGGTAATAGGCTATTGATTAAGTCAAAAATATCGGGGTTGAAAGGAACTTTAGCGTTAAAGGGAATTTTTGATTGAATGTAAAAAAACCGCGTATAACTAATAACTACCATTTTAAGCCTTGCGTTTTTGAGAACTATGTGAAAATATCAAAATTTTTAAAATTGCTCTGAAACTTTGCACTTTTTTAATCAAAATGGCACATTCTAAAGTTAAAAAGAAGTATTTTTCATAAAATTATCTCAAACAAAAACAATTAAAAAAAAAACAAGAAAACTTTTTTTCAATCTTGTGCCAGTAACTTTTTTCTGCATTTACTTAGAGTGT
This sequence comes from Altica lythri, assembly GCA_964028335.1. NCBI lineage: Eukaryota > Metazoa > Arthropoda > Insecta > Coleoptera > Chrysomelidae > Altica > Altica lythri. Next base: position 48,385,016 of record OZ034805.1, on the reverse strand, counting down.
GTACGTAGAGGCTTTTACAAAACGGCATTGCTTTACAAAATGCATTTCAAAAGTAATGAATATTTTGGATCATTATTATTTAGTCCCGTTACTATTTCTACTAGAGCTGGAAGTTTGCTTTTTTTGTTTATTTTGATTGCCAACAGAGTGTTTGATCAATATACAAACCAAAACCAAAAACCAAAATATTTTATTTCATCGGAACATTGTAAGAGTTTGTTACAGGGAAAGGTTATAGGCATTTCTTTTTAAAAAATTATAATACAGACAGAGTTGTTAAATGTACCTATAAAGTTAATTTATTAACAATCATCCACTGAGATAACAGGTACGTATACATCATTCCACGTTTAAAAATATTTAGTAGGTAAGATATGTTTTTTAATTTATTCACGTTGGTATTGGTTTTTGTCATGTTAGTGTTTACAGTTACTAAGTCACTGCAAGTCACAAACTGACAAATTTGACAACAAATAACATAAATCTAATTGTAAGTTATATTAAAAAAATTTAATATGCTAAAAAAATGTGCAGACACAAAAAAATGTTTAGGAAAGACCAGATATTTTTAAAACATCTTCAAGGTTTTTATTGTAAGTACTAACTATGTTCTATACAAAGTTTTTATTGCCAAATAATTCCAAACATTTTCCAAACATTTTAAATTCTATTAATAATTATATTTGAAGTTTTTTGTTACATTAAATAACCTAAAACCTAAAAAACCAATGTCATGCAATAATTTACAATGTTGCCAGATTATTTAAGATAATCAAGAATTAAAAATGTTTTGAAAATAAAATATTTTCGTTATTTAATTAAGTAGTTATGATGCTTTTGGTAATTAAATGTAATTTGATGGGACATAGATAAACTGATGTTTGTTTAATGTGCCATCAAATTACATTTTAATTTTATTTTTTACATTTTTTTAAATATATTGTGTTTTTTTTGGTTAGTGATAAATATATTAAACAAATTTTAAAAGATTTAGTTGATTGTAAATAAACGGCGGATAAAAGCAAGAAAGATAAATCAGATATATTTGATAACTTCGTTTAAAAAGAAACTAGCAGCGACAGATATTTGGACGTAGTTACAATTCTAAATATTATACTTTAGATAGTTTTGACTGACGTGAAACAGAACTTTTAAGGGCGAACGTACTACTTTATACAGAGTTATAAAATAAATGGGATATAAATTTAAAAATGTGAATGGGTCAAAAATTTTAAGTGACCAACGACATGTCACAATTAGTAAAATGGCTCTTTCGGAAAGCACAATGAAGTAATCAGATTAGTGTACTGAGACGAAACGTGAATATACCAAAATGGTACTACATTTGGGTATTAGAATCTTATTTAAAAAGTAATTCATTGCATTCGAAATCCGAAGGAAAGCAATTTACAATTGTAAACGCAGGAACGAATAGTAAGTTTTTACAGAAATGTGACTTATTCAAAAACTGGATTGTTAATTAGCTCATTCCTTCTTTATCCACATTTTCAGAAATGTGTAGTAGTCATGGATAATACTCTATATCATGCTGTACAACTAAACAGACCACCTTCATTTTCAGCGAAAAAAGAGATATTGCAGGAATGATTGTGCAGCAATAACATCGAATTTGACTTAATATTGTGGGTTACTGTATCAAATGCCTTGCACAAGTCAAGTGACACAATAACACATTTTATATTTTCATCTATATTCTCCTGAATGTTAGTTACTTGAATTATGCTTTGCCTCACTTTTCACTTCTGTAATCCTTTTAAGTTTATAATAAGTCCATTACATATTGCTTTTTTTAGGTTTATGTATTATTTACTTTTACATGTGTATTGATTTTATGTATTGTTATTAAAATTATTATTTTTGGTACACTAAATTTAATGTATAAGTGTTCCATATAATTATTTTTAACTTATAACTGGCTATTTATAAAATTTGCAACAACTGATAAATCATTCGCACAGAAGTGAATTGTTTGTAAACAATATAACCGATAACAGTCGATCTATAGAAACGAAAAAATGATAAAAACAAAAAAACCTTACTTTACGAAAATTACATTTCAGACTTTGAAATTGACGTTAATCTAATCAAAATCATGAACTCATTTGATGAATTTCAATATAATTTTGAAGAAAAAATATCTCCTTGACACTTTATATAAGGTCAATCAATATAGTTTTAGAGTAAAAAACTTATACAAAAACAAATTATATTAAACGAGTCAATAATTGAACAAATCAATCTCATTTATCTGTGTGTTTCCAAATAACTATAAAATTTAAAAATATACGTTACCAAACTGTAATAATTTTTATTCATAACATTAAAAGATAAATATATAGATTGATAAAAAAATTTGCAATTTCCTACTAACAAATTATTTTTGGACGTTTGTAAAACCATTGTGTAATCTTTAAGCTGGCACTTAAGTAACAAATTTAGTGTCCTTTGTATCACAAGTGCTTAAGTCAGGCTTTATGTCTCCAGCAAAACACCAGAACCAAGTTTACTAGTCTCTTTATAATCATACTTTAAAAAGGATGACCATATAAATATCGATATCAAAATTAAAGAACAAATATTAATATTGGCTAATATGTGCTTACACAATATCGAGGTTGTCTAACGTACGGCCGTGGAAGTGAAGAATAGCATGGGAACTGCAAAAAGCCGGTGCCGTGCCGTGCAACAGCCGTGTAGACTTGACGGGCGCCACACGGTTTTTTCGAGACAGTGGCCTACGTGATTTAATGTATGCTTCCAAATTACACGGTTTTGAGTCGTACGGAATCGACAACTCTATCGTATTTGTTGTTTATTTGTGTTGAGTTTACTGAAAATTGTTGAAAAATGGATGAAATTGACGCTGAAGTTTTAATAAACTTGATCGAAGGAAGACCTGTGTTGTGGGATAAAACTTTAGATCTGTATAAAGATCGAATTGCGACAAAAAATGCATGGCGGAAAGTTTGCTCAGCATTGAAGCAAAACAGGTAATAGACATTCGGAAATAGTTAAAGAATTTATTTTCGTCGTTTCTTAAATCTTGAAAAAGTGTGTGAAATAATCCTACTTTCTCTCTCCTCTAATTAATGGGATATATCCAAAAAAGGCGATTTCGTTTTGCTCTTTTTTGTCGACGATGAAGTAACCACAAAGCAATAATTTATTTACGATTCATCTTACTCACATTAGACAAATGAAATAAAAATATTTACAATAGGACACGGCAAAAACCCGTGTAATGTGAAATTAACCATCTGACGGCAAAAACTCGTACGGCTTTTTACCACACGATCAAAACCGTATAATGTGAAAGAGGCGTAACACTGTTATTTGTGTGGTGAAATTTATAAAAAGCAATGTTTTAGACTTTATGATTTTATTGTTACAAATCGGCAAAAGTCATCCTTGTATAAATTCTTATGGGCATAATTGTAATTTAATATATTTTCTCCATTTAATCTTTCACACAAATAATCGAGTGATTAATGCCTTTCTACCTTCTTCGAGATAACAAATATCTTAATCATATGAATTACGATCCATTCTTATTTTGGTCTAAGATTGTGATTGTGTTTAATACTATAACACCTTTCTAATCAGTTGTAGCAAAACAAAGATAAATACATCTAAAATTGTATGAGACGGTGACCTTGCTTTCAACAATATCACCAACACATTTAATGAGAACTCCCAGTGCTTGTTATTGAAAAATACCAAATATTATTCCATTGACGCATTAACTATGCTATCAGTTTTATTAGAATAAGCAAATACAAAGATTACTAAACCGGATAATTACTAGTTACTAGGCGGACAAAAAGGAAGAGTTTTGGGAGACATATTACGAGGTCTTTTTTTAGTTTTGCATATAGCTGCTTAGAAGGTATCACCTTGATCCAATAAATTCTACAAGAAGAACTGGGTGTTTAAAGATTGGTTACTTCCAATGGGTACATAAATCTTATCAGAAGTTATCGCGAAACTCTGACAAAGCAAGACACAACGGCGAATCATCCTACATTAGGACAATGCAAGAGTTCCCACTGCCCAAAAGACAATCGAGTTTTTGAAGCTGCAAAACATCGAACTGTTAAATCATCCACCTTATAGTGCCGATTTAAGTCCCTACGACTTCTTCACGTTCCCAAAGATCAAGAATTCAATGCGTGGGCAGCTGTTCCAGTCGCCAGAAAAGGCCATCGATGCCTAAAACAGTGATTTTGCAGATGTCAACTAAAGAGTGGAATAACTTTTTTACTTTACCAATTGGTTTAAAGGTATGAAATATGTATCGCTCTTGGTGAGACATATTTTAAATGCAATAAAAAACTTTAAGTCTATATAATTTTCGTCTTATGCAAAACTAAAAAGAAAAACCTCGTAATAAATAGACTAGGCATCTAGGCAAGGTATCGGTTTGGGTTTGTATATTATAATGAAACCCCAATTATAATTTCAAATTGCCCAACTAACTTTGTTGTAGAAACACGTACGGGTTTCCTAAGTTACATAGATAGAGCATTATGTTTATAAACTAATTGTTTCATCCATTAGCCGAATTACTTAGTCTATTTTTATGGTCACAAGGCATCTAAAGATATGAGGTAGATATTCATTTAATTTTCCTAAATAGTAGTACATCAAAGATGACCTATAAATGCACCGATACCTATTCTACTCTTGATAAATTACTAATTACTTTGTAAATTTATTTTTAATTGTGTTTAATATCACCACATTTAATTATATAGAAAAAAATGAGTACGTAACAATTTTGAAAAAGTTTTCTTAGTAGATAATGTATAACTAGACCCACTTGGATAGGAATTATTTTTACGATTTTACCAGGGGAAACTCAAAAGAACGTCATTATATGGACGAACCTATTAAAATTTGTATTTAATGTTGCTTTTAACTTCCCGACTCACACCTGTACGCCCATGAAGAGAATTCTTGGTAATTCGAAAAGCGCGTTGACCACGCCCATTCAAGTGGTTTTGGATAAACTATACTAGTAAAAATTATTAGGTGTTTTGTTGAATCTTAAAAAGATGCTAAAATTTGTCAACCAAAGTATATAAATGTCATATCTGTTGTTAAATGTTATAAAATAAACTGTTGATGTAATAATCAAAGATCAAAGGTAAACAGTGAGGTAACCGTCAAATTCTTAGGCATAAGAAAACTCTTTGACTTTATTATGGTTAAAAACTTGTCGTTACAGAAACGATGAAATAATCTGAAAACCAGTTATAAAATTTTGTCCCCAACAATGTAATTTTGAAGAACTAGTTTTAATCTTATTGTAAAGTGTGTAAGTACTAGAATCTTACTACTAATGTATTGATAAAGAATTAAAATTAATTCGAAAGATTGACAACAAAGGCAATAGTATATTACTTTACGAGTGGAGTAAATTGCATATTACAGCGAGTGTGTTTGGCCCATGAGCGAGCTTGCGAGCGAATGGGCTAAAGAAACGAGCTAAATATGCAATTTGTTCCTCGAGTGAAGTACTATGCTTTACCCACGACTTACCAAATGGTTTTGTATAAAACTAAAAATAACAAATATAAAATTTAAATTTTGGCATAAGTTGTCAAAAATATTCGATTTCGCAGACAGTTCTGTCTGAGAAATGTCAAATGTTAGTTTAATTTAATGAAAACTGTAGGGAACCAACATAATAATACAGGTTTCTATTTACTTACTCCACTAGTTTAGTAAATGAAACTATAACACAACTGCTCAATAATTTGACACTTACTGACTGAGTTATAGGTTAAAAAATACGCAATTTACTTATAAGTCGTGGGTAAAGTGTTTTTATTAAGCCTAATTTAATTAAATTTATCATTTTTAAAGCCTCTGTACACAAAAAATCTTATTTATTTTAAAATAAATACTAACTTACCTGAATTTTTAAATGGTTGTAAAAATTCCAGAGACACTACCCATTGGTTAGAAATACTTTCCAAATTGGAACTGAGAATAAAGTTTTTAAGCCTCATATATAAGGGAGATCTAATGTCAACTGAATTTGACATCTTATTTCAAAACAAAACTTTATACTTAATAACACTTATTAAATCATTATTAACATAATCATTTATTGGCTATGTCGGAATAATTAAATTAACATGTTACTATTTTGTAATATATATCGATTAAGATAATAATCCCAAATTGAGGAAAATCTTAATTAAGATTTTGCCAAGGTTATCTCAAAAGAAAAAATCATCGATATCTGGATACGTGGTCCAAGTTTTATCACTAGATTGAACTTTAAGTCGTATTAAATAATTTTAAACTTTTCTCATAGTATATTTTAGAAGTTAACTGCTTATTTTAAGAATAACACACATAACATACGTACTGTGTAGTAATTCAAGATTAAGGATAAAGTTGTTAAGTGAAACGAAATATAAATGAAAGGTAAAATACTTAAAGACAGTTAAAGACGACAACTCATATGAATTGCATTTTAAAATAAAGCATAGAAAGTTAATTTGCCAAAAACTTTAAATCAAATTAATTTTTCACTGGCAGCAGGTAATGAAGAATTCCAAATCTGGTTATAATCAGTCGTAGGATGGTTGTCTTTCAAATTTTAAATATAACTGCTTAGAAGGCGCCTCCAATAGAACCTTTAGCCACAAATCTAACCTCAATCTTGTGTTGACATAAATCCAGGATTTCATTGCGATACCGCAAGTCGTGTAGGTACAGTGAATTTTTGAAAACTGGATCTTAGCCGAGATTCTTGCAGTTTTTGACAACAACACCAATCCAGGCATTTATTTCCCGCTGGTATTGCGATTTTCAATGTGGTCGCTCCAGTCTCAGCGACGAATCCAGGCTAGGTCCATCCAAAACAGCAGTCACACAGTAAAACATTGATTCGGTTCGTCAGCTAATTAAAGATAGAGGCATTTCAAAGACCTTGTTTCAAAAGTTGGTTTCCTGTTGGATACATAATTTGCTCAGGAGCACAAAACGGTTCGTGTCAATTGGTGTCAAAAAACGGTTCAACAAAGGAAGCACAAAAACGTTTATAGTATTGTTAGTGGCGATGAATCTTGAATTTACTCCTAGTAACCGGAAAATAAACCCCAATCCACAATGAGGAAAAACCAATGATCCGTTCTTGGTGTCAAAGTAATTGGTCGCAACTTTTGTGTCATAATCTGGTCATGTGACAACAATTGCTTTAGAAAATCGAAGAATTGTTACGTTTGATTGATTCGTTTGTTTACCAGAAAATATCGCGAAACTCGGACAAATCAACACACAACGGCGAATCCCCCTGCATCAGGACTATGGAAGTGCTAACACTGCCAAAAAATAATTGAGTTTTTGGGAGTTTCAAAAAATCGAATTGTTTGACAATCCACCATATAGTGCCGACCTAAGTCCTAACGACTTTTTTTCGTTCCTAAAGATCAAGAATTTAATGTGTTGGCAGCGATTCCAGTCGCCAGAAAAAGCCATCGATGCCTTTAAAACAGCGATTTTGCAGGTCTCAACTGAAGAGTGGAAAAACTGTTTTGCCAATTGGTTTAAACTTTTAAAGGTATAAAAAAGTGTATCGATCTTGGTGGGACATATTTTAAATGCAATAAAGAACTTTTAAGTCTATATAATTTTCGTCTTTATGCAAAACTAAAAAGAAAAACCTCGTATTTGAAAAATGCAAGAAGTTAAATAGAACGTAAGAAAGTTTTTAGGGTCCTGTACAAAAACCCCAACTGTTGTAATTCTATTTATAAATGAAGTTATTATTTCTCAACCAATTTACATAACATTATAATAAAATATGCAGACTTTTCCAGAATATTAATAAAGAAATATTAAAAATTCTAAATATTTTTATACGTGAGCGTATCTGCGTTTGTCAAGATTGAGGAAAAATAAAAATTTTGCCTGATACTAAGCGATTTATCACTTTTGCTTTGGCAGTTGACTGCTACAAAATGTTATACATTAGTTATGTTTGTTAAATTCGTATTTGAAAATATAATAAACAAAAACGAATCTGGTTAAAATCAAAAGAAAGTCAGTCGTATTTGAAAAGTGTAGATAATTAAGAAGTTAAATAGACGCTAGAAAGAAGTATTTAGGGTCCTGTAAAAAAGTCCCAACTCCCAACTCCCAACTGTTTTCATTTGTAGTTCTATTTGTAAATAAAGTTAATAGTTCCTTGCCAATTCAGATTACATTATAAGAAAACATGCAAACTACTACAGAGTAATAATAAAGGGATAATAAAAATTCCAAGTATCTTTCATAAGCGAGCGTATCTGCGTTTGTGAAGCTAGGTACCGGGAAAATACAAATTTTGCCTGACACTATGCGATTTATCACTTCTTCTTTGGCAGTTTACTGCTGCAAATGGCTATATATTAGTTTTTTTTTTGTTGAAATCATATTAAGAAATATAATAAAAAAACTAATCTGAAAACATATGAAAATTCGAAACATAGTTTCTTATACGGATGTTGACGAATTTAGGTAAAAAATATCTTTGTATAATCATCATGTTTTTTATAATCATTTTACGAAAATATTTTATATGATTTATTAATTTTATTATATAAAAAAATTTAATTAAGACATACCTTTTTGAATGTAGAATCTTGTAGGTTCTCTCCTTAAAAGCGACAAATACTTTTCTCGATCATATTTTTCTTTCTCCTTATTAATAAAAACCATTTTTAAAATTTACGGAACTCAAAAAAACAGAATTTTAAAAAATACCTACTCCACTTACTACTTCACGGCATGTGAAACTATAACGAAATAAATTTTAGATCAAGTAAATTGACTTAGGCGACCTCGTTATCAAAAACATTTCTGAATTTCGTTCAATGATTTTCTTAATAGCAAAATAAATTGAAATAAATTGCTTTAATACACAAAAACTTACTTACGTAGATTTCAGATTAATATGTAAACAAAAACAATGCAATTTGGAAGGTAAAGTAAAAACATATTTTCTTAAATTCATAGCGTATCAGCGTATTCTGTAGAGATCATTTTAATTATTTTAAAAATTGTCCTATTGGAAAAATTCTAAAGAGATTGTTTAGCTTGTTTAACACACTATGAACTTTGTTCGTATATTTTGATTAAATTTATGCAAGCAATTGTAAGCAATTATTCAAATAGTCCAATCATAAACTGTTTTTGCCTGAAATTTTTTTTTTATCAACATCGATTTTCTTGAAAATTTGAATTTAGATATTTTTTTGCTTTCTTTAAAATCTACTTTGTATTGAAACGGGCTTTTATCAAGGAAAGTGAAAGTCATTTCAGGTAGTGTTTTTTTAAATAAGAATAAACGTAGAAATCGATTATTTGGCCAATTCTAAGCAATTTTTGCTGTATATAGTTTTTTTTTGTGACGTTTATATCTACTTCTAGAATTATTTTTGCGATTGAATCTTATTTTCTTAAAAAAAAAGTTTTGATATTACGGAGAAATCATGAAGGACAAAAATGTAGGAAATTAAAACAAAAATATTATTTTTTTAACGATTTTTATAAACTCTATATAAGTGGAGCTATTACTTGCTGAAGTTCTGTAATTTTTTAGGTAAACCGAAGTTTGAAACCCTGTACCTAGACGATGTGAATTTGGTCAATTTCCTGTGAAAAACTCCTTTTTTTAAGTACCTAAAAAGTCCTCTCTAATAAGCGCTAGAAACATTCTTTTATATTAAAATAGACTGACTTATAACAAAAATTAAACCTTTTCTTATTATTAATGTTATACTGAAGTACTATTTGTACACTCTGTATGAAAAGATTGTGTAGAGGTAAATGGGAAAAATCATTACATATGTAATGGTGTGAGTAAGAGAGAGACAGAAACACTTATAAAGTATATTGGTCGGTAAAAACAAAGATAAAATATATACCACATGTTATTAGTCATCATAACTATAAGTCCTTTGAATACCGTTTAAACATTCAGTACATTGAAAAGGGATAGATATACAAAAAACAGTCTGAACTAATGTATGAATATCATAGTGACGGAACACATGATTATTTCACAGATTATTTTATAATGCAGTCACGTAAGTATACTTACATAAAGTTTAGCATTTTATATTAATAATAATATTCAGTAATGAGTATTGTATTGTAGTCTTAAATACCGGCACATGGTTGCTATATTTTGCTCCATGCTTTTAAGGTTGTTGGATACATAAACAGAGTTTTTACGAATAGTCGAGGAAATAAAGCACCAAAACCTCCGAATTTTGTAACGTAAGATGGTTTGGAATGCGTTTTTTTGCATTGGATTCGTTAAAGTATCAGGAAATTTGCCGCTATATTTTATAATGTAAAAATGGAAATTGCATTTCTGCATTCGAAAAGTACATTCAGACAATAGAGAGAAAACTTACAACTCGGTAAGTATTGCTGAAAATGGGTTCAATTTATATACTCGGGGTTTTTGGAGTCGCTGAACACTAATATCACGATTCCAAAACTCTCCGCGGCACTTGGTGTCTAGGGTATTTACCTCTTCTCCTGGGGTTTTATGTAAATTCTGTACGAAATCAGTGCACACTTGGTACTCGGTGGTTTTTTTGAGTCGCTAAATACGATCATAATAATAGCGATGGTGTTCGAAACACCTTGTGCTTAAGACGGACCTCGTCTCCAGGAATTTTATGCAAATTCGATACAAAAAGAGTGTGCACACGGTACTAGGAGGTTTTTGGAGTCGCTTACCACGAATATCATATAATGAGTTTGCTAAATCATTCGCATAGAAGTATAACTTATGCCGGCAGTCCCACTGACTGCCACACTAGTTTTTTATTATTATTTTACAATGAAAATGTCAGCAACTTTACCCCAATTGAAATTAATTATAATCAAAATTTTAAAAAAGTAGAATCTGGCAGGACTCGAACCCGCAACCTTTTCCTCTACGTGGACAAGGTCTAACAACTAAGCTATGAATGCTAACTAATTATTTTGCTTTTTGATTGTTAATTTTAACTCATGTCACATGTTACACTTACTCACTTTCTCATTATAGTCTAGGCAGGATCTGTTTTGGATTGGTCATTTTCGATAGGAAGCTATTTTTTTGCTGGAATCCCTTCAGGATGTGCCCAATATCGATAATCATAATATGCGCCAGTCGCAAACCCTATACTAAATTTTTTATTTATCAAAATCTGAAAAAAAAAACTGAAAATTTTTCATTTTTTTGCTCCTATTTTCGCGTATTATTCGGAAAATAATGCTCCTAGAAAAACAAAAATAAAAAATTAAAAGTTTCATTATTTAATCTTAAGGAATATTTGGTTAGTTAGAAATTGAAAATTTAATGTTTGTTGGAAAAATAGGCTCAAATTTCTAGACTCTCCTAGAGGACCGATTTTAATTTTACATAAAGCGTTTGAAAGTTTAAGCCTTTTTTTATATGTTAAAAAATTGGCTACTATCTGAGAGCCTTATTTAGGGCCTAGTATGAATTTGAAAATTTGAAATTTTTTTCCAGTAGACTAGATTGAAAAATCATTATGCAAAAACTATCTGACTGATCTTAACAAAATTTAGCTTAGGTGTTAATCATATTAAAAAAATTTGCCAAGCGGAATATGGAGGTTTAAAATCAAGTTTGGAAGGTCAAAAAAATTAAAAAATAAACTTAATTTTTTTGTATATTTTTTTTTTTCAATTATTGAGATTTTTTTAACAATAAACATTAAATTTTTAATTTCTAACTAACAAAATATTGTGTAAAATTAATAAATGAAGCTTTTAACTTGATATAATTTTTGTCTTTAGGAGCAAGATTTTCTGAATTAAACACGAAAATAGGAGCAAAAAATTAAAAATTTTCAACCTTTTTCCGATTTTGTTAAATAAAAAGTTTAACACTGGGTTTTGCGACTAACGCATATCGTGATTATCGATATTTGGCACATCCTGAAGGAATTCCAGCAAAAAAATTGATTTCTATGGAAAATGTCCATTATGGTCTGCATGTCGACAGATACCAACTGGTCTATTAAGCACACATAGCATTACGTTATTGAGAGAGGAAGGAGATTTTTGTCAAATCGACAATTGGAACACAAAATCCGTAATTACTTTTTTTGGTGCCCTGTTTTATATGTATATTTGGTTGGAAGACCGCAACCATTTATCCAGCAGGTCTTGAACCCGCAACCTTTGCGTCTACGCCACAACGTTCTAGTGATAAAAGAAAATTTTTTTTAAAAGGTTTTTTTTTTTTTTAAATTGTTTAGTAGTTTTCTTAGTTTCTTAAAATAAAAATTGCAAAATATATAGTGATTGAATGTTTACATTCGCTACATTTATAGTTAAACCTATAAAGTGTCGTTTTCCAACACCAGAAACAGACATGCCTATCCATACAATTAACCTAATGGAAACTTTACAGTCTTTATAAAACCCCTTTAAAGGCCCGGATCGGTGGTCACTTACACAAACATGAAATTTCGAATAATTGCTAAAAATAAACTTTTTCCAGTCTTCTTAAATCCAGATTGTCCGTGCATTTGACCACGTTAATCGATTTTTAGGAAAGCAACTGCTTTTTTATTGTTTAAAAAGAAGCTTTCACTTATTAAACATGCCACAATATCTCTCTTCATCTCTTAAATGCAACCTTAATATATGTTACAAAAATGTAAACCAGATTTATAACAGTACGTTTCCCGTGAAAAATTTTATGCTATTTCCTTACTCCATGTTCTTATGCCGCTTAAAAATCATTAAAACAAAAAATTACATCAAAACACGCAAAAATAGAAACAGTTAAGAAGAAAATCACAAAAAAAATATGTAAAAATGTATAAAATCTAAAAAAATCGAAAAACAGAAATATATTAAAACTAATAGGAGAGAAACTGGATTCCAAAATTTATAAAAAAATCTAGATTATTAGTTCGTTTGATGAAATAATACTTATAGGTATACTATAATGTTTCTTTACTGAAGTGAAATATTATCCAGTTATACTATAGTAGCTACTTAAGAGAAACGTATATAAATATGTTTGTTTTAAAACTACATCATATATTTTTTTAATAGTTTTACCATTGTATAAAGACTTTAGTCTTTATACAATGGTTTTACAATAAATATAACTAAAATGACCTCTAACGTATCCAGTTTTAAATACCCTAAGAGCTCCAGAAGAAAACTGTAATAAAATCGATATGGATTTCATTTACAAAATTTAGGGACACTAAACTAGATGCCCTAAGTTGTATAATTGAAAAATATTCTAAATCATACAGATTTGATTAAAACAACTTTTGTAAAGCATAATGAATACTGGTAATTTAGAATAACTTGGTTACTTTATCCGGAATTAGGGTACCATTTTTCAAATTCTACCAAATGAAATTCTTATATGTATATACTAGCGGAACCGGCGAACTTCGCACCGCATAAAACTAATGTTTTTTCCATTTTTTTTTTTAATTTTTACGATTAATTTTTTTTTTTTCATATTTTCTCGTTAGTTACCAGTTTTTACTATTATTTATAGTACTTTGTATTTTATCGGTTAGGTATATTATATATTAACTGCGCCACCTAACGGAGGCGTCATAGTTCTTAAGTAAGTAAGTTTTGCTCTTTTAAATATATGAGATATCAACTGCGCCAACTTACGGTGGCGTCATAGTACTTAGTTATGTAAGAATTACAGGTGTAAATTTATAACATCTCAACTGCGCCACCTTAGGGTAGCGTCATAATGATTAATTTCGTAATAAACGCGTCCGATCGCTTCAAAATTCAAAGTGCTATAGGGAAAATCGCGCCCCGGCAGGCCAGTACCATCGCAAGCGTTACGTCCCGCAATTTTAGATCTGTAATATCTTTGAAAATATTTATTTAAATCTTGTGCAGTAAAGGACCATATGGATCTATATTAAATCAACAATGTATTTAAGCTATTTAATTGGATAAGGATTAATGCTGTATTGGTTAAAATCGCTTCGAAAATTAGCTATTATTTGTCGTAAAAAGTAAATGACAAAAAAATGTTATTGTGGGATATCCATAAGAGATAGACATATACCATCCCGGAGTTTTCTGTAGACCTTTTCAATGTGTACAAATAATAAGTACATTATTTCGATAAATGTCGTAGGGTTCAGCCTGCGTTTGCAATGTAAGCGGAAAAAAATTGATAATTAACGACATCACATTAGAAACCTCAATAATAACAGTATTTCTCCACTATTTAATGGATGTTATTATACATATAAACCTTCCTCTTGAATCACTCTATCTATTTAAAAAAACCGCATCAAAATCCGTTGCGTAGTTTTAAAGGTTTAGGCATACAAAGGGACATAGGGACAAAGAAAGCGACTTTGTTTTATACTATGTAGTGATAATAATAGGTACTATAATCCAATAATTAGCTTTCAATCATATTACTACGAATGTCATGGTTGCATGATTAGTTAGTTATTGATGTCAATTAATATCAAATATCTTGAGAAGAAGCACAATTTTAAATAATATTTAATTTTTAATTTTCTATTTTATTATTTAATTTTGAATATTCATGTTAATTTGTAAATACATCAAACACTGTAACCTTGCAAAGATGTAAGTAGAAGTTTATAATAGATTTCTACTTACATTCTGTAACTATGAAATATTGTAGCTTTCTGACGATGAAATAAAAGCTTGGAAAGAAACTGTAAAGAGAAAATTGGTAGGGAGGTAGCCAAGAAATAGGAGACGGACATAAAATACTTTTTATCCCGTTCAACCACGTTACCGTGGTATAAAAAAAACACATCTGACATGGAATAAAAAAAAACGCAACTGACATCTAAGTAAATACTAAATATTAACCTACTATAACGCCAAAGTAAGATAATGTAGTTAAAGTCTCATATCTTAAAATAAGCAATTCTGACTTATATAGGTACTATGACGCATCCTTAAGATATCTTATATATTTACACTTTATACGTCATTATAAGATGGAGCAGTATATTTAATCTAAAAATAACAAAAACTAATAAAAGAATTAAAAAAACGTGGAAACTCCGGGGAAAATATAATAAATACCTACCACAAAACCAAAAAATAAAGCATTGAAAGCAAGACAAAATTTAGATGCATTTAATAAAGGGAAAATGAGAAAAAGATATCAGTGGTAGGCGGTATGAAGTTTGCCGGGTACGCTAGTTTCACATAAATAATTCAAATAGCATAAAACAAACCATGTTTTGAAATACTGACAATTATTCATGTTATTTCATTTATTATAAGCCCGTCAGTATTTTCAGCGGCTTTATTAACATTGTTTTTAAATATTTATTCCAAAATGGAGTAGTTTTGGCAAATTGTTCTTTTGTGTTTTAAAATCAACGTAGATATAACTGAACATCTACCAGTAGCCTGGGCTTTGCTGTTTTATGCTTCGTGCCTCCGAAGTCCGAATAATAAAATGTCGAAATGCAACTGAAGTTCCAGAAACTCATTGGTACACTGTACGCGACTTGAACCCGAAAATGAGTCAAAGTGGTAATTCTAAATGAGAAATTTTATAGTTTCAATAAATAAATATTAAATAAAATAAAGATCAATTTCATTATTTGCATCTTGAATAATTTATAATTACAGTGTATCAACACACAGTTTCAATATAAATAGGTTTAATAGAATTGTAACCCGCGATGATAAATTTCTAACTACGCAGTGGGAATTGCATAATTGATATGATAAGCAATAAAGAATAATCTATAACACGTGGGTGGATTACAAGTTTGATTTATTTTTCAAAAATGTTTACAACAAGAACTATTGACAAAATACTCTCTAGTCAACATCTTCAAAAACGTGAAAAATTAAAACAAAGGTCCTAAAAATATGAGCGATAGCTCATTGCATTCGGAATTACCTCTAGAAAAATGTTTTTGAAGGAAAAGTGTGCAGGCAAAAAATTGCAATTGTTATTAACAAAATAAGACGAAAAAAAAGATATTTATGTTTTTGTTAATAACTCGAATAATATTCATATTTAGGCAGTTTTGAAAACAGCTTTATAGAGGAGGAAATTTACGAGAAAAACCGTCCTCCTGGAACTCTACCCAGGTAGCAAGGTCACGTGAAAATGACGTCGATATCCGGTCATGAAATGTCTAGAAATGACCAGTACAATGACGTGAATATGACGTGAAAATGACCTCCCAATGTCTCGGACCAATGACGTCATTTATGTGACGTGATTTACACGTGATATAAGACGTTATTTTTATTTGTTGAATGACGTGATTTTCACGTCTATATTACGTTAATTTGTCCTAGTTTAAAAAAATGTTCACTTGGCTAATTTGTTATAAAATTATATAGGAAAGGGAGCACACCTATAAAAATAAACCAATATATTATCTTGAAAAAAATTTATTTATCATAATATGAGAAACATATTGAGAAAGTTTTACATTAAGAACCTTAATTATTACAAATAGCTATTTGTTGTTGGCAGTCACTTTAAAATATATGTTAACAATTCAAAAAATAGTTACTATTATAGAATAATTAAAAAAGTCAAACCAGAGCGCCAGCATTCTTCTTCTGCTCTCGTTGTTTGGCATGCTTCAGCCATATTTTAATTGCATTTTCAACATCCACTTGAGACGTCAAGGGAGTTTTAATTTGGCACCTGTAACAAATTAAAAAAAGTGGTTATTTAGTGAGAATTATCTGTCAACAAAATTATTTTTTGTACAACTGTCATTAAAAGTGACACTTTTAATGATAGCAAACAATGTTAAAATTGATTGTTTACATAGCAGCGTGTTAAAAATACTTTTAACACGTTGCCATGTAAACAAGTTTACTTTTAACACGGTTTAGTTTACTTTTAACACGGTTTGGTTTATTGTCATTGCAAATTCGCTCGTTTCATTATCAAAATAGGGAAGTTCTACAAAAAACATTGTATATGGTATTTGTGTTAAAAGTGATTTTATTTTGTTCGTAAAATTGTTCAATTCGCTCCGCTCATTTCACAAACGTTTTCACTCACAAAATAAAACCTCACTTTTAACACTCATATCATAAATAACTATATTATTTTATTATGCTCTATGAAGAACAAATTTAGGCAGTAAGACACAAAAACAAAGAGTACTTACGGATGATGACAGATATCACTGGAGTGTTGAAAAATGCCAATTTTTCATTTCTCTGCCCAGAAAAATTATATGATTTAGCCAACCTGTTCGTCATTAGTAGTCTCATAATTCTATTGACATGATCTGTGCACCCATTTTTTCCAAGCGAGGAAAGGTAGGAAGCCTAAAACAAGAAATAAAACAAATATAGTAAAGCTCCATAACAAAATTGACCCAAAATTTTATTTTAGAGTTAGTAGGTATGTACAAATTAAAAACAAATATATTTAGATAATTGCACTACATGGTTTATTCAGTTTCTTCTTTTCATCTTTCAGCTTAAAATTGCATTGATATTATTGAAGCATTAAAATTATGATTGAATAAAATTACGAATTTAGAAATTGAATAAAACCCGGCCGCATATGCCATAAACTTAAACCAGATATTTTCAGATCAAAAAATACAACGATAACTATATTAATAATAATTACTATACTTACCACAATGAAACAACACAACACTTTCTACAAAAGGTAAAATGGCTTGATTAATTAGCACCTGCTAACAGTACAAAACCATGCACAATGCGAGTGAGAGTGAAATAGTGGTAAAATGGCCGTTGGTTGTTGGTTTTGATATTTGATGTGATGATGCGTTCGATGGGCATGTGCATGGCTATTTGCATTTACTGTTCCGTTCGTCTTTCGTTATGGAATGAAATGAATTGAATCGGATATTGTCGGCTAGCGGCGCAAGCGCACATTCGTTGTACCTATATACTTCGTGTTCGGAACCTTCGTATCATTGAAAAGTAGTACCCCGCCAATTTTAAATTTTTATAAAAAAGTTTCTTCATAAGAATTAATTATAGATATAATTATTTGATATCTGGTTTTGTTTAAATACTAAATAAATGGATTTTAAATTTTTCTAGGTCTTAATAAATAATAAAAGGCTAAGTTTTTCCGGGTTATTGTTTATTATTGAAAATAACCTCATAAAATGATTAAATCAGTCACAAAATATAAATAACAAAATATATGTATTATTTGATTTTTTCAGGTGAGTTATCACTAGATAATGTCGTCATTATGAGGTGACAATATGTCGTGTTATATACGTCAATTATTTGACGTCATTATCACGTCGATTTTTGGTCGTCTGACGTCTTTCGACCAGTGATCACCAAATAATGACGTCATTATGACGTGCCGTTGCTAGCTGGGTATCTCCATTATTTATAATTTTAATTTGACGTTGAAAATAGGGCTCCGCGCGGCTTTTACTGCATGCGCGCGCCACCGCTAAACGGGGTTTATCAGATAAAATATTTTTTTTATGACATAAAATGTTATTTTAAAAATTTGAAAAAATTCCAGTATTTTCCTAACACTTGAAGGAATTTAAATCAGTTGAAAAAAACATTTTATCACTGTTTTTTAAAAAGTTATTCAATTGTTAACTAACAAATTTTTTCCTAATCTCTGTTGAAATAAACAATGGGATAAAAGGTATAAATAATTGGACTAAAAATTTGAAACTTCGTGGATACCTTTTCATATGTATAGTTTACATGTTTATAAAAGTTTAATAATTTGTTAAAAACACTTTCTAATATCATACGTCACGTTAACTGTAGCACCTACTTAACTTGTCAATTAAAAAATGATATATCTTTTAAACTATTGGAGATATGAGAAAGGACATTCAGGTCTTTTTTATAGAAAATAAATTTTTCTTTCAAATAATTCTAAGACTAAGTTCGTATTTATTGTTTATTAAATACTACATGCATTTATTTATAAAAATTCGGTATTTTTGTTACTTTTTCGCAATATTTTGCAATAGTTATGAAAAATCATAATTAAGAAATTAATAAACTTTTATAAACATTTATCGCAGGATCTTGTAAAGTATACATATGAAAAGGGCTCCACGAAGTTTCAAATTTTTAGCCCAATTATTTATACCTTTTATCCCATTGTTTATCTAACAGAGATTAGGAAAAAAATTGTTAGTTAACAACTGAATAACTTTTTGAAAAACAGTGGTAAAATGTTTTTTCCAACTGATTTAGATTCTTTCAAGTGTTAGGAAAATATTTAAAATTTTTTTAAATTTTTAAAATAACATTTTATGACATAAAAAAAATATTTTATCTGATACACGCCGTTTAGCGGTGGCGCGCGCATGCGGAGCCCTATTTTTAACGTCAAATTAAAAATATAAATAATGGAGATCGAGTTCCGGGAGGACACTTTTTTTTTTGTAAGTTTCCTCCTCTGTAACGAACTGTTTTCAAAATTGCCTAAATATTAATATTTTTCGAGTTATTAACAAAAACATAAATATCTTTTTTTTTTTCATCTTATTTTGTTATTAACAATTGCAATTTTTTGCCTGCACACTTTTCCATCAAAAACATTTTTCTAGAGGTGATTCCGAATCCAATCAGCTATCG
This sequence comes from Altica lythri, assembly GCA_964028335.1. Taxonomy (NCBI): domain Eukaryota; kingdom Metazoa; phylum Arthropoda; class Insecta; order Coleoptera; family Chrysomelidae; genus Altica; species Altica lythri. The sequence goes on along the minus strand of OZ034805.1, from coordinate 48,365,375 downwards.
TTCATATTTTTAGGACCTTTATTTAAATTTTTCACGTTTTTGAAGATATAAAGTAGATGTAAAGTAGAGTAAAAGTAATAACTAAATAAGTTCTTTGTGTTCATCGTGATCGTATAACTCTTGTTACAGTAGAACCACTTGCTTAAAGTACTAAAATAGTTACACCTTTCTTTTTGGTTTGAAAACTAACTCAACTTAAAAAAAACACTTTTAGATAATTTCATTACATTATGTACAGTGTGGGTCACAGAAAACAGTCCACCTGTTAGATTTTAAGAAAATGTGAAAACAGGTCGATTTTTGATCTAAGGGGAATTATTTTTACAATACATGCATCTGTTAATTGTCAACCCCCTCTCTTCCACTTCCTCAAACCCTTATTTGTAAATAGGGAATATATCATTTGCGGCACATCACTAGAAAGGTATTTAGATGAAGTATTCAGACATACTGACTGTTTACGATTTTTTCTTTGATATTTGTACTGTTTGTTGCAAAAAAAGTCGTTATTCAATTAAACAACACCTCTTAAAAATAAAACGTAAAACTGTTATTTTTTTGTCAAATTATAAATAAATTTAAACAAAAACAGTTTGTTTAACATTGTTGTAGTTCAATACATTTGGGTATTATTGAATAGTTCCAAAATGATATAAAGAGTTAAGAGTATTTCCATGTTATTTAAAAACAGGAGGTGTGCAAGAAAAACAGCGGATTTATTTAATCAGCTTCATGAATCAAGCACATGCATCATTTATACGTCTGAGAGCTAGTGAGACAATTTAAAGCTGATTAAGTAGCAATTTTAGGTCTTATTAATTTAGATCCTACAACAAGTACGAGAAAATTGTTCGAAAAGTCTGGTTTTTCATTAATTACTATATATTTGTAGGGTTTTAAAACGTCATAAATTTTATCCCTACAATATACAATTAGTACATGGAATAAAAGAAGTTGACCCAGACAGACGAGTACAGATTTGTGAGATTATGACGGCTCCGCGATCATAGCACCTCATATGTAAAATTTTGATTGACCAATTATACCATTTAAAAGGTCAGAAAATGGTCATAAAAGGTCAATCGGTTTGATTATTTGGTCAGTGATAGAAAAATTTTTATTAAGCATCAAACTTTTTCAAGGTCAATTAATAATTTTAGCACCTCATTTCTCACAAATACCAAAAATGACGACTTTATTCGATAGAGAATGATCTACTGATAATTGGTCAGCCAAAATAAATAATTGGTCATATCAATTTTATTTCATAAAAAATTAATTAAGTCGCGTAGACAGTTGTGCGTATGCGCTGGGACCTCCAAACAATATTAGGATAGTAAACGTAAGAATTACGAATTACGAGTCTCTGTTATAAAACAAACAAAGTGAGGACATGATTTTGTTTATTCCCTATAGTAAATAATTTGAAAAATATTATTAAAAAAAACATTTATACTTAAAATTCATACTAACTATTTTATCGTTTATTACATATTGAAATATTTGAAAGGTAATATACAAGACCTTATTCCAAGTCTTTTCTTAATAAGAACATTTATTTATACATTTGTATTAACTTATTATTATCCATAGGTATAGCATTGAAATATTTTGCATGCCAATGAAAACTTATTTTCCTAAAATAAATACATAAAATGGTTTAAAATTATTTACTACATGCCTAGATTTTTCTTCTTTCAACGAAATAATCGTGCGTGTTATCATTTTTTTTTTCAACGAAAAGTTAGAACAGCTTTATTTTTATGATAGCATCTGTTATTTTAGTCCGGTTTCTTTTTGTATTATTTCTACTTTTATAGTTTTATCGGACATAAGAATTTCGTTAATCCATATTTGAGTATATTGCATGCTTTTACCCTGTCATAAAAATGGACTACAATTACACCTACTATTGTCTCATTAGTACCACTCTATTTTTCTCAAAAAATTTCTTCAGACCACCCACAACCTCATTGCCTGGAACTTCGTCCAATAAGCGTTTTTTGTTAATTTTAAAAAGTTTAATTATTTTAAAAAATTAAAAAAGAACATTTACATTTGATTGTGTACGAACTATTTTATCGTTTATTACATATTGAAATATGTGAATAATTATTCTAATCTATTACATTAAAATTAAACATTTACTAATATACTGAATAAGGTCTTGTATATTACCATTCAAATATTTCAATAGGTATGCAATAAACGATAAAATAGTTAGTATGAATAATTATAAGTATAAATGTTTTTTTTTAATAATATTTTTCAAATTATTTACTATAGGGAATAAAAAAAATCATGTCCTCACTTTGTTTGTTTTATAATAGAGACTCGTACCTAATTCTTACGTTTACTATCCTGATATTGTTGGGACGTCCCAGCGCATGCGCACGACTGTCTACGCGACTTAATTAATTTTTATGAAATAAAAGTGATATGACCAATTATTTATTTTGGCTGACCAATTATCAGTAGATCATTCTCTATCGAATAAAGTCGTCATTTTTGGTATTTGTAAGAAGTGAGGTGCTAAAATTATTAATTGACCTTGAAAAAGTTTGATGCTTAATAAAATTTTTTCTATCACTGACCAAATACTCAAACCGATTGACCTTTTATGACCACTTTCTGACCTTTCAAATGGTATAATTGGTCAATCAAAATTTTACATATGAGGTGCTATGATCGCGGAGCCGATTATGACTGACAAAATAAATACGACAGCGCACCTCAACCACACTGCTGTGCTACAAGCCAATATCTTAATGAACGATTTCCTATATAGGCAATGACTTGAAAGGGAAGGCCGTGTTGAATGGCCTGCAAGATCACGTAATTTAATGCCCCTAGATTTTTTTTGTAGGGTTATTTAAAGAGCAAAATTTATAAAACCAAACTCGCTCTGCAATTGTATGGAAGTCGAGACATCATTTTCAACATCTTATTAATTAATTAATTTAATATTATTTCGAGTAAATTGATAATGTTGTATTTGTTTATTTAATTTTTGTTATATTACAATTAAATAATAGCTTTTGCAATATTTGTTTTACTTTTCTTTTGATGTAAAAGAAAAATGACATATTAGCAAACCATAAAGGTAAAGACAGTACAAATATCGAAAAAAATTGTAAAAAATTGTTATGTCTGAATATTTCATCTAAATAAATGATGTGCCGCACATGGTATATTCCCTATTTTAAAATAAGGGGTTAAGGAATTGGAGGGGAGGGGGTTGATAATTGACAGATGTATGTATCGTAAAAATGTGTCCCGTTAAATTGAAAATCCACCTGTTTTCACATTTTCTTTAAATATAATAAATACGGCCAAATATCGAAGTGGACTGTTTTTTTGTTGTCCAAACTGTATAAATGCGTATATGTTTATATTTATATATAATTCATCAGTACAATACTTTATCAGTATTCAAATTTAATTTAATTTTAATTTTTCCCACACTGACAATTTTATAAAAATTATGAAAATATAACTGCCAGATACCTAAGCTATTTAAATTTTCACTAGTTCAAAGAAAGCGAAAACTTCATGATTAACGATTTTTTTAATAAATCGCCTCACTCCTAGTATCTAACGCTTGTACTTTAAATACCTACGGGCAATTATCTATTCTCTCAAAGTATAGTGTAAAATTAGCTTCTTCAAGAAAGTTTCTCTTACATGAAAAGCTGCATAGGAATTAAAATCGGTCAAACGGAAAGACGTTAAGATTCACAATTTTACGGATGAGCAACAGTTTCAAAGTACTTTATGAATCGTCCTTATTACACAAGGATAATTTGTAGCGGCAGAGAACGAAGCCAATGGGGTGCTATAATAAGTGCAATGGTCCATTACAAGTTGCATTCCATCTTGCCACAACTTTTTCCGGCGTATATTTTCGCAGTAGTCATGATTTAAGGACATTGGTATTGAATTGAAGCGGTTTAAGAACAGAGCAAAAATGAATTATGCTCGTTTAGCAAACAGTGGTGTACTCATAGATGTATGTGATGTTTATGGAAGCTAATAATGTCATTATTTTTTTAAATTACTAATAGCTGTATTTTATTATTATTATCGTCCAAAGGATAATCACAGTTATGTCCAAACTATGACAAATCTCTGATCATTTGTGATAGACAAGAATCTCTTAAATCAATATTTACTTTCTTTATAGACAACTAAACATCTTATAATAAGCTAGTTTAAGCTAAAAAGGCTTGGCTGTATGCTTCAACTGTAGGAATTGTAAGGTTTTGTCTATTTTAACAAGCAAGTATTGTGTAATTAAAAAGTATTAACATATTAAGTCTCAGAAAATAAAGACGTGAACGCTAAAATATGTTTATCTACAATAGACTTAGAAACATTAAAATCCAAATTATCTGCTAGAAAGTGTCCAAATTTTTATTTAATAACCAACAAAATTTTAAATATTAAATTTTTCTTGAATAAAATATTACGCTGCTGTTTAAATTATTATTTTAATTATTTTGTAATTAAAAGTTTTAAATTAGTATATGTTTAAAACATTAACTGCAGCTTTATCATTTTAGCCTCAATATTTAAAGTCAACTTAAAACAACTTGTAACACGAAAGCGCCGATTTACTTCCTTACTTAAAAGAAATACGTCATAATGACAGGTATTCGTGTTGTTATTTTCAAATAATAAAATAAATTAGGAAACCTTAGCTCCCATTACTGGCAAAATAGTAAAAAAACAAAAATGAACTTTAGGTATAGACACAAAGCAGATATCTAAATTTTTTCTCAATATCTGCTTTCGCAAAATAGCTCATTTCTAGTGTTCTTTTTATACTGGTATATAAATATTCGTAATGGAGTCATAATTTGCTCTGAGGTATACCCAACAACAATTTTTAGTCCATAGATGAAAATTTTCTAGCAAATTAAATGTGACAGTATTAAAATTTTTATGGGACAATTAATGACTCTTTCTGTTGATTCCACTTAAACTGCTGTCGGAAATTCCGAAAATAATTATGCAGTTGTGCGAATATTCACATAGACTGCTGCCAACCGCCGCAGTCAGAGCCACATAAAACAACAGCCGTCATAAGTACACCGGAATGGAGCTAGTTTCTGGGAGAAATCGTCTTCAATTTGGCAGCAAAATCGAGAATATACTAGAAAATAACACCATTGTGTCGACGGCATCTTATAAATCAACTCTAGCAGTAGCGACTCGTTCTCCTTTCAGATAGATGAATTTTTATTTAACTTTCGTTCCAGTTCAATGTTTAGATTTGTTCCAGGATGTACTTTACAGTATTTTGCAAGTAGGTTTTATATTAAAAATGTTAATGCGTATAAGGATAATAGTAGGAACAAATTTTCTCTCTTTTTGAAAGAGTGATTGCTAGTTGTGTTAATAATGAATACAATTCTTATATTAAATATTAAGTAATAAACTTGCTTTGTTTATGGTGTTGTAACGTACAGCAATAAACCTTTATACTTTTTTGTTTTATTCAACAGGTATTTGCGTGTTCAAGAAAAATAAGAATGAGTTCTTCTAACGATTTTCTTAGAATATTTCGCTTCTGAAGTATTTGGCAAATACACCGGCTACCATCTACTTTTTATTTCTTGTATAAATCACTGAAAAGAACAAAAGTTTAGTCGCATTAAAATAAAACCGAATAAAAAAGATAAAACGAAATCCATACTATTTCAAACCGAGTCCTGGCAATCCTTTTTAAGCAGAACTAGGAAATGATATTCTTATTCAGAGTTCCGAGTTTTCGGATTCGGGGATTTACGCCGATCCTCTAGTTAACATTTGATCGCATATTTATCTTTTCTGTTCTATTGCACGACAAAGGCGGGAATAATGAGTTACTTTGAAATGATATATTGCTTTTGTTGCAAGTTTGAAATGCCACCATGCACTGCTGAAACGAAATATTACAAAGGTGAAGATTTTAAAGTTCATCTTCATGTCATATTTCTATAGCAACATAAGCTTGAGATGTAAATATAAATACACCTATATTTTTTTTATTTGCATTATTTTCTCTTATTGTATATTTTAACTGAAACAGCCTCCCTGTATTATACAAAATAAGTAAGACCTTTATGATTAGGGGACAGCTTCTTTTTATTACCAAAGTTATGGTAGAATGGAGGTGGATCAGAGACAGAGAAGAGTTTCTCGTAACAAAGTGATATGATGATTAGGTTAAATGGTGAAGAATAATACCTCGTTAGACATTCATTGAAAAGTTTCGAGTCATTCCATTTTGTCGGATGGAACGATTTGAGCTTTTCTAATTTAATGTTCTCTTTAGGAAGTTGTGGTTCATTTTGTGGTCCAAAGAGTTTTCTTCTGATTAACTTTTGTTTCTTTGAACTGATATTCTCATCGGAGTTATCAAAATTTAAACGTTTATTTCAATTTATTTCTTTACCCACTTTTGCAACATTAGAAATTTAAATTTAAATATTACATGCTTTACAAACACATTTATAAAATTTTTAGTATTGATATATATATATATATATATACATATAATATAAAGAATAAGGTGACTACTCAAAATGTAAACTAACAATATCCAAATTGGATTGGGGAATGTAGTCAGAGGTTGGCGATGAAATCTTAATATATATAAATTACGTGTCACGTTGTTTGTCCGCAATGGACTCCTAAACTACTAAACCGATTCTAATCAAATTTGCACACCGTGTGCAGTTTGATCCAACTTGAAAGATAGGATAGCTTACATTTTAATTTATAGTCGCAATATTATTTTATTGCAAATTATTTGTTTATTGAATTAATACTATATTAAATATGATAATATCATTTTGAAAGTCTTCATGTAAGGTCTTAGTAGCTAATTTGGATCAGAGGCTGATTATGACATTTCGGTTGGGTTATCGTAATGGTATCGATTACGCCAGAGGAAAGTTTTTTTTTTTTGTTTTTACATGTGAAAACAGTCATTTTTATTTTCAGTTTAACTGTTAATAAAATAAACTACTTTAGAAAGTTTTTAGATACAACTACCTTTGATTTTGTTAACAAGGAAACAATCCTCTCTATAATCAATCACAGCGTTGTATGACTTAATATTTTTGCAATATCAAGGATGCTGTGCATTGTTGAGATGACACTTAAATTCAGGTTTAATTATTGAAAAGTTTTAACATAAAAAGTTGTGGTATGTGCTTTGAAACTATACAGTTTAATAAAAAGTGATAAGTGATTAGTGGTTAGTAATTAGTGTGTTATCAAGTAAACGGTACCTAAGTGTTAGTTACCATTTAATAGAATTAACTTACATTTCATTCAAATTTCACTGAATTAATTAATTAACTTATTCTTTAATTTAATTGTAATCGATGTTAATGAACGCCAATTTGATAATGAAATAATGAACCCACCTCAATTATGCAACGGTACGCGTTTGGTCATCAAAAAGATCACCGGTAATATTCTTGAAGCAACCATTTTAACTGGGAAGTTTAAAGGAAAAGTGGTCCTGTTGCCACGCATTCCAATGATACCGTCAGATTCTACTATACCCTTTAGAAGGCTACAGTTTCCAATTCGTTTAGCTTTTGCCATGTCGATAAATAAGTCGCAAGGTCAAAGAATGTCCATTTGTGGTTTAGACTTGGATAATCCATGTTTTTCTCATGGGCAACTATATGTTGCATGTTCACGTGTAGGGAAGCCGTCGAATCTGTTTGTGTTAGCTAAAGACAGGTTAACCAAAAATATTGTGCACCGATTAGTGCTAAATTAAATTGAAAGTAAAAGTAATTAGGTATAATTTAAAATAATAAATATTATTGTTAAAGATTTAAGACTATCTGCCCTACCTACCTCATTCATAAGTTAAAGTGTTACATGTTATTTACTTTGTAATGTCACATAGGTGATAGGGTAGTTTTGCCCTACATATTAATTTATTAGTTTATATTTTACTGTATTGTCATGTATTACATTTTACCAGGTTAAAGTCATTACGTTAGATCTCGGCACGTGTTTAAATAGTTTAATTTTTATTCTCACGTAGAATATGAATTGGCTTTAGAGGCAGGTTATTGAGGTCAGACACAAGGAGTTTGTTGTCTGAGGTTGTCTGTAAGGGTCACCCTTTGGGGTGTCCCTAAAACAGACCCTGGGATCTGAGTTATTGTGACTCTTGACGTATTTTCGTGAGTAAGTGTGACATGCAACCATGTAGTTTATTTGGTAAGACTCCCTATTCATAATGTTTATTACTCATTCTTATTGCTTATTTATTCGTTAATATATTTGTTGTTTGTTTCCTATTGTTTATCTCATCTTCCCCTTGGTTAGTTTTCTGCCTTCAGCAGGATACCTAGCCAGGAGTGCCTTTAGTAAGCTACTCCTTATCCTATAACACTAAGGCACATTCTCCCAAATCTCTCTAGGCGTGACACTAATATACTCATTTGTTAGAAACTTGAATAAAAATGATAATAAATTTTAAAATTCTTTTGTATTGATTTTTGCTTAATATCAATCCAGTGAATTTTTATACCAGCTTTAACGTTTCCGTCTTCATTCGTAAATAATAATTTCATTGCATTAAGGGGTTGCAGTAGTAGAAAATCTGCCATGGAGGTCGCCATATTTTTTACAAATGGCATCTATGTAAACAAGCATGGTGGTCCCCATGACTGTTGTTCTCCTACTGTTCCTCTTAAATAGATTACTACAATGTAATATAACAAAAACCTTAGCCACAGCAACGCGTGGCCGGGTCAGCTAGTATATATATATATATATATATATATATATGTATATATATATATATATATTTACATCACTATATCATTACTGCGTCCATCAAAAAACCAGTCATATTGCGTCCATCAGAATTCTTAGATATATCAATAATTGAAGTTAATTATACTTATCAACAGGTTTAGTAATGTCAGATTACCACTTTTAATTTTTTGTTAATCATAAAATAAAATTTCATTATTTATATGTTTCTCTATCATTTCTGCGTCCATATAATATTCTATCATTATTGCGTCCGTTATATACGATTTGTAAAAATTACCTATATTGAAGTAACCATCATTTCTGCGTCCTACAGTGTTGCCATTTAATATAATGTGTAATTATTAGGTAAATTTAATATGGTTTTAACTATATAGTGAACAAATTTAATTTGGTAAATATTTGTTTTATCTATACCAATGCCTTTTTAGAAAGAATAAAAATGTAAAAATACAAAATTAATAAATAACAAAGAAACAGATAAACAATTTGCAGTGAAATACAAACTATATGTTCTATGGAACATTTAATCTTTTTCTTTGCTATAAGTTGTTTTTACAAGAAAGTATTTTAATAAAACTAAATAATTTGTCAAATGAGTGTCATGTGGTGTTGGTATTGGTATTAATCAAAAGATAAAACATTAAAATGTTCTTTATTTTCTTCATTGCAATTTATGTTTTTAGTGTGGTTTAAAATACCCACTATATGTTTATTAATGAAGTTTTTAGTATTAAAAAAATTACTTACTATACTCAGTGACATTAGAAGTGTTACACCCAGAAGGAATCATTTCTTGATCCTAATTTTTTAACAACAGAATGACTATATTTAAAGAATGCTATGATAACTATGTCAATGTTTTATCTTTAGTAGTTTTTGTAACAATAAAATTTTATCTTAAATTAAAAAAAAAACGATTCATGAAGACCGGTTGGTAAAGAAATTTTTAATTACTGTTCTTCAGTTCAGTTCCTCGAGTTTGAGGACATCAAAATTACCAACATGTTAATGATTTTGACAGGGGTAGAATTGTTGTCTATAAAGATATGGGTTTGTCGTATCGCCAAATTGCCCTTCGTGTTAATTGTACGAAAATGACGTTAATGCGTGTGTCGTGTGTGGTCAAACGAAGGTAGAGGAGCACGAAGAAGACCAACTGGCCAACCAAGGCGTACCACAGAGCGTCAAGATAGCCACTTCAGACTACTTGCTCTGCAAGATCGTTTTGCTACTACGCATCAAATCGCTGATAAATGGTTTGGATAGGAAGGTAGACCTGTTACTATGTGTACACTATACCGTCGCATTCGAGCCTTTGGACTGTTTTCATACCGCCCACGACTAGTGCTACCTTTGACCCAGGACCACTGCCATCAACGTTTGAATGGGTGCACAGAACGGCAGCAATGGGTGGAAGAATGGCATAATGTAGCATTCAGCTATGAATCGCTATTTTGTTTAGGCATGCACGATGGCCGTAGAAGGGTTAGACGCAACCCTGGAGAGCGACGAGATACCGGGTTCGTTCTTGGATGACATGTACACAGGACAGTTGGAGTAATGATTTGGAGGGCTATTGCCTATGGTAGCCGATCACCACTTGTGTTCATTTGAGGCAGTATGACAGCTTTACGTTATGTTGATAATGTCTTAAAAACCACTTTACTTCCTTATCTAGACGGCCGTAGGCACGTCCTTTTTTAGCAAGATAACGCGCGTCCCCATATTGCTCGTCGAACTATGAACTTTCTCCAAGAAGCTGGCGTTAATTTTTTGCCATACCCACCTCGTTCACCAGATTTAAATCCCATCGAACATGTGTGGATTATGATGGGAAGAAGACTGTCCCATTAACACCATTCTCCACAAACTCTGGCAGAGTTAAACCATGAAATTCAAGTTGCATGGAACAAGATGCCACAAGCAGACATTGATCATCTCATTTTGTCAATGCCTAGACGTGTACATGAGTGTATTCAGTTACTGGGTCACCAATTTTTTTTTTTGTTATACGATATTGAAAATTCTTGAATATGTTAACGTTTTATTCTCGATGTAAATCTACCATGTTGCCAAAAAATTAAGATTAAGAAATTATTTCTTCTGGGTGTAACACTTCTAATGTCACTGAGTATATTTATTTAGATATTAACTATAATTTCCAATTCTCATCTATATTTTTTTTTATTGAACAAAAAAACAACTTAATTTCAATTTTTTATTATGTTTTAAAGTATAAAAATAATGATACATTTTTATAATTCAAATAAACACATAAAAATAGTTTTTTTACAAATTAAATAAATAATTTAAAATGAAAATTTTCCAAATAACAATGATGATAATTTGAGAACAAAAGAGTGGTGCCCAAGATTGACTTGACATTTTTGTATGGAGTTACTTAAAATCAAAAAAGTTCTCATTAATAGACTACAAACTTTTAAAGATATAGAAACAGAATTAGAGTGGACATATAATGTAACTTCAGAAATTTTTAAGAATAATCTAGTTGTCGGATTAATTACTGCTAAGAAGTTTAATTTAATCTATTTGTTAAATAAACATTTTGTTGGATTGTAACATGTAATTTAAGATGAAATCTGTTTTGCCACCCTGTATAAATAATTAATGTGTTAATGTTTTATTTTACTATATTTTTTTTATTAACCTTTAAAATGAGCTATAAGAGAACTTCCATTCTTAGATTATGTCATCACGCCCAGGATGGCATGATAAATATATGAACATTATAATTAAAAAATAAAAATCAACCTGTTTTAGAATTTGTTTCTAAAGTTGCGTATTCTTAAAAGAATGAATTTATTTATAATTAAGTTTCTCTCTCTCTCTCTCTTTCTCCTTGTATAAAATATAAATTTATCTTTAATAAATTTCTTACAAATATTATACAAACAATCTCTTATAACGATAAAGAGAGTATTTTATTTTAAAGTAGTCATAAGTTAGTAAACAAGTAAAAAAATAGATAAATAAATAAATAAGTAGGTAAATAAATAAATCAATAGATAAATAACTAAATAAATAAATTAATTAATCAATAAAATATACGAAAGTAGTAAGATTCGAACTACAAAGCATTTTCTAAACCATAATAAAAGCAATTTGCATTAATATGGTAACAGAACTTGAAGTGTAAATATAATCAAATAAGCAATTACCTTTTAAGTATTATTTTGATTATTTGATTGGTGTTGAAACCTAAAAAATATCACAATAAAGTGATATACTTATTTCATACTAAAATCTATAAACGAATTTTCCTCAGAGACCTGTCTATAACATATTAAAATTGACTTGTAGCTGGACGGATAATAAATCTTACCCTTAAAAAGATATTTAGGCAATAAGAAATAACAATATTTTATTTTAATACTTACTTTATATTAATACTATAATACTTTATAATCCAAAATTAATACATAACAACCAGGCTTAATATTTTTTTTGAACGATTAGACATACTTACTTCTATGCAGAAAATAGGGTATACTATAAAATAAAATTCACAATCGTTTCACATCGAATAAAATGCAGCGGCCTTTGCAACGTTGCCTACGTTCTTTGTAAAATTCATATAGCGCACCGACAAAAAGGGATAAGATCGTATATAACGGCAGCGCCTCTACTGGTAAAAAGCCACAATACAAAAATATACATTTAACGGGTAATCTATCATTGATGCGTCCCCATCAAATTCATGTAGCCACTCCGGGGTTGCCATATGCACAACTTATTATAAAAATTTAGGATGTACAAGTTATTGACCGTTTAATTTCATTGAAACAATATCCGTTTTATGTGTAGATAGGCAAGAAATACACAGTTTGTAAAGCTGCGTCCGTATACGGACGCAGCTTTGCATCGGACGCAATATTGATAGGGATTCGCCTATTCAATGACGCACTAATGATAGCTGGATGTATATATATATATATATATATATATATATATATATATATATATATATATATATATATATATATATATATATATAATAAACAAAGTGCCAAGAAAATGCGTATTAATATAAACAAAAGGGGAAAATTATTGGGCATGTACGCAAAAAGGATCAATAAGGCCACGAGTAGGAATGGTAACCGCAGACATGCATGTTTCTGGCTCATTAGCCGTCATCAGTGCGGCATAACCAAGTAGCGTATTGCACTTGGCTAGCAAAAGTGTTGGGTACTTGGGAGCAAAGGACGTTGGGGAAACATGTGTAAAGAAACATAAAAACATGCATGTCTGCGGTTACCATTCCTACTCGTGGCCTTATTGATCCTTTTTGCGTACATGCCCAATAATTTTCCCCTTTTGTATATATATATATATATATATATATATACATATATATACATATATATATATATATATATATATATATATATATATATATATATATATATATATATATATATATATAACGAGCAGAGCGTTTGTGACAGTCTTATATAACAAGATGTAAGAGATGATACAAAACGTATCTAGTGCCGTGCTGTCATTAATAAATCCAGTTTTAAACTGGATTGGTGTTTGGTTAGATTTTCTAACTCAAGACACCGGTAGATGCTGCGACATAAGTATAAGGATATTAATCAGCTCATACTTGCATATTAACTTTGATTGTAGTTACTGCAATACATTTTTCTGTGCAATCTGTGGTTTAATCTGTGTAGGTACATGCTCAGCTAGAGAAGTTATTTAGTGATCATAGTGACTTTTATCTAATATTTGTGGTGAGAATTAAAGTTTAAGTATTTACCAGAATGGTTACCTTTTGCTGCAATCCCCAATAGTTAAACTAGTCTTATTTCTAACTTGTTAGCAAAGACTGCCTAACTACTTCACAGGCATGGGGTTTTATTAGGACGTACGGAAGTACTGCTGTCACGGATCTTAAACCTTGGAAAAATCCAAACCAAAAAGAGAAACACTCAACTTTTTTTGTAAAAATTTTTAGTGAAACAATTCAATAAATAAACAGAAATAACTTTTATTGTAATTAAAAAATAACAATCATATGAAATTAAACATTGTTAAACTATTTTTCTTCGGTTTTTCCAAATACAACACGCAATTTTAATTTCATCACACATTGCGTCACAGAATGTAAGCTGTAATCAAAGTAAAGTAGTAAGTTTAGAATTACAACAAAATGTTGCATTGCTTACCGCATCTTCCTTTGCAATTTTTCTTACGTTCCACAAAAACTCAAAAATAGCAACAGCAAAAGAAATTATTATTCCCACACCAAGGATAAAAAATAATCCTCTAATATTTTCAATTGATAATTCTCCAGTTGGTTCATCATCCTGCTCACAAGCTTCTATCTCTTCACCATCATCTGCAACTTGTTCCCACCATTTTTTTTTCAACTGCGCTAAAACTCCATCCTCTTCTAGTTTTAAGATAGCTCTATTTATAGTAGTTCGATAAGGTGCATCTAAAATATTAATCCGTTCAAATATACATTTCCTGTTAAAGTACAAAGTGGTAGCTTACTTATAGGCATAGCAATCCCGTATGATTTGTCATCTAACCATGTTCCAACTTGCTTTAGTTCACAATTTCTTTCAACTTCATATTCTAGTTGAGTTGACTCCATAAAGAAAGCATACTGTCCATTAGATTCAATAACTCTTTCGACTCCATCTTTATTGGTCAAAGTGAAAACACTTGGGGATTGTTCTAACTTGGTCCACATTTTTTGATATAACGTGGTATTAGAATTTTTAAAGAAAGATTCTGTAGATCCACCTTTAATCATACCATATTTAATAGCGGTTTGAGATCCAAGGTCGTCCACACTTTCAATTGTAGTTTCCATACTTGATAAGTTAACCATGAGCGCAAGATTGGCTATATAGCTGCTTGTGATTACTAGACAGAATAACCACCACATGCTTACCGCTAAACGTGCAGATTTCCCTCTTAATTAAAAAAAAATATAAATGTAGGAACTCATATACCTTCGAAGTGTATTGTATAAATTGTCAAGAAGGTGTCACAATCCATAGAATGATATTAATTTTTATTGAGTATTTTGTCTATTTTGTCCATATTTTAGCCAGAGATTTAAAAGATGTCAAAAAAGATAAAAAATTTGAAAAGAGATAGAAAAATAATCAAAAATCACAAGGCAGCTCAACGTATGGGATAGTTTAATACCCAGTTTGTTTCAACTCACTTAATTGCAAAAGATAAATTTTGATTACAAAATGAGTATAATATTTTATTACTTACTTTGGTACAGCATCACTACCTTGCATTGTTAACGCTCGCATAGTTAACATCAATGAATTTTTTAAACTCCAGTGATTAGATAATGTTTCATCTAATTCATTACAAGGGTATTTTGGTATCCAATCGTCAGGTGATAGTCTAAAAAATGTAATAACAATACAGGATTTTTATATTAAACAAAATGCATTGATTTTGTGTGATTTTTACCTGTTTCTCCTTCCAATTATTGAAATATTTAAAAACTAGTTCCACTATTTTTGTGACTTACCTTAACACAATACACAAACCAAGTGATATAAAAATGTATGAATACAAAATAGTCATCCAAACTGAGTGAGAAAATGGATTCATAAATGCAAAAGTTTGTGTCTCTCCATGATCAGGAAGTTTGTATAAAATGCTAATACCTAAAATATGAATACAAAGTTTTTTAAATGTAGTGGGTACTAATAAAAAAGTGACGTACCCAAATTCATAAAAGGTAAACTGAAATCTACTACATCTTGTCTTTCTTGCGTAATCGTTAGGTCACCTATAGCTAAATGAGCTTTCTGAAAAATACATAAATAATATATGCAGGACAAACAGACGACTTTTCAAGTATCAAAACCGATTAAATTAAAAAAGTGAAAGAACGCACGGGTTATAGCAAGTACTGATATAAATAATGATGTCACCTTTTCTAAAATGTCCCCTATCAATCCAGTCCATCTATCTTCAACTTCATCGTAAAAACCGTAAGTACCATCTTCAGTAAGAGATAATTCAAATTCAAATCCTACAATCTTCGCTATCTGTGCAATCAAATCTAAAGAGTAACCCTCGTATCTTTCATTTCCGTTTAGCTTCTCTCCCTCTTTAGGTACTACCTCGGTTAAATACGGTGCACCAAGCCTATTATAAAAAAATATATTGAAATAAGTTTTTATAAACTGATTGTTAGAATATGGAGTTACTAGGTATTCCGACACTTTGGCCAGACAGCTAGCGCGTCACGTAATCCAGCATCTGAAAAACAGATCAACCAGTTGGATTAGGTGACAGGAACTGTTTTTTGAAGCTCTTTAAAGCTGTTTAAAAGCTGTTTAGAAGCAGTTCAAAACTCTTTTCAAAACCAGTTCGATTACGTGAGGCGTTAGCTGTCTAGCGTTCGTTGTCTGGCCATAGTGCCGGAAGACCTACTGTAGTTTATTAATTATTATATATTAATTATTTTATCGTAAACTTTATATCTAGATTTACCTTGTTGATACAATGACTTTTGTCGACTGTAAATTATTAACTATCGTGACTGAATCATCATTCTCAGGATTAGAACTTAAACTTTGGTTGCTTTCAAACCAGGTGGCAATTTTTTTAGTATTCAGGACATCCATCACGTAAATATTAAAGTCGATTCTACTACCTTTATCGTCAAATTGTATAGGACCAGTAAGGCCAACAGTAGGAAGCCTCTATAATAATTTATATATAATTAGTTGAACTAAAAGTTATTAAAGAATTGTGGCAACAAATAATTATATTTAGGTAAATTTGGGAACGTTAAAAGATATTTAATTACTGTTATGATAGGGTATAATCACGAGGATGCAAAAAAATCATAATATGTGACTGAAAAATCAAACAATAATGTATCCTGTAATTTTCACAATTTTTTTAATATTCTCTTTTTTAGAATAATTATATTGCAATAAATTTTCACAATTCTTGTGTCGTTAACAACTTCTGGTAATGCTAAAAAAATTAAAAATTTGATGTAATCGCAACCTTTGATGTTATGTGTGTCGTTTTTTTATTGAAGACGAAAAATTGAAATAATTCTGTTCAGTCAGTATAAAATATAACAAAAATAAGACGGATATTTTTCTTTTACACAATTATGTGACAAGCAGTTTTTAATAATGACTTTTAGTCCTATTTTTTATGTATGTTTTTTATACTGTATAATTTAGTAGAGATCTCGTCTTTATACTCAACTACATGTAAATAAACTTAGTGATAATAGTTTACATTTTTCATCGAGAGAGAAATTTCCAACCCTTTCTTAAAATTCTGTGTTCCATTACAATAAATAGGGGTAGTAAATATTGTTACTCCTAAAAGCCTTATGGTGTCGTGAAGATACCAGAGAGCATCGTAGAACAAAGCCGTATCCGTCTAAAACAAATATACATTTATAAATTATTAAACGTATGTAAATGTTTAGCTGTACTTAATGCTAACTGTACGTATAAGAAAGTTTGTTCTCACAAAATTATTATTATAATTAATTTTGCGATTAATTTTATTTATATCTGGATTTTGTCTATTCAGTAATATTATTGGATTAACATGTATATAAACAGCAGCAAATATTAACAATGAACGAGGTTTAAAAAAAATAGTTAACAATTACAAATTTTTTAGTGTTTTACAATGATATAAATCCAGACAATACTTGTACATGTCAGATATAGTCAAAGCTAGAGACACGGTATCGAATATAAAGTATGGACATTTTACTCATAAGTAAAATTGAGAGTAAAGTTTCGTACTCATAAAAGCATCGAAACAAATGGATCAATACAAGTAGTTATTGATTCTTTGATCAACGTTCAGAAAACTAATCTCACACACATAAGTAAGGATAGTGGTTGGATTTGGGACCCGGAAGAGAGTGTGGCCACCTTTTGCGTTAATAGGAAATGTCGCTGACTGTGCAGACAGTTCTGAATGAAGTGGCCAATCTCTCCTTCGATGATTGGACACTATGCAACTTCATATCATCTAACGTAAATATGGCGAGCTTCAAGTCTTATGTGAATAAGGTGATGAAAGATGCAAGAAGGAAAGAAAGAAAGTTGTCATCCTGGGGGACTTCCTTGTGGGGTGGTATTGTAGTAGACCCAGGGGGGGAATACCTAGACAAGTGGCTTCAATTGCTAGACATAGTTGGATAGGGGTGCACATTCTGCAGAGGACTCCAAAGGTGTGTCTTGGATATTACCGGCCGCTACACAATGGGCCTATCGAAGGCTAAAAGACTGGAGGGTTCTGGACGACAAGGAGTCCCTTAGCCTGCATAAATACATCACATTTGACATAGCCAGCGGACACAAAAAGGATTAGGAGACAGAGGTTTCTGGACGAGGCCACCCTGATGAACTCCATTATCGGTGTGGTGTTTCCGTAGCGGTCAAAAAGCATTCCAAAGGGTTGGAGATTGCAGAGGGGCACAACCCTTCTGGTGGAACGACACGATCAAGTACTGCAGAATAAAGTGCATCCTTAAAAGAAGGGGTATCACGTGAGCAAGGGCAATCGTGGATCGGGATGGGAAGCACATTAGAATATTAGAAGCGAAGTATAAAAGTACAAAAAAATAAAAAGCTCCAATGCCGCCGCCTGTTTTAAATTATGTCATGAACTAAAGGATGACCCCTGGGGTCGTGGGTATACGATCGAGACCCACCGACTTCGACATTTACTGACACCTTACGAGATGCCACTACCCGAGAGGCTTAAAGTGGTAAGAAAGCCATTGCTACAACAAGGGGTAGGTAAGCAAGGTAAGGTGTGGTAAGCCCCTTCTTTTATAACCACAGAGCTGGCAGAGGCTGCCAGCAGACTGCGCTGAAAGAGAGTACCTGGGTCTAATGAAATCTTTTTAGAAACAGTAAAGGCGGTGGCAAAGTATACCCCTTAGGTCATACTCCGCATATTAAATATGCTCCTGGAAAAACAGAGTAACTAACATATGGACAAAAGCCAGAGTAGCCCTGAACACGAAACGGAGAAAGGCTCAGCCGTTAAAAGTAGGCTAATATTCCTGCTGGATGTGCTGCGAAAGCTGTTAGAGATCCTGATTTTCGTGGCAGACTGTTCGAACTGAAACAAAAGGTGGGGCTCTTGGATAAAAAATTCGGTTTCAGAAAAAGAATGAGCACGATATATGCGGTCTAGATAGTCGTTAGTATATTCACTAGAGGGAGAACATGCTGGGACGGGGTCTTTTTTATCGATGTAAAAAACGCTTTTAACACGGCAAGGTGGAGTGAGATCAGAAGGGTGCTGGACGACAGGGGGTTAAGCACATACCTATTAAATATTATTAGCGAATACATGAATAAAAGAAGCCTAGTATTAGGCACGAATAAAGTGATTGAGGTAAACCAAGTGGTTTCACAGGGGTCAATACTCGGAAATCTACTTTGGAACCTTCCGCATTACGAGGTGACGGTGCTAGATCTACCGTATGGCTGCGATAGAGTGACATACGCGGACGATCTGGCACTGGTGCATGGTGGTTCGGGCTGCAGATATTGATTCGTTGTAGCGCAAGGCCAAGGTAGCTTTAATAATCATAGGAAATTGGCTTCCCTGGGTGGTCTGAAGGTAGCATCTCATAAAAAAATGCCTAATATAGGCGGTGGGAAAGGATAACTTTTAAGTTGACGGACATCAAAATAAGGCCAAAAAATCAGGTCTAATAGCTGGACGTGTGACTGGATCATAAGCTAGCAGTCACTGAGCACGTAACCAAGCCGCAGCTCTTACAAGACTGCTGCCAAATATGGGTTACCTTAAAGGAAGGCCAGGTCTGGTGGACCAAATATCAAAACTATAAGAAAATGTTGCTTAGTGTTTAGATAAAACGACAATGTAATTGCTTCGTAACGTGGTGCCATGCAAAGACAAGAGGAAAAGGCAAATATTGTAAATACGTATTATCTTCCTTTTTCTCCAAAAATAATTAAGCTAAGTTCGGATATTAAAAAGTATGTAATATAAGTAATAGTAGATAATTGCTTCATTACAGGTTGTTTAAATAATGGGAATTGTGGGTGTCTGTAGACGCGACGAACCAGTAAAAATGAGCTTAAAATACATTTAGGAATAAGAATATCTTTTAATAACTAACATTCCTGATTCGAAAACAAGAAGAAGTAGAGTCATCGAATACACATTCACATGTACCTACAAGCCATTCACAGCAATCAAAAATATACTGTATCACAATATAATCATAACACGCCATCGGGATCGGGTATTTTTATTAAAGATTGTAAGGAGTGTACTTTTAACTTTAATTTTACCAATAATAAGTATATTATCTTCAATTCAATTCAAAATTGAATTGAATTGAATTGAAATTATCTTCGTTTAGTGTGTTATTTGTTTTATTGTAATAAATTTCATAATCGACAATTGTTTCATTATATTAAGTGATTGTAGAAAAGAAAATTGTATGTATAACGAGCAAAAGTGTCATTATGTCTCTAATGATAAATAACCATTTAATTTATGTATTTTTGTGCTACAAATAAAAACATTTGATAATGAAAACTTTACTCATAAACGATTAAAAAAATTGCCCACACGTATAAGTGGTATTTGGTGAAATTTGTAACTTTATGACCCCACGTGATTAAATAGACAAAAAAAGGCGACATGTGTAGGTACTACTAAAAAACAAATTTGTTTGTATCGGTGCATATTTTTCTGTAAGTACTCTCTAAAAACCGTAGATACTGAATTTTTGTCGAGGCTCCCTATATACATAAATCATTTACCACCAAGATATAGGTACAAAAACAAAAATTGACTCTTGCCAATAACTCACATTTAAATTTCTCCCATGAATTAGTTCAGCTAAACCTATTCTTCTTACAGCATCTTTGAGGGACTCATCGTAATCGTCAAATAATCTTATAGTTGTTATATTTGCAGTGGTATTTAATTCACTATAGTCGACTGTGAGTGCATTCTAAAATCATAAATTTTAGAGTAAACTAAGTTTACTTTATCTTAAATTCTTACCAAGTTTGTTAAAAAGTAATTATTATAAACATTCAGTAAGTTTGCTTCTTTTGCTTGTTTAAGCAATGGCAGGATTAAGTCGGTTTTACAATCCAGTATAATATTACTTTGTGAGGATCTTGAGACTTTATTAAATACCTGTCTAAAAATACATGTTTGCATTTATTAATTTTTGTTTTATATTAAACAGCTACTAATGCTTCAGAGATGTCTTTTATATTTTGCAGATACGAGGTCTGTCACAAATAAAGAAAGAAAATTAATGATTTTTTTTTTCGGCAAATGGGAATTTATTTTATTTAAAAATAGTTACTTTTACAGTTAATACGGCGATTTACAGGGTTCACAAGTTTTTCCGAATGAGGATTTCAGCTGATTGACCGGGATGTTCTTCAAAATGGTCGTCGACGACTTTTGGAGAGCTTCTACTTCCGTATACCGCTGTCCCATCAGGGACAAATGTAGTCTACCGAACGAAACAAAAGTCACACGATGCCATACTCAGAATATATGGACCGTGGTTAATGGTTTAAATGCAATTTTTCCTCAAAAATTCGGACAAAAGTGTCGATTGATGTGATGCAATAAGCCACAGCTTCCTTCTTAGCGATATTCTGGCCAAATTCGACGAATACGCCTCATAACAGCATAACAGCATAAACTGTTTGACCCGCAGGAACGAATTATTTGTGAAAAATTCCGTTCGAATCATAGAAACAAATCAACATTGTCTTCACTTTTGACTTTTCGCAAAAGCTATTGTGATTTGTCTCGCTTGAATGCTTGGTTTGGGGATCGTATTTTTATTTTTTTTTGCCTCTTTAATGATGTCTCTAGAATGTTGAATTTAAAGCTTTTTTTGGTCATCCGTCAGCTTGTGCGGAACAAACCGTGAACACACATTTCTCATGCCCAAATTCCTGCTCAAAATGCGATAGAATCTAAGCAGATATTTAATTGCATTTGTATGTATCTAAGTGGTTATTATGTCTCATTTTTAATTAACTTTTTCGACAGTTTCTGGCGTAATCACAAATTTTGGATGACCAACATTTTCGTCTTCTTCCAACGACCCACGACCCTCTTTGAACCGTGTAAAGCACTTGTGGACTCGGCTTCGAGATAAACAATAATAAACATAAACTTGTTTAAACAATCGATGCGTTTCGGAAAACACAACACGTATCGCACTGAAACTGTGAGGTTAATTATAGGAATTAGTGGCGCTCTTTTCCTATTAGTGAGCTAATAAAAGGCATCTCGTTTTAGGAATTCATTTATAATTAATTTTATAAAGTTAATTAAGGCTAAGAATTTGTAGATATTAATTAGATTTAGCAATATTTAATTTAATTTTCAGAATATGCAGTATGCAGTTTAGTTAACTGCAGAATTATTATAGAAATATTGCTATAATAATTAAAAGAACAAATAACTCAACTGATAGTTTTATGTTATAGCAAAAATTCTTACGAATAATCAGGTCCAGGTCCTAACTTTTCAAATAAAATTTTATTTTTTTTATCATTTTCATTATAGGTCTGAAATTTAAGTACGTCTTTAAATTTCATTAAAGCGTCGTCATTGTCGTAAATCACAACAAAACTTTTCCAACCAAAACTTTTAATAATCTCTGCTATAGCTCTCGTAAAGTAGTCTGTTTCAGGAAAAAAATTCATAAAAAATGCAACATTTTGATTAGGAGTTGGCCTCCATGATGTTGAAATGTATGGAATTTCAAATGCCAAACAAATTGATTCTAGAATCGATGTTGCCAGTGTGTATGGAGGTCCAAATATTGCAATAACTCCAATATCTGAGCTGAGCATTTTACATACTAAAATTAAATAAATATTTATATAATCATACACCTTTATACTTATTTGATTTTAAGGATTTTTTTTATAATTGTTGTTCTATTTATGCACTTTATTTAGATAACATACATTTTTCGCTGGCTCCGAAGCTATCAATATTAGAAACCTCTTGAACATTTGCAGAAAATGCTATTTCTCCTTTAGAATATTTTTTAGAAATAGTGCTGTTTAACAGCCGATGTTGTTGCTGTTGTTCCTGGGTAAAATGATTAGGTAGGAGTACACCTGAAAGAGAAATCTTCTTGAATTTAGAATTTCAAAGAAGCTTCTAACCAAATTGGATTCAAAACGGAAATAAGCTCAATTGTTTTCAATCTTTCGCATAACTAAAAGCTTGTCTAGCAAATTTTAATAGTATTATACGTTACAAGGTCGGTAGGTGACTTATTACAGTACGAGTGAGTTTACGGACGAGGCGACGTAGGAGCCAAGTCCGGAAATAAAAAGAGTACTGTAATAACACCTAACGACCATGTATTGTATTATATTTTATTTCATCCTGTTTTTATAAATTAATAAATTCATAAAAATTTTAACAGTAGTTCGTAACTTGACTAAAAAAAGTTCGATACTTGATTAGTTAGGTCAAATTACCTTGAAAGACATCTGTCACTGTCAAATAATTTTTTTATTATTAAGATGTAATTGTTAATATAAAATTGAATAACATTGACTTCTTTTTAAATATGGATGTAAAAGTAAGTAATTAATTATTTTATTTTTATTTTATAGTCATTATAGTATTTTTAAATGTCAAAAATTAAAAGTAATTGTCTTCCCTTAAGCAATCAGAGCAGCGTTTCTGGGCAACACATTACTTACCGGCGCCAAATTGATTATAGGGAAGTGTATTTACTGGACAGGATGAAATAAATGTTATTTATATATCTACACCGATTAAAGTTTCAGTTGGTAAAGGAATCAGGATATAATTTTTAACAATTTCTGTTTTATCAATATAGGAGTTTTTAACATTTAAAAGTATACAAACAACAATATAATAAACGACATTAAAAAGAAATTAAAAATGTTATTTAATAATATTGTTATTGAATATTTTACTTTAAAAGACACACCGTGATGCTGCGATATAAATAGGTATAAATATTAATTAGCTCATATCAGGGCAAAAACCAAACTACAGACACTGTGTTTCGCTCTCATTTAAGCTCATCAGTGTAGTATAGGTTATGTCTCTTCAGTCACTAATGAAGAGACATCCTCGGTATAAACTGAATAAAATCTATAGATTTTGACTTGCGAAACTTAAAAACAGTCGCAAGTGGCTCCATCGTCACGTTTTATTTAACGCTCTGCTCATTTTATCTTTTTACCTTGCCTAAGGTTATATACAAGATGCAAACCGACCACCGAAGTACCATTTTTGGAGTGACCCGGCGAACTTCGTACAATTATTAATTTATTTTCTCATTTTTTCCAATTTTTTCTCGCTTTTTTTTATTATTTTTTGTGTTTTTGTTGATTTTATCATAATATATATATATATATATATATATATATATATATATATATATAGTCGTTCTAAGCCCAGGATGTGAAACAAAAACAAGGTGCCAAGATAACGCGTATTAATAATAAAACAAAGTGGGATAACGGGCATGTAACGCAACAAGGATTATAGGTTACAAGTAGGAATGGTAACCGCAGACATGCATGTTTCTGGCTCGTTAGCCGTCATCAGTGCGGCATAATCAAGTAGGGTATTGCACTTGGCTAGCAAGAGTGTTGGGTACTTGGGAGCACAGAATGGTAGGGAAACATGTGTCAAAAAACACAAAACAACGAACGCTCACACAGGAGTCCTATCGCCATTTTGTGTGCTTTCGGCCAGCTGAGCCCACATTTAGGGGCTAACAACCAGCGTCGCCACGTTGGCGAAACGGACTCATTGTGTTTGAGTCGTTCTAAGCCCAGGACTCAAACACAATGAGTCCGTTTCGCCAACGTGGCGACGCTGGTTGTTAGCCCCTAAATGTGGGCTCAGCTGGCCGAAGGCACAAATGGCGATAGGACTCCTGTGTGAGCGTTCGTTGTTTGTGTTTTTTGACACATGTTTCCCTACCATCCTTTGCTCCCAAGTACCCAACACTTTTGCTAGCCAAGAGCAATACCCTACTTGGTTATGCCGCACTGATGACGGCTAACGAGCCAGAAACATGCATGTCTGCGGTTACCATTCCTACTTGTAACCTATGATCCTTGTGGCGTTACATGCCCGTTAATTTGCCCCTTTTATATATATATATATATATATATATATATATATATATATATATATATATATATATATAATCTAAAAAACCAAAAGTAATAAACACAAATAATTATTGAAAATTAACAAATTTACGACAACTTTTAAAAATGCAAAAAATATATTTAAATATTGCAAACAATTTAAAATATTAAAAAAAATCTTTGAAATCATAAAAATTTGTAAATAATACAATAAAACATGTAAAAGGACGCAAAATTGGAAAAATTTGTGAAAATAAAAAAATTAAAATTAAAACATGTTAACAATTTAGGAAACAAACAAAATAAGAATAAATCAACTCACCTAATAAAATTCATGATCTTTTAAAAAAAAATAGTAAAAAAATATCAAAACAATATAAAATCTCGACAATAATTTCAGTAACTTACCCTTAGAGATTTTCACATTAAATTTTTAAATATTACAGCGCACTATGTCACGGGCTAAATTCGGTCTAGGAATAATTGTTTTAATAGTTAACATTATTGACTACTTACCATACGAATAGCACCATAATTAGGGGTTAAACAGAGGCATTTAGAATTAAGAACAAGTTGATTTTTGTTTGTTCATAGATAATAACTATCTATTTATTTTATTCTGTTCACAATTATTGTTATTATAATAACTTTAAATATACTATCACTTTTGTTTGTAAACAGCTGATTGCCACTCTCTTCTTCTGTTTGTATAACCCGTCATATTGTTGTCAACAGTCCGGTAGTTCATTACATGCGCATTTGACTTGGAGAAGGCCGGTTAGTTTAAGTTTGAGAATAGCCAGGTCAGAGGCCTTCTTCCGGTGAGTGTCATTTCGTTGATAAGAACCGACGAGTACTCCCATTTTTGGCAATTTCATCGACCTGAACAGGTTGTTTGAGTGTCGCCAGAAGATTTTTCGGGTTAAGTTTTAAATCACGGTACATCCGTGTCAATTATTTTTGGATTTTGAAACTAAACCTTTAGTATCCATTCGAATCGTTGGTAGAATCACATTTTGTTGTTAGTTGTGAATTTTTGTTTCGAATGGAACCTCGTGAGGGATTTTATGGAATCTTCTATTGATTAGATTACGGTACAGTCAGCGAGGTGTTCAGTTAATTAACTACCATACGAGACCGGCGAATTGCAGCCCTAGTGTGACGGTGGTAGATCGCATCAGTACAGTTAGCAACGATTACGTTATTACACTTTCTTACCAGACTGGAGTGTCGCAATCCTAGAGAACATACCCTATTATTAGGGTTCTTGGTACGGGCCTAAGTTCTTGGTACGGGCCTAATTTCTTGGTACGGGCCTAATTTCTTGGTACGGGCCTAAGTTTTCGGTATTGGCTAAATTTATGGTATTGGCTGATTTCTTGTTACGGCCTAGATTATTTTTGGTTCAGGCCTAATGGTTGTGGAACACCAGAAGCCAAGGACTGGAGGAGATTAGCTCCGGAATCAATCAGATAAGCTTTAGGCCTTAAATATTGTTATTTTAATTCTATCTTTTTCTCTGATTGTAAACATTGTATATTTTATTGCTGTGTTATATAATTGTAAACTAATAGTTTAAGTAGAGCGTGTGACCACACAAAAAAAGGGTACTATTTAACTAGGTAACCGTTGTTAATGCGCTAGGGTTAGCAGTAGTAGAAACCCATACCATTTATTAATTTATTAATGGAGGGTCTAGTTTTGATATTTTTTTTTTTGTTTTATTTAGCTCACTTTAACATCATTTTACTTGTAACTCAATTAATCTTGATTAAGATTCCTAAGACATTTATTTATCTCCAGTAAGATAGGTCAGTGCCTAGACCAACAGGGGTTTCCGATTTCAACCGTTTAAATAGGTGGCGCGACTCACTTTTTGAATTTACCCTCTACGGCTGAGCTGGGCACAAATTTGCCAGTAGAGAAACCACTTACCGATCTCAGCTGGAGTTGAACTTCTATTTGAAGAACTTGAATAATTTCTCAAATTTTTTATTTTATTTTTTTATTTTTGTTATTTCATTTAAAGTACGTGGCAACTACCATTGTTAAAATTTATTTTAACGAATACAAATTCAACTATTTCAAGGAATATACAACTGATACTTAAGCAATAAAAAAAGTGCTTACCCACTGATATTCCTTGTATTTCCGAGCTAAAATAAAGAAATACACCCACCAGAATCCACATATTTATTATAGTGTTTAATGTAAAAAACATCACATTTAATTTTAATTTATTTTAAAACATTTGGTGTTTCAACTGCGAACGATTAACTCAAATTACTGAATGTTACTCAACAGTATGCATGATACGAGTAAATTAAATAAAGTAAGCAATAATTAACATAATTAACAAATTAACAAATAATTTACCGCAGTGGAAAATGTAACATCCTTTGTCGTAAGATCTATTTAATACTAGCTTTTACACGCTACTTTCCTTCGCGTCAAAATTGGTGAGTATATTGCCTCTTCTTACGTTTATCTTATATATCTATGATTATAAACTTACCTCTTTTTGATTAAAATAATTGCTTTTAATAAAAAACCCGAATATAAAACATTACATTAAGCAGAGATAGATTCTTGCATTCGATACGTTCAATAATGGCACCGATTGGGTTGTCTGAGTACCTACTTTCCACGCGTCTCGTTTAACTGACGCACAGACTGGAACTGGATCGCTTAAAAAGTCCCTTGCAACAAGTCTTTCAAGAGCCCAGGACATAGGACTTTTATATGGTCCTTTAAAACCACAAGTTTATTTTTGCTTTGCTTTCAACTCCACTGACCATCTTCGCCAGAAGTGCCGCCTAAGTTGTGGAAGTTGCTCGAAATGATCTAGTCGATTAATTTTCACATTCAATAGGAAGCGACGTGAGAGTTAGCCCAATGAGGAAGTGGGAAGGAGTAAGACAAGAAAGATCAGTAGGGTCAGGTGACAAAGGTGTGATGGTCTGGAGTTAAGATCTGAGAAGGTAAGAGGAGCTTCAGACAGAACGTTTAAATGTCCTTTTAAAGATTTCACCCCAGCCTCCCAGATGCCATCAAAATAGGGTGAGTAGTCTGGTATAAAATGCTAGGTACCCAATTCCATCGCTAGCACAAGAGTAGAACAGTTCCTCTGAATTAGCCCTTAAAAATCGAGAAGATTCTAATAATTGTTTATTCTCACCCACAAACTGGTGCCATTGTTCGAGAAAATTGCACTAGGCCTACGTCTACTAGATACAAATCTTTTGAGGGCAGCAAGAAACGCGGCACTTGTCAAATCAAAGACAAGTTCAAGAGGGAAAGCCTTAAAGGACATACATATTAACAGGCAAACTTAGGCTTTATAAGTTTTAAAGCCTTGCGCTCGTCAATCTTTTAAAGTGAAGTGCTGCATTATTGATACCAGTGTTAACAAAGGGCAAGAGGGAGGAAACACGTGATGTAGCTAAATCACCCAAATATAGGGTAAGCTCTTTGGCACTCATAACAACCGCATACAGTAGCAAGAGCTAAGTTCCTACCGCGAATAGGCCTGTAGGTATCTCTGATTAAATACAAAAGATGCTGTTGCCCAATATGAAAAAGTTTGACATGCTAATATTCGAAAAGTACTATTAAAAATAAATGATTCCCAGAGAGTAGGATAGGATGTTTGTATTGATATCAAACGAGGAAAGACGGAATCTGCCACCTACTCTAAGAATGCCCTTTGAATCCAAGAATGGAGATAACTTATGGAATGGATTGAATTTTGCTTTTGGGTTTAATGGCTAGATTTTTTTATAATTGAGCCAATTCAAAAAAAAGCATTCGCCTTGGACAATTTTAATTAAATTGGTTAGCGGAGACTCTAGTTTATTTAAGAAGAGAGGGTCTATTCGTTTATCTTCAGATCGACGAGATGGTAAAGAATTATAAATAAAAGGTTGACAGTAAGCCAAGGTTTTTTTTTAACGACATTTTCAGGTCGTTTTAGCTAGGTAGGTATCAATGTGTTTAATGATGAAGGAGTTATGAGCCAATCATTGGGATGAACGAGGAATGCCCATTTCATATTTACAGTTTATCGTAAAATAAAACTTAAGATTTATTGTGAGTTATTTATCTACTTTTAAAATTTTATAAGAAAAGTTGTGTATAGATATAGATTTCTTTTGTTTTTGTTTTTTTTTTTAAATAATTTTTATGGTAAAGAAATAGGTAATTCATATTCAGAACTATTTAAAATGTCATTTTATTATATAACTTTATGAACTATACGAATTTCCATTCTATTCCGGTAGAGAGTAATATAATAACTAAGAAGCCTCATCGTTGATTCTTGAGCAGTTTGCCATTATTCAGGAATCGCTAGTCACCCCAACAACTTAGAACATTTATTGTTGCAGTAAAACAGTCTAAACCCTTGAAAACTTTATAATAAGCAATCTAGGCAAACCCACCAAAACTACGGTACTTATTTACCGAGTCTCTTGCGCCTCTGGAGCCATGTTTTTAATCTCTTTTATATCTGACATTGCACAGTTTGCTAATTTAAATTCTTTCAGATTTATGGCCCACGGTTTTTATATCTCAACTTACTCTCCACTGAAATATTGTGTAGATTTTCAGTATGAGGAAGTGTGTATATTTTCAGGAAGTAAATGAATAATTTTGCTTCGGAATTACATGAGGCCATAAAAAAGATTAAAAGCCAACAAATTTTTGTTTAGAATGTAACAGTCAGCTTGATTTAGTGAACATTAGCGAGCCCGTGTCGGTTATCTTTAATAAACGTTAATGATTATCAGATGTCAGTTTTTGTAAATTTTGCCCAAATTTTTTTAAATAAATTAACGTGTCTATTGTTATTATATTGACATTTTTTCTCTTATTGGCTTTTATAATTAAATATTTAGTAATTCATTTAATTTAAAAACAATTGAAATCGATAAACAGCTAATTATCGGAGTAAAAAGGTAGTGCAGTGAATTTTAATAAATTAGTACCAATGATATTGTCTATACATATAATAAGACCGTAGAAATATAAATTCTATACATGAAAGACAATTAAGAAATAATTAGGGGACGGTGTTACTACATCGATATAGAACCCAAAAATGTGGTCAGATTTTTTTTTGTCTGTCTGTATGTTTGTGCGCGCATCACATGAAAACTACTGATTCGATTTAAATGCGGTTTTCACAGATGTATTTGCCTTCTTTGAACTTAACATCTAGTGTATAAAAATATCTCCTTTCTCCCTTTTAACCGGGTGGGGGAAGAAATTTTTATACAAAAATCAACAAACCACACAAACAACGTCGCGGGTACATCGATATGGAACCCAAAAATGTGGTTAGATTTTTTTTGTCTGTTTGTATGTTTGTGCGCGCATCACATGAAAACCACTGATCCGATTCAAATGCGGTTTTCACAGATGTATTTGTCTTCTTTCAGCTTAACATCTGGTGTATAAAAAGTTCTCTCCCCCACTTTTTTAACGGGTTGAGGGGACAAATTTTTATACAACAATGAACACGCCACGCGAACGACGTCGCAGGTACAACTAGTTAAGAAATATTTTAAATCCACAAAAAAAATTATAAATTAAAGGTAACAATCAGATGACTTTTCCTTACCAAATGACACGTCATAAAACTATCATAAAACTATCAAATTGTATAATAAATTAAAATTAATCTCGAGGTGAATTTTTAAATATTATTATTTAATTTATGCTATATCTTCATTCTTTCAACCCTTTAGTTGGCGATATGTATTTATGAAGCTATCTATCTATCTAATTAAAAAAAAATGACATCTCTCATAACGTTAACCATTTACAGGAGGAGCCCAAACACAGTATATAGACAAGAATAGTAGGATTACTTTGCCCAACGCCTTTGAAGTTCTTTGTACCACATTTAGCTCCGGTTTGCCTACGTTTTTTTGTTCAGTTGTGTTGAGATTATGGATAAAAGTGAGGGTGTATTATTCTAGAATCAACTATACTTCATTTAAAAACTAGGAGGAGTGATTTGAAAAGCCAGACTTACAGCCAAATAAGTTACTAGAAAATTTACAAGGCGGCAAATTTAAATACATTTCTTTCATTTAAATAAAATTGAAAATAAATGTTTATGGACACTTTATATATGGTCTAAGATAGTCACAAAGTAAACTTACAATAATTATATTAAAAAAAGAAATCAATTAACAAAAGTCACCATTATAAATATTTCACACTTTGAAAACATAACCTATAAATGTCACAAATTACTTGATAAATGTAAGTGGCAAATTTTTATAGTGTAAACTTGCCTCCAAATTAACCAATAAACAAACGCGAGTGTTGCCAACTTAAATTCAAATCGCTCCTCCTAGTTTTTAAATAAGGTATAGGAATTTAAGTCACCGGTCGATTTTTTTATCGACATATTGTTTTTGAAATGTGTCCTAATACGATTAAGGTTCAGAGGGATCTGACTGCTTACAACTATTTTACTACAGTTGTCCCTTTTACATCGTGTAACATTTGGTGTAAATTCATTCTATACAATGCTTGAATTCTACCTAGTTTCATAACTTATATTCGAGTACTTCTTAAACTATTCTTTTCCAAAATAATGAAATAAATCCTTTTATTAGGGCACAAATCTACCGATATACTGTTATAATTTTCTTTAATAATTATTTAACTTTTTTGTTGCTACTTACATTTTTTTTAATTTGCCATCATTTTTTAAATCTACCGATTTCTATTTCTACTTTGGCGGTGGAACCAGTTTTGGCGAGAGGGATACCACTATTCTTGTCTATATATGGTGGCCCAGTTGTCTGTCTAATAGGCATGTTGACAGTAGTTGTAAATCCATGTAAAGTTAAATTTAAATGATTAATGGTAATATTTAAATACCTAAAATCATATTTATTAAACGTAATTAATAATATTTTATTAATTAAAATTAATTCAAAAAACTTTATTTAATACACATTATCACGTGACTGTGAACACCAATCACAGCGCATGACGTCATGAACCGATAAACAACTTAGCGTCGCTTGGTGTCACTGTGTGAACGAGTTATTTCTTTGATTTCTCTTGCTAATTACTCACTATTAGTATTTGTAACTCACTTATTATCATAAACCGAATTGTGTTTACATGATGGAGACTGGATTCATCAAAGGAAACAGTTCTAACTAGCCGAGAATCGATTGTTTGATGGTGGCGAATTTCTTTGCTACAAAGATTTTTGTGGAGCGGAACTTAACATAAATTTTTTATAGCCTGTTTTTCTTCGTAATTACAATGTTCAACTCGTAAATTTTTTAGATTAGATTTTAAAATATTATCGGTTTATTCGTTTAATTTAGAATCGTTTTCCATTTTTTCAATAAAAATTATATCTGCGATATCTAATTTTTCAATTTTAAAAGGTTTATTAATATTAATTTTTTTTGGTTCATCTCTTGAATTAGTAATGGTGGTTGTTGCAAAAAATTTATTTACGGTTACAACTGCACAGGTTGATTCTATTTGATTGCCAAAATTAATATAATTTACAAGTCCTGTTCCGCTTTCTATATGTCAACGAGTAATTTTACAATTTGGGATGTCCTAGCGGGAATATTAATAGAATATTTTTTTACTTTAAGTTTCTTTTTTAGGTGTGTTAATTCTTCTAATTGGTATATTATTGGTATTTCTGTATAGGGAGTTTTTTCTCTAAATTTACAGTTGCTTTTAATTGTTTTAATAAATCAATACCAATTAATCCGTCATATTTTTGACTAAAATTAAATAAATAGAACTTATGTCGTCCGTTAACTTTAAAAATTTTAAAAACAGGTATATTTATAACTTCATTATGGTAAGAAATACTGTGGGCAGTTTGAATAATAAAATCTTCATTTTTTACATGTACATCTACATATATACACACTTTGTATTTAGGCATTATTAACTAGTATTAAAGCCTAAAAATAATTATTTCTCAAGAAAACTTTCAAGTTTCTTAAAGTTTGACAGATCGCGAACATTGTTTATCGGTTCGTGACGTAATCAAAGTCACGACATGACAGTTTTGGGCGTTTTAGCGGGAAATTTTTAATCTATTCGAATTTATCACTTTTTTCTTTACAATAAAACCATTTTTATTATTAAAATATTTTTTTCACGGTTATTAAGAGTTTATCTATAAAATAAAAGCAGATCCGAAAATAAGTCAACATCCCTATTGTATATGCTATCTTTTTTTTACAATCTTTTGTAGCTACTTCAAATGACTATTCTTCGGTTTCGGTGGAGTCAAAAGCACTCGAAGAAAGTAAAAAGAGAGTATAATTTTGTATTGATACTAATTGAGGAATTTCCACATCACTCTGGTTTTATAGGCATTCTTTACAGTCTCAATAATTGTTCAATCCGATTGTTAAGTATCATTCAGAATATGTGAAACAAGCTCACTAAAAAGATATGTAATAAATAAAATTTAAAATAACTTATACAATTAAAAACATTTTAAAATAATGGTTGCCTAAAATGTATTTATAACAAATCAACATGACAATTATTTGAACAATTTAACCAATTACGCCCGTGTGTGTACAGGCTTATTTCGAGTTATTTTACCAATTATTTTATGTTATTCGGACCAGCTTAATACAATTTAATTAATAATGTCCAATGCATATTTTACTAAATACACAACGTATTAATTTTTTTGATTTTTTGTGCCACGCTTGGGCAATTAAACTATTTAGTAGTTTAGAAGTTAAAACTACTATTCTTATTTTACTCTTACAGGTTTGAAATCTGATAATGTTATAGTTTTTGAAGTAAAACTTCTTTAGCGAGACTAGGAGTAAAAAAAATATTCTAACGGACGTGACGTCATTCTAATAACAGAAACCGGAAACAAAACCTAATTACAAAATACCTGACACGATTTTTAATGAGCGCTGGCAGCAGGGTGCAAGAGGGTGCGCTTGCACCCCCTTGCTATGGAAAAAAATACCTGAATTTACCAGAAAATTATATATTTTTTAATTTTTTTATTAAATTATTGTTTGAATAAAAACTAAAGGCGTCGCGGTTGCTGTCCAAATCATTCTACATTCTATATATATTAGATCATAATAGTGTGTAGATGAAAATAATCCTGGCGGCGCTCATGCGATTCTGCCTACTATATTAAATAAAATTAAATCTGTGAATCTGTGAATTGACAGCTTGTTATCTTGTCAACCAAAATACATTGCTAGTAGTTTTTTGTGTATAAAGTGTTTGTATTAAATATGAATAAACAAAGTGGATTTATTAATGAAGAAAGTGATGAAAAAATATTGAATGAAAATAGTGAGTACCTATAATCTATATGCATACATTTTATTTTTGGTGTGTAATTACATTATTTATACCTTATTATTTATACCTAGCTATTTTCGTTTTATAGACTTAAAGAGCTAAAAAGAAAAAGAAATTGTGAACGTCAAAGGGCATATTATAAGCGCCAGAAAGATTTGAAGAAAAATGACAAAAATTAAAAAATGACGAGACAGCCACATTCATTATGATTTGATTAAGTAAGTTTATATACATACATATTATGATAGTAAATAATTGTTTATACGGAATCTTTACGTTGAGTAAAGAAGCATGTTGCACGTTTTTGTTCATAAAATAATAATATTTTCTTATACTTATTTTAGGTTTGGTTAGGTAGCCATAAAGGCCATAAAACCACTAGTCAGGATCCTTCGTAGACGTGAAGGAAACAAACTTAACTAAGGATTTTAAATTTTATGGAATATGCTATAAAATGATACAAAATGAAATGGTTATCTAACTATCGAAGGCTCTTGTGTTGTGATGTATTACAATAAGGTAGATACAGCTACAAAATCACACATTCTAAGCGTAAGGTGTGTATATTTTTAATATTGTTTACCTATTATTGAAGCAAAACTTCTTTAGTTGCGACTAGGGGTTACTGTAACGTTAGATTCTAACGGAAGATTCCGATGGAAGTAACTGTGTAATTTCAGCTATGGGAGGAGCTTAAATTTTCGAAATTTATTTATGAAATTTTCAAACGGTTTCCAATACATTAATGGTATTTAGAGAGTAAAATCTATGTTTCACATTTTAGTTATCATAAACCTATTATTTCATATATAAAAAAAATAATGATAACTTTCAAATTCCTATTTCTAATGAATAATATAAATATAACATCTCATTTTTTTGTAAAGTATATAGGCAATAAATATGATTGAATTGTAATTAAATATTTATTTTCCGATACGTACGTCAACAAGTTTTACTTCAATCGCGCGTATAGGTTACACGCACACTCTTTTTTTTTATTATAAAATAAATAAATTGAAACATGCTGACTTGTTAGTCATATTACATTCGTAAAAAAATAAAATTATATTATGGTTAAAACGTTTCTATGTACTTAGTTTTATTTAAAAAATAATTTTCTTATTATTGCTAAAAAAACAATTTTGAGAATCAAACATTAAACAAACAAAACAAGTGCGCAGAGAAAATTGCTCAAAAAAATAGCAAGATAATGGCGTTCCAAAACTCCCTTCGATTGTTTTATGTTCTATCCAATTAGCAATGCTTTGGAGTTGCTCTGCTGTTAACCAATTAGGCCCCTTTACTGCTCCAATTATTATGTTATGCATGACAAAATTAGTTGTCGTTCTACATTTATTAGGACCAGTTGCGTAGCGAGTATATATTGTACAGAATAATATTAGGAATTACTTGGTATAAAATTAATTTAACCATAGCTACCATAGTTACTTTTGTTCTAGATTGTGTTTGTAACAGTAGAAATTTCGGAGCATTGAAACAATGTCGTGCTTATAAATCGCATATAATTTCGGACACCGAAAAACACTAAGGTATCAAATATATTTATAACGCTGTGAAGTAGAGTAAATTATTTAAAGATCCTAAAAATAATTTAAATTGAAAGTAACGTTATTACAAGGATAAAGTTTATTTCTTTACTTTTAGGTTGCTGTGAGGTAGGGCTACCTATATTCTACAGGTTTAGATAGGTTAAAAAATCTAATATTGTCATTATAAAGTTTGAAATTTTTATTCATAATCGTATTCAGACACTTTATTATACGAGTTATATTTGTGATTGTTAGGCTGGGCGCCAACGCTCGGTTTTCTCATTCGGTTTCCGAATCAGGAATCCAGATTCGGAATCCCGTGTGCCTAGCGCACACATCCGTTTTTTTTTGTATTAAGAATTTATACTGTCAGTTCAAATAGCGACGTTTCTGTGAAAGCATAGATGGACGACGACGACGATGAATTGATTGCTATTGCACTTTTACTGCCGCCAGATATGAAGAAGAAGAGAAAACGACGTTATTAGGTTTTTTTTCCGTTCTTACGAACCAAACGCACGGAATGAATTCTGAAACGAACGTCGGGTTTTTTTCCGTTCGGAAATAGTCAGGACGTGTGCGCCTTATTGAACACTTTGT
This sequence comes from Altica lythri, assembly GCA_964028335.1. NCBI lineage: Eukaryota > Metazoa > Arthropoda > Insecta > Coleoptera > Chrysomelidae > Altica > Altica lythri. The sequence goes on along the minus strand of OZ034805.1, from coordinate 48,328,876 downwards.
ATGTAAATGAAGCATTCAGGTTTCAGAATCTGAATTCCTGATCCGGAGACCGAATCAGGAAACCGAGCGTTTGCGCCCAGACTTAAAGATTAAACATTTATACGGCTGGAACTCCAAAATTCGTTTTTCTATATAAAAAAAATCTTTTTGCGTGAATAAATATTGCAAGATCGTCATGTTAGATTAAGGCATTATTAAGTATAGGTCTACTTGTACACATTTAATATTGAGTAAACATTTAGCGTCGGTACAAAGTAATTTAATTACAGTTCTTTAAAAAACGTCTATAAAATGGTTACATTTAACGAATCACAGACTTATTGCACATAAGCAAAAAACTAAACAATAATTGAATGTATCTCACAGAACGAACAAAATCCAATATTGTTTCTCCGAAACAACTTGACAGTTCACTACCATGCAATTACTGCAACGTAGAATAGTAAATTCAGAATAGTATTTTTTAAAAGTAATATTAAAATAAAAGAAAAAAGAAATCAATTGCCAAAGGGGAGTTATTCTCACCCCCATCAAGGTGGCTGACCCAAAGTGGAGAAATTTGTCGAAATTTATTTCAAAATTAGGTGCATTTTAGGTGCTATTTAGGTGCGCAAAACAAAAATTAGGTGCACTAACCGTTTTTGAAATATTTACGAAAAACCATGGGACCGCCAGCCTTTAACAACCTAGCTGACCCATAATAAAAAAAAAAACAAAAAACAAGGATTGAATAATCTTTAAATTAGGTGCTAATTAAGTGCTTTTTAAAACACGAAACATAAAATAAAAAATTTTAAAATTAAACTTCTTAAAATTGAATATATTGATTGTGTATGGCAAAATGCCACATTTCTTCTTGCACTTTGAACCAAAATGGACATCAGCAGTTTAAGAACAGTTAGAAATCGGTAAAAATCTCTTGTCCTGTAATTTTTTTAATGGATAATTCGGAAGGTCACCACAAAATTTTTTTTTTTATTTTTTTTAACTCGGACCGCTGAGCGAGACTTGCAACCGGTCATTTCCGGAAATGATGATTAATATAAAATTCACTTTGTCAGAGATTTAAGTGCTTATTAAGTGCAATAGTTTCACGAGCAAAATAAACTGCTAATGAGCAATTTCAACTGAAAATATTTGGCCAAAGTTTTCTTGCGTCTCAACTAAGAGTGTCAATCTGCACTTTTTAAGCACATGATCAAGATCAAGATCATTAAAATTTTCTTGTAATTCTATTACTTAATAATTCTCTCCTCCGAAATGAAATAATTTTTTTTTTATTCGGTTTATTTTTGTTTTTTTTTTCTGTCAACTTTAAATCTAAATTAGCGTCGATCAAATTCTCGTTTGCATCTTTTGTAGGAAATTGTTTAACTTTAATGCAAAGTTTTTGATGAAAATGATAATAATCAGGATTTTCTTTGAAATTTTCGACTTTCTTGTTCGATATCAAACCTTTATTTATATTTTTGCTTGTTCGTAGGATGTGCTCAGGTAGTTTGAACAGGAGACCCTCATTTTGCCTATGTTTATGAACGTTTGCAAAACGTTTTCGCATGTTATCAAACAAACTGAATATGATAAAATCACTCGTCCTACGGACTCGTGATTTTATCACATTTCAGTTTGTTTTCGTATTTTTGCCAAATAAAAAAGTTTTCGTGGAAACTAAAAATTTATCGATAAAATTTTAAGGACTCGTGGTATTACCTTTGATAAAACATTTCTAGCTAAAATTTAAATAAAAAAAATAATTAACTATTGAGAAGTTTTTTAATTGTTCGAATTTTTTAGTTGAAATGTCTTGGAGGAGAAAAGAAATGGTATAAATAATTTTTGAGTAATTCAAATAGGTGCGCTTCATTTTGAGTACAGATAAAAAACGGCAGAGAAGTTTTAAATAAAAAAAAAAACTATGGAAATTTTATGGGATTATTTTGTAGGTATTTGTACCAGTTTTTAAGTGCTTAGAAAGTGCAGAATGACACACTTGGTTTAAGACTTGGGCTAATAATTTCTAGTTGACTTGTCTCATCAGCGGTTTGTTCTGCTATTGAGTCTGTTGCTCTTACTGAGCACTTAAATATTTGACAAAAAGGTTTTTAAAATAATTATTATATTTGGAAGTGACCGGTAACAAGCTCAGCAGTCCCAGTTAAAAAAAAAATAAAAAATTTATTTCATTTCGGACGAGGGAATTATTAAGTAATAGAATTACAAGAACATTTTAATGCTCTTGATCTTGATCATGTGCTTAAAAAGTGCAGATTGACACTCTTAGTTGAGACGCAAGAAAACTTTGGCCAAATATTTTCAGTTGAAATTGCTCATTAGCAGTTTATTTTGCTCGTGAAACTATTGCACTTAATAAGCACTTAAATCTCTGACAAAGTGAATTTTATATTAATCATCATTTCCGGAAATGACCGGTTGCAAGTCTCGCTCAGCGGTCCGAGTTAAAAAAAATAAAAACAAAAATTTTGTGGTGACCTTCCGAATTATCCATTAAAAAAATTACAGGACAAGAAATTTTTACCGATTTCTAACTGTTCTTAAACTGCTGATGTCCATTTTGGTTCAAAGTGCAAGAAGAAATGTGGCATTTTGCCATACACAATCAATATATTCAATTTAAAGAAGTTTAATTTTAAAATTTTTTATTTTATGTTTTGTGTTTTAAAAACCACTTAATTAGCACCTAATTTAAAGATTATTCAATCCTTGTTTTTTGTTTTTTTTTATTATGGGTCAGCTAGGTTGTTAAAGGCTGGCGGTCCCATGGTTTTTCGTAAATATTTCAAAAACGGTTAGTGCACCTAATTTTTGTTTTGCGCACCTAAATAGCACCTAAAATGCACTTAATTTTGAAATAAATTTCGACAAATTTCTCCACTTTGGGTCAGCCACCTTGATAGGGGTGTTATTCTCTACTACGTCAATGCAAGCTCTTACTTATTCGCCTAAAGAAGTAAAATTTTCCAAATTTAAAATAGCAATTTAATGCTTAGAGTCCTGGTAGGTCACTCAATTGAAATAGATATCATTCTTTTGCCTAAAGAAACAGGAAATGTCTTTAAAATACATATTTCAGAAGCACTGGAGTGGAAAAAATGCAACAATAATTTTTTTTAAATGCATGTAAAGATGAAGATCTTTATAGAGAATATTTTTACTTGTCTGTCTTAAAACATGAACACCAAAAATATAGTCGAGCCGTTCAAAAGATGGAATGATCACGTGAACGGCACGTACTCTTTGAATATTATTCTCCCCAACCAACGTCACAAGTCCGATTTACACCACTCAACAAAAAAGTACCCACCCTCGTTTGTGTCTACAGTTTATATTATCTCTGGTATGAGTACAGTGTAAACTGTCCTTCGTTATTTCAGTTTAGAAGGCGTGGCATCGTACGATTACGCCGGCCAGTCACTGATCACGCGTCCTTGAATTCCATCTTTTGAACGGATTGAGTATAGCAGCTATATAAAAAACAGATGCAGAAACAAAATACAACAAAGTAATCACTGCTACGTTCTTTAACAGGAGACGGAAGTGCTTGTGGTTGGAATAAATCCATGATTAATTTATTACAGTATACTTCTGTTTTTTATTTAGATTAAGTTAACCAGTTTTTATTTACATAGAATGCGCAGACCATACTAATTGCTGTACTCCTTCTTTGGTTAAATATTTCCATAAGAGCGAAGCTTTTCAGTACTATATTTCTACCTTGGTAAAATTCGTATCAATATACGACCCTTCATTATTATTTTTTTATATCATCGTATGTTCTTTATTTTACCTTTTAATATGAATTGAACTTAGTTTTGTTCACCGAATTTAAATGGTAACTTTTATTAAGATTTTCTTGTAAATTTATCGGAAAATCTCTATTTAATACAAGATAAAACTCTTTTGAGTCAAGTGACATATTTTTAAGCAGTCAGCAATATTAGTTGCTCATCACAAATCATAATTTTAAATAAACCAATGTTTTCCGACATTTCTAACATATTTTGATTACTTTAACAAACAGTTTTGGAATTTTTTAAGTTAAATATTTAAAAAAAAGTGCGATAATATAACTTTTATTAAGCATTTTTTTTAATTCTTAACAAAGTTTAGAATTCTTAAGCTATACCTATCTCTACGAACCATAAGAAAACTATAAACGTATTTCAATCCTTTGGTTCAAAACACAATAAACTACAAAGTTTTGCATCAATATTATTATTATTATTATTATATAAGAGGGAAAAACTAAAACATTGCCTTTAACACCCTAAAGGTTATGATAAGCTTATCCAAATCGTAATATTTTTTATGTTAAAATTAGTTTAAACAATTATATTAAAAGGACAGAAAATATTAAAATTAAATTTAAGTCATTAAGAGAACAGAATGAATATATATAAGGTATAGGTATCTCTAAATTTTGTCTGGTATGAAAAGCGCTGTTATTAAGCTTTGTGCACTTAGTGCTGCAAATAGCTCTTATTATTACGGAACTAGCAAGTAGCCTAGGGTCATCTACTCGGACAGGTATAAAGGAGATGAATAAACTTATCTTGTTTGCCATCTATTTACTGAAGGAACACGGAAATTAATAATTTGCAGAAGTGAATGGAACCCGGGAAATATTACATAGTATATACTCTGATTTACATTCTAATATCATGAATGTTAGGTATATGAAGCTCGAGACCGTTTATTCCTAGGTTACCTGATATTGGTGATTACAAATGGAGGATGGAGGTCGGTAATATACCCTTTGTTTGCTACGTTGTTCGGAGTCTGAAAATTAATGACAACAGACTTGAAAACAGTAGGTACAATAAAATTTTTAATTAGTGACCTACCTGCACATTAAATAAAAAATTATTGAATAAGGTCCTTTCATATTTTATTAACGTTGATAGATTTTTCAAATTTGTCACTACTCGTTTTTTAAATTTAAAAATGTCCAACAAAACTGAATTAAATATATAAAAACAATGATTTAAATTTAATCTTTTAACAACCAAATCGGTTGTCGTTTTCAAAAACAAATAATAAACAATAGTATATTGTAATACAAGTGTTACAATGACAGGTTTCGTAGTATCTTAGTACAGAGTACAAAGAACGAGTACTACAAACCGTCATTGTAATTCGAGTGTTACATACTATTTTTTATAATGAACTGTTAAAAGTATAAAATAAATAAATAAAATGAGAGTTTTTTGAAATATTTATTTATGTTGGCGATCTTGACACTTAACAGTTTTAATGATTTTAAATTTGAATGTTTGAATAAAATATTCTGAATTTCGCAATATCGCTGATAATGTGGTTAATAAAACATAATTCTTGATTTACTACCTGAACTCTTTCATCTTTCGTTGATAATCAGTGCAGTGCAACCAATTGTGTAAAACAAAAAGTTACCAAAAACAGTGTTACAATGAATCTATTTCGATACTGTTTTTTGTGTCGAAATAGAAACTTTGTGAACGTGAATTATAAATTTTTTTTTTAAATATTATTATACTATTTCCAAAGTTTGTATGATGCTTGTTGTGTTTCTATAGTTACATAGATTACCAACACATCCTTCTTTTTACATGTATAGTCAACATGTACATATAGCCGAGATGAAATTGGAAATACATTCATTCTGTTTTAACAAAATGTGTACTGTTTTCTTAAATTTTCATTTTGTTGAATTTTCTTCCCTCTATAAAATTGTGTTGTTTACTTCGTGCTTTAGAAAATTCACTGCATATTCGCATATCTTGGATTTATCTATATCTCTTTTTTTAACCACAATTACAATGTACACTACTGTAAACACAATTTTTCGTTTGTTGCTTCAAATTAATTTTGTTTCTAAAAATAGGGATCCAATTGTATTATTTGTTTGGAAAATTGTACTCATGTTAACAACATACCTAATTTTTAGATTTCTTTTGAAATAGCTTTTATATGAATGTTTTGATATATTTAAATTTTGTGCATGGTCCATTTGGCTATTCAATCTCTGAGTTTTTAATTTTTATCAAAATTGAATAAACATGTTTTTTAGAATAGGTACTTATGAGTGGCAACGTGGTATTAAGCGAAGAAATGTGCTTGAATTTTCGTCTGTAATAAATCTCAAATTGCGAGAGTTGCAGCGGGAATTAAATCACCGAAATAGTGTAGTAGTACGTGTAAAGTGGGATGCTTAGTACAGTTTAACGGATTTCACTAGTAAGTTGAAGAACCGGTCTTAAAAGAACAAAAACTGTGAGTAATAAATAAATAAACTAAAAATATAGCTGACAAAAAAGAGTCTATAAAACCTAGTATTGCTAATTTAAAGATAACGAGCAACGGAACTCCGACCGATTTAAAAGCGGTGTTGCCAGAGTGCGAAATAAATCCTATAAGGCAATAAGCGGTACTGATAGGAGAATCTAACTTCCGAAGAGTGGATCTGGGTTGTTTTCCTTTCGCAGTATCGCGGTGTAAGTAATAAATAATAAGAAAATGAGCGGTACGGACACCGATGAGGAGTCAAAAAGAAAAAGAAGCTCAATGGATGAATTTTTCGGAAGATCTAAATTAACAAAGAGGTCGCCTTCAAAAGGAAGCAAAGAAGAGGCAGGGACTAATGAAATACTGATAGGAATGATGAGGGAACTGATGGACAAAAACGATAAGTTAATGGAAGAAATAAAATGTGTCAGGAACGAACAAAGGGAAAGTCAACAACAACTTAAGGAGGTTATTAAAGAAAACAAAAAGATGAAAGAGGAAATAAAGAGCTTATCAGGGAGGTTAGATATGCTAGAAAGAGAAAATAAGAAGAAAAATTTAAGAATATCGGGCCTGAAGGTAGATACTAACGATGATAAAGCTTTAAAAGAACAGATAGAAAACTTTATGCAGAAGGAACTTAAAATCAATGTAAAAATAAGAGATGCAAGAAAAGTGGGGGATGAGATCTGTATAGTCGAGACAGAAACCCTTAAGGAAAAAATTGATGTATTACGGAATAAAAGTCAACTAAGAATGTTACCCCAAAAAATATTTATAGATTCGGAGCTGACAAAAAAGGAGCAAGAAAATCAGAAACAAATAAAAATAATTGCTAAAGAAGAAAGGGAAAAAGGAAAACAGACGAAAGTTGAGAATTAATGATAAGGTATGGAAATGGGATGATGAGCAAGGACGTCTGCTAGAAGAAAAAGGAGGGGACAGCTCAAAAAACTAATACGTACTAATAATCAGGACGGCAAACAAGAAGATAATAAGGCAATGAATCAGGAAGCAAACAAAAGGGATAACGAAGATGATAATATAAATATAAAAGACAATACAAGGAAATGCAAAACACACAAAAAAAGGAAACGGAAGATGCGAGATGATATAGTAAAAGTAGGTACTTGGAATGTAATGACGACTTTTGAGGAAGGAGCCCTGTGGAATCTAGTTAAAACAATGAAGAAGTACAGAATTGATGTTTTAGCCTTGCAGGAAACAAAGAAAAAAGGTAAGCTCACAATGAGTATAGACGGGTATGGGTTTTTTAACAGCGGAAATGATAACAACAGACTTTTCGGAGTCGGATTTATAATAAAAAGAGAATTAATGAAAAGTGTTATCAACTTTGAAGCAATTTCGGAATGGCTATGTAAAATAAGGTTGCAGGGCAAGTACAGGAAAATAACAATAATAAACGGGCACGCACCGACAGAAAATAAAGAATTGACAGAGAAATACGATTTTTATGAAGAGATGGCAAGCGTACTGGAGGGAACCCAAAGGTATGATATAAAAATGGTGGTAGGAGATATGAATGCTAAGGTGGGAAGAGAGGCGATTTACAAGAAAGTAACAGGAGGAAGAAGCAAGCACGAGCAAAGTAACGAAAATGGAAAGTTATTGATAGAGTTTGCTACGGAACAAGATATGAAAATAGCTAGCACAAGCTTTGATCATAGAGAAGTACATAAAATGACATGGATTTCACCAGATGGAAGAACCAAGAATCAAATTGATCATGTTCTAATAGAAAGAAAACATCAAAAGTTAGTGAAAGATGTTAGAAGTTACAGAGGTGCAGACGCAAATACAGATCACTTTTTGGTGGTAGGAAACGTCAAGCAGCAGCTGCCAAGAATACAGAAGGTAACCAACAAAAGGAAAAAGTATAATGTAGCAAGAATACAGGAAAACGGGGTAAGAAAAGAAATGCGGGAGTATTTTAGAAAAAATTTGAGTATAATGAAGGAAGAGGACAATGTTGAAACGGAGTGGATGCAACTAGAAAAATTAATGAAAGATGTGGCAGAGCAGAAGCTAGGTTGGGAGAAGACAACAAACAAGAATGGATGGTTTGATGAGGAGTGTAAAAAGAAAATAGAGGAAAAGAATTTAGTACGACTAAGGGCACTAGAAACTGATTTGACAGAAGTCAAGAGCAAATACTCAGAAGTCCGAAAAAACACCAAAAAGTTACTCAGGCAGAAGAAGAGAAATTATATGCGGAATAAATTACAAAATATTGAAGAACACTTTAAAAACAAATAATTAAAAAAATTTTACCAAGAGGCCAAGAAATCACGAGAGGGCGCAGTTAATTACCAAGTACCTTATATTAAGGATAACAAAGAAAGGATATTGGCAGATCCAAGAGAAAAAGCAAAAAGATGGGCGCAATACTTCGAAGGAGTGCTAAATGGTCAAGAAAAAGAACCAGAGCAGGAACAAGAAGTAGAGGAGGAAAGAGAATATGTGGATCACGTGGAGGAACCAACAGATAAAGAAATCTTAAAACAAAAGGAAAATTTGAAGGACCATAAGAGTGCAGGAGAGAATGGGATCCCAGCAGAAATTGTTAAATACGGGGGAGAAGAGATACAGAAAAGAATCTGCAGAATAATACGTACAATATGGAACGAAGAAAAAATGCCTGAGAGATGGAACAATGCAATAATATGTCCAATCTTCAAGAAAGGGGACAAAAGTATATGCGAGAATTATAGAGGGATATCACTTCTGGATGTGGTGTACAAAGTTCTGGCTAGAGTTTTGAGAAACAGATTGAATGTGTACCAAGAAAGAATAGTGGGAGAATACCAAGGAGGTTTCAAGAAAGGAAGAGGAACAACAGATCAAATATTTACCATTAAGACAATAATGGCTAAAAGCTACGAGCGAAATTTAGGACTACATGTCATGTTTGTAGATTTTAAGCAGGCTTATGATACAATATATAGAAACAAAATGTATAATGCCTTGAACTTACTAGGAATACCAAAGAAAATCGTGAAGCTAATCAAGATGACATTAGACAATTCATACAGCATAGTAACGAGCGAAGGAACTACTGTATCAGACAAATTTAGAGTCCAAAAAGGATTAAAGCAAGGAGATCCAATATCGACAACGGTTTTCAATCTAGTGTTGGAAAAAATTGTACGAGATAGCAACATACAAACAACAGGGCTTATTTATCACCACAAGCAACAGATAATTGCATATGCAGATGATTTAGCTTTGCTAACCAGAACAAGGAAGGAACTGGAAAGAGCGTTCTGTAAGTTGGAAGAGGCTGCAAAATATTACGGACTTAGTATAAATCAGAAGAAATCAAAATATATGGTGCTAAACCATGAGAATGTGGACGGTAGAAAAGAATATATAGAGATTAAAGCGGGGGAGGACAGAAAATATAAAATTGAAATAGTCTGTGAATTCGAATACTTGGGTGCAACGCTGACAAATAAAAACGAAGAATGGAAAGAAATAAATAAAAGATTAGTGAAAGGACGTAAAGCTGTGGGATCTTTAAATAAGTTAATAAGATCAAAGGAGTTATCTAGAGAAGCCAAAATTAAAATTTATCGAACAATAATACGACCAACAGTGACATACGGAAGCGAAACATGGGTTTTAACAAAAGCGGAAGAAACAAAACTGGATATATGGGAAAGAAAGGTACTAAGGAAAATTCTGGGGGGAATAAAAACAGATGAAGGACTCTGGAGAAGAAGAACTAACCAAGAATTGAAAGATCTTTATAAATACCCATCAGTAACAAGCTTCATAAAAGCTCAAAGGGTGAGATGGTTCGGGCATACTAGGAGGATGCCAGAAGATAGATATGCAAAAAAGGTCATTAAAGAAGGGGAAGGAGGTAAAAGAAAAAGAGGGAGACCAAAGAAAAAATGGTTGGACGCGGTGTTGGAAGATATCAGAGAGGTAGAACCAAATTGGGGTGCAAAAGTACAGAATCGCAACCTGTGGAGAGAAATTGTTAAGGCAGTTGAAGAACGATAAAGAAAAAAAAAAGTCATGGGCCTCAAAGGCCTGCAGTACTGTACTATATATATACTTATTATTAATTAAAACTGTTTTTGTTTTAATGAAAAGAACAATGTTAGAATATATATAATATAGAATATACAATTTGTAAAAAAGTTTCCAATTAATAAAAGAAAATATAAATTAATGCAACAATGCGTGGCTGGTTGCGAAATTTTTTACTTGATCGGTTATAGCCTCTCAATGATAAGTTTTAATGGATCATGACGCATACTAAAGGACTAATAATTAATCTCTTAACATTAGTGTCCATAGTAATTTATTTCCAATAAGTTGATTTATGGAGCTACATCTAATTTATTATGGCTAGTCTAGTATGCTAAACGTACGCCATAGATAAGGTAAGTTGAACAAGGGTGTGGGGCTAGTTGAACACTTCACAACCTAAATCCTGGGTAAATTCAGAATAAAATAACATTTTGGTATTTTCTTATTATTTATAATGGTATAAAACAACAAATCTGAAAGTAGTTTTTTTTTTTAAATAAACTAAAAATAGAATTAACAAAACAGCAACGTACCTAGTTTACTCTTGGCCGTTACAATTTTATTTGGTTTCATTGCAGTGGATACTCCTGTCAATATTCTAAATGTACTAAAGCCATAATTTTCATGACTTGAACAAATCATGTTGCCCAAGGCTGGTGGATTCAAGCGTTCAAATAGATAGCTGCGGATTTCATTTTAAAAATACCTAAAATATTTGGATATAATGAGCAAATAACAAAGAACGAAATACATAATAACTGTCAAAAGAATCCAAGGAATTTTATTTGAATAGAAATTTAAAAAAAATTGTCTTCAAACTTTAGATTAAGTATATACAAACATTGGAATAAAGTTAGATATAAGCAGTAGTATTGTATTGTATTTGTAAATAGTTTTTTAGATATTTGTTATTAGTTTTGTAAATAATAGTTTTGTATATAAGTGACGACATCTAATAACAACTTTGAAAAATGTATTTTGCTGACAGTCTTAAGCCTACAAAAACTGTAAAGATAAGTATTTTTCTGAATATTTAAATCCGTATACTAAACTTATGTAGATGCATATTATTCGTTCCAAGTTCGTGCTGACTGACCTATTTTATCTTACTGAGTGTTTAACGATATCTGATTATCGCTTTCATTGTATTATTTTACTTGGTTTTAGTCTTTACAGGTTTGAGTTTCAGATTTTCATATATTTACAAATTTTAATATTCTCGAAATAGGTATACTCGTCAATTGGAGCTTTCAAATTTTTTTTTTACTTAGTATTGATGGTTAGTCTTATTTATATGTTTTTGTTATTTTATTTATTTGGTTTTTGCTTTATAATTACTGTTATTTTGTTTATTTATTTGCTGTAGTAGAAGTTAAATATCCAATTGAATCTCACCCATTCGAAAGCAGATTGGGAAGGCATTTGATACTACTTTGCAACTTTTCCCTGGAATCCAGTCTGCTTTGTTAACGAAGATCCTTAGACAGTTTGCAACAGTACAACTGAAATCATTTAGTGTGCCATGAAAGCTTACATTCCTCACTTTACCAAACGCTTGAAAGCCAAATAGATGCCATGGATTAATAAAGATTGCGATGTAGCTCGAAAAGCTAGGATCAAGTCCCACAAATTATTTATACAAAATCCATCAAAAAAACAAAACAGGATGATATAAACGCTAGAAACAGATACAACACCACTATGTCCAATTCCAAAAGTCTCTTTGACGCTTGAATGAGAGAGAAAGTAATACCAAACCCTAATGGAAGCCAGTCCTTTTGGACTCTCGCCAAACATATCAACAACAATTTTACAAATAGTTCGTTCCCTTCACTCACATCAGATGACGGCTCAATAGTTACGTGCTCCACAGAAAAGGCCGAACTCTTTGCCAAAATATTCTCTTAGAACTCGACACTTAACCCACCAGGAAACATGGAACTACCTTCTATTCTACGGGCTCCCCACACAATAAAAAAAAACATATGTAGGGTTAAGCGTGTGCAGAGAGTACCTACTTGCTACTCTAAATCCGGACAAAGCAAGCGGCCTTGATGAAATACCTGCTTTACTTTTAAACTGTTGTGATCCTGAACAAGCACCAGTTTTCACTAAGTTACTTCAACTATCATAAATGATACTGGTATTTTTCCAGAAAACTGGAAAACTGCTCGAGTACAACCAGTCCTTAAAAAAGGATGTAAAACCCAGCCTTCTAACTACAGACCCATAGCTCTTTCATCTGTTATTAGCAAAAACTATGGAAAAATACGTCAATCACGAGATCTTGAGCCACTTTAAGACACACAACGTTTTAAGTGACAGGCAATATGTTTTTCGCCAACAAAGGTCAACAACCGATCTACTAGCATATGACTCATGTCTGGAGTGATGGCATTCACCGCTATGCAGAGACTCAAATAGTATCACTAGACATCTAAAAGCATTTGATCAAGTGTGGCATGCAGCTCTTTTGAACAAACTGCCTTCATACGGACTCTCGCAAAACCTTTGCAGATGGATATTTAATTTTTTCTTCAAGAGGCACATCCAAATTGCTGTAGATAGACATTCTTCCAACCTCTACAAGATTAACGCTGGAGTTCCTCAAGGATCGGCTCTAGCTCCTACTCTATTTCTATTAAACATTAATAATCTACTAGAGGGCACTAATAACCCGATACATGGTTTTGCAGATGATAGCAATCTACACTGTAGCAAAGCGCACAACCGTCCCATACCTTTAGATATTCTGGAAGAGGACAGAATATCCACAACGGCTTCTCTCAATCAAGATTTGAGAATTGTAGCCGAGTGGGGAAGAAAGAATCTTGTTAATTTCAACGCTTCCAAGACAAAGATATGTTGCGTATCCAACAAGAGGCAAACCTGCGACTTACAATGAACGATCAGACACTGGTAGCGGGCGACTCCGTGACGCTGAATGGTATAACGATCTCCCAAGACTTACTATGGAACGAACATATTGCATCCATAGCAACTGCGGCAGAAAAAAATTAGGCTTTCTGTTTAGAGCAGGGAAATATTTTTCTCCATCCAACTTAGCTACTCTTTACAAAGCCCAAATTTTACCTAATCTTGAATACTGCTCGCAGTTATAGGGTACAGCGGCTCCGTCAAGGCTCGGAGTTCTTGATGCAATACAGAGAAGAGTAGTTCAACTATCAAACTACACCAGTATCACCAAAAACCTAGCCCCATTTTCCCACCGAAGAGCAGTGTATGATCTTTCCTTGTTTTACTGATACATTAACGGATTTTTCTTAGAAGAACTCCGCTCTATAATGCCTCCACTTGTCAGACCAGCCAGAGCAACGCGACGTGCCAACTCCATGCACCTTTATACTGTTACATGCTCGACATCGAGACGGATCGATTCGAGCGTTCCTTCATCCCCAGAGTCTCCAGATTGTGGAACTCCTTACCTTCCCACGTCTTCCCCACTCATCCTAACTTGCAATCCTAAATTAACAAACTGGTTCTTCTGCTCCAAAAGATGTTCTTGTTACATTTGTATTAAAATCTTTACCTACGAGGACATACTTAAATAAATAAAAAACTTTTTAGAAAAGTTACTAAATATTTACTACTTGTTGATAAAACAGTAGATTGTTGTAGGAATTATTTAGTTAAACTCTTTTTAATACAATTTCGAACCCTACTAAATTATTATTTTTTTTGGACAAAAATTCGAAATTAAATAAAAAAGTTAATATCTTGTGGCTAGCCCAATATAAAGTTTCATTCTTTTCGAAGATAATGTTGTTTCTGAACATTACGCACTTGAAAAGTGCGTGAACTCAAAATGAAATGAAGAAAACTTTCTACAACTGAGTAACTCAAACAAGTTTTTATCTTTACTTCCCATCCATGCCCACCTAATTTATTTCCCTAACTTTCTAAGCAAACTTTCAACGTTTATTTATCATATCTTCATGGACCTAATTCAAACACTTCAACAAATTGTGGAATGAACTTTATAAGTGAGAGTTATATTAAACATTTATTAATTTAAATAGATACTTATTTATTAAAAATGATTAAATAAAGATACATTTTTATAATTAAAGATACAAACAAAGTATAGTAAAAGTGATAAATTTTGTATGTAATGAAAAATAATTATTTTAAAAAGCAAAAAGTATGTATAAGAACAGTTGTTTAATCAAGATACAATATTTTTGGCAATAAAAGAAATGTAATTTTAAAAACAAAAAAAATCTAAAAATATAAGCTTAAAATGTATCTTACGGAGAATATTAAAAATATGAAACAAAATATGCAGAAAATAAAGAACCTGTTAAAATATCCGAAATACCAACGAATGTTTTCTCATTACTGTTCGCAAAAAAACTTAATGTATCTTTATTACACTTGAGGCAAAAACACCGTTTAAAGCGGAACAAAAATTCTTTTATCAAAGTGTCTGTTACATATTTCGAACAAACTCGGAAGCTTTCAGTAAAATATTATATTACATAACCTCGAACAATATTGTTTTAATGATTAACTCTGTACCAAATTACATACAGGAAGGATGTTATAATGGTATTAATTACGAAGGACTTCTATAAATAAAATTCGTGCTTAAATAATTAAGCTCATGGGTAACAACCAGTTTTTTAATTTAAGTAAAATTATACTTCCAGTTTATAAACACCAGAACAATATTAAATTAACAACCTACATTAAATTAAAGCTATGGATCTGGTTTCGAAACCGAATAAAATACAACAAAAAACACATATTATAACATTGAGATGATATTTAATATGTTTTCTTCGTGGAATAAATTTGTATTTTCTTCTAATGGTAGAGATCTACATTTCGCTTTTAAAAACAAATAATAATATATGTTATGACGACCCTTGTATGTTTTATTAATTCTAATATTATGACAGATTTCTCCTTGAGATACCTATTGACTCCCAAAATATAATATATAATCTTATTTTAACACCGATGATTTTAATTGATCAAATTAAAAATTTAAGAAATTTTAATCTTGTTATTTTGTAGAACGGTAAACCAAAAATATGTTGTAGATCATAAAATGGAAAAGTTTGTGTTTTTTGAAAAATTCAAATTTTTATTATTATCACGCCTAGGTGGTACCTTTACTTGATATAGGGACTTCCCACCCAGGTCAATATTATTTAACCACCTGGTATAAGTATTCTGCTGAGGTGCTGAGAGTGGTTACTTAGCTAGGTAAAAGATGAGATAAATAATTGAGACGAAAAGTAATAAAATTAACATTAACGAATAATAACAACAAATTATAATTAACTACACTAATTTAGACTGATTTTACTACCTGAACAGTGGCAGGTGACACTTACAAAACGAAAAGATTGTCAAGTGTTACAACGGATCAGAGATCAGACCCAAGAGTCTGTATAAAGACATTTTACAAAATGACTGACAGACAACCTTAGACTCCGGACTCTTCTTGTCCGACCTCAACAACGCTTTTCTATGGTTATACCCTTGAGGCAAAAACACGTCAGAATAAACATTATAAAATATTGAAACACTTATGGGGACAATTTTATTCACAAAATTGTTAAGATACACTGAACTCTGCTGGATAACGTCTAACTACTTGACAATACAATGAACTCTTGTGAATACTTGAACTTGAACTGACGTTAACTGCCCATACATCCCCTTATATACAACTTTATTTAATCTAGTCACTGTGTTTAGATCTTTCTAGAATTTTCTAGAAACATTATTTAATCTAGTCAGTGTGATTAGAAGTTTCTAGAATTTTCTAGAAACATTATTTAATCTAGTCAGTTGATTTTTAGAAACTTCTAAAAATCAACTGTCAATAACAATCTTTCAAATTAAGGTCCCTTCACGGTTATCCCTTTACAATATATAGATCCAATCTACTACCTTAAGGTAGAAAGTTTTGGAAACATAAAACATTATAATATTTGACTTTTGATTGCCTCCTCTCGTGGCGAATTGCGGAGCTTAAAATTAATTTTCAAGATTTTCTTATGGTCGCTTTAATAATTATATTTTTTTCTCAACTTTCTACGTCCATTTGTTTCTGAGATATGGCTGTTAGCCAGCCTGAATGAAATCCCCTGTATATATTGTTATGTTTAAAGTCTAAAGTAAAAATTTTACTCCAAGGGAAAAAATAAGATACAGCTTTGAAATAGTGTGAAAATTTTTAATTAGTTTAATTAATATAAAATAGTTGAAAAAGATATCATATGTCTCTTCTTATGATAAAAAGGTTCGTGTCCACTTGAGACAAAATAGTCTCGAGACTGCACTCACAAATGTATACGGGTCTGAGAGAAGTCTCAGAGACAAGTTGTGACAAGTCTCCGAGACTAAGCTTGTCACAAGTGGACATGCAAATTCCTGTACTTGAGATCTAGTCTCCAGTCTTCTGTATGTGCCGGAAGAGCTGAGACTAGTCTTGTGATCTTGTGGTGATTGTTTTTAAAAAAATTAAAAACGTTACTAAAAATTATTAAAAATTATCTACGGTATTACTACTATACGTTATTACTACTTAAAATTACTAAAGTTATTAAAAATTACAAGTTATTTTAACTTTTTGTTCTATTCT
The DNA here is from genome assembly GCA_964028335.1 of Altica lythri. Lineage (NCBI taxonomy): Eukaryota > Metazoa > Arthropoda > Insecta > Coleoptera > Chrysomelidae > Altica > Altica lythri. Next base: position 48,311,913 of record OZ034805.1, on the reverse strand, counting down.
TTCATAAATAATTATTATAATGAGTACGCGAAATTGGGTCGATGACGAAATTTTTCAATTAATTTCTCTGTACGAAGAAAAAGAATTCTTGTAGAATGTTAACCATAAGTTGTACAGGAATCGTTAAAATCTAAAAGCAATTCAAACTGCACAGCAGACATTCGAATAAAATTTTTAAACTGCTGTGCATCCTCCAAACGCAACTCATTTACTAGAGCTGAACCAGCTCCCAAGTACATTCGACGATCCACCCAATTTCTCACCCAACACTTCTTTTTTTTTCATTTTTGTTTTTCGTTTTTGTACAATCTTATACGCGATTATAAAAGCTAGTGCCACAGCCGAACTTTACGTTAGTAGAGTAGGGCTGTGACACTGCACAGTGTAGACTGTGTGTGTTGACTCTCAATTCGACACGGAATTGTCTTAGTCTCGAGACTAAATGTCACCAGCGAGTCTCAAGTCGACACGGAATTGTTTTGGTCTCGAGACTAAAAGTCACCAGCGAGTCTCCCATGCCTGTCTCGAGACCCAATTGATCTCAAATGGACATCATCCTGAGATATATCTCGAGATTTTCTCTCGAGATTTTGTCTCAAGTGGACACTTAGCATATCACTACTTTTTCCTTATGTCCACAACATATTCTTTCGATAGCTTCCCGGAAGTGTGAAAAAATCGGTTGCTAGTTATACTTTTAAATTTTGTAAATGGTAGGTTTTTGTTAATTTTTTGTTTGTGTTGTTACGAATTTATTATTGTGTTTAATTTAATTTAAAAAAAAATGTTATTAATGGTAAAAAATATTAAAATGTAAATTAAAATAAAAACAAAAAATAGATACGAGACAAAAGAGCAATCCAGAGAAAGATTAGCAGCATAAAGAGCTAACAGGTATAAAAAAGCAAAGGGACAACCAGCGACAAAAATGAATGACAAAAGATAAACTTTGTATATTTTTCTAATAACAACTGATTACCTAAGTGCAGAATTCACAACCCGTAAATTTGATTGATTGAACGGTTTCCAGTTTTATATATCTAGAATGTTACAATATATTTATACATTAACATATTTTTCGAATACTTTTTAGTTTACGCTGATAATTCAATTCTTTAAACGTAGGTATATTAAATTTATCTGACAGATCCTTGTAAAAGATTTATTTCGCGTCCGTTACAATAAAACTAAGATATTAGTAGTAATATCCCTCTGAAAGACGAGCAAATAAGCGATAATACATAGTCTAAGAGAAGAAATAAATGTAGGGAGATTTAAAACAAAAGTGGAGCCAGAGGTCAACCATAAAGTAAAGACTAAATCCTTAGGATAACGAGAAGAAAGAAGGATATCTCACTTTACGTAAAAAAGGAATGACGTGTCAAATAATGTTTTTAGTTAAAGAGATGCTTTTTTTGCTTTCCAGTTTGGAATAATATGTATCAAATTAGGCGGTTAATAGAATCTTTAAAAGGCATTAAGTTTTTAAATAATTGTATCATATATTCAATGAATTCAAACTTTCGAAATATATTTTATACCATTTTCAAGGAGATACATGTTTCATTAGTCACAAAATTTAAGTAAAAATCTATATATTATAAATTTATACTTTTTAAAACTGCACTAATAAATAATTTTCGAAATATTCATACTTACCGATTATGGCATTCACGTAATTATTTTAAATTAATGAGGATATTAAAGCATAACTGCTTTGTTGTATATACAATAGAACAAAAAATATAATGATGAATGAAACCATGTTATAATTTGTTCAATTATTATTTAGTTAATAGTTATTTCCATCAAAAATATTATTTTGTAATACCTACCTAAAGTGCCGAATTATATATCAAGGGTTTGTCGCTTAATTAAAAAAAATCTTGATGTAATCAAATCCAAGGAAATACATTAAGCCATAAAGAATTTTAAACACAGATATTAACCGTTGGGCTTAAGGTACGAAACCTCTTAAAGTATGATATCGGAAGAAATTCTCACTATGGAAATTTATTTTATCTTCAAATAGTTTTGACTGCCGATTTCTCATTTGACATATTCGATCTTTTATTGTTGTGAAGCAACAGTTTTTAGTTTAATTATTAAAGATAACCTACATAACTGTCTACTACCACAAATAAAAGTAAAATTTGAACAATATTTGGCCTATAAAAACATTTAGTAAAATTTGTTAATTTTTGAAAAAAAAAGTGTTACACTTAATATTAAAAGTGCATCACTCTTTTGAATACAAACGCACTATTTCCAGGTACAATTTGATCAATTTATTTTTGAAGTAGTTGTATTTAAATAGGTACAAAAAAGATTTCAATTCTGATTTTAAACTTTTAAGAGTATTCGAGATATATCCACAACTACACTTGTATGGCATTATTTTTTATTTCTAAATAAACTTTTTATGTAAAAATAATTGGTATCGACCTTATGAATAGAATTTTTGTTTGGGAATGAAACATAATAATACAAAAGAAACAACTGATACAATTTATTATCTTGTATTTATTAGTAAAAATAGGATTATCCGGCAATTTTGTTTCGGTCCGCAAAACAAAAAACAAGAAAATGCATTATTTTAGAACAACAGATGTGAACGTACCAGGCAAGCATTTATTGCTTTCATTGAAAAACAAATGCCTTAAATAAACGTAGCATAACTAGAAGGCGTTACCAGGGTGTTGTGTCGAAAACATATGCAAGTAGTTGGGACTAGGAACTCTCAAGAACAAGTCCAGACAAACTCGTTCAGAGTCACAACAGAGCTCATCCAAAACTGCAATAACTTCTGGAAGCTATAGTTATGCTTGGTTCAGTAGAAACCATAAGGAAATACTTCGCGCTCGATGACCATTTAATTTTATCAACATAATTTTATTTCCGGATAAAGGCCGAATTAGCCCAAGATTAGATAACCAATCAATTTAGATTCTCAGACCTCCTGGAATACGTATCTTGATTTAGAATAGTAGGTATATACAGTAGAGGACACAGGATAAAAGTCGAACTAAAGGTGCGATTGCCACAGTGTTTTAGGCTGAAGTAATGGCCATGCAACGGAGATCGCAAGTAAGGGTATAACGGGTGAAACCATAGTCATATACTCGGACAGCCAAGTAGCTCTAAAGGCGATAGTCTCGGCACAAATAAGCTCACAGCTGGTGTGGGACTGCTTTAAGGACCTGATACATGCCGCAAGTCAAAATTCTCTGACACTGGCATGGACACCAGGACACTCAGGGTTTCGAGGCAATGAGAAGGATCTTAAATTGGTCCGTGCGGGAGCTTATACCCCAGTGATTGGCCCGGAATCATTCGGCGGAGTTGCTGACACATTCAGAAAGGCAGACATTGAAAACTGGAGGCTAGAGAAGGCCCAGGAGTGGTGGGAAAAATCATCGGGCAAGCGACAAGCCAAAGTTTTGAAAAGGGACACTCGGTGAAGTTTACTACAGAGCTGCTATCACAAAAGTGAAACGATGTCAGAATGACTGTCAGTCTCTTGACAGGACATTGTAGGCTCAGAAAACACATGAGTCAGCTGAACTTAGCAGATGAAGACATGTGTCAATACTGCCAAGAGGAGAAGGAAACCGCATTTTTAGTATCTAGTACCGGCTGCTCCAAGTTATGCGAAGAGGTCACTGTCAAGGCTAATAAGTCCCATTAAGAGGGCAGGGCTGGACAAGGTTCTCTTATCCTATTCTTGAGATAATAGGTGGTCACAACGGATTTACAAAGGTCGCAGTGATACATGCTAACAGCCAACCCAATAAACATCTAATCTAATCTAGATCAGATGACCAATCTCCCACCTCCTGGAAGACGTATGTTGATTTTGTGTTAGAATAATTTGTTATGTCTTAAAAAGCTGTCATTCGTTGTAATTTTATCCACGCGCACGATATTCTTACCGACAAAGTGGCTAGAAATGTTTTTAAATGAATGGTGTCAAGTTTTAAACTGACCTGCATGTTCATTCTTTTTGAATTGTCATATGACTAGCTAAAAAAAGTCTTAAAGTTCATCAAAACAATGCAAAAAATTTCCTGCATCATTAGCATAAACATACTTTTCTGACATTATGGGAAATTTAATAAAAAGCATAATAGAAATTTGGCTACCAACGAGGAGAAGCAAACATAATTTTTAAAATGCTTAAAGCATTAAAAATTGATATATATATATATATATATATATATATATATATATATATATATATATATATATATATATATATGTTAATTGATTGGTTCCGGGACATTTATGAAGGTATATATACAGTTCAATAAATTGATATACATTTTAAAAGTATATCGTAAAAAAATATTATTTATTACCAATTTATTATAGTTTTTTAGAAATGATGTATAGATTAGTTCAAGCCCATCTATATGTACGTATTGATTACTTTGGGTACTTAAAATTTTATGTATAATGATCACTTAAGGGTCATTGGTAAATTTAAAATCTAATTAAATAAATTGTAAAATAATGCCAAATTAATGTATAAAAATTATATACTTTTTCGATGTATACATTACTTTACAACATTCAATGTATAGGCAAATTCCGGGACATATAATGCTGATTTATGAAGTGTGTCGAAAAAGTAACGTAGATAGTTCACTATATAACATTTAAATCAAAATAAGAATTTATCTAAATCAGTAATAGAGTCGGTATAATTTTTATTAATTTATTTTTGCCAAATTTTGAGTTTCTACAAATTTTTGCTGATACTGAAACTTTGTATACTTATAAATAATTTTTTTGTAAATTTGAATAGACGAAACGGATGATCTTTAATTGTAAACATTAAATATATATTTTTTTAATTTCACAGATTATTAGTACTACAGTACTAGTCTTTGAGAAAAGTATATTATCGCAAAACACATCACATAAGTATTACAAAGTAATATATTACGGATACCGTAAAAACGTTTCTCTTTTATTTACTTATTTACAGTTTTTTTAATTAATGCAGTTGTAGGATGTGTATTTTCAAAGCAAATAAGATACAGGACCTTTCACAGTGTGAGCAAAACTGATTCTTATTTCTACATATCACATGTTGATATTTCTGATAGTTGACTTACTTAAACACATGCAAAATAGCTATTTTTCTATGATCAATATGATAAGTTGGCTTTTGTACATCCAAAACCTAAATATATAAATGTCGTCTGCCACTATTAGGTATCTGTCACTTTTCGGTTTAGAGCTTAAAATTGTTAACTTTTTGATTACTAATTTTAATTTAAAATTAATAACTTAAGAAGGAACCTATTACGGCATATTAAAATAAAGCTTAGAATACTGAATATTTTATTTGACTATGTAATATTTTAAGAAATGAAAATACAATGATTTAATAAAAAAAACTAAAAAATGAAACTATTGAATTTGTCACCTTAATTTGACTGTCAATGTAGACAACACTTTATATACATATATATAATAAATGTTTTTAACTTCCCGCTAAAAAAAGTTAAAATTTTTTTTAAAATCGGGAAGTTATTGGTTTCACCCCGTTTTTCGAAAATCGAGTTTTCATCGGATCTCAACGTTTTGAGGTCTTAGGAATCTCCCCTGACTATTTTTACGAGGGTGTCTGTATGTCTGTATGTACGTGTGGATGTGTGTGTGTGGATGTATGTAAACCTCTTATAACTTTGGAACGGCTTGACCGATCGGAATGAAATAAAAAGCATTCCAACGAGTTCCATCTAACTTAGATTCCCTGTAAGTTTGAACCGATTCAAGCCGGTAGATTTCAAGAAATTTCAAATTAACCGAAAAAAACAATTGGTAAAAATTATGTTTTTGGGCATATCTTTTTGGCTATTGCATCGATCAATTTCATAACCTAATCAGCTCTCAAGCTTAAAAAGCCACGTCGAATGCTATTTGCAAATTAAAATCGGTTAATTCGTTCGTGAAATATCGTTGTCGAAAAATTTCAAAAAAAGTGTTTTTTTTTTCAATAACTTAGAGATTTTTTGACTAACCGATTTTGCACTCCCGGTAACGTTTTTAGGTCTCAAAAAGCTGCGTCGAATGCCATCTTGAACATTAAAATCGTAACGCGTTAAAAAGTTATGGCTTTTTAAACATTTCAAAAAAAGGCAAAAACGTCAAAATACGTCACGTTACTATAGTTTTGCGGTTAAATCTAGCGGGAAGTTGCAAGGATGGCCTTTAAGGTCAACCTCTTTTCGAATTTTTTTTTTTTTGTAATTTCATGTGATTGCGATTTCTTTAAATATCAGATAGTCTAATCAAATAAAATATTCAGTAGTCTAAGTTTTATTTTAATATACCATAATTTTACCTTTTTTATTTACTTTTTTGGAATTAAAATTTTTAAGTAAAAAATTACTAGAATAAACTTCTAAGGAGTTGTCTTAAAATTTCACTAGAGAAATCATATTTACCATGTGACACTATACACTGCGTTGTAAGAAATAAACGAAATAATTGTTGTGTGTGACAAAGGAATATTTTGACCATTAAATTTTTTAAGGGTTGTATGCAAAAAAAGACTTAAAGCGAATATGTTAGCTTATGGATTTTATAGTTGTTCTTAAAGATGGGTTTTCCGTGATCAGATAATGTTAGGCTGAGATTTCGCCTGTGACAGCGAGTCCCGGAAGTTACCTTAACACAGTTTACAAACTGTTCTATAGTTTTAAGCTTTATGGTTTCACATATTCACTAAAATGATTTGGTAAAAAGCAGTCGCGTTATACAAAAATATATAATCGTTTTACATTCATCAATTGCTTTAGGAACTAAATATTGAAAATAATCATAGCTTTTAATTATTTTTATTTTTTCTTAGCTTAAAAATATTACTAACAAGATTTTTATATTTACATTTTTGAAATTGTTAAATACTCAAAGCTAAAAAAAATTAATTAATATTAACAGTTTAGAACAAAGAAAAAACTTAAAACTTTGATTTGGTAATAGTATATTATATACCAAGGGACTAAAGTGAATGTTTTAATCCCGCACGTGATGTTTATTGCCTGAGGGCTCGTAGAGCCCGAGGGCCAATAATCACGTAAGGGATAAAATATGTCTTTAGTCCTGAGGCATATACGCTATTTTTTGCACTTCCCAGTATTATAACTTTTAACTTTGATACAATTAATAATTTTGATGAGTTATATAAACACGGTACTTGGATTACTTAGTGGGTAACGTTATAGCAACAGTGTCAACAAAAAATTTTAATTCAGTGACATTTCAATTAATGCTGACATTTAAAACGAATCGCAACTTAACTAACAGAATATCAAGAAAATGAATCAAGAAATGAATGAAACTACATATTTTGATATAGATAAGGCAGCTGACATGATAACGGAGGAATTAATACCCAAAAAATCAAGAAAGTTTCCTAATTTTTGTCCTAGTTATTAATAGTGATGTAGCTGCGGTAAAGTTTGATTCTTACTTTATGTCCCTAGGGATTTGAAATGCAACTTTATCTCCCTAGGGACTAAAAGATACACTTTAGTCCCTGTTATACGGGACTAAAGTTGTCACTTTAGTCCCGGAAGTGCAAAAAAAAATATTTTACAACAGATACAGGTGTTTGAGTATGACAGTACATTAGTACAAACTTATGCTGTATAATGTATCTGGATATTTATTAGAAAGTAATTATACCTACTACAGATTACAATAACTATGGTATGGGTTGCTAGTGTAATTTGAGTACGACGATTTCATAAGCCAAGAATAGCAATCCGTACCCCGTATAATAGGTAACAAATTATATAGAAAAAAAACACGAGATAACTTGTGCCGAATTTTTACGTGCGCTTTACAGGCTTCGTTAGTTTTTGGTCGTTTTGTTCATCATACCTTTGGTAGGACAAACAAGACAGGAGAACCACGTTTTTTGAAAATTTTTAAATATTGAAAATTTTAGAAAGTATACAAACAAAAATATATTAAATGACATTAAGGAGAAATTGAAAAAATGTCGCACCTAGCGAGACTCGAACTCGCAACCTTCAGCTCTACGCGCTGACGCTCTAACAACTAAGCAGAACCACGTGTTTAGACTGTCTAGTATCACTGTTGAGTTATCGTGCCATACAGCTGTGCGTCTTTGTGTATTTTATTGGTGAATTCGTTGTATCTTCCTCTTTTTTTATGCAATATGTCCAGAAAACGAAACTTTAGAGAAACACGAAAATTATGTGAACATGAATAAGTCTTAATAAAAAGAGTTCCTGAAGGATAATTCAGATAACGACACAGACTATGAATTATTTAATGATCAGGGTACAACAAGTAGTAAAGCTAGCGATCAGAAATGTTTATCACAAATAGAATTGGACTAACCTACTCTAGAGCCAAACGCTGAATTATTCAACGAAGTAGATTGGTATGATGTTGAGAATGACTCACCAACTTTTAATTTTTTTGGCACCAAATATTGGGATAAATGATCAAGGTCAACTAACTATAGACTATCTGGTTCACTTGGTTTCTTCTAATAAATTTTTGAACATCTTGGTTCAACAAAAAAATTTACATCCCGCCCAAGAAATTCAAAAACATCCACTTACAAGGTCACCTCGACTGACTAGATGGGTTGAAACTGACAAAAATAAACAGCGAGTTTTTATTACCCTCTGTACATATGAACCCATGCACTTTACCATCAATCAAACATTACTGGTCTCAAAATATTATTTATAAAATGCTATTTTGGGGATAAGTAATGAGTAGAAACAAATTTCAGGTACTTTTACTTTTTTTGCATTTTGCTGACAACTCGGAACAAACATAATAAGGTCATTCCCAAGTAATTTTAAAAAATAATGAAAGAACATTATATTCCAGATATATTCTAATGACTTGATGAATTAATGATCTTCTGGCGCGGTAGAATATTTTTTCGTTAATATATAAAAAACACAAAACAAAAGTACGGCATGAAGCAATACGAACTGTGTTAATCCAATGAAATGGTTCTGAAAATAAGAATATATTGCGGCAAATCTCAAATCTTAACCCAACGACGCCGCCACCTGATTGTTGGATTTAATTTAAATATTGGAAATTCAAAGAAAAAACATGAAATTTTTTTATAAAATGCAATATTCTTTCATTTCACTAAACGTCACTAAAAGTAATTGTAATTATGGTACTTTTACTAGAGTCCAAACTACAGCTGTTCGTAGTAGAATCACTATTTTAAAATCCATTGTAAAAAGGTTTAGTTACCACAAGTACCTGAACTTTTGACCGATATATTAGTTTGTCTGATATGTATTTTGTTTAGATTAATTTAAAACACATCGTAAACTAAAAAAATGAAGAAGACCCCAAAGACATCATTCTACGAAAAAATTTATTAATTTAAAATATGAACCAGATGCTTTTTATTTCGGGTATGTGCATTGTAACATCACATTAATTTTAACAATATGTATAAAATAAGTTTAAAAATAAGACAAACAAAAAAAAACAGGGAGGAATCGAAATAATGTCACAACCGGCAAGACTCAACTCGATTATAAGTAGTCGGTAGTGCCTTTAAGCATTTCAGCCACAGATGCAATATGAATTACTTGGCGATTCTGATCATATCTTTTTTCAACTCATGTCGAATATGACACTTAATTAATTCCTTCTTAAGCACATAAATATAGAAAATATTTGTCAAATCGACAATTGAAACATTAAATCCCATGAAAGATGTCTCAAAATAATAGTGAACTAATATGTATAATAGTTTTTAAATATGGGTCAGTTTACAAAAAACAAATTTTAAAATTAAAAGTATTTATTCCAGTAATAGGTTAAATGCTATATTTCCATGTACCTATTGTATATATTATCTTCTTTATCCGCTAAATGTAAATAATTTTAATTTTCTTATGAGAAAACAAATCGTTTTCAAGATTGACCCGGAATGAGTCGTAAAATATACTAAAAAGTTTGTTCCGGTACCGACCCGGAATACAACGTTAAACATATAAAAATTTCAGGACCAGACCCGGTAAACACCAAAAGTCGTCGAAGTTACCATTACATGAAAAAAAAGGTCCCGAAACATGTCAATTCACATATATATATATATATATATATATATGACGGCTAACGAGCCAGAAACATGCATGTCTGCGGTTACCATTCTTACTCGTAATCCTATGGTCCTTTTTGCGTACATGCCCGTGTATTTACCCCGTTTGTTTATAATAAGTACGCATACTTGGCACCCTTTGTGTTTCACATCCTGGGCTTGGAACGACTCAAACACAATGAGTCCGTTTCGCCAACGTGGCGACGCTGGTCGTAGCCCCAAAATGTGGGCACAGCTAGCCGAAGGCACAAATGGCGATGGGACTCTTGTGTGAGCGTTCGTTGTTTGTGTTTTTTAGTTACATGTTTCCCTACCATCCTTTGCTCCCAAGTACCCAACACTTTTGCTAGCCAAATGCAATACCTTACTTGGTTATGCCGCACTGATGACGGCTAACGAGCCAGCAACATGCATGTCTGCGGTTACCATTCTTACTCGTAATCCTATGGTCCTTTTTGCGTACATGCCCGTTAATTTACCCCGTTTGTTTATAATAAGTACGCATACTTGGCACCCTTTGTGTTTCACATCCTGGGCTTGGAACTACTCAAACACAATGAGTCCGTTTCTTCAACGTGGCGACGCTGGTCGTAGCCCCAAAATGTGGGCACAGCTAGCCGAAGGCACAAATGGCGATAGGACTCTTGTGTGAGCGTTCGTTGTTTGTGTTTTTTAGACACATGTTTCCCTACCATCCTTTGCTCCCAAGTACCCAACACTTTTGCTAGCCAAGTGCAATACCTTACTTGGTTATGCCGCACTGATGACGGCTAACGAGCCAGAAACATGCATGTCTGCGGTTACCATTTTTACTCGTAATCCTATGGTCCTTTTTGCGTACATGCCCGTTAATTTACCCCGTTTGTTTATAATAAGTACGCATACTTGGCACCCTTTGTATATATATATATATATATATATATATATGAAAAAGTCTATTGGGTATGCAGCAACAATAATGAAACAGAGTACTCTTTCAAGTGTTTATTCCGAGCTTTCGGCCAATATTACAGCCATCTTCAGGGATCTACAATATTAATCAAGAGCGTAATTTATAAAAAAGTAAAAAAAAATATAAAAACTTACAACTTGGGGAGGTTGTATCCAAAACGATGTTAGTAAAAATATTACATGTAAGTATCTGGATCCGGTTACACTAATTATACTTAATTTCCACTTGGTGATAATTAGATTATTGCAAATACCAATTCTATTGTCTAAGTTACAGGTTATATTACCAACTAATGGTACCAAGCTGAGAAAACCAAGACTAAGTCTCAAAACCACAAAAAAACAGATAATCTGTATTAACACAAAACAAGATGTAAGCATCCGTATCAAGAAACGAACTTTGATAAAATTTTTGAAAAAATTAATCGTTTTTCTCAAACTGAGATGCATGAGTAGCATAAATTGAAAGAAAGATGACATTAGCCATGACAATCTCAAGTAGTACCAACTACATAAAAAGAGGGGTAGGCAATTTTTTGAGATTAGGATTGACAACAATTATTTTTAAAAATACAAAAAATATTACATTATTATTCATAAAAATGGAAGTTAAAAATCTAATTTTAAAATTAATTATGCTATGAAGAATAATAAAATTCTTTTTAACAATTATAGTTTATCAGTCATAGTTGACATTAGTATTATAAAATTTATTATGTTTAAAAAATAAAAGAAGAAGAGAAAAGCAGTAATTAACATCAATTTGATTATTATTTAAGTTAACAAAATTACTTTAATCTGAGATATGCGCTAAATTTCGACAGTCTAACGATAACAAATATGAAAACATTTCATTAAGGTGGCCTATATCAGATTTATGGTTCATCGCGAGAGGTTGTTTGTTAATATAAACCATTTCCATGAAGAGCCTTCTAGCAGTGTTTCTTTCTTTGCAAAGGATGCTAACATTACTATAATCAATGCGATGATCATTGGTAAGGACATGTTCTCCCAATGCACTACGTTCAGGGTGTAATCTACAGTCTGACTTATGTGAGGTAAGTCGGTCATTAAGGCGCCGAGAAGTTTGACCAATGTAAGTCAAGTCACAATCCATACAAGGTAAATTGTATACAACATCTGTGGTAGATAACAAGGGGGTTTTATCTTTAACTTTAGAGAAGATTCCATTAATGGTGAGCACAGATTTATAAGCTACTTTAGCCTGTACCAAAGGAAGTAAAATACGAGTTAGTGAAGGTGTATTTTACTTCCTTTGGTACAGGCTAAAGTAGCTTATAAATCTGTGCTCACCATTAATGGAATCTTCTCTAAAGTTAAAGATAAAACCCCCTTGTTATCTACCACAGATGTTGTATACAATTTACCTTGTATGGATTGTGACTTGACTTACATTGGTCAAACTTCTCGGCGCCTTAATGACCGACTTACCTCACATAAGTCAGACTGTAGATTACACCCTGAACGTAGTGCATTGGGAGAACATGTCCTTACCAATGATCATCGCATTGATTATAGTAATGTTAGCATCCTTTGCAAAGAAAGAAACACTGCTAGAAGGCTCTTCATGGAAATGGTTTATATTAACAAACAACCTCTCGCGATGAACCATAAATCTGATATAGGCCACCTTAATGAAATGTTTTCATATTTGTTATCGTTAGACTGTCGAAATTTAGCGCATATCTCAGATTAAAGTAATTTTGTTAACTTAAATAATAATCAAATTGATGTTAATTACTGCTTTTCTCTTCTTCTTTTATTTTTTAAACATAATAAATTTTATAATACTAATGTCAACTATGACTGATAAACTATAATTGTTAAAAAGAATTTTATTATTCTTCATAGCATAATTAATTTTAAAATTAGATTTTTAACTTCCATTTTTATGAATAATAATGTAATATTTTTTGTATTTTTAAAAATAATTGTTGTCAATCCTAATCTCAAAAAATTGCCTACCCCTCTTTTTATGTAGTTGGTACTACTTGAGATTGTCATGGCTAATGTCATCTTTCTTTCAATTTATGCTACTCATGCATCTCAGTTTGAGAAAAACGATTAATTTTTTCAAAAATTTTATCAAAGTTCGTTTCTTGATACGGATGCTTACATCTTGTTTTGTGTTAATACAGATTATCTGTTTTTTTGTGGTTTTGAGACTTAGTCTTGGTTTTCTCAGCTTGGTACCATTAGTTGGTAATATAACCTGTAACTTAGACAATAGAATTGGTATTTGCAATAATCTAATTATCACCAAGTGGAAATTAAGTATAATTAGTGTAACCGGATCCAGATACTTACATGCAATATTTTTACTAACATCGTTTTGGATACAACCTCCCCAAGTTGTAAGTTTTTATATTTTTTTTTACTTTTTTATAAATTACGCTCTTGATTAATATTGTAGATCCCTGAAGATGGCTGTAATATTGGCCGAAAGCTCGGAATAAACACTTGAAAGAGTACTCTGTTTCATTATTGTTGCTGCATACCCAATAGACTTTTTCATATTATTGTGTCAGCAAAGACTTCGTCTGCGTATATATATATATATATATATATATATATATATATATATATATATATATATATATATATATATATATATATATATATATATATATATATATATACGAATGATGGTATAGTGACTGGTTCAATATAACGTGAAGACAATTGTGGAGTTGCAGTCAACGTTATGGCCAAGGTAAGTAAAGAAAACTCTTTGATTTCAGTCAAGCTTTCGAATTTATTTAATTCTTCTTCAGGACATCTGTGGTGAAGAACAATTTTTTATATAATAAAAAAATATTGTTACAAATGTGATACCTTACTAAACGTGAGGTTATTTTGTGCCTATTTTGAAATTTTCATAATTTTTCAATAGTTTTAAAAGTTTAAGGTTTATATCCCACAACTCACTCCTAAACTTTTAAAACTATTCAAAAATTATGAAAATTTCAAAATAGGCACAAAAAATATCAAAACCATTTCTAGATTATACAGCCGAACCAAAGATCCGCTTAGTATTTTAGAAAGTTCAAATGTAGTATATGAAATCACTTGCTCGGATTGTGAAAGGGTGTATATTGGGGAAACATGCCGAACTGTACACAGCAGGAACATCTCGCATAAAAGTGACATTAAAAATAATAAATATAAAGCATGCGCACTAACTGAACATGCAATTAAAAATGGTCATAGTTTTAAATTTGAAGAAACAAAAATTTTAGAAAGGGAAAGGATCCTTAAGAAACGATTATTCTTAGAAATCCCACACATTGACAGAAGGGAAACATGTATTAATAGAAAATCTGATATAGAAGGGCTGAGTAATATTTATTGTTACATTCTGTCGTTTCAAAAATAAATATAAATATAATTTTAATATATAAATATAAAGATAAATAAACTATTAATAAATTAAAACATGATTACAACATAAAGATTAATATAACACCAAAATAAATAAAAATAAAAACACAAGAACCAAGAACTTTCATAAAATTTAACAAAAAAATTTTTGAAATTAAAATCCCGCATTTCATGACTACAGAATTTTACTTGATATAATAATAAAATCTAAATAAATAAATCATTAAAATGTTTTGCTCTCCTACTGTGTTAAAATAATAAAAACCATATATAGAAAACCCATATACTTATAAAAAAGGAAACTGAAGACACATTAAAATTCAATCATTTACAGACAAACCGCCATACTAAAAATAACAAAATAATAAGTTTTATGGTGTAAATGTATATATTTTTATGTATTTTAATAGTGTGATGTACCTTAATTTTAAAATGTTTTATTAGTGTAATGTTGTCAAACGGAATTTGTCGCTTCTTTTATAACCTCACGATTAGTAAGTTATCACATTTGTAACAATATTTTTTTATTATATAGAAAATTGTTCTTCACCACAGATGTACTGAAGAAGAATTAAATAAATTCGAAGCTTGACTGAAATCAAAGAGTTTTCTTTACTTACCTTGGCCATAACGTTGACTGCAATATATATATATATATATATATATATATATATATATATATATATATATATATATATATATATATATATATATTATATATATATATATATATATATATATATATATCAGATTATCAGTGATGATGTCAACTGCTGGCATTTAACTCCACTTCCATTAAATTAAGTGTTTTGATAACGACGTAATTTCCGACTGAAGAGAACCGGAAGAGCCACTTTGGTTTAATGGTAAAAGTATGTTTTGTTTGGTGTTACATGCTTATACCATTTAACTTAGTTTAACTATTTTGTTTTTTGAGTTTATGGAAGAAGTAATATAAAAGTTTGGAATGCGTTAACTGCAATTTACAGCATTTTACAAGAAACAATAATGTAAATCTGAACTGATTCTAATTGTTTTAATAAGAAAGATCATAAAAATGTTACCATAAAAAATCATGCCAACATTTTTAAATAAAACTTAAATATAATTACACAAATAAATTTAATAAATATTTTAAATATAGGTTACTAAGAATATATAATAAATATAATTCTACCGCTTTACAAGTTTTGAGAAACAATTTTTCAAAGAAAATGACCGTTCAACTAAGAAGAAACAACTACTTCCCGGGTTATATACCCCGACGGATATTGGATTACACTTCAAAGTCGAACGGGCTTGGTATATCTACAAGATATATAACCAACCTTTCTGGTTTGCAGTTAGAAGGGACAACATAACTTGCAGACCGGTTTCGACCTTTTTGGGTCTCGTCAGTACAAGGTATATGTTATCCGTCAGCGAGCTTAAGGCATAATCGCTGACTGAAGATTTCACTAAAATCACGAAGATATATTACTTTCAGTAATGAAAGTGTAAACTCCGCGGTAGTAGTGACATCCTCACCTCCAACTGCAAACCAAAATTCAAAAGGTTTTGACAACGCGACGTCTGCCCCGAAACTTATAAGAATTAATACAGTAAACTGTAATATTGTCGTGTTTAGTAAAGCGACTTACTCATAGGTTACTAAGAATATATAATAAATATAATTCTATCGCTTTACAAGTTTTGAAAAACAATTTTTTTATAATTTTGACAAGTAAAGTGACATTTTTCAAAACTGCTGTCAGTTTTGAAAGTCATTACTTTTCATAACTAGTTTTGAAAAGTAAAACTTTACGTAACTAGTTTTGAAAACTTCATTTCAAAACAAGTTACGAAAAATATAAAGCAAATATAAACAACTAAGAACTATTTTATACTAACTTTATTAAAGAAATATTTAAAAGCAGACATTTTTAAACAAAAAATTAAATAAGTATACTTAATATTTAAATCAGAAACTTACCTTTTAATTATATCTGTATTAAATAGAATTGTCATTAGAAAGGTGTCAATGCAAAATAAACACGAGAACTAGATGTATTGTTTTTAATTATTATTAGATAATTATGATTTTTTTTAATTATGGAATTTCGTCAAAATTATAAAAAATCTTGTACGGAACTCGTTATAAAACGCCATTTTGTTTAACTCGTGTTCATTTGCAGCACTCGCTACGCTCTTGCTGCAACATCACACTCGTTAAACAAAATTGGACTTTTCATAACTCGTTACGTAAATAACTATTGAAAGAAAATGACCGTTCAACTAAGAAGAAACAACTACTTCCCGGGTTATATACCCCGACGGATATTGGATTACACTTCAAAGTCGAACGGGCTTGGTATATCTACAAGATATATAACCAACCTTTCTGGTTTGCAGTTAGAAGGGACAACATAACTTGCAGACCGGTTTCGACCTTTTTGGGTCTCGTCAGTACAAGGTATATGTTATCCGTCAGCGAGCTTAAGGCATAATCGCTGACTGAAGATTTCACTAAAATCACGAAGATATATTACTTTCAGTAATGAAAGTGTAAACTCCGCGGTAGTAGTGACATCCTCACCTGTTTTTCAAAACTTGTAAAGCAATAAAATTATATTTATTATATATTCTTAGTAACCTATGAGTAAGTCGCTTTACTAAACACGACAATATTACAGTTTACTGTATTAATTCTTATAAGTTTCGGGGCAGACGTCTCGTTGTCAAAACCTTTTGAATATTGGTTTGCAGTTGGAGGTGAGGATGTCACTACTACCGCGGAGTTTACATTTTCATTACTGAAAGTAATATATCTTCGTGATTTTAGTGAAATCTTCAGTCAGCGATTATGCCTTAAGCTCGCTGACGGATAACATATACCTTGTACTGACGAGACCCAACAAGTTCGAAACCGGTCTGCAAGTTATGTTGTTCCTTCTAACTGCAAACCAGAAAGGTTGGTTATATATCTTGTAGATATACCAACCCCGTTCGACTTTGAAGTGTAATCCAATATCCGTCTGGGTATATAACCCGGGAAGTAGTTGTTTCGTCTTAGTTGAACGGTCATTTTCTTTGAAAAATTGTTTTTCAAAACTTGTAAAGCGATAGAATTATATTTATTATATATTCTTAGTAACCTATGAGTAAGTCGCTTTACTAAACACGACAATATTACAGTTTACTTTATTAATTCTTATAAGTTTCGGGGCAGACGTCTCGTTGTCAAAACCTTTTGAATTTTGGTTTGCAGTTGGAGGTGAGGATGTCACTACTACCGCGGAGTTTACACTTTCATTACTGAAAGTAATATATCTTCGTGATTTTAGTGAAATCTTCAGTCAGCGATTATGCCTTAAGCTCGCTGACGGATAACATATACCTTGTACTAACGAGACCCAAAAAGTTCGAAACCGGTCTGCAAGTTATGTTGTCCCTTCTAACTGCAAACCAGAAAGGTTGGTTATATATCTTGTATAGTCTATCCAATCTAAATGTGAAAATTTGTGCTCTTTGGCGGTTTTTAAGTGCCTTTGATGACATTTCCGACCATTGGCGTGGAATTAAATAAAAAGGGTTCATAAATTTTTATTAATTTTTGTTTTAAATTTCAAAAGAAAAACGGTTTTTGTATATTTGTAAATTTTGTATCAATTTGAAAATTGCCAAATAACAAATTAATTCTTTCAAATTAAAACTTGTTAATTTTAGTTATTAATAAGAACATTTGGCTCATTATTCAAATAGTACATAACTCATAATATTTTTATAACAATTGTCTACAAATAATACTCATTTTATCAGACAATCTTAAAAAAATGTCTGTCCAGCAAGGACCATGAGGAGGTATGAGCCTTCCTTGCCTGGAAAGGAAAGGGTTGGGTAGGTTAGTAAGAATATAAAATTAGTTTGTTTTTAAAAACAAGTTTTCAAGATACATCACGATAGTTGTAAAGGAAATTGGTTGGAATTAATAACAAGAATTGACAGAGTCTTTTGAAGTAGAATCGTTTCCAGGTTGAATAACTAATGGTGCTATTGGCGGTAAAACAGGATATTTCTTTTCTATTTTTATAACATGTGTTTCGCAATTTTTCCATACATCGCTATTAATGTCACTAATTACCTCTCGAATATTATCAAGAACAACTGCGCTTAAGCGGCTTAGGTTGGTGACTGATTATATTTTCGTAAACGTTTCTTTACAGTACTCAAACCATTTCGATTGGATTAAAAATACAGTTGTATGGAGGTACACGCAAAAGGGTATGACCGTGTCTGCTACAAATGGTGTCAATGACGTATTCATTTTTAAAATTCCTTCTTTACTGGAACCTTTTTCGGAACATTGATATTTTTGATTGCCATAAATCTTAAATTTGTATTCTTTTTTGTGTTATTATTAGGTATTTTGTTTAATATGCGGTAATGATACGACGCATTGTCCATAACAATTACTGAATTGTAAGAAAACCCAATAGATAGTGTTGAATTTGGATTCATAAATAAATAAATAAACGATAAACCAAAAGAAAGTGGAAAATTAAAAACAGAAAAAATGCGAAAAAAATAAAGTCAAAAAAAAAACTTTCTAAATCAAATAATATAACGCCACCGTAAGGTGGCGTAGTTATTATCTTATATATTTAAACGAGAAATTCTTAATATATTAAGTACTATCAAGCCACCATAATATATAATATATCTAATATAAAAAATCAATAATAATCAATCACGCTACTGTGTATTGTAATGGGGAAGAAGACTATTGGCGATATTTGACTGTTGTCGCATTTTGCAATTTTCCTCTTTGAAGTTCGTTAGATCCAGCATCGCGCTTAGTAAGAGCCGTCGGCATTACTTTGCATTAATATCAAAGGGCTACGCACCGACTTTGAATTTGCTAACTATATACACAATGTTGCCTTTTCTTAACCCTCCTATTGTGTGCAATGTTTAGGTACACTTATAGTGTTCGGGTCAATATGACCCGAAGTAAAAAATAATTGTTAATAATTATTTTTATAGTGTTTGATAATGAAACAGCATCAAGTAAAACTACTTTAACTAAATAAAAAAGTTTATTTGTTTATTTTACGAACAAAAAATTAATTATTAATGCAGTTAGGTACACTTATAGTGTTCGGGTCAATATGACCCGAAGTAAAAAATAATTGTTAATAATTATTTTTATAGTGTTTGATAATAAAACAGCATCAAGTAAAACTACTTTAACTAAATAAAAAAGTTTATTTGTTTATTTTACGAACAAAAAATTAATTATTAATGCAGTTTTTACAATAATATTTAACGTGAGATTTACACACATATTTTTTGCAATTGCAGCATACAATGTTTGTTTTATTGTCGTTTTTGGATGGGCAGAAATAACATCTTGCTCGTTTTTTGGGTTGCAGAATTGATTCAGCTATTTCTCCGCTGCTTGTAGAAGGTTTTGGATCAAGTTTGCTTCTAGCTTGTTGAACAATTTGTGCGGCTTGAACATTTCTAGGCAAATGTGTACGAGTTTGTTGCAAAGATAAAATTAATTGATGTCCTAAATTTTCCAAGAATAGACGCCTTCTGGTTAATTTTCCTTCATTCCATTTGGGATTAATTGCAGACCACAACACAAACGCATTATATGCAGATACATCCAGCAGGTTGTAAAAAACAGTCATAGGCCATCTTTTTGTTTGACGTCGACAAGTATAAGTCATTACCAATTTATCTAAAGTATCGACAGATCCTTTTGTTTTGTTGTAATCTAAAATTATTTGTGGTTTTTTGTCAATAGATTCACTTACACTTGCGTCATGATGTAACGTACTCATTAGGATTACATTTTTGTTACGTCTTGCCATGTAAGACACAATGGTTGTTTCACGGGCAAAGCAGAATTTTGACGAATATACTTCTTTTCTGTTAGCTATGATCTGTGGAGGTAACTCAGGTTTATTTTTTCTAATCGTCCCTAGCATAGTAATATTTCGTTTTAACAGCATTTGTCCTAAATTATAGGATGTGAAAAAATTGTCACATGTAACATTATGTCCTTTCAAACCGCTAGTGAGATCTAATACTACTCTCAATCCTTGATTTTTTCTGGATTTTGACCAGGCTGCTTTCCTGTATAAATTTGCATGTTATATGCATATGAATTAGTTGCATCACACAAGACCCAAATTTTAATTCCATATCGAGCAGGTTTACTTGGGATGTATTGTCGAAATGGACACCTACCCCTAAATGGCACTAATTGTTCATCAACTGTAAGGTTTTCAGTTGGATTATATAAATTTGGAAGAATTGAAACCCATTCATCCCATATTTCTCTAATTGGTGCCAACTTGTCCATTCTTCGACGGTCTGCTCTTGTGTCTTTATCATCAAAGCGAAGAACTCTTGAAATGATGTGGAAACGTTGTAATGACATTGTAGATCTAAATATATGACGGCCTACAGTACAATCCCAAAGACTTGACGTAGCTTCGCCATGAGATTTGTAAACTCCAGCAAGAAGTAGTAAACCTAGGTAAGCATCTAGTTCAGTTTCCAAAAGAGGCTGAAATTTATCATTATAAATACGAATTCCTTCTTTATTTGACATTTGTAAAATAATAGATTTTATTTTCGGAGACAAAAATAAATTGAAGCTAGATTTTATATCAGAAATCCTTGCAGCTGAGTAACGTGTTATACCGGGTGTCTGAGTGATGACGTTTGCAGATGAAAATCTTCCTTGAGGATTCGGAGGCACAGTTGTCCATTCAATGTTCTTATTTTTTGATTTCGAGACATCACTAGACTGTAAAATAACTTCACTTGTACTTGGTTGTGTTTCTTCATCTGAACTCTCACTTTCAAGTATTGCATCAGAAACATGATCTTCTGTTTCGGAATCACTAACATTATCACTTATATCTGAACAATATAGAGCGGCTTCTAATTCAGCCTCGTTTAGAGCTCTTTTTGAATACATAATAATTATTCTCTGTCAACGTTTGTGGCAATACTACTGAAAAACAGCTTATCTAGGCGGTCTTACATTCACAATAAACGTGCAATATAAAACTTCAAGATTGGTATGAATAAGAACATTTGGTGAAATTAGAATTTTATGACAACATCCCTTACAAAACCTTTTGAATTTATAATAGAAAGCTGTAAAATTACAATGCTTTACCTACTAGTCAATAAAATAATTCATTTGGGTCAATATGACCCGAACACCACAAGCGTAACAAATTTATTTTTATAGCGAAAGAGAACGAAATTATTGAAACAAAAAATGAGTGCATATAGGACACTTTAAATGAATAAATGTCAAAAAATTTTAAACAAATTCCTGAACGGGCTAAAAAATTACAGGACTTTGAATTTCATTTTGGGTCAAATAGACCCGAACACAATAGGAGGGTTAAAAAAATCTTTAAGTATAAGTAATATATACAAAATTGATATCATTAGAAGTGAAAACTGTTTAAATTATGAAGAACCTAGTTAATTAATTTAAGTATATATTTTGTAAGAATATTTTTATATTATCTTTCCAAGAGTCATTGACGAACAATTGAATAGTAAAGTAGAGAGAAAATTTTTAAAATATATAAACTTAGGAACATTCGCAAATATATCTGACAACCTAGATTCGAAACTCGGTTCCTTTGTTGGGGTTAAAGGGCGTGGTTATGTTTCCACATTAATATTAGTTAAACTATAGATATACCAACCCCGTTCGACTTTGAAGTGTAATCCAATATCCGTCGGGGTATATAACCCGGGAAGTAGTTGTTTCTTCTTAGTTGAACGGTCATTTTCTTTGAAAAATTGTTTTTCAAAACTTGTAAAGCGATAGAATTATATTTATTATATATTCTTAGTAACCTATGAGTAAGTCGCTTTACTAAACACGACAATATTACAGTTTACTGTATTAATTCTTATAATATTTTAAATGTTTATAGATTTTTACGGTAAGTAGGTATTTAACATCTAATTTAAAATGGAAAAAGTTCAGGTTTAAATTGTTTTTTTTTTTAATTTCTTGCGCAACTATGTAAAAACCCTTTAATTTTAATGAACAATTCTTAAGCCTGGAAGTATAAAATAAGTGAAAAGTGCCAGGATTGTTTTTTGGATGTAAGGTTTTTTCTTTCACAATAATTTTTATGTATTTACTGTTAATGTTTATTTATGCAAGAATATACTTTTTAATAAATCCTGTTCGTACCTTTATCAGAAAAATGATAATAAAAATTTAGATCGGTATTTATGAAAATTTACATTTTTATATCGGAGCTACACAAGTCTAAGTTATGTTCATCTGTTGGACATTTATTACAGGAAAGACCCATATAATGACAGTCTGTGCAATATCCCTCTGTAAAGCAAACATCATATATTAAGCAGTAAATCAAAAGATTCATACGAATAAAATACCTTTTAGATTTATGACATTGAATATGATCCAACTTTACCAACCGTACAAATCTCAAACTGCGAAAAACCATTTCATTTTGTAGTTGACACGATTCATAGAGTTGACAGTGTGGTAAATAGTTTCACACGGTTGCTGTAAGTTAAATTTATGTTTTTATTTTTAGGAAAATTAAAATATTTGGGGTAAAATCGGGACGCAAAGAAAAATATTAAATAAAAAGTCTATTTTTAAACGTCTTTAAAAAAGGAGAAGGTTTTGAATTCGACCATATTTTTTTTATTTTTTTTATGTATGTTACCGAATATCTTTGGTATTTATAATCCCATTTGAAAAATTCTTTTTGCATTCAAAAGAGTAGAGTGTCCCATTGGTCCCATAGAAATTTGATTAAGGTCTGGTCATCAATGTGAAAGATATTCCAGAAAATACCACAAAAATCAACAGAATAAGCTCTACAGTTAAGTAAATATGTTAATAATGATGTATAACATAAAAACATAATAATTTTCCGTTACTGTCCAACTCTTAAGCCAAAGACTTCTTCTCACGAAGAGAAGGAATGAGCGTTTAATCAATTCTCTTGCCCACTGCGTGTTGGTGGTTTCAGACAATTAAGTCCACGTTTCATCCTAATGTTTTTTTACGGAACGTGCTTGGTGTTTCTAAGTGTTAGACAATTTTTTTAAGTCTCCAAAAAGTCACATTGGTACATGTCTGGATTGTTACGGATTAAACTTGCACAGTATTTGGAAGATAT
The DNA here is from genome assembly GCA_964028335.1 of Altica lythri. Taxonomy (NCBI): domain Eukaryota; kingdom Metazoa; phylum Arthropoda; class Insecta; order Coleoptera; family Chrysomelidae; genus Altica; species Altica lythri. Next base: position 48,288,231 of record OZ034805.1, on the reverse strand, counting down.
TGAAAATAGTATTTGCGCCCAAATATAATAAAATTAAGCGGCAACTAAAAATGATAAAATAAAAACTTTAAAAAAGTTGAACCGTCTTTAACAAAATACACAAATAAAATCTTTATTTCTTAAAAAAATTAGAAGACTAGGCATCTGATTTAGATTTCTTTGAAGTCGGCTCAAATGACAAATTACATTCCATTTTAATCTTAGCTATTAAATTCAGGTTTCGAATGTTGGTAACTCCAATCGTTTACAAAGATATAAACCATTGGAGCCGACTTCAAGGAAATCAAAATCAGATGCCTAGTTGCTTCCAATTTTTTTAAGAAATAAAGATTTTATTTGTGGATTTTTTTGAAGTAGGTTCAATTTTTTTAAACAAAGTTTTTATTTTATCATTATTAACAGATACTTTTGTAGGTTAACAAAATCATTTTTAAATATACAGTTTTCACTAACCAAAAACTATAAATAGGTAATATATTGATAAATATTTTATGTTCAATTTTATCTATATTAGTTACTATTAGATGTAAAAATTTTGCAATAATCCACGGTATGGGTTTTGTATGCCAAATGAAATAAAAAAATACAAAATATGTTAATTTTTAAAGTATATATCAGTTATGTAATTATCGGTGCAATTTTTGAATTACTAATTAAGTAATGTTTTAAATACAGCACCGTTTACATAATATAAATCAACACTATAGTGATACTAGGCCGAGTTACATCATTTACAGATGAGTCGTCGCTTAGTAACCAGTGTTAACTGGCGCTAATTAGCGAATACCTGAATAAGGGTTCAAGCCCTGCAGGTGATACTAACTAAACTTTAAACAAACAGCCTTAGTTTGAATTCGAGCACATTTGAAACGCTGTTCGTATAAATATGTGTTAGGGTAACCACGCGAAACTATTTACCACAGTGCCAAGTCTTGAAACCAGAACAGAAATTTATTTGCAGTATATTCTATTGGGAGATGTGGAAAATACCAGCCATTGTTATACCTGTGTTTATAAACATTAGATATATTAATATGTGAAGAGAAAACTTTTTAAGCAAATTTCGTGTGAGAATGTACATAGTTAAAGTTTATTTTAAAGAAATAAAAGGGCTAAAATTGTGACATTCCTTAAAGAATAACTTTGTTACAACTGAGATATTCAAAATGATAATCGACTATACGAAACCTTATTTACATGTCAATGTTACCTGCTACCTTTTATGTCATTCGATATTTTACAAAATTTACTTCGCTGCTAAAGCTGATGTAGAGTTTATGGGCGAATATAACGATAAAAAACCCTTTACGCCTATAAAAACTGTGTCATGCAGGGTCTGATTGGTCGTTAACGCGGATGAAAAGAGAATGTACACAATTTATCAATATCTCATAAATTGGATTAAATATTTGTTTGATTTTTGTTTTTTTTAAATTCGTTTTTGTTCTCATAGATATAGAATTAATGCGATTAAACGATTTAAATGAATTGACGTTAAGCCTTGTTGCTGTATGGAATATTTTATTTTAATTTTTCTGTTATTATAGGTATAATCGAATAACATAAAATGTAGAAAAAAATTAAAAATCATGGAAAGTATTATTATAAAGCAAATAATTTTCTACAAACTATTAGTTGTTCATTTTATATTGAACAACAAAAAATTGTATTATAATAATTACATTTCCACCTTTAATATCTATCTAAAAAACTTTAAGGTTCAGGACAAAATTGTAAAAAAATCTTTTTGTATACCGTTTGATTTCCTACAAGTATACAAGAAAAGATACTCTTTGCATAGTTGATAAAGTGGTATATATTTTTTATGCATTCTAAAACTTTGAGGAGTAGTAAATTATATATTAAATGTTTGTAGTAAATATTTATAAACTTACCTTTAAGTTTTATGAAATGATCTAACAACCAAAACACTCCATCCGATTCCCAAAAATGTTAGTATACCGGGCAGAGGATAACGTGGTGAATACAGAATGAAATAGGATAACTTGTGTTGGTGATAAGTTATTTTAAAAACTCCTTCGAATGTAAATGAACTGACTACCGTGGTATATGCGTTACCTTGTGATCAGGACGGTGTGTATCGAGCAAACCTTTAGAAACATTTTAGGCAGGCTTATCTCCCATAAAAGTGATCTATTTAAACAAAATTCACGCTTGTGTTTTGAGTGAGCAGGTGATCACCTCTAAACTCAGATTAATAAAATCCCAAAAGTCATATCGAGGAAAAGTTCTCTGGTGTTTTTAGAGACGTTATACATTAATACAGCAGAGAAATCTTTAAAGAGTTTGGCATAGACAAGTTTAGTATCATTTATTTTGCTTTTTTGTGTTAACTTGTAAATTTAAATTCATAATTTTTAATATCTTCTTTTTGCAACTAAAACTAATAAAACCTTTTGCTATAATTAATTTTTTAATATTACAAATTATAAATGAGGATATGTGTTTTAAGTTCGTCGTAAACAAACAAATTTCTTTGACATTAGGATTTTTATATTTTGTTAATATGTCTTAGTCCTACTTTGCCAACTTAATTAAAAGCTTTTTTTATAGTGCGTGGTACATACGTACTACTGTTAATAACAAAGGAAATTTAAAGTTTTTTATTTCTCCTGTAGTATTTTACTATGTGTTTTTTTACATATAATAAAATGTGTGTTTTTTAAAAAATAAGCACAATTTACAAAAAGAACTTTTTATAATAGAAAGTTTTTTACTGATTTATAGGTCATATTTTGTGTCATCTCAACAATGCACAGCATCCCTGATTTTGCAAAAATATTAAGTCATACAACGCTGTGATTGATCATAGAGAAGATTGTTTCCTTGTTAACAAAATCAAGGGTAGTTGTATCTAAAAACTTACTAAAACAGTTTATTTTATTACCAGTTAAAATAATAATTACTGTTTTCACATGTAAGAACAAAAAAAAAAAAAGAAAAAAAACTTCTCTGTCGCGTAATCGATCCCATTATGATAACATAACAGAACTATCACAAGTGGACTGATCCGCCGCCCAACCAACTACGCTACGAACGATTTATTTAATAACTTTCAAAATAATATTATCTATACACAACTTAGATCATGTTTAATATCCATTCGGTATAAAATTCGAAATCTATGTATATGCCTAAACACACTTGAAACATGCATTGTCATCCAGTTCTTAGCTATCCTGAAAATTTCAGAGCTCTAGGTAGTCGGGAAATAGGTTTAAATTCGATTACAAATTCCACGGAATGACACAGAGACACAGAACACGGCGAAAATATAAAAAACTTTCTAATAAAGTAGGTAATCTATACTTTAAAAATTTACAAAAAATGGATTTAATGCAACTTTGTAAGTAGCAGCTTTACGTTACTTCTACATTCTACTTCTACAGTCTACATTTAAAATCTATTCGTCACTAGCTGTACCTGCGACATAGTTTGCGTGGCGTGTTGATTGTTACATAAAAATTTCTCCCCCGAATTCGTTAAAGGGTGGGGGGAGAAATTTTTATGTACCAGATGTTAAGTTAAAAGAAGACAAATAGATCTGTGAAAACCGCATTCGAATCGGATCAGTAGTTTTAAAGTGATGCGCGCACAAACATACAGACAGACTGACAAAAAAAATCTAACCACATTTGTGGGTTCTATATCGATGTAGGAACACCCCCCGCTAATTATTTTTTAAATATGTAGCAAGATTCCCCATAATTATTTTGAACGTGGCAACTATGCTTTGTGGTTGATCCGCTTTTTTGAAGTGACAGTTTAAAAGAGTGTGTCAATTAGTTTTTTTTAGAGTAAACTAGCTGTACCCGGCGCGCATTGCTATGCCAACAACTAAAATAAATTTAACAAAAATAAAAGAGAAGAAGAGATAGAAAAGGAAAAAAGTTTATAGTTTTGTTTTACTTATCGCACCAAAAATATATTTTTCGAACATATATTTATATGAAATCGTATAAATATCTATTAATCAGTATTGAATTTGATACATGGAAGCGCCATCTGGTGGTAACTTCCATTAATACGAATATCATATTCATCTTACCCATTAAAAATACATCATCACACTGATTTTTATGACAATCGGTTGTTCAGGGCAGAAGTTGCTACTCTGCAGCGCCACCTGGTGGCGAGTGGCATCAATGAGCATATCATACAAACCTTCTCCGTGGAAAAATACATATAAATACCAATTTTCATGACAATCGGTTGAACGGGACAGAAGTTGCTACTCTGCAGCGCCACCTGGCGGCGAGTGGCATCAATGAGCATATCATACAAACCTTCTCCGTGGAAAAATACATATACATACCAATTTTCATAATAATCGGCGCAGTAGTTTTTGAGTCCATTGAGTACATACAGACATACATACATACAGACATACACACATACAGACAAACATTCATTTTTGTATATATAGATACGTTAAAACTCTTATTCATTTTTACCGGCCTTCTCATTGCTATTTGTATGTTCATTGTTTATTTACCTTTATACCATATACTATAACCAGCTCAGGAGTATGAAAAATAATTGCACCAAGTTTCGTTAAAATTCGTTGAGTAGTTTTTGTTTCTATAACGGTTATACAGACAGACAGACAGACAGACAGACAAAAATTTTACTGATTGCATTTTTGGAATCATTATCGATCCCTAATCACCCCCTGATAGTTATTTTGAAAATATATTTTATGTACAGAATTGACCTCTCTACAGATTTATTATAAGTATATAGATAGATTACTTTTAAACTCATTCGTTTCAAATTTCCTGAAAGCTCACTTGGTCGAAAATTTATGTATTTACATTTTTTACTTCATCCACGTTCTGGATTTTAGCAGATAACTAATTAAATAATTTTAGAATATTATCGTATGCATATCTGCATTGGACTATTATGTAAATAGGTATAACCTATAATAGTGATATGTGGTCTTCTATGAATCCTTAATTGGCGTTTGCTGATATATTCCGATATACATGCGTGATTCAATAACTGTCATTCGGATTTAGAGAGTTTGATATACTCGATTACCTCGCCCATTTATTACCGTCCCTTAAGGTCAGGGAATTTTGGTATAGTCACGTATCTCTATTTGCGTTAGGATAGTCGATAGTAGGTAACTAGTTTGTAGGCATTGTTTGTACTTTTGAATAAGGCTTAGTTTTTAGTTACAACTGAAAATCTCTTGAAAAATCAATTTCTTTCTTTATTCTATTTCCATAAATCTAGAATAGTATGAGTATTAAGATGACATCCGAAAAGTTATCTATATATATAAAACTCAAAGGTAACTGACTGACTGACTGATATAGTGATCTATCAACGCAGAGCCCAAACCGCTGGACGGATGGGGCTGAAATTTGGCATGCAGGTAGATGTTGTAACGTAGGCATCCGCTAAGAAAGGATTTTGATTAATTCTACCCCAACGGGATAAAATAGGGGATGAAACTTTGTATAATCTATCAACGCACAGCTCAAACCGCTGGACGGATGGGGCTGAAATTTGGCATGAAGGTAGATGTTATGACGTAGGCATCCGCTAAAAAAGGATTTTGATTAATTTTACCCCCAAGGGCCAAAAATAGGGGATGAAAGTTTTTATGAAACTTTGTCAATTTTAAACGTTCGGCCTGAAACTTTGCATGCATATAGTTACTATGACGAAGAAATTCCCTCAGAAAGGATTTTGATTAATTCCACCCCTAAGGGGATAAAATAGAGGATGAAAGTTTTTATGAAACTTTGTCAATTTTAGACCGATCGGGCTAAGATTTTGCATGCATATAGCTACTGTAACGTAGGCATTCCCTAAGAAAGGATTTTGCTAAATTCCACACCTAAGGGGATAAAATAGAGGATGAAAATTTTTATGAAACTCTGTCAATTTTAAACCGATTGGGCTAAGATTTTGCATGCATACAGCTACTATAACGTAGGCATCCCCTAAGAAAGAATTTTGATTAATTCAAACCCCAAAGGGGATAAAATAGGGGATAAAAGTTTGTATGAAACTTTGTCAATTTTAAACAGATCGGGATGAGATTTTGCATGCATATAGCTACTATGACGTATGCATCCCTTAAGAAAGAATTTTGATAATTTCCACCCCTAAGGGGATAAAAAAGAGAATGAAAGTTTGTATGAAACTTTGTCAATTTTAAACCGATCGGGCTGAGATTTCGCATGAATGTAGCTACTTTGACGTAGGCATCCCTTAAGAAAGGATTTCGATAAATTTCACCCATCAGGGGATAAAATAGGGGATGAAAGTTGCTATGAAACTGTGTCAGTTTTAAACCGATCGGGCTGAGATTTTGCATGCATATAGCTACTATGACTTAGGCATCCCCTAAGAAAGGTTTTTGATAAACTCCACCCCTAAGGGATAAAACAGGAATGAAAGTTTGTATGAAACTTTGTCAATTTCAAACCGATCGGGCTGAGATTTTGCATGCATATAGCATGCAAGTTTTTAAAGCTTTAAAATAATAATAGTCTAATACCACTCGCACTTTACTGAGCAGGGTGTGTTGAGCGGTGAGACGGTAGCACGCTGCTGCTGGCCAACATGACACTGTCGATAGACGCGTAGAGTCTTGGAAATTCGAGAATAAATTTGTTTTATTACGAAGTGGTGTACTAAGAAATTACTTATTTAAATTCCATCCCTAAGGATTTAAAATAGGGGTTGCAAATTTGTATGAAACTCGGTGGGAAAAAACTAAAGTCCACGCGGATGAAGTCGCGGGCGGCTGCCAGTTTTAAGTATAAAAAAGTAATTCAATGGCCTAATGTTGCTTTGTACAATGAAAACCAAAAGTATGCTCTTTTTCTACGATTCATAGGTATTTCATAGATATGGCAACATACGAAACAAATGAATTTAAAATCAATCTGTTGGACCAAGTGGTGCTAAATGTCCAAAACTTTAAATATGTAAAGAATGTCATAAAAATGCATAGGTAGTTAAAGAGTGAGCCGAATCATAGAATTAAGTGTAGATAAATAAACTGAAGAAGAATAAAAAATGAGTTTTGTGTGACAGCAATGTGAATAAACAACTTAAAGGTAGACCAGACAAAAAGTTAGAAATGCCGGAGATGAAGATGTTTCGTTGGATGTTTGGATTAAGGAGAGTTAGAGTAAGAAATGAGAGATTAAATTATATGCGATAAAAGTGGGACAGCTGAGAAACAAAATTCAGAACTGAAATGATTTGGTTATGTGGAGAGGGAAGATAAGAATTATGTAAGTAAAAGAGTATATGAGTAGAAGTGGAAGTAAGAGGGAAAAAGGAAGACCAAGTTGGGGTGAATAGATAAAAACAATGAGGATCTGAAAAAAAAAATGAAAAAAGTATGCATTAAATAGATACAGGTAGAAAAAAATGATGGAAGGCTAACGTCGAACCCAATTAGGCTTGCGCGCACTGGGCGACCAAGCCGCGACGATCAGGTCTTAAAAATAACATCAAGAAGAAGCAATTTAATTTTAAAGATATATCTGTTTATTGTTAACGTATGTTCAACATTTGATTATTGTCTATTTAGCAACTGTCGAAAGTACAGAACATTTAGCGTAAAAAACTGTTTAAAAATTTTATTCAGAAGCGTAAATTAAAGTCTGTATGAAATATATGTATGACGTTAATATATAGATATTAATTTAGTAATATATTCTTGTACGCTTTACTGTAAATTATTTTACGATTAAACGTTTTCCACATTACCAAGATTGTTGTAAATGCACCATTAAAGATGTTTTCCAAATTATACTGTTTTCACACCCTAGTTCCATTAATACTAACACAATACTTTTCTGTCAGGTTTGTGATTTTCCAAGTAATAAACTCATATCTTATATTTGATATAGGACATAATTGAAATTAATATACTTATATACATAAAAGTGATTTTTAAAGAATTGTAAAACTTCTGTTTACACTGTTTTCCTGCAAGCTAAAAAATATAAATAAAGTATTTTACAGTTAAAAACCTTTTATTAAAAAACGATTAAATGGTTTCTGGGTATATAATTTTACTTACTTCTGCAAAAAGTCGATATTCCTGCCACACACGAATAGTTATAATTTCTATTAAAAAAAAAACAAATTTTTAGTCTGAAATCAAAAACTATTCCTGCCACACACGAATAGTTATAATTTCTATTAAAAAAAAAACAAATTTTTAGTCTGAAATCAAAAACCATTATATTTTTATTTTTTTTAAAATAAAACGTCGATTTTATATTTCTTCGATGTGTATAAAATGTCAAATGCCGGGTGAAGTTTAACATTTCTCTCTTTCCTATTTTGTTACAAAAACATATATCATCTATAGAATAAATATTTTTCAAGAAATAAAACGCTTTATATAGCTCCAAATCACAGGCATTCAAAATACTGTAACACCGAAATTGATAGGACGTGCCAACATCTCATCTTGCGCAAAAAATACAAAATAGTCGATTTGTTGGAACAGTTTCGTATAGTAAACAAAACCATATAGTTTTAGAGTTGCTGACCTCTTTTCTATGGTGACAGCTTTTCTCATTCAAAGTAATTTACTTGTCTCTTGTTGGTATAAACTAGCACTCACAAATAAATGGACAATTTAGAAAAACGAAAATAATATGTGAGTGGCTAACTATTTTGTTGACTTACCAGGGCTGGCGTTAGAAATTAATATGAGATTAATTAAGTCCTTCGTTCGTGAATTAACTGCTATTTCTTAGGTCTTAACTTTTTGTTATTTATTGAAATGTAAAAATATGAATTATACTAAGTACTTCCGATTTAATGGAAATTAAGATGTGCATTAAATCGCAGTTTAAACAAATTTTTTGTTAACTTCAGTTTATTGGGCTACTGACACAAGATAAAAACAAGAATGGAAATTTTTATATTGATTAATTTTTTGTTTCAGATTAATTAATAGCTGGACCAATAATCCGATCATTTTCATTTATAACAATAAATGAAAATTCTTTCGTATTGGTAACCATGATCCAAATTTACTTTTGTATTTCATTCGAGAGCGTTTGTTTCCCCGTTTTTACTATTCGGCTGGTTCGCAGGTCACGATAGTTCCGATATAACGAAATCTGTGGACACGATAGCGGTCGCATTTCTTAACGGATCGAAATGAAATTTGGTACAAAAATCAATCGTCCAAAAATCTCGGTCGGTGACATCAAATCAAAATGGAAAAAAATTCGTAACTTTTTTACTTCACCCTGTACAAAAAAATGTTAAGGGACTTTTTTGTTTGTCTTAAAGAGATCTACAACTTTTATTAATAACATTTTTTCTAAAACGTATACTTTTAATATAATCAATTGATAAAAATCTACTGATGCGCCTGGCTTACCAAGGGCCATTTTTTAGATTTAATATTTCTTTTCTGTGTTTGGTATATAATATCGTTATCTCTTTTGTTATGGAAAACTATTTTTCTTAAGGATAATAAATTTTCGAGGTTTGTTATTATAAAATCTAATAAGTGATATAAGTACTTCCTTCTGAGGAATTAGTAAGCTTTTACTTTTTTATACTCAAACCAACCATTTGTAATTGCAATTTCACAAAATAAATAACTATTTGGATAAAAAAATACGATACAAACTTATCATTTTTTGTAGTAAGTCTACACATCCCATGCTGTGCTTTTTTATTAGACCTTTGATTCCTATGCTTTTTGGTTATTTTTTATCACCACTTTGTACTTGATCTTCTATACTCACCTTTTTCAATAAAATGTTAGGTTTAATCTTATTATCATTTAACAATTAAATTATTGTCTTTAATGAAAACTCCGTCATTTTAAGCTGTTTTTTTTTCTTTCTTAGTTTTTCACAACAAACTAGTAGACTATAGAATTTAGTAACTCCGATTGCTTCTGCATAATGAATGTTTTAAAAAATAAATAAAAGAAGAAAAGGAAAAAAGCTTTTACTATGTATTTTATAATATAAATTTTTTATATAGTTGTAAACATGCAAAAATACTGATATTTCTTTAGATTATCCCAAATAAGATCAGTTGTTTAACCGTAATAAAGAAGAAAATCGTGGAGATATTTTTACTGCTTATGGACAAGTTCGTTCTCGTATGTACTGCTTTATTAAAAAAAATCCTGTAATAGAAACAAGTTGTTAATCTTTAGGCAACAGTTATGTACATCTTTTTTTTAAATTTATTTATTTGTTCAGCTTTTGATGGACAGCGGCCTAATAATGGACCGGAATAGATTATGGCAGATAGAACAGTCAGGTAGGACGAAGTAGTATAGAGCTACAGAGTAAGTTATGTATTCGTAGAGTTTGACGTATGTTAAAATCGGTTGGCGTAATATATTTAGGAAAGTAATCGATAAAAGACCTTTATTCAATATAATCTAATTTACATTTCACGTTTCTTGTTTGCAAAGTGAAATATAAATCGATGTATATTAGCACGTTTAGTTAATATTAAGTGTCTCAGAATCTTCAAATAACATCTATTGATTTACATTAGCCATAGACCTGGTATTTTTTCTGATAGGTGGACAAGTTTTCGAATACAACATCGTTCTAATAGCAGTGATATATGTCAATATTTTATAAATCATTAAATAGTTTTACTAGTAATATTTTTTATTAATGACCAATTACCTAAAGATCTTTTAGAATCAACAAGGATTTTAATTTCAGTCAAATTTACCAAATAAAAAATTTCAAACTATGTATTACCCCAATCCGTTCCTGTTCCAATAAAACTTGGTGTGTCCACTAAAGATAAGAAACGTAAACGAACGAGTTCAACAAATTCGAAGGTTATTTTTAAGATAAAACTGGAAAGCTTGACAAGTGCAGTGCTCATTCGCTCCGATGGAAAATTTTGATAAAACAATCGACCGATTAGAACCCACCAAAACTTGTTAACAACTGATAAAGAAACATGTTGTTTTGGTTGATAAAGGAGCATGTTTTCTAAATGTTCGACAATATCGTTTGTCATCGAAGAGATTTTCATTTTAGATTTGGTGCCTTAATGTTCCTTTTAGACCATGAATTTGATGAGTTTCGTCTTTCGTTGTAGGAATATTAGAAAGTTGTCTCGTAGAAAATACGAGGTGTGACTATAAAATACCAATCCTTTTTATAAGTTTATGGATATAAAATCTTTCAATCGTAAATAAAAATTCAAATTAACTATTCATTATTTTATAGTAGTAATAGGGTAATTTTTATATGAATTTTTTGGTAATACATATGTAAATAGTATTTTATTTTAGTAAAATTTGACAAAACCAAGTGCTGTTAAATGGTTTCTCAAACAAATAGTTTTAACGTTGTAGTCATTTGGTGGTTATTTTATCGTATGACTTACACAAGGTGTTAAAACAAAGTGTCACAAAATGAAATCAGTGATAGTATGTCCCAAAATAAGTAAAAAACTGTTAATATACATATGTCCACAGTAAAGGACCTACAAGAGAACGAGCCCAAAATCCCATGCTTTTTCTTATGAAGGTCCGAAAAGCGAATTTTGTTACCGTTCAAGGTCGTCTGACGTCATAGCCCCACCCGGCCCCACCCACTTTCACTTTTAACCTGATTGCTTGGTTCTGATTGGCTGACAGACTCCGCCCTTTAATTGCTTATTAATGACTTGTTAATTACTAGTGCCCCATTGCTTCGTTCTGATTGGCTGTCTGACTCCGCCTCTTAATTATTATTAATGACTTGTTAATTACTAGTGCCCCATTGCTTGGTTCTGATTGGTTGACAATCTCCGACCCTTAATTACTTAATAATTAGAAATGCCCCATTGCTTGGTTCTGATTGGTTGACAATCTCCGACCCTTAATTACTTAATAATTAGAAATGCCCCATTGCTTCGTTCTGATTGGTTGACAATCTCCAATCCTTAATTACTTAATAATTAGAAATCCCCCATTGCTTGGTTCTGATTGGTTGACTGCTAGCAGACAACTGTCAATTTTCGAGTGGCCTTTGACGTTTGGCGCAAGCAGCCAACCCTCTTTTCTTCTTTTTGTATATTTTCGAATTTTTTCGCGCTTTGCTGACATCGTACCAACTTTACATGCTACCAACTTTACAGTGCTACCAACTTTTGACCTTTTACATTCGACGCAAGCAGCCAATTCTTCTTTTTGTATATTTTTGAATTTTTTTTCGCACTTCGCTGTCATCGTACCAACTTTACATGCTACCAACTTTACAGTGCTACCAACTTTTGTCACAAATGCCCCATTGCTTGATTCTGATTGGTTGACAATCTCCGACCCTTAATTACTTAATTACAAGTGCCCCATTATCCGCTTCCGATTGTTTATTATTTAATAAACCCCACCCATAATTTGATATCGAGTAGCCATTGTTTTAAATAATTAATATTAAGAGTAATATATTGATAAGCATTATAACACTATTAAAAATCATTAGGGTGATTATAGGATTAAATAATAAAAAAATATAATAATAAGAAGTTTGTTTTATTAAAAAATATATACATATATTTAAAATGGTAATACAACAGTTTTAAACTAATTATTTATTTCTACTTAATAATTAAATGTGTTTATAGACATATTATACATAATCTAAGTCGTTTAATACTTTTGCTTTATAGAAAAACATGTATTCTCTTAAAGCTGTAACTAATAAACAATCAGTACACATTTCACAAAATTTTTTTAGAACTTCAAATAAAGTGAAATTATTATTATTAATATTATTATGAAAAAGAGTCTTAATTATATCTAACACATGATAATAATAACTACAAAAGTTTATACTGTCCAATAGTGAGACGTGATATGATAATAAATTTTGATCAGCTTCCAAAATTTGTTTTATATCTTCCTCATTTAAATGAAATTCAACATCATGCTTTCTAACACTTAGCAGTTTTATACCATCATATACAACTTGAGTAATAATGCAGTAATCACCACATTGAAATGTTATAGGAATGTGCTGATCCAATGTATCACTTATAAAGAAATCATTCACGTTATTATTCAATAATTCTATTAGAATGCTCCATTCAATAATACTAAACGATATTTTAGATGTGTGATAATATTGCGATAAAGTTATAGCTGAACTGAATGATCTGGCTGGTGATATTCCAACTTTTATCACATAACTTCCAATAGGAAATGATGTTTGTAATAAATTATAATGCTCCAGTTTAGCTGCAGTTTCATATCTTTCTAAAATTTCATCGATTTGATCATTATACTCTTGACCTACTGATGAGGATGTTGATGCACTAAAATAACCTTCACTACTCATATTTAAACAAAATATTGATCACAACTATGATTTATTATATTTTAATCATACTATTTATAATACCAACCCCACTACAATTACTTTTTATAGAACAGCATCATTATAATGTCATTACAAAATAAATCATTAAAAATATTTTTATAAGATTATTAAAAAACATCATTATAAGACTATTAACAAGTTATAACAGGTCAACATGTTCAATCCAAGAATTATGTTTATTATCAAAACCAAGCCACTTAACAAATATTTTGTTTCCCTTTCTTTTTAATATTTTTTCTACTAGATAGATGTCTGAATTATTTGTTTTCTGTAATTCCTGTTCATAGAAAGCCCCTTTAATCGGATTTCCCTGTATATCCTCCAACAAATAAGTTGTAGGATTAGTAATATTAACTTTTATGATTTTAAAAACTTCTGTGGTCCAATTAGGAGTATAACCTTTTTCAAAAATATGTTTAGCCTTCGATATTCGCACCAGATCACCTATTTTATATTTTCTTGGTCCTGATGTTTTTATATAATTAAAACGATCATGTAAAATCGTTTTTTCATTTAGCTTATTTATTTCAGATGGTCTAAATTTAATTGTAGAATGTATCGTATTGTTGTATTCTTTAGTAATTTGAGGTAATACATTAATCCATTTATAATTACCATGTAAACTAAAATATTTGTATAATTTTGATTTCAAAGTTCTTATAACTCTTTCAGCTATCGCAGCTTTCTTGACAGTATATGTACTATAATGGTTGATATCATACTTTCTCATTAAATCTTGAAATTTAACGTTATAAAATTCAGTTCCCTGATCAGTTTGCAGGTTTTTAGGATAACGTTTTGAATGTTTCAATATACTTGCAAAAGCCTTTGTAATTTCTTCTCCAGTTTTAGTTTTTAAAGCTACTGTCCAAAGATATTTAGACAAGCAATCAATGACTATCATTATCATTTTATAACCCTTATTACTATTAGCATAAGGTCTCATTTCCGCAAGATCCATTTGCCATAAGTCATCTAATCCTTTGAGAATTATTTTTCGACGAGGATAATTTTTACGAGCAGGTTTGTGAAGCTCGTTAACTAATTGAAGCTTCTCTTTCGTCGTCATGATAATGACTAATACGATAGATGAATATATTATTTAGTGTTTAATTTTAGATTTAATATCATAAATTTCCTTAAATACATCATTAATTTTCATATCATGTAATTGTAACATATCAGAGGTTTCTCTAAATTTTTGTAGCCATATTTCTATTTGATTATTAGGTAATTTTACTTATCTCATATTCAACTTTATGTCTGCTAGTATTCTGTTCATCCTTATATTTGTTTAGCTCCCGTATTAATTCACCATGTAGTTTTGCTAAATCAATATTGTAAAGTGTATTTGCATCATCTACGTATTTCTTTGTTGCCATATGTTTTTCAGAAGTAGGAGGATGTCTTGAAATAAAGTTTTCAATTGAATCTATTTTGTTTTTTATAGATAAAATTTTAATTGATATTTGATCTTGTAGTTTTGGTAAATCTTCATTATACAGCTGATTTTTTAGAGATAATAAACCAAGCCTAAATTCTCCTTTTAATTGTTTTAATCCAATTATTTGACTTTGATGACTACGTCCAAACTTATCAAGACTCATTATGAAAATGATCACACTACAACGTTACATTAGTATATAATATCTGCTTCTCGTAATTCATTAATGATGGAAACAATTTCATTAGAATGAGATGTATTACCAGCTTCTTTCGAAGCATAGAGTAATTGCAATCTTTCACATAATTCATTTGGATCATCCCAATACACATATTCTACAGGATCATCATTATATGTTAAATACATTCCATTACCTAAAGTCTTAGATGTATACATAGGTTTTATAATATACTTATACTTAAATGTCGAACTATTTTTTAAATATCCTCGCTTATTTCTATGTACATTTGTTGCTTCTAATAAGAGTTTGTAATTTTCTAAATCTTTAGAAGTGTAGTCTTGAGGTGCATCATAGAAAAGTAATTCATATAGTTCAGGTGATCCTGAAACATATCCTTCTTTTGTGAAAACTGCTCCCGTTTTAGTATCAAAGTTGATATTTTCTGCTCCAAGAAACCATTTAGATGTCGATATATCATATGTTGGACCATATACTTTATCTATTTTATCATCATTTTGCCAAAATTCTTTTAAATATTTTAGAACTCCTTGTGGATATTGCTCGAGGTACTCATTTAAAACAGTTTCTGGAATATCTTTATCATCTAATTCTTCCGATACTTCCGCGTTATCCTCAACCTCATTCTCAACATCACTATTATCACCTGCTACATGTTTAAGTTCTAGAAATGATATGTTTTTATTCTCATGTTTTTCTTTTTTAATATTAGGTTTTTTTTCATGTTTACAATAACTTAGATTAGCTGTCGATTGATTTAAAAATTTTGATGATTTAGCGATATCCTCCAACGGTTTTGATATAGGTTGAAAAAGCTTATTTAACGTTTCATCTTCTTCTGTTCTATTAAGTTTTAATGCAAGATATTTTTTTCTAATATCTTTGGTTAGTTGAGCTATTTTTCTTTTTCGGGCAGCTTCCAAACTATTCAACATTTTGTTGTAGACTGATTAATATTATTCAAAGCTTAAATTTTAATATATTTATCAAAACCCTTACGATAGCGACCGTTATTTAGAGGGAACTCCTTAACAATAACCATCATACCATGTTTTTCATTCCAACACTGTGAACATATGTTTTTAAATTGATCAAAATTCATATCTGGTGATACATGTCCATCGAATATATGTTTAAGATTTAATTCATCTTGTTTGAATATTACAATCATGTTACAATTATCTCTTATTAGCACTTTCGGTATTTTAGAAAAGGTCTGACAAAGATATGCAACATCAATATTTTTATGTCGACACATAGAAAAATATTCACGAATTTTTTGTTGTTTGTCACATGCAACGTCATCAAAGATGAAAACTGAATTAGATTTCGCATCACTAACATTTATGATTTCATCATTATCTCTAAACGGAAAATATTCAACACCTTTCACATTATTTAATACTTCTGCTAATAACTGATATTTAGGTTGATAGAGCGATTTAGAATATACATAAACGTTTTGAAACTTTATCCCATTTGGATTAAAGAGTAATGACATCATTGCGTTTGTTTTACCACATCCTGATGGACCGCATATGATAATACGAAGAGTATTTGGTAGCAATTTGCTATGTTTACTTTCTTCACATTTTATATTAAAATCTAAGTTATCCACAGGTAGCGACTGTACTTGTCGAATGATTTTCATTTTGTGTTAAAATATATAGCACGTTTTTTAATAAATATATGTTTATTGAAAACAAAACAGTTAGTTCTCATGCTACTGTTTAAAGGTGAGGGTCTAGTAAATAACTTAATAAACAAACTTCCCTTCGAAGCACATTTATTGGGTGGTTATCAGTATTGTGGACGTAAGTATTATAAAAAAAAATGTTTAATTTTTATTAACATTTTTTTGTTTTTTTTAGCTGGAACAAAACTACAAAAACGTCTATTACGTGGAGATCCTGGTATTAATCCATTAGATGTTGCTTGTAAAGAGCACGATATTGCATATTCAGGCGATAATACAATAGCGGAGAGGCATAAGGCTGATCAAATTCTAGAAAATAAAGCTTGGGAACGTGTCAAAAATAAGAACGCGAGTTTAGGTGAACGAGCAAACGCATTATTAGTTACAGGTGTAATGAAAGCTAAGCGAAAACTAGGTATGGGTATTAAACGAAAAATTTCTTTTAAACGTGGAATTATAGATAAAATTAAAAAATCCTTAATACCTAATCTAACATTAAAAAAGACTATTCAAAATGCATTAAAATTTGCTAAAAAGACTGTTTCAAAAGCTGGAAAAAAGAATATTCGAGTTCCTAGAATTATACCGTTTGAGAGCAAGATGGGAGGTTTTTTGCCGTTGATTCCTATATTGACAGCTTTAAGTGCGATAGGGACAATAGCAGGAGGAAGTTCAGCTATAGCAAAAACTATAATTGATGCTAAAAACGCTCAAAAGAAACTTGATGAAGATCATCGTCACAACAAAGCTATGGAGTCTATAGGAAAGGGATTGTATTTAAAGAAAAATATCAAAGGAGGCTACGGCTTGTATCTGAAGAAAGAAAAAAAAAACTTCCAATAAAGCTACCCAATAGACCACTAACTAACATCGATTTAATTAATTATGCAAAGAAATTAAAAATACCATATTTTCGTGGTGTTTTTATGCGAGATAGTCTTCCAATTAACGGATCTAGAAGATGCGAGTGTTCAATTGTTAATTTAGATATATCGCAAAATGCTGGAACACATTGGGTAGCTTATAAAAAGATAAATAACAACGTAGAGTATTTTGATTCATTTGGTAATTTGAAGCCGATGAAAGAGCTTGTTAAATATTTTGGTTCAGGTGTTAGAATTTTCTACAACAATAATCAATATCAAACATATAATCAAATTAATTGTGGACATCTGTGTTTGGAATTTTTATATAATGGCAGCTTACTTATCCAAAGAGGCACTTAATATCATTGAAATACTTATGGAAAATATTTCACCTTCAGTTTGGTATAAACTGCCATGTGAAATACGTGAGGATTTAAAAGAATATTTACCATGCAGTATAGATCCGGATTGTCATGAATGGTCAGATGTTTGTGGAAATATGACGTCAAAATGTCTATTTTGTTTTATATGTTATAAATAAATTTAATGATTAGCACATTAGTCTATTATTTAAATCATAACATTTTCTGATAATGGTTAGTCATGTCGCAACTTTTAACCTTAACGAGTACCAATAACGAGTTCTCTTTTACACCGTCAACACCTCTTGTACTTAATCCATATAAAAGTTACTATTTAGCAGTGCTAGGGTTTCATTCCTACAATTCAATACCTAATATTGATGGTGAAAAATTTTACTACTTCGAGTACGACAATTTAGAACAACTTAGAGAAAGAGAAATACTTCTACCTGTAGGTTGTTACGAGATTAGTGATATAGCTGCTTATATAAAAAAACAATTGATGTTAAAAAAAAACATTGCTGAAGAAGATTTTTTCTTAGAACCAAATAATAATACCCTTCAGTGCGAAATTTATAGTAAACTATTTGAAATCTCTTTTGAAAAGACTGATAGTCTTGCTAATCTCCTAGGATTTTCTAATAAAATATTAGAACCTGGAATAGTTCATTCTTCAGATCTACCTGTGAATATTAATAAAGTGACAAGTCTACTTTTTGACTGCAACATTACTGAAGGAGCTTTCTATGGAAATACACCAGCTCATATAATTTTAGATATTCCTATAACAGTAGATCCTGGTTTTGCTATCAACGAGAGACCTATCAATCCAATATATTTGCCTATAAAGAATTTGAAAGAAATTAATCACATCATTGTAAGGGTGTCTGATCAAGATTTAAGACCTGTTAACTTTCGCGGAGAAAGAAGCACCCTTCATCTAGTTTTACAAGAACGATAAATGGGTCTCATTATAGAACATAAAAGGACGGTTCCAACTAAAAAATCATCAGTTTTATCTAGATCTTGCAAGCATCGTAAACTAACTAGAGTAAACAGAGATTTTTTACAATCGATTGGACTTAAAGTTAAATATGGTAAACCGTAAATATATACGATCTGAAGTTGAATCTAAGCGACTTAAAGTTGACCCCATTTTTGATCTACATCGTGAACCAAAGTATGATGTTTCGATTAGAAAAGAAGAATTTAGATCGTACACTCCATATGTGAAATCATTTAATAACAATGATGTCGTAGAGTTTGTAATAAATCAAGCTGATTCGTTTTTTGCTCTACATGAATCTTTATTAGAAATTAAAGGTAGATTAGATATAGTGGGAGGTGGAAACGTACATCTAGCTCCCAATTTTGGGGTATTTCTATTCGATTCCTGTTCATATAGTGAAAGTTCAAAAGAAATTGAAACAGTGAGAGATCCCGGAATTGTTAGCGCCGTACGTAGTATGCTATGCTATCGCAGTGATTATGCAAGATTTATGAGTATTGCTGGATGGAATTTTCCTAACCATCCGTTCTTAAATGAAGATGATAAATCTTTTAGTTTGTTGATTCCTCTTAAACATATTTTCAACATTTTTAATGATTATACAACAATAGCTTATGGGAGACAAACATTTCGTCTCGTACGAGCTAGTTACGATAATGATAGTATTATTGTAAATGAGGTAGGTGCTGGTAGTACCGCAACTACAACAACTGTTAAGATTATTATAAATAGTATGGAACTGAAAGTGAAACATGTGTTTCCCAATGATGAAATTAAAATTAAATTGATGGAACCTATTAAAAATAATATACCAATATATATTCCATTCAGAAAGTGGGATCTTAATGAACTACCCTCAATTAAAGACGGTGCAAGAAGAGAAATCTGGAATGTTAAAACAAGCTCATCAATTGAAAAACCGCGTTATGTTATAGTAACATTTCAAACTGAGAGGCGCAATAGAAAAGAAAAGGATTCAACAATTTTTGATAATGTTAATATATCAAGTGTTCGAGTATCTCTTAATGGTGAATATTGGCCTAATGAAAGAATGCAACTGGACTTTGAGAAAAATGATTATGCTGCAGCTCATTATAACTACACTGAATTTTATCCTAGTTATTCATATTCGACTGAGAGACGATCACTTTTAGATTATCAAGCATTTAAAGATCATGCCTTATTTGTAATAGATTGTTCAAAACAAGAAGATGGAATGAAATCTTCAACTGTCGATATAAAATTAGAAATTGAAGCTAACAATGGTTTTCCAAAAGATACAAAAGTATATTGCATCATTATTCACGATTGTTTAATGGAATATTTCCCTCTTACGGAGGTAATCAAGAGTATAATATAAATACCTAATTGAAATGTGTTATATTACCTATGTAAATATTTTACTTTTTATAATAAAAAAAATAATAAAAAAATGTGGTTATTAATAATAAAACAATTTTGCAATTATTAAAAAATATATTTAATATTTTATATTTGTACTACTTCAAACGAAGCCGCAGGCTTCGGTTTACCGGTGTCCACCACCCCGTGGAACACCAAGCCATATTTTTGGTTTTTCAATTCGTCGATGAAGGGAGTGTAGTCCTCCAGCACCCTTTTCGGTAGAAAAACTACCATGTCCTCCATCTCAAGCAAAATTGTTTTTCCATAGGTGGAATTCACAATTTTTGCATCCACTATTTTGTTTTTTTTATTGACCTCTAAGGCGCTTAGCTTTACCAACGGCTTACTATTTTGTTTTTTTATTATGGAAGATTTGTTGATTTTTGTTAAATCCATCTATAAGAAATAAATAAAATTGTAAGTATATAAATAACGTAAAGCGCATTATATATCAAAAAACATATAAAATGTATAATAAATAAATAAATAAGTAAATAAATTAATAAAAAAATCATGTATAAAGAAAAATAGTAGACGCATATATATATATATATATATATATATATATATATATATATATATATATATATATATACAGATATATACATTTTAAATAAATAAGTGAATAAATTAATAAAAAATCGTGTATAAAGAGTATAGAATAGTATACTTACTGTAATAATTATAGATAATAGCACTTCAAGAAACAACTGGAACTAACTTAATAAAATTGAATATTTCGCTTATATTTATACCCACTCTTTATATTAAAATCTAATTTACAAGAAAAAAATAAATATAAAATAAATAATTTTAGGGAAATTTTAGTATAGGGCAAATTATATATAAAGTACTTTGTAGGAATTTTTACTAATTAATTTTTAATGGGAAATTTAGAATATAAAGTATATGACAAATTATATATAAAGTACTTGAGGAAATTTTTACTATTTAATTTTGGTAATGTGAAATTTAGTATATTAAGTATCGATTTAGAGTCGAATATGCCAAATTATATATAAAGTACTAGGAGAAATTTTTACTATTTAATTTTGGTAATGGGAAATTTAGAATATTAAGTATCGATTAAGAGTCGATTTTTTTTATCTGTAACACTTTAAAAATTAATCAATTTCCGTTAATATATTTATTGTTAAATACTTAAACGTAAATTAATGACTTTATATTTCATATTTTCTAATTATGATTGAAAAACTATTTAAAATATGGTGTTAACAGTATGAGAACCTTTATTGTCAAAGATTTCATAGAAGTTGGTTGATTTTAATAGTCTGCGAAAAGTGATAATTGAAGTGTGTGTATAAAATTTTTTTTTTGGTAAGTTTTTTTATTAAATAATTTTAAATAGCTATAACTGTTTATATGGATTATTTTGTATCATATTGAATTTTAAATTAATGTTTTTTTTTTACTAATATATTTTTTTAAATTTTATTATAATATTTTACCATTATTATTTTTAAAAATTAATTATTTAATATTTCTCTTGCAGTCTAGTTACCTACTTTATATCAGACACATAATTAAATTTCTTTTTTCTATCTAACTATTTAAAATTTAGCATTATGTCAATAATTACTGATCTTATTCAACATATAACAGCTATTTTAGGATTTATAAGTATTACCTATGATGGTAAAACAGTGGAGGAGGGGTTGCTGGAATGTACAAAGGCTGTCAGAAAGATAAATAAAGATATTAAAAATGCTACTTCCATGGGTGAAAGACAACACCTAGAGGCTTGTTTAAGAAATGTTAAATCGTTAAGATCTCAGATTAAATTAACAAAAAAGAGAGGATCTGGAATTATGACTAGGGCAAAAGAGTCTGGAATTAAAAAAGTAGAATGGGATGATTTGACTTCAGCTTTTAAGTCTAGAATTCGAACTGGAGTCATTTCAAACCTTAAACATAAAGATCCTATAGCATTTCTTGTTGATTGTAAGACACTCTTCAAACGTAGAATTGGTAACGCACTCAAGAAAGATGAGTCTGTTAAAGTGAACACAGTTTTTTGTGGTGAATTTGAGATATATAGAGGCCTACAGATCATAACTGAATATAAATATTTCACCACAGCTAACTCTCCCATCTATAGAGATACAAATTTAAATAACTGGTTTGATGATAATGTGACAAAACTTATTCTAAAAGACCTGGAAGAATTCCAGGAACGTGACAGCGGGTGGTCGTTAAAAAGAGTAGTAAACTTGGGCGTAAATATTAATAAATTTGTTCCACAACTTGGATCATCATATATTGAACTACCACCTCAAATTAAAAGAAAAGAAGCATGCATTAATGTTAAAAATGATGATCAAGCCTGCTTTGCATGGGCAGTTACATCAGCTTTGTATCCTGTTAATAATAATCCGCAAAGAACAAATAAATACCCACATTATTCTGAGGTATTAAAACTTAAAGGTATTCAGTTTCCTATAACTATCAAGCAGATTCCAAATTTTGAAAAAATGAATAACATTTCTATCAATGTTTATATCCTAAAAAAGTATAATAAACAATTTTCGACCCTCCCTACATATTTAACAGCGGAAAAGAAAGATAAGCATGTAAATCTGCTTCTAATACAAGATCAGTATGACAAAGAGTCTACTAAATATCATTACGTTTGGATAAAGAATCTTTCACGGCTTTTGTCTAAACAACTCAGTAATGAAAATGGTCAAAAGTACTTTTGTGATAGATGTTTACACTACTTCCGTTCGGAAGATAAGCTAAGTAAACATATAGTAGACTGCGTGAAAAGGAATGATACCGCCACCAAAATGCCTACAGATAGCAAAAAGATGCTTAAATTTAAGGATTTTAAAAACAAAATAAAAGCCCCCTTTGCTGTATATGCAGATTTAGAGAGTATTTTAAAGCCTTGTGCAGAAAAGACTGCTTATCAAAAACATATTCCAGCAGCAGTAGGATATTATTTTAAATCTTCTTATGATAACAGTCTATCATTCTACCGTTCATATCGAGGATCCGATTGTATGCAGTGGTTTGCTGATGAAATGAATCAGCTTGCTGAGGATGTATCTACCATATTTCTATGTCCGTATAATATACACATGACTCCTCAACAAGAGAGTGATTTTCAAGCATCCACCCGCTGTCATATTTGTGAACAACCCTTTAAAGTTGGCGAGAAAAAAGTGAGAGATTATAATTACTTAATTTCTGAAAATAATTACCGTGGAGCTTCACATAATGAGTGTAATGTTAATTATCAAGACACGCACACAATCCCGGTAATCTTTCACAATTTGAGTGGTTATGACGCACATTTCGTGATAAAAGATATTGCAACCCGAATGAAAGGATCTATAGACTTACTGCCTCTCACTAAAGAAAAATATATTTCGTTTACGAAGCATATTGATGAAGCTCGAATTCACTTTAGATTCATTGATAGTTTTAGATTTATGGCATCATCCTTAGATAAATTATCATCTTCTTTAACAAAATTTACAAATCTGAGGTCTCAGTTTAATAACATACCTGAAGATAAGTTTAATTTGTTAACAAAGAAAGGTGTGATGCCATATGATTACATCAATAGTTTTGATCGTTTTAGTGAATCTTGTTTACCTCATCAAGATGCTTTTTATAACAAATTAGATAATAAAGCTTGCCCCCGCCGTATGTATAAAAGAGCACAACAAGTATGGTCTTCGTTTAACTGTAAAACTCTAGGTGATTATGTAGACTTATATATGAAAACAGACATTCTACTCCTAGCAGATGTCTTTGAACAGTTTAGATCGAGCTGTCTTAAGACGTATGATCTAGATCCAGCCCACTATTTTACGCTACCCGGATTTACTTGGGATGCTATGTTAAAGTTTACGAAACAGGAGTTAGAACTTCTTACTGATATGGATATGTTTTTGTTTGTAGAGCGAGGCATTCGAGGTGGTCTCAGTCAAGTCTGCTCTAAAAGAAGGGTTCATGCAAACAATAAATATATGTTGAATTATAATCCAGCAAAACCTGAAAACTATTTAATGTATTTTGATGTCAACAATCAGTATGGTTGGGCTATGAGTCAAGCTCTTCCATATGGAGAATTTGAGTGGGTGGATTCAAATATTGATGTCACTACAATTGCTGATGATAATAATGTAGGTTACATGCTTGAAGTTGATTTAGAGTATCCACATGATTTACATGATAAGCATAAAGATATACCTTTCTGTCCAGAACATATCAACCCTAAGACTATGAAGCCTCCTGCAAAGTTAAAAGAGACTACTAAACTTATGGCTACACTTTATAATAAAGAGAAATATATCATACACTATCGATCACTAAAACAAGCTTTAGAACATGGCTTGAAATTAACGAAAATACACAGAGTATTAAAATTTAAGCAGTCTCATTGGTTAAAACCGTATATTGATTTAAATACGGAGCTTAGAAAAAAAGCTAAAAACGAATTTGAGAAGAATTTATTCAAATTAATGAACAATGCTGTGTTCGGTAAAACTATGGAGAATGTAAGAAAAAGGGTTGATGTAAAACTTCTTACCGAATGGGAGGGTCGTTATGGAGCACAATCATATATATCTAAGCCTGAATTTAAGAATTGTATAATATTTGACGAAAATTTGGTGGCGATAGAGATGAAAAAAATTGAGGTTTATCTAAATAAACCTATATATGTAGGGCAAACAATTTTGGATCTTGCAAAGACTACAATATATAGCTTCCAATATGATTATTTACATACACGATTTGGAGAAAACTGCTCTACTTGCTACAGTGATACAGATTCCGTTTTATTAGAGATACGAGGAAAAGATCCTTATCAAATTATAAAGAATGATTGTGAGAAATACTTTGATACTTCAGACTATCCTACAAATAATGTGTATGGAATACCGCAACTAAATAAGAAAGTTTTAGGTATGATGAAAGATGAAAATAATGGCTCCATTATGACTGATTATGTAGGACTGAGATCAAAATTATATACTATGAAAGTGGCCATCTCAGAAGATGAGGTGCAAAAACTTAGGGCAAAATTAAAAGACGAAGAATATGATGATGATGAGATTGAAAAAAATGTTATGAATTATGGTGTAACCAAAAAAGCAAAGGGGGTTAAAATGTCGATAGTAAAAAATAGTATAACTTTTAATGACTATATTGAATGTTTAGAAACATCTAGAAGTAAGACCACTTCACAGAATCTCATACAATCGAAACATCATAAAGTCTTTTCAATAGAACAAAAGAAAATTGCTCTCAGCTCTGATGATGATAAAAGATATCTGATACCAGGGAAAGATGAGACATTACCATGGGGGCATTACTCTATTAACCCTAAAATAAATGTTTATGATGATGATCAAGTAATGGATTGTTTATAGAGTTCAAAATTATTATTTTAAATTTAAATTATTTACATAAAATTGTTTTCTTTTTTTTATCATAATTTAGTATAATTGTAATATAATAAAACTACTTGTTTTATATAAATTAGTATGTATAAGCGTGTCTGATATTATGAAGTTTGATCAAATTGGATAGAAATTTACGTACGACTATGGATTAAAAATGAAGATGGAATATATAAAATGCAGTCTGATAATAGATGAGAGATATATGGATAAAATAATTCTACAAACTGTTTTGAAAATATTTTTAAGACCAAATTGGATAGAAATTTACGTACGACTATGTATTAAAAGATGAAGATGTAATATATAAAATGCATTCTGATAATGGATGAGAGATATATGGATGAAATAATTCTACAAACTGTTTTGACAATAATATAAATTTTTTGAGTTGGATATTATATAGGTGAGTCTAAAAGTGACTTTAATAATTTTTTTATTATAATAATGTTTTTTTTCTTATATATGATTTTAGATCGATTTCAAACAGATGGGAATAATATTTAATCAATCCAGAATCAATCAAAATTTTTATATAAACCTATCATATAGATAAGAAGATTAAAAGTGATTGTTTAAAAGGAGAAATATTAGATTGAAACCCCACTTATCCAGCCTTAAAGCTTAATATAAAACGAAACTTTTATACAAATTTTCAGTTTCATAGAAGGCATCATGAGAATAGCACTTGTAGATATTCAAGGAATTATCTTTGAGGATATATTTTATCCGAAAGAATTGTCTATACTGATTGGAAAACATATTACTAGTTTTCTGTTTAAACCACCAGTACCCTTCCACACATTGAGTTCTAAGGATAAGAGAACTAATAATTATGTTGAAAAATATGTTCATGGAATAAAATACGACTCTGGTGATATTGAATATAATGAAATTAATAACATACTGGAAAAATATTTATTAAATTCAGCAGACTGCATATACGTCAGAGGTAGTCAAAAACTAAATTTTTTAGAAACCAAATGTCGAGAACTTGGAATTTCGACAAATATTTACGATGTTACAAAATATGATGGAACCCCCTGTTGTACTGACGTCTTTCAACCTGCATTCACTCAATGTTTCAACCACGCTTATGGAAAATATATGTGTACTCAACATAATGTAAATTGTTTAAATAATTGGTTAAAAAATGTTGTCCTACCATTTTAAATATATATTTTTTAATAAAACAAACTTCTTATTATTATATTTTTTTTATTCTTTAATCCTATAATCACCCTAATGATTTTTAATAGTGTTATAATGCTTATCAATATATATTACTCTTAATATTAATTATTTCAAACATGGCTACTCAATATCAAATTATGGGTGGGGTTTATTAAATATTTATCAATTATATATTTTTATTATAATGTAATTATTTCATAATAATAGTTGTGGGGCTAATTAAATAATCATCAATCAGAACGAAGCAATGGGGGTAGTAAACATCAAAAAATAATTAAATAAATACAAAATGGGTGGGGTTTATTAAATAATAAACAATCGGAAGCGGATAATGGGGCACTTGTAATTAAGTAATTAAGGGTCGGAGATTGTCAACCAATCAGAATCAAGCAATGGGGCATTTGTGACAAAAGTTGGTAGCACTGTAAAGTTGGTAGCATGTAAAGTTGGTACGATGACAGCGAAGTGCGAAAAAAAATTCAAAAATATACAAAAAGAAGAATTGGCTGCTTGCGTCGAATGTAAAAGGTCAAAAGTTGGTAGCACTGTAAAGTTGGTAGCATGTAAAGTTGGTACGATGTCAGCAAAGCGCGAAAAAATTCGAAAATATACAAAAAGAAGAAAAGAGGGTTGGCTGCTTGCGCCAAACGTCAAAGGCCACTCGAAAATTGACAGTTGTCTGCTAGCAGTCAACCAATCAGAACCAAGCAATGGGGGATTTCTAATTATTAAGTAATTAAGGATTGGAGATTGTCAACCAATCAGAACGAAGCAATGGGGCATTTCTAATTATTAAGTAATTAAGGGTCGGAGATTGTCAACCAATCAGAACCAAGCAATGGGGCATTTCTAATTATTAAGTAATTAAGGGTCGGAGATTGTCAACCAATCAGAACCAAGCAATGGGGCACTAGTAATTAACAAGTCATTAATAATAATTAAGAGGCGGAGTCAGACAGCCAATCAGAACGAAGCAATGGGGCACTAGTAATTAACAAGTCATTAATAAGCAATTAAAGGGCGGAGTCTGTCAGCCAATCAGAACCAAGCAATCAGGTTAAAAGTGAAAGTGGGTGGGGCCGGGTGGGGCTATGACGTCAGACGACCTTGAACGGTAACAAAATTCGCTTTTCGGACCTTCATAAGAAAAAGCATGGGATTTTGGGCTCGTTCTCTTGTAGGTCCTTTACTGTCCACAAATTAACGGTGTCGGAGATACGGAACATTTTGCGTTCAAAACAATTTTTTAATGTGTAAAAAAAACAATATTTATTAACAAACAACAGAAACATAAAGTCAAATAAGATGTTTAAAGTGCCCTCCTTTCATTTCAATGCAGCTACGACATCTCCGCCGCAGGGACTGTCGAACTCTTTCCAAAATAACTTCATTGGCCAGCTTTCGATGACAACCCTGCTCTACACTTTGCTGCAGCGACCTTGAGGTTATTCACGTAATTTTTTAAGTGTCTTTAAAGCAAAAAGTTGCAGGGAATTAAATCAGGCCATCTTTCTGGCCATGGTATAGGCTCGCTCGTCCTTATCCATCTTTCTCCAGAAGATCAGTCTAAATGCTCTATTACGGCAACTGAAAAATGGACATGAGCACTGTCTCACTGGAACCACACTTGATTTCTTTGTATTTAAAGAATATCGTCCAATAGATCATTCAATGTATTCTGCAAAATGTTTAGGTAATTAGCTCCCGTTAATCGGTTAGGTATTACAATCGGGCCTAGTAACCTAGTATCCAAATGTTTAACGAAAAACGTACTTATGGCCTGAATTCCACAATATTATGAGGATTTTCGTTGGCCCACATATGCGAATTATGGTAATTAACAATTCAACTTTGTGTTAACTCTGCCTCATATGTAATAAAATTGGAGTTCTTAGCATAATTACTTAGAAATCTGCGGCAAAACTCCAAACGTGCCTGATGATCAAGTGGATTAAGAGCATGCACTCGTTGGACATGGGTAAAGTTGCTACTCGTGAAGAATTCTCCAAATCAGAGGAGCCCCAATTCCGACCTCCACTGATATTATTCGCAAACTAGTTTCTGGATTCTCCTCTACTGGTGCCAAAATTGCTTCTTCTGTCTCAGAGGTGGACATCGACCTTGGACTTCCCGAATTATGGGACTGTTTCCCAAATGTACCTGTATTACGCAACCTTTAGTGTAGTCTTCCAAACACACGAACTGAACGCATGTAGCGATTAGGAAAATGTATTAGCATTTGCAAGGCCGTACATAAAATGCATATTAGCTAACTCAATATTACTGTAAACACGCATAACGAAAATTTCTAAAAACGTTCACCAACACCTAATACCACCACAATAGACTCTTGCGAGTCGCAGTGGAGGGCCTTATAGACCCACTCACCATAAACCTAACACCTAAATATTAACTACCTACACATAATTCCTTGATAAAACATCGGTCAAATTTGATAAGAAATATTCTTAAAAAATTTCCTAAATAAGGGTTTTAACCCAAAGAAAAAAAACTAAGACATGAGCATTTTAGTAGATACAAAAAAATTGACGTCCAATAGAAATGAAATCATAAATTAAAACAAATTTTCATAAATAATATGTCTGTAATTTTAACCACTTAATATTTAATCCCTAGGTTAATATAATTTTATTTGTTTATATAGAGTACAGAAAGGGTCTTTAGAATAAGGTAAGTGTATCAGTCATGTTAATTTACCAATATTTAATCAACATGTGAATATTGTATTAAATTATAAAATAAAATATTGTATTTTATATTTTATAGTACTTATTTGCTTGTAAATTTATATTCTAAAAGATTTTTTTACTGTCGCAGCATCTACCGGTGTCTTGAGTTAGGATATCTAACCAAACACCAATCCAGTTTAAAACTGGATTTATTATTGACAGCACGGCACTAGATACGTTTTGTATCATCTCTTACATCTTGTTATATAAGACTGTCACAAACGCTCTGCTCGTTTTATGTTTTTACCTTGCCGAAGGTTACTTTCAAGATGCAAAGCGACTGTCGTAGTACCATTTTTGGAGTGAAGATAGGGCCACTTGTGAAATGGTTTTTACTTTGGCAAGTATACATCTACAAGGATTTGGTCGATGCATACAGGAGATGTCTCTTCATTAGTGACTGAAGAGACATAACCTATACTACACTGATGAGCTCTAAAAAGAGCAAAACACGGTGTCTGTAGTTGGTTTTGCCCTTGCATGAGCTGATTACTATCCATATATTTTATCGCAGCATCTACTGGTGTCTTGAGTTGGGAAATCTAACCAAACACCAATCCAGTTTAAAACTGGATTTATTATTGACAGCACGGCACTAGATACGTTTTGTATCATCTCTTACATCACCAATTATAAAAATCATAAAAAAAAACATCAGAAAAAACATATTATGCTCAAATATTGGAAAATGGCCAGCAACCACAAGCTCCCCTTCCCATATGCTCCTATAGCTTTTTACTTTCGTACATTATATCAATGACTTTTTTGTCGCCATGTGACGAACTTCAATATTAAAACACTTATGGGGGCTTTTTACACAATTTTATTTACAAAATTGTTAAGATACACTGAACTCTGCTGGATAACGTCTAACTTCTTGACAATACAATGAACTCTAGTGAATACTTGAACTTGAACTGACGTTAACTGCCCATTCATCCCCTTATATACAACATTATTTAATCTAGTCAGTGTGTTTAGAAGTTTCTAGAATTTTCTAGAAACATTATTTAAAATGATCAAATGATCTTTTTACAAACTTCTAAAAATCAACTGTCAACAACAATCTTTCAAATTAAGGTCCCTTTCTTTACGGTTATCCCGTTACACTGCCCCCTCCTTAGATTCATTTCTCCTGGAATGTTATTTCCTACATCGGAATCCCTCACACTCCCTGAGTCACCCAAACCATCTTCTTGGAGTTGCTGCGCATCTCCACTGTGGTTTCCCTGGTAAGGCGCCAAACGATCATGATGGACCACGACGGGTTTCCCTCTGGGAATTTTCACGATCCGATAAATGACATTGTTAATCTTCTTCTTGATGGTGTAAGGACCTTCCCAGTTCTTTTGTAATTTGGGACAAATACCTCGACGCCGTCGGGGGTTATAGAGCCAGACTAAATCTACAACTTGGTAACTCTTTGCCATTGTCCGTGTGTCATAGTACCTCTTCATCCGATCACTAGATAATTGTAGTTTTCCACGCACCAGGTTGTGTATATTTTCCATTCGATTCTGAAGGTCGGCGACATATTGTTCACGTGCCATTTCTTCACCAGGTTTACAACCAAACACCAAGTCACATGGTAGCCTCATTTCTCTACTGAACAGGACCTTCGCAGGCGTTTGGCCAGTTGATTCGTTGATGGCCGATCGAATTGCCATTAGAAATAGTAGAATATGTCATATATCCCTCTGACAATCTGACACCACTTTTGACAGATAGTTGGTTATAGTCCGGTTCATTCGTTCCACCATTCCATCAGACTGGGGGTGCATCGCTGTGGTTCTCGTTTTGTGGATGCCTAATCTTTGGCAAACTTCTTGAAACAGCTTGCTCTCAAAATTTTTTCCTTGGTCTGAATGTAATTCTAATGGTACCCCAAATCGGCTTACGAATTCTTCAACCAATATATCTGCTAAAGTGGTAGCTTCCTGATTGGGAACTCCATATGCTTCAACCCATTTAGTGAAGTAGTCCATTACAACAAAGATGTACTTGTTTCCTACATCGGTCTGTGGAAGTGGCCCCAATACATCTACTACGATTCTTTCAAAAGGACTTCCAACCAGGTATTGCTGCATTTCCGCCTTCGGTTTTCGGTGCGGACCGGTACTGGCAGCACATGAAGTGCATTTACGACACCAATCTTTAACATCATTAGTGCAATTTACCCAGTAAAATCTATCTCGGATCTTTTGCAGCGTTTTCGTGATACCCAGATGTCCTCCAGAACTATCATTATGCATCTGTTTTAAAATTTCCGGTACAGCATTTCTTGGGACCACCATTTGTTTCCTTGTTTCTGTGCCTCGGAATTTTCTACAAGTCTTTTAACGAGCCCTCCGTCCAAAATTAAAGAGTTCCATTGGGACCAGTATGCTTTTAAAGCAGGAGAGGATGAGGATATCTCTCTCCACAACGGACGACGGTCCATTCTCTTCCACTCCCTAATCTTTCTCAGAACGGGATCGTTTTCTTGTTGCTCCTCCAGCATAGAGCTCTCGTCTTCTGGCACAACCTTAACTAAGGCAAGTTTTTCCTCGTTCTGCTCCATACGGGTACAATGGGGGCAATCAGGTCGACATGGTCTTCTGGAAAGTGCATCAGCATTACGATGTCTGGTTCCAGGTCTGTGCTCGATTTCATCATCATATTCCTGCAGTTTTTCGAGCCATCTTGCTATCTGTCCTTCTGGGTTCCTAAAGCTAAGTAGCCACTTTAAACTAGCATGGTCTGTTCTGATCAGAAATTTTCTGCTATACAGATATTTATAAAAGTGCTTGACGGATTTTACAACTGCTAACAGTTCCCTCCGAGTTACACAGTAGTTCTTTTCAGCCTTCGATAAAGTTTTGCTGAAGTAACCAACCACTCTTTCCTTACCGTCTTGTAGCTGTGACAAAACGGCTCCAATTCCCACATTGCTGGCGTCGGTGTCCAGAATAAGCTTACCATCAGGAAGTGGATAAGCAAGAACAGGTGCTGACGTAAGCTGTTTCTTCAATATTTCAAACGCCTTTTGACATTCCTGATCCCAACAGAAGGACTAATCTTGTTCTGTCAAACGTGTCAAGGGTTTGGCGATGTCTCCAAAATTCTTGACATATCGTCGGTAATAGGAACAAAGACCCAAGAAACTCCGGAGCTGATGTTTGTCGATACGGATTGGCCATTCCTGAACGGCTTGTATCTTAGCTTGGTCAACAGCAACGCCATCCTTGCTTACGTTATGTCCTAAATAGTTGACCTGTCTCTCGAACAAGTGGCCTTTCTTAACATTCAATGTTAGATTAGCGTTCTGTAATCTTTTAAAAACTTCTTCCAGGTTAGATAAATGTTCCTTAAATGTCTTACTTATTATGATGATGTCGTCTAGATAAACTAGACAAGTTTCCCATGACAAACCCCGCAGGATGTTCTCCATTAGTCGTTCAAACGTCGCAGGAGCATTACAGAGGACAAATGGAAGGACCGTGAATTGCCATAAACCTGATCCACTGGTAAAGGCAGTCTTTTCTTTGTCTGCAGGATTCATTTTAACTTGCCAGTATCCGCTTTTAAGGTCCAAGGTAGAAAACAGAGTAGAACCCGCCAAAGCGTCGAGAGCATCATCAATCCTTGGCAGAGGATAACTGTCCTTCTTAGTGACATCATTTAACTTTCGATAGTCGACACAAAACCGCATTGATCCGTCTTTCTTTCTCACTAATACCACAGGAGAAGCCCACGGACTACTGGATGGTTCGACTATGCCATTTTGAATCATTTCTTTAAGGGCTCTGTCTGCTTCTTCCTTTTTAACTTGAGGCATCCTTCGGGGTACCTGTCGAATCGGACGTGAATCACCAGTGTCAATTCTATGTTGTACAACATCAGTTCTTCCCAGTTTACTTTTAAAACCAAATACAGGTTTATACCGGTAAAGTAGATCTCTTACCTGTTTCTTTTCTAATTTTGACAAAGAGGGGTCTAATTTTTTCATTAATTGTTCAATTTCGTTGGTCTCATCTGTTTGCGTAACATTTATCTTGTGAATTACCGGTTCTAAACTTCCCATTTCCGTGTCCTTTCGGAGAAGAACTGGATAATCGTTCAAGTTGATAACTCGGATGAGTACCTCTTTGGCGGATCTAACAAGAGTCTTACCCACAAGGAGTCCTTTTCCCAATTCATGGACATAGTTCGTCGACTCTATTATGGCTGGGGCATCATCTGGCTCCAGTCCATCCAACCGCGCTGTGACGACACATTCGCAGCTTGCCGGAAGTTTGATATCATCGATTAGCTTAATCGAGGCATTGTCAACTTGTTTTCGGTGCAGGAATATTTCTTCATTACCAGTACGAAGGATACGTTGGCGAAGATCCAAATGAAAACCACAGTGGAGCATAACATCCATGCCCAGAACAACATCTTTATTAACGTCAGCCACCAGCACTGAGTGAACAAGAGAGGTTGAACCAAACTGTAGCGTCACCTGTATCTCACCGTAGACTCTAGCAGACTCTCCGGTAGCGGTACACAGTCTCCAACTGGTAGGCAACATCTTATTTCGCATAATGATGGTTGGTCGGACGATAGTTTTCGTAGCTCCAGTGTCTACCAGCATGCTAATATTCTTCCCATCAAGGAGGCCATCTAGATATAAGCTGTCCACGTGATGTCGCAGAGTTGACAATTTAATGGTGTGAGGGACTTCGGGAATGTTTGGGGTCGAAGTCGTCCTCCAGGAGTCGACCCGTTTAAAGTTTTTCTGCTGCTGGGGTACTTCAGCAGGAGATTTTTCTTTATGGGGGCAAGTACTTCTTATATGGCCTAGTTCTCCGCAGTTCCAGCATCTCACTGGGCGTCTTTTTTTTTGGAGATAACTTCATTAACCTCTCTACTACCTCTTCAACGTCGCTAACGGAATGAACAGCATGGTCGTAGTTACCGGCGACTTCCCTTAGTCGAGCAACTCCACGTGAGGCCTCTGTCGCCGCCTCAAACTCCAGGGCAATGGTCAAGGCGTCCAACCGTACAGCGCGCTGCAACTCGACAGCGCGCTGCAACTCGACGTCTCGAAGACCATCGGTGAAGGTTTGGACTGCTAGGCACTCCAGGAAATCCTCCGCTGCATTTGAATACGCAAGTCGTACCATTCTTGATACATCCGCTTCAAATTCCTGGATAGTTTCTTCATTTTTCTGTTTTCGGCTCTTTAACTGCATTCGGTACACCGGTTGTAGATGAGTTTGACCATAACGCATCTCTAGACGATTCACCAATAACTCGAAGTTGTCAGCTTCATTCGGTGTCAATGATTGCAAGACGTCTAAAGCTTCGCCTCGCAGAGCTACGGTTAGGGACAATGCTTTCTCCTGGGATGACCATCCATTAGCTCTGGCCGCTGCGTCAAATTGTTTCAGGTAATTTGGCCAGGAAGTCTTCCCGTCGAAGGTCGGGGGTTTCATCGTCGTTCGTACATGGGTCGTCTCCTCGCTTCTTTGTTGTTCGACGTCTGCGTGGCAGGTTTCCATCCTTCTTGCATCTCCGTCGCCGTGGTGGATGGTTTGGTTTCGGCGGCTAACTTCCTGTTCTTGTGGAAGCTTCCTTATCTCGGACTGCATTTGCTGGTTGATCTGGTTTTGCTCGTCTCGCAAGTTGGACACTTGCTGATTTTGTTCGTCTTGCAAGCTGGACACTTGCTGATTTTGTTCGTCACGAAGAGTGTACATTTCGGAGCGCAAATGCGATATTTGCTGGGAGAAGGAACTGGATAACTCTTCTGGTAGGGTAGACATCCGTTCTGACAGCTGGGACATATCTTCGCGCTGGCTCTTCATCTGACTGAAAAGCTCCTCTTGCTGGCTCTTCATCTGACTGGATAGCTCCTCATGTTGCCGGGAAAGTTGTTGAGCTGGTTCTTCTTGCAGCCGGGAAAGTTGTTGAGTTTGTTCTTCTTGTAGTCGGGAAATTGCTTTCTGAACCGGGTCTTCGAACTCCACAGTGTCAGGGTCCAAATTATTATTTACGTAGTATTCACGGAGCCTTCTCAACAATACGGATTTGCTCCCAGTAGTTTCGAACTCTACTTCTTTAAGCTCTCTTCTGAGCTCAGCCACCAATAGTTCATTTATCTTTTTTTCAGGCATTCTTGTATCTTCACCCCACACCTGACACCAATTTGAAACACTTATGGGGGCTTTTTACATAATTTTAGTTACAAAATTGTTAAGATACACTGAACTCTGCTGGATAACGTCTAACTTCTTGACAATACAATGAACTCTTGTGAATACTTGAACTTGAACTGACGTTAACTGCCCATGCATCCCCTTATATACAACATTATTTAATCTAGTCAGTGTGTTTAGAAGTTTCTAGAATTTTCTAGAAACATTATTTAAAATGGTCAGTTGATCTTTTTACAAACTTCTAAAATTCAACTGTCAACAACAATCTTTCAAATTAAGGTCCCTTCCTTTACGGTTATCCCGTTACACTATCATTTGTATGTGTCCACTATTTGCAATTTCCTTTAGTTGGGTTAAAACTTTTAAACGGCAAATGGTTTTTACCTTTATTCCGTATTTTTACTTCTATGTATCCGCCTCTAAAAAAAGAAATTTAAAGAAGAATTTCGAGTTCTAGCTCTTAGACTATAGTCCAGGATATGACGGTTTTCTGCTAGCAATTCTTTTTATATGCATGAATTTGTTTAAAATTTTGACAGTACGTAGAAAATAGCTCAAAAATCAAAATCTACCCTATGCCAATATGTGCTTTTCCTCTGGGGTTGGTTACCACCCTAACTCGGGGGGTGGATAATATTTATCAAAAAAAAAACATGGTAATCGCTATAATAGTGAATTTTAAGGAAAAAATGTTTTTTCGGAAAGTCAATACTTTTGGAGTTATTGGTAACTGAAACTTTACAACTTAAACGGCAAACAAGCATGTTTTTAAACAATTATCGGGAAAACTGTTATAATATAAAATAAAGCTTATATAAAAAAAAGACAGATCTCGTTGGATAACCGGAAAACGATAAGTTGTTCATATAAAACTTATAGGTACATTTTTAAACATCTTGAAAAATCCATTTAAACGACTACTAGTAAATGTGGTTTGCAGAAAAATTAAGGTAAAAAATTCGTATGATTGACGCTACGGATTCTATCTTTTGTTGTTGATTAATAAATATTCTAATTAACATAGTTTTTTTCATTCCACCCGTAGTTGTATGCTTCTGGAAAGTTACAAAGTTACACTTAACCCACATGCCTCTATTATTAATACCAATAAATAGATGCTACCTACTTCATAAAACGTGAAGTAAATTACAAAATTAGGCAACTATAATACCAAGTAGTATTTCTTGTTTACTCTTTCTGCATTAAAAGTGATTGAATATTAGTAGCTTATAGAAGCTTAGTTAATTACTTATTATAATTGAATGTTTTATATAGTTATACTGTTAAATTTTAATTCTTTAGGCAATGAACAATTCAGCAAATAGCTTTATTTATTTAAAATTAGAAACATAAATACCAAATACTGATATTATTTAAGTAAAACTCTTTACTTTCTTGAATTGAATCACAAACAATGATTTCATTTTTGTTTTTTAGAAATTATATTTAATGAGTTATTATGGATCAAAAACGTGCATGTTTTGTGTAAAACAATGAGTTACATTTGGTAATTGTCAGAGCAAAATTTATATTGTCGCTAAAGGCAAATAATTATTTGTTTATTAGTATAGGATGCCGGCATGGAGTTGTGGTCGAATTAATCTCCTTGATAACATGGCAGTGTCCGCAGGTGATTGTGTGGAATTGGCAACCAAACTCTGTGCAAAATCATTTTCAACTATTATTAACAACGGTAGACTCAATGGAATTAACAAACTCGTTAAAGGTCTTAAAACCATTTTGTACGTAATTATATATATCCCCTGGATTATCTATTCACAATATGACAGTTTTAGTTATTATTTAATCTGCTAACAAAATATATCAACAGTAAAAGTCGTGGCACAGACCGACGGTTATGCTTTTAATCTGCATAAAAAATGAGTTATTTTTAAGACATTTTTTTGGCGATATTCGTTTATCAACTATTTATAACAATTTGATTTTGATTTAATTCAATAATTTAGTTTTTTTAAGGCTGTTTACAATCATCCAATATTTTTTTAACAATTTTTTAATTTTTTAACACGATCATCAGAAGGTATCTAGGAAATATAAATAATATTACTTTCATGAATGCACTTTTCACCTTTTATAATATAATTCTTTATTAAATCACCATATAGAATTTAATTATTTTAGAAAGCACTAATAATGTATAAAAAAAGAAGAAAACATACCAAACTGTAATTCTATACAACTATAAGTATACGTGTGCATGTAGTATGTAATACCTGTCATGCGATGTTGTATGCGTACGCGGCTGTCAATAACTATGGCCGGTATATTCCTTGGTAGAACGCACTTTTCTTGTGAATGTTTAAATGTTCACTTTTTCAAATTGTCAAATAAGAAGCGAATTGTGCGAATTTCAACATAAGACACTGTTAATAATTTAAAATAAGAATTGTAATGTATGCTTCTTTGGTAATTAACAACTTATTGTTAAAACTATGCTTTGTCTTTTTTCTGAAGTATTACACAAAGAAGAAAAAGTGCATTATATAGTATAGGTATAACCACCTCCACAGTAATAGTAAAACATCCACGCATACTACAGTTTATCATATATAGTCGAATTGTGATTAAGAAAATACAAATATTTATACATATGTATTTACAAGTTAACTGTTAGAATCTAGAATTGCAATTATTTGTTTTTTTTATTCGTTTTGAAAGCTTCTTGTAAAACGTTTTCTGGCAATCGTGCTAACGCTAAAAACCTAACAGCAAAAAGCGTTACAAAATCTTTACAAAATCTACAACTATATATAAAAAATAATAAACCCTGAAAAGTATTAAAATGTAATAAGTTAAAGGATGTTAAAATATAGTAAAACACAAAAAATAGTCGTGAAAAATTAAAAAAAAAATGATAGAATCGTAAACAATTTATTTATAATGTTCAGAGGATATCTTACTGACTTATTTTTTACATACAGCACAATTTGTGTTGGTAAGTCTTACGATTACCAATGTTTTTTATAGTTTTTTGTTTTGAGAAAGGTTTTTAATATAAAAAAATAAAAGACAAACAAAATCTACTTGAGTTGGGATTTATTCATTAAGCAACAAAGTGGATTAACTATTTGACGTGCTTTGTACAATCTTAAGGTAAATAAGGAAAATTTAGAGAGTGTTATAGCTCTTGAAAATACTTAATTGGATTAAATGAAGTCTTAACTATTCTTGTGTTTGCAATTTTAGATAATAAAGGTTAAAACAAGCTTTTGGTGTTAATAACTTAACAGATAATATTTTAAATAAGCTATAGTCATTAATATATTATCTAAAAACTTACAAACTGGTAAGGAATTCGGTCGTTTTAAATCTACCATGTACAAAAAGTTATGATGGGATAAACACATTTTCAACCAATCATCTAACTTTAATTAAAACCATTAAAATTAAATGAAAACCTACAGATTTGAAAAATTGTAGTGTAACAAGATATTATACAGGGTCATTCAAAATGGGCGGAACACTTAATTTTTGGCTTAACTATGAATTGTACAATAATTTGACTTGGATAAAAGTTTTTGTACATTTTATGTACTATTTATTAATTATTTCAGATTTTCCGAAAAAGTAATAGCTTTCAAGATATGACATCAAAGGACAATATTTTAAATGGATCACCCTGTATTTATATTTTTTTTCTAGTTGGTATGAACTAGCTGAACTTATCAATGGTACATTTAGTGGGTCTGAGTCTTATGGTCTTATAAATATCAATTAATTAAAAAAATTATTTGACACAAAATGAACCATAATGTGACGCGTTTCGCTACGATGTAGCTTTATTAAACACTGGTACTAAATGAACTAAAGAAAATTTGCAAAGTGTGAATATATAAATTTACGATAAATGTTATTAAATAGTAATTTGAGTGACAATACCCAGGTATAAAGGATGGGTAAAACCATTTTGAACCATTACACAGAAATCATAAAAAAAGGTTGAGTAAAGGTGAATGATTTATATAAATCAATTCCAAAACAGTATTGTAGTTTAACTTATTTTGGTCAACCTAGTGAAATGATGAAAGGTTTACTTAGTAACTACAACTTAACAGCATCCTATAGAACGATTAATAAACTAAGCATGTACATTAAAAATAACAAATCCAAAATTAATGAATCACAAAAATCTGGTGTTTACAAACTTAACTGTGGTAATTGCCCTAAAATATACATAGGTAAAACTTATAGAAATTTCAAAACCCGTATTTCAGAACATAAACGTAGTTTTGATAAATGTAAAAGTGATTCAAACTATGCAAAACATTTATTAGAAGAAAACCATTCCTTCAACCCAAATTTCGAAATTTTACATGTTAAAAATAAAAGTTTTAAATTAAATCTATTAGAATCTTTAGAAATCAATAAAAGCAAAAATTCAAATATTTTATTAAACGACCAATTAGACTTAAATCATTCACCTTTACTCAACCTTCTTTAATATGATTTCTGTGTAATGGTTCAAAATGGTTTTACCCATCCTTTATACCTGGGTATTGTCACTCAAATTACTATTTAATAACATTTATCGTAAATTTATATATTCACACTTTGCAAATTTTCTTTAGTTCATTTAGTACCAGTGTTTGATAAAGCTACATCGTAGCGAAACGCGTCACATATTACTAAGTAATAAATCGTGGATATCGTGAAAACAATTGTGTTTTTATTTACATAAAGACCATAAGTCTCAGACCCACTAAATGCTCCATTGATAAATTCAGATAGATCATACCAACTCAAAAAAAAAATATAAATACAGGGTGGCCAATTTAAAATATTGTCCTTTGACGTCATATCTTGAAAGCTATTACTTTTTCGGAAAACCTGAAACGATCAATAAATAG
Source organism: Altica lythri (assembly GCA_964028335.1). Taxonomy (NCBI): domain Eukaryota; kingdom Metazoa; phylum Arthropoda; class Insecta; order Coleoptera; family Chrysomelidae; genus Altica; species Altica lythri. The sequence goes on along the minus strand of OZ034805.1, from coordinate 48,247,443 downwards.
TACATTAAATGTACAAAAACTTATATCTAAGTCAAATTATTGTATAATTCATAGTTAAGCCATAATTCAACTGTTCCGCTCATTTTGAATGACCCTGTATATTTGTTGTAGATACCTACTGGATCATTTTTTTTAGTAAGGTGGGAACAGACTAAGCAATCATTGTTGAGCAACAGTTGATCAACTCGTGAGTTCGCTCAATTTATACGTGTTGCTCAACAGTTGCGCAGCTGTTGACAAACTGTTCCATGATGTTCGCTCCCGAGGCGGTACATCAAAGAAAATGTTGACCAACAGTGGTGCTTCAACAGTTTCGCCGGTGTATACGTGCGTCTACTTGTCAATGTGCGTTTAGTTTAATTCAGGCATTCGGGAGCGGTACATCGGCAGAGTAACTTTCATTTTACTTACAAATTTCGCACGATTGGTCAGAAGACCAAGTTCTACATTTGCTAGAGCTTGTAAGGGAACATCCAAATATATGGAATCCCGAAAATGAAGCTTATAAAAACAAAAATAAACGAACTGACGCATTTAATATTATGGCGACCGTTCTAGAAGTATCCCGAGAAGTAATTGAGAGAAAATGACAAGTCCTGCAAACCCAGTTTAGGCAGGAATGTGCAAGAAGTGTGACAAAATCGGGCCAAGGAACAAATAAATTATACGTGTCCCGTTGGTTTGAATATAAACATTTAATGTTTTTAAAAGACAAGAATACACCAAAACATACAAGAGATACTTAAGAACAAGTAAGTAAACTTTTTATTTCTTTATAATGATACATATTATTTTATTTCATTTTGTCTTGCAAAGGCACTCTTCCGTAGCCTGAAAAATAATGTGCAAATTGTTCTCGAACTTCCTGTGCTACTCTGGTTGATTTTCTACCAATTCCATTTAAATTTATAAATGTAGATGAAATTTCTGGTTCGTTTCGCAAAGATCCATGAACCAAAATGCCCGTTGAAATACCTTCATTGTCATAGGTTCCAGGGGCAGCATAACAGTCCATGATTGTTTTATTATTTTGTAAAAAATGATGTAAGTAGCAACATGTAAGAATAATTATTTCAGCAGTAGTAGGTTTCAAAAGCAAGGGCTTTCGCAAAACTCGAAATACAGATGACATAACGCTAAAAGCATATTCCACTAATCGTCTTGCTCGCGATAATCTGTAATTAAATAAGCGTTCGAACGTCCCCTTCACATGTTCATCAGGAAATGGTTTCATCAGATTCTCCTGTAAAGAAAACGCATCGTCGCAAACAAATACAAAAGGTGTTGTTCTGTCCTGTTGTCCTGGCAGAAGTTTTTCAGGTGGTAAATTTAGAGTCCCATCATTTAGTTTTCTCGTGAAAAGTGTATTTTTAAAAACACAACCATCTGAAATTCGTCTTTGACATCCCACGTTTACGTATAAAAATCGATACTTTGCATCTACTACTGCCATAAGGACAATACTGAAAGTGCCCTTGTAATTATAATATTCGCTTCCACTTCTAAAGGGGCATTGTAGTACGACGTGTTTACCGTCAATGGCTCCTAAGCATTGAGGAAAACTCCATAAGTTTTTATAGTCATTGGAAATTTTAAACCACTTTCCAGGTGAACCTGATAACTGAAAAAAAATTATTATTTAAAAAAATGATATCCAACTAAGGCCGCAATTGTTCATTAAGTGCCCTATGACCACCCAAACTCTAAATATGTATTCTGCATATTATTATTATACTTATACTATGGGCATATATACTTTGTTTCAAGACTTAAAAAACACGGAATACCAGGATTCATCAGAAACCATCCTTACTGGAGGTTCCTCAAGCATTCTAATTACAGCAAGCAGAAACACCTCATGACACAGTGACGCAGTTGGCAACAATAAGAAAGAAAAGTTCTGGAATGCAGTTAAACCCTTTGGATCCTTATGATATTGGAATAGAATCAGAACCGTCACAACGAGACACCGTAAGGCAGTTAGTCCCAGCAGGAAAAAAACCTCGAGAAAGCGCTAAAATATGTCTGATTCTTAAATGGATGAAGCTTTTAAATCAATAAAAATACTTACAGAAAATCGAAAAGTAAGGGATAGCTTTGAAGTATATGGGGAATACGTGGCAAACTAAGAAACAGTTTTACTATGAATCTTTTCGATACTGTTTTTAGTGTCGAAATAGAAACTTTGTCAACGTGAATTATAAAAAATGCGTTTACTGCACGTGGCGTTGTTTTACGTCTATGGGCATCGGCACTAATCCTTTAAGATCAAACTCGTTCGTTAAACTCTCTTCTACAATTTTTTAATCTGCCAACCTTAATACAGCACTGTAATCTGATACGCAACAAAAAATTAGTGTATAAAAACAGTCAATGAAACTGGCTTATGGCACTGTGGAAGACGACTAATGTAATCGTTAGGCATCTTTTTCTATACTTTTTTAATATCCGTTATTGCCAATATCAGACCAAATTCAAATTAGATGAGTTTTAAATGGTATCTGTTTCAACAATGAATCTGTCAAATAGCAATATTTTTAGTGGCTCTCGAAAAAAATTGTTAAAGGCTGATAAAAGAACACATTGTTTGGCTGGCAAACTATCTCGTAAATCAGGCAGATTCTCATTTCAGATTTGGCAAAGCGAGACGAGGCTATAATGTTGATTTGAATCTATGAATTTGATGAGTTTTATTTATCAGATCTTTTATGTACGTTAAGGGCGAGTAGCAGCAAACTAGTTCGGATAATTTCCGAAAATGAAGAGAGAAATTAAGAAGCGAAAATGTAGAAATGTGTTCCGAGAATGTGACAATTATGTTCGTAGATGTTAAATTGGTGACTGTTATCACAAATTGGATCAGTTAAAGAAGTTCGTTTAAATTTGATAATTTACTTAAGAACTTTTACAAACAATTAAAACGAAAGTATTTGATTATAAATTGACAATAAAAAAATAAAAAATGGCGTAGACATTAGACATAAACCAGTTTCTGAAAGACAGCGTGAGATTGAAGGAAACAATTTAAACGCTTTATTGGCCTTAGTATGACAGAATCTTCGTCTGAGGTTTCGCAAATTGACTAATAGATTTGGAAATCAACGAAATGTACAAGTATGTCTAAAAACCGTCCGTATGTTACTAAAAAGACAAGGTTTTATATCAAGAAATCCAAAAAAATCCTTATAATTGAACCTTTACAAAAGGAAAAATAGAATTTTGTCAAAGAATTCAAGAAGATAATTTTCATAATGTCTTTTTATCGGATAAAAATTGTTTTCAACTTGGTGCAAGTCACTTAAAAATCCTATTAAAATAACCTGTTTAAATTTCCTAATTTCCCACCAAAATAATAGTTTAGGGAGCAATATGGTGCGACATCTCTCTGTATAGCTAATAGTGACAGTTATTGTGATATTCTAAATGCTTTTCTTCTTAAAAGAGCGCATGTTTTATATTCAGAGAGGTGGCGTTTTCAGCAGAATAATGCTAGATTTCATGGTCAGCAGCTTCACCAGATATAAGTCCAATTAAAAACATATGTGGAGTATTGAAAGATTTAAGTTAAACGAGCAGTCCCATGAAATAAAGATTTTTATGACGGCGATGGTTTCCGAGGTACCTCGTACCCTGGGTGGAACTCGTCGCCAGGAGTTTTATGATATATTTAATATCATTTGATAATTATTACTCCTGGGTTTTGGGGGTCACTGGGCACGAATTTCATGATATCGATTGTCTATGAGGTACCTGGTGCTCAGGGTGAAACTCGTCACCTGGTATTCTGTTAGGTAGATAACATTATCTTAATATCTATATTGAACTAGTTATTTATGTTATACGATAAAAGTGTGGTATGAAATGAAAATTAAAAAAAAATCTTTAACTATTAATACCAACAATTTTATTAAATAAAAATTAAAATGAACGAAAAATTTTTATTATTTTTTATCATTTAAATTCTTTTCTTCTTCTATATTTTTTTCTTTGTATTTACTTGATTCTGGTTGTACTGAATAATTTTTATTATTGGTGCAATTACAATATTTGCATGCCGAGTTGCAAACCAAGAGAAACATAAGAGATTTCCTTTAGTTTACATTCCCAATTAACAAGATTCAAAAGGACCCTTAAAACCCCCCCAAGTAATGATTATCAACCGATTTTGAATGATAATAATATAAAACATCAGGCAACGACTTCTACCCTGGGCCTCGGAAACTATCACCTTCATGAAATTCGTACTCAGCGACACCCAAAACTTCAATAGTTATTAACTGATTTTAAAAGATTATAACATAAAACTGCAATCGACGAGTTCCCCCCTGTGCGCCAAGTACATCGGAGACCATCGTGAAATTAGTGTTCAGCGAAGTTCAGAACCTCAAAGTATAAAAATTTAATTTTATTTCTGTTAATATTTCCCGAATTCCAGTTTTTTATTTTTCACCCCTTCGGGATACATTTTGATAATGCATTTTTCTAATGCACAAAAGACAATTTTCATTTCCTGGAGATCAATTCAATTCTCAAAATTTCCTGAGGCACTCCCGAATGCAAAAAATTGCATGACAAATCATGTTGCTGCACAAAATTGCTAAATTTATCGCTTTTCAGTGCTTCGTTATATCGCCTATACCTATTGCTAATAATTTTCCAATTCAAGTATTAAAAATATATACTTAATAATTATAATTGAGCTTTGTTTTTTCGGATAATTTCTGGACTAATATATATTTAAATTTAAATTCACACCTCCTGTATTCTATAAATAAATTTTCTCATTTATGATGAAATAAATTCCAATACTTTTATTCATGAAATTCTAATATCTGATGATACCAGTCACTAATACTTTTTTTAATCTTACAGTAAAAATCGTTCGGAATCTTAATGATCGTATTTCTCCATTACAATTCCGTTCATGATTTCCATCTTGTCTTTGGTGGTTCCCCATCGATTGCAAATGTACACAGACAGTTGGATCCAACTGAATCTCTAGTCAAATGTCACGTAGTAAGCGGCAGGTGAATTTGCTCAAATCAAATATCACGTATTGTGGCAATACCGTGTTGATTTGATTAAACTAAGCAAATGGTGTGAGAATTCTGGATATTGATAATTCTTTACGTTAGAATTGGTAATAACTTATTTATCTCTGATATTTTAAAATATTATATTAGCAATTTTACAATTTTAGATTCTGAAGAAATAAGATAATACTTTACATCACAAAAAATGTTACTTTTTAACGGTAGTTGCCTTAACGTAATGAAAATCCATTTTACGTAATAAAACACTCCAAGTGGTTTCGTTACCACTATATTAGTCAACTAGCGGCCACCCGCGACTTTATCCGCTTAAACTTTAGTTTTTTGCCACCGAATTTCATACAAATTTTCAACCCCTATTTTAAATCCTTAGAAGTGAAATTTAAATAAGTCATTTCTAAGTACACCACTACGTAATAAAAAAAAATATTCTCGAATTTTTAAGACTCTACGCGTCTATCGACAGTGTCATGTCGGCCAGCAGCAGCGTGCTACCGCCTTGGGGGTAGAATTAATTAAAATCCTTTCTTAGCGGATGCCTACGTTATAACATCTACCTGCAAGCCAAATTTCAGCCCCATCCGTCCAGGGGTTTGGGCTGTGCGTTGATAGATCACTATGTCAGTCAGTCAGTCACCTTTGAGTTTGATGTATATAGATAATACATGACGCGCGTTCGACACACAGTGTCTTTGTCAAATGCTTACTTTTTAGAATTTTATCGATTTTTTTACGATTTTCAAAACCTTATTTATAAAAAAGCTGTAGATGCGGTAATATGCAATATTTTTTTAACTTATTATAACATCTTTTTAAAATACAAGGTATCTCATTAAATTTTCTGTATTGAAATTAAAAAATGTTATTATTAAACAATATTCCTAATATACTTAAGTAATACCTAATGAAATAATAAATTACCGTCAATTTGAGCAACACATGCTTTGTAAAAGTGCATATTTTATTAAATTTCTAATTATACTATAACCATTAATTATCCTTCATTTTCTTCGTCATGAAGTCTATTTGATCTTTATTAAATTTGCTGAGATCCTCCCAGCTTAATAATTTTTAATGCGTAGTTCAGATGAATTTTTACTTATAGCGTGGTCAAAGTACACATATAGCTTCACAAAAAAGACAAACCTCTTGAAATTTCACATTTGAGTATTTAAAAGGGTTGTACTTAATATGAAAAATTCTTTACGAAAATAGGTATGCAATTTTCCGGAAAATTGTCGGGAGAAAAATTTTGTTTTTGTGTTTTCACTCTAATTGTTTAAATAATAAATATACGGAAAAAAGTTTCAATTAAAATTTGTAGCTGATGCAATTATCTACAAAATTTGTCTAAAAAGTTTTTCTGTAAATTGAAAAGTGTACGAGATATAATTATTTCAGCGAAAGTCGATTCGTGGGTGCGCGCGAACGTCCCGTGAGCCGAATTTATTGAAAGCTTGATTTAAAAGTTAATAATTTAAGGGTTGTGATGCACTGAAAAAACGGACAAAGTAATGTAAAATGTAGAGAAAGACCTCAACTTTAAAAAAAAATTACTTTCAAGTTTAAAAAATAAATTTTCTAACTGTAAAATCCATTTATTTATAAAAAAACGAGCAGAAAAACGTCAATAAACAATTATATTTCCTATTTAATTAATTATTGTCGCAGCAAAAATTCCTTTTAAATTTAGGATTTCAAATGATCATTGAACATTATTATCACAAAAACAAAGCGAAAAATGTTTAAATTTTTAAACAAATGCTTTTTAAAAATCTCTCTTTTTTACATGCCTAATTTCACTCGTTTTTTTCAAACTTTATTTAATTATATCTTTTTTCCAAATTAATATATTTCAATAAAACTTTATCTGTAAATACTTTGAAGTATATACTTTCAAAACTATTATACAGTTTTTCTTTTAATATCAAATTTTTTAAATAATAGACAATTATTTATGATAAGTGCTAAAATCAGACATCTTTTAGAAAATCTAGCATAACTTTTTTCAGTGCTTATAAGATTATTCAGATTTTTGCCAGCTTGATAATAATTGTATAGAGAAGCGATCGCGATACATATTAACACACCTATGCGTCAGGTACGAAAGAGAAGGGAGTACGAATGAAGGTGAAAAAGCAGGTGAAAAAGCCGCTGGCAACTGCTTCTCCGCGCCATCGCGCTGTGAGCCAGCGCGCATGCTCTTACTCTGTAGAAGAATAATAATGATTGATTTCTATATGATTAATCAATAAAAACTCTAAAATTCAAAATTCACTTCATTTTTTTTTACCCACACCTAATAAATTATTAATAAAAAAAATTTAAAATTATAATAATAATAACAATAATAATAATAATAATAATAGTAATAATGACAATTGGATCAAGTGAAATTAAAAAAAATAATAATGTAAAAAAATAAGCTGTTATTAATAAAAATATAGTAGAAATAAAGTGGGGTTTAAAACGAGTTAACGAGGAAATTTGCTTGAGATTCCTTTTAATTTTTAATTATTATTAACAAATTAAATTTTTTATTAAACAGTAATAGTGGATATATATATATAACTCATTAAACTGCGTGGTAAAATCAATAATTATTGACACTGAAATGCTGAATCTGAAGTATAAAACTCCCAAAAGGGTATGAGCAGTAACGCTTGCTTTTAGGAAAATTCTGTGTTACCTTAAAAGAAAATGTCAAAGGTAAAAAATTTCTAAACATTTTTTTCATTTATATCATGGTCCTTAATTCTTATCTCATGCAATAATTTTATTATTAATTTTTATAATTTTTTGATTCAAAAAATTGCAAGAATATAATATATTATATTATAATAGTCAAAGAAGGTTTACGTGGAAAATCGCTAGAATTTTCATGAAAAACCAATTTAATGATAAAAAAAGCACGGGATATTCTGAACATATTGATCAACAACAATACCTTATAAATGAAAAATATTCGTCGTCATAAATACTAATTAAAATTATAAATGAAACTTCGAGAATTTGCTTATTTTAACGGTAGCATTTGGAAAATCGTATGTATCTTTTCGGAAAATATAGTTACACAAAAAAAGTTTCAAATAATTTTTTTAGATTAAACCATCATCTTTTAAGTACACAATGTTTTATAATTAAATTGTTTAATTTCTCAATGTTTAGTAGAGAGTATTAGTAAAAAAAACGACTTTTTAGGAGAGTTTTATGTGGAAAATCGGTGATAATTCATTAAAAAATTATTACAAAAAAATTTTTTTTTTATATAACTGTAGATACCTTTATTTATAGCAAATTTTGTATAAAACAATTTTTTCTACGGGTCATTGTTTATTTGCTATCTTAAAATTAAAAACTTGAAAATTGATGATGTTTAAAAATACTATTAGAAAAATTTGGTATATTTCAAAAACTAATGAAAATATCAGAAAATTTTTTAGACAAATTTTGTAGGTAAATGCATTAGCTACAATTTTTGATTTGAACATTTTTCTGTATTTTTATTATTTAAACAATTAGAGTGAAAAAACAAATAAAAAAATTTTCGACCAATGTTTTTCCGGAAAATTGCTCACCTAAATTAGTAAACATTTTCTCATATTAAGCACAATCCTCTTAAATAACTAAATTTGAATTTCCAAAAGGTTTGTACTTTTTGCAGCATTTTACGAATATTTTGTGTACTTTGACCAAGCTATTATTGATAACCGGATGTATAACAAACAAAGCTCAACTAAAACGTTACACGACAATTTTTATGACACAAAAAAATTTGTATAGATGATACGCAATACGATTTATAAAAAATACCATTTTTAAATAAACGTCAGATAAAGTATTGATTCGTATTTATTTGAATTTAACTATATGTAGATAAATTTCTATGCATGCTTTTGAAACATATTGGTTGACGGAGTAAACGTATATAGAACGATAGAAAAAGAGCGTTACAATCCAAATAGGAGAGAAAGACGCACACCTACGACAGTTCATCACAAGGGCGGTTTATTCTTATCTACAAGTGCCTATTTGCACGTATAAATACTTATAGCTATATAAAATTACAGTTATTTTATTTAATTACTTTTGAAGTTATGCTTCTTATTACACGTTTTTGGCAATTATGCCCAACAATTACCAAACAACAACAAAAATAGTAACAATTTTTATTTTATTAACAAGATAATTTATAAAACGACAAACCACATATTACGCAGTATTCTGTTCGGTGCATGTAAGCAACAGACAGTAAACTCGCTTGACCGAAATTGATAAAATGGATAAAAAGAGGAAAATTTTATAGAATTAAATTAAACTATATTGTGCATGTATTTTGTAAACAGAGAAAGTTATTACGTGGATCATATATAAACAAAAATTAGTTAACATTTTCTCTAACAAAACCATATCTTAAAAAAAGACTATTCTATTTGTCGTTTCAACCAGGTAACGGAATACAAGAAATGTCTAAGTCGTCCTGATTTATCCGTATCACAAAATATTGTATCCGGACAGGAACACGTCGGACAAAGAGTGCTGATTAAGAACTCTCTGTTGATTGGATCTCAGATTGGGTTCCATTTGCGGGTCTGTTTCCCCGATTTCAGGTTTCTCGTTTAACAGAACATTAAAGCAGAGACGTAGAACAATATATATAGTTATATATATCTTAATATATTCCAAAGATCAAAAATATTAGTTAACTTTTACATAAAATCCACATAATAAATTTACTTAAAAGGAATCAAATTCAAATTACAATTTTCAAGGGCATTTACATTTACATCGAAATAGAATGTGTTAAAGTAAAAGCAATTCTAACAGGGTTCAGTTATTCGCTTCCTTGCAGATTCAAATCAAAGCCTATTAATTCCATTTCAAAGTTGTAATGTAAGTAAGCTTACCCTCTTGGGGTAAACGAATGGACGGCATTGTAAACAACTACTCACCCGTGAGACCGATAATAGCCCCGAACAATGGCGACGAAGATATTATGCAGCTAGGTTAGCCATATATGGGACGACTTCTAAGAATGGACCGATGATCCGGTGGGAGTATTTGTGAGGAAAATGTGGAAGACTTTCATTCAGGAAGTCGTAGGTGTATGAAATTTACATTGTATTTCTGTATGAATATATCAAGGTAAGGCTTTGAATCACTTAATACTAAGTTTGTTTATAGTGTTTATAACGTGATATCTAATACTTTTCAAATGGATGTGCAACTTGACTACTCTTAAAAAGTATAATTTTTTTTTTTTTTAATTAAGCCAAGCATCTCAAGTATATTTACCATACATATATTTTGATAGTAAAATATTTTATAAGCAACTTTTTGTTATTTTAAACATAAGTATTTTTTTAAGCGGTGGTTCTTACTAGACGTTATGAGAAAGTTGGTGCGTGCTTGCTGTGGAAGCTGCAAATAAAAGAGGAAGGTAGAAACAAGAGACAGTAGGCATAGCGAGCCAGGGTAAGTTCAGTTACACATTTTTGTTGTGACTTTTTTGTGGCGATACCTCTTCTGTTCCTAACATTAAGAACTTTGATTCTAAAAACGACAGCAAAAAACATTACTCTATTTATTGCCACCATCCCCCTATATAGGACAAAAATTTAAACCACAGATAATTTATAAAAAAATGAAAAATATTTACAAATTTACTAAAAATTTGACAAATGTTTGCAAACAATAAAAAAATTGTAACAGTTGTAAAACACTTTTTATGTTACTTTTAAAATGCTATAAAGAACTAAAAAATGTAAATGATTAAAAAGAGCTCACGTAATATGTATTTTTTTTTCAGAGAAGTGATGTTAGTTAATCCCACGACGGCCAATTTTGTTTTCTTAGATTTCTGTCTCATGTATAAATTCGATCCATGTGATTTCAAGTGGAGTATGACACTATTTTGTTCATTAATGGTTTATTCTAAATATTTATAGCACCCTGTAGATTTAAAGGCTGGATAATCACCGGATATAATTCAGTGCATCGTGCAATTGTAGATGTCGCTGGGGAGGCACTCGTCACCCACTAACGTTAATTTACGTGGCTGCGGGAACCTGAAACTCTGTTGTGGGAGTATTTTGCGGACTTTTCTGTGGATTGTTACGGTTTCACGTTTACGATTTACCGATTCACATGCTGTTTTCAGGCCACTAATGATGCACCATGTGTGTTCCTTCGATACTGTTTGTATCATAGCAACTTGAATTGGAAATTTCAAGGCAGCAGACATTTATTACGAGGTGATTTATGATTTCTGGGTTAAAAGATAATGGTTCTTATTAGATGTAATTTAAATACATACATCTTTAAATATAAAAAGCGTTGGCTAGATAATTGTAGAAAACATATCATGTCACGATTTTCACATGTTTATGTGTTTTTGTATGTGTATCACAAAGACGATCTACCGTGAATGTACAAAATATACATATTATTAGTTCATAAAACAGGGACAAAATTCGTTAGTTAATTGACGTAATGAGTGAGTAAAAACACTTGTTTTACGCAATAGAGGTAAATATTAAAATTTTACTGACCTAAAATGCCATTTCAAATTCGTTGACGTCTAAATTTACAGAAAACGGTTGTTTTCCTAAACGACAAAATAAGTTCTAAATTATATACTTTTTGGACATTAGAATTTTAACCAGAGTTAAATAAATTTGGTTAATTTGATAAAATATAATTAACAGAACCTCGTCTTTATCAATGTTTCAAAGTAAAACGTGCGCGGTGGACTACATAGTGTTGGTACTCGAACAGCACAAAAATGGTTCAAAAATTCGCAGTATTAGTTGTCGCCTATTAATTGGGTACTACAAACGGCTTCCTTGAACCCAAAAAATTGTGTCTATTGACAAATGTATGAGGCACAGACAGTGTACCACCAGAGATGGTGTAATAAATGCAGTTCCGCAATTCTTTGACTCCAAATCCAGAAGTTCTAAAATATAGGCATACAAATTGACTATTGGCTGATCTCAGTTAACTGATTTCTGGTTGTTGTTCTAATATTAATCAACCTTGTCGTTTCCTTTTATTTTTTTATGTCGTGTCACACATACTAGTTTGACAATATTATGTTTGCTAGAAGATCAAGTTGTATACTAGTCTGAGCAAGAATTAGACTTTCTTTAAGACCCCAATAGACTGTCACAAGCCAAATTTGTTTAATTACCAAAAGGAAACTTTAATTTGTATTAAAAATCGAAACACCTAATCATCGTCTAAAGTCCTATGTCTCCTGTGTAAACGCGTACCGCTTATTTACTATAGATCCAGCGAGCGACCTCTAGTTGACGTCTGAAGAAATTTCCGTGACCTTAGCTTATGTGTTAATCAGCTAATATAATAACTAATTTAGCAAATAGTGATTCTTCGTGATTTATCTAATAATTAGTATATATAATTTATTAAGTTTAAATTAATTTTGGCATGATTATGTTTAAAAAAATTAAATATTCAATTTGTCATTAAAATAATAAATCGATTTGGCAACAAAACGCACCTCCCCTCCCCAGGAAATTTCTGTTAAGTGAATTTTTCGGTTTTAATACGCATAGTTCTTCCTTTTACAATTTGTTCTTCTACGAATCAACAGTTGGTAACCGTTAGTGAATTTATCCAGTGAAACGCCATACATTGTGTGCATTTTATTCTGACCCCATCGTGGTCGCCTTAATGGGATTTTGAATGCTAACACTATCAATAATCTAAGCCTCATTTGGTGAATATTCCTTTGGTGATATTTTCTTTTTTTTTTTGGGGTAGGCTTGGATTTTTTCATTTTGTGGGATATTTATTTGGTTAATTCACGTGATAAGTTCTTAACTTATTAAATTATATAATACTTTTCTCTGATACCGACATTCGATTATAGAATGATTTGCTAAAATTTCGATACGTGGATTCGTGGACTGCCGAAATAGGATTACGAAATACGATACAGGGTTGTGGGAATAAACATCGTCAGACTGACTGCTTTAACCCCTAATTACATAAAGGGTAAGTGTTTCACATGTGTTATATATTCGTTAAACTCCACGATTTATTATTCCTTTTACAATCAATATGTACATACCTTAAATTGTGTTAAATTCTATGTGTTTTGTAAATATCAGATCTATCGGGTTTTGGTGATTTATTTTATTTTGTTTAACTGAAATTATCAGACGTAAATAAAGCCAGCTATATTACTAATTTTAAGATATTTCTCGGTTATTATAAATTTATAGTCAAACTGTTGTAAATAATTTTGAATCCAGGTGTAGTGAATATTACTTTGTATACGTTTAACTTGTTGCATTAATAATTTAATCTCTAAATTTTGAATGATAGAACAATGCACTTACATCTGGTATATTTGATTCATTTTCTTAATAATTTAATCACTAAATTCTGATTATTGTTTATTATTATATTTTGTACACCTTTAAATTGTTTTATCAGTAATTTAATCTTTAAATTGTTTTTCTCTTTTTATTAAGCAGAGTCGGTACTTGTAAATTTAATATTTCTTTCTTAAATAATTTAGTGTTAGTGGCCTATTGACTATTAAATTTTTATAATTTTCGGGTTATTGCGAGTCGTCGCGTAGACTTTATCAGATTTGAGAAGGGGAATTTGTAGTTCGATCGTGAGAAGTGTCGCTATTTTGATTCTTTTCATTTTGTGCTTCTAAAATAAGCAGATCTTCTCACTACATTCTCCCTTCCGGTGAGTAAATTTAATTTGTTATAATTTTAAGTAATAATCAAAAATTTGGTGAATTTATTTTTAGTAGTTTTATTGGATATTTTTACTAACTATTAAATCTTTCGATTACAATCATTTGTTAAGAATCAGTTTTTTATTCAGTTAAAAATATATAAACATATCAAGTGATTAACTTTTTTCTCTCTCGAACTTTGGAGAAACCTTGGATGATTGTAATCGAAATTAAGGTCTATTGGTACGGAATTTTGACTGTTATTATTTTAATTCATAGGGCCGTTGCCAAATAGTGAAGGGTCCAAGGTGAGGGCTGATTTTAATTGAAGGTTTATCCTGAGTGAAGCTCTTCTAGCCGAATTTTTCATCTTGCCACCACAGACAGATTGTTTTCCGCCACCAAAGTCTTTCCTCGAAATACTACCAGTATTTAAGGAGATAACATCTTGCCATCGGCATCTTTAACCGGTGCTATTTACGACAGAGATTCCGTCCACCACATCGATCAAAGAAAAACCAAAGATAAGAAATTAGTTATTCACTATTTTTTTTTACTAATAACTTAAAGTTGAATAAACAATTTAACACTGATTCTCTTTTTTTATTTGTATGTCTGTACTTGGCGCCCTTTTTTATTTGTTTGGGGGGAGTTAAAAGGGAAAGCCAGAAGGAAGCCACGAACCCTGGAGCTAGCCAAGGGTATTTTTACGCTACAAATTGGCGCCCAACGTGTCTGATTTAAAAAAAAATTTCTGAGTTTGATCAAAACTTGTCTGAAAGTGAGGGCTCAGACAGTGAAAATGATGATACGAAATCACTTTCGTACTGATCACTGGAGTCACTACACTCAAGGCATTCGTTTTATTAACTAATCATTAACTTTTCAATTTCTATTTCTTAGATTTTTTTTTTAATTCTTAAACTTTTTCAAAATTCATTTCAACTTTTTAATTAACTTCGATTGTTATTTAATTTTTTCTAGTTTAAAAATTTATATAAGGGTTGGTGAGTTCAGGTCAGTACTGTACCTTAGGGATAGCATTTATTTGCGAGTACAGGCTGAAGCTGTTCCTCTGTGCCGCACCACCAAATTAGTATAAATTTGTATTTTTGAATACTTAGTTTGCCTTGTTCCTTTTTCTAAATTTTCTTTTTACTTATTGATTATTGCCTTTCAGAATTCTTAGCGTTGCGTAATGGTTTCCTGTTCCTGGGTGATTTCGTCGTTTTTACTTTTATTAATTATCCTATATTAATGTTTTCTTTGGGTTCTTATTATTTCAGCGATGTCTTGTTTTTTTTAACTGTGATTAATTATCTTTTTATCGTTTATATGTCTCGTATTTGCACAGCGATAAGACTGTCAAGTTTTGTTTTGTTCTAAATATCAATCGATTTTTCTTTTAGTGTTTTCGTTCAATTGA
Source organism: Altica lythri (assembly GCA_964028335.1). Classification (NCBI taxonomy): domain Eukaryota; kingdom Metazoa; phylum Arthropoda; class Insecta; order Coleoptera; family Chrysomelidae; genus Altica; species Altica lythri. The sequence continues at coordinate 48,232,244 of OZ034805.1, read as the reverse complement.
TATTTGGTTTCAATTTTTTCTCGTTCATTGATTAGTGCCTTGGCCTTTGGCTTATTTTATTACTCTTTTGGAGTTTTTGTTTGTATTCAATGATTCTCTTGACGTCGGTCTTATCTTGTTTTGGTTGTTTTAGAGACATATTTTTGTTTTTTTCGCTTTGTTCACAATTATCTTATGAACAACTTATCTTTGGTTTCTTTTGACATCGCGTCAAATTGTTGTTTTGCCTTATCGACATTGATTAGGATAGTTAATATCTTCTTTCTACCGATTGTGGTCTGTGCGACCAAAATTTTTGGGGGGGTTTATTTGATTTTTGAATTTTCCTTTTGAGAGGTTTTTAGTTGGGTGTGGACTTTATCACACTGGGTCCCTTCAGGTCCCGGGCTTAGGCCCAACACGTCCCTCCGTGTTCTTTTTCTTTGGCATTAGGTTTTGGTGGGTGCTGAGGCTGCACGGGGAGTTGCTCTTAAGTGGGACTGCATTGCTCACGCTCTGCCAGTGGGGGGTGAATTGCCTGCCGACAGGGACCTGAGGGAAAACTGTCACTATGCGGGGGTTCACTACTGCTGGTAGAGTCAGATGACCTTGCAGGGCGTCCCGTGGAAGTCCCAGCAGTACCATAATCTTTGATACCGTTAAATTGTCTTTTGTTATTTCCCGGCGGAGGTCCGGAAGTGGGTGGGGGCTGTGTTCGTCGTTTGCTGGGTGAGAGGGCTTTGCATACTGTATGGTGTGAGGTCCAGGGGTGTGTAACCATGACACGATTAACATCTTTCGCGAGGTCACCCTTGGAAGTGTGCATTGTTACCGCTCACTCGGTGGGCTTTGACCGATACGGATGGACCGACGTTGTTTTAGTCTGGTGCGTACTTCAACGCACTGGGTGCTTGCTCCCGAGTTTTCTCAAAACTAATTTTTTTCCTACCCTAGAGGTAACGTGTGGTAAGGTTTCGTGTTCTTGAATTTTTTGTCGAGAATTTTTTTTTATTTTATTGTTTATGAAATTCACCATTCCTTGTGGTTACTTCTTATTTTATTAAAGGTGGTATCTTTTATACCTATTTACCAGTTTTTGATTATTATTTATTTATTTATTATTTTTTAAATTTTAGTAGTTTCACTTGATAAAAAAAAGAATCTTCAATTCTTTTTTATTCCGTCAGGTTACCGTGGTGTAACGTTTACAACGTTATTTGTGGCCTGGCCTATTGACTATTAAATTTTTATAATTTTCGGGTTATTGCGAGTCGTCGCGTAGACTTTATCAGATTTGAGAAGGGAAATTTGTAGTTCGATCGTGAGAAGTGTCGCTATTTTGATTCTTTTCATTTTGTGCTTCTAAAATAAGCAAATCTTCTCACTACATTCTCCCTTCCGGTGAGTAAATTTAATTTGTTATAATTTTAAGTAATAATCAAAAATTTGGTGAATATATTTTTAGTAGTTTTATTGGATATTTTTACTAACTATTAAATCTTTCGATTACAATCATTTGTTAAGAATCAGTTTTTTATTGAGTTAAAAATATATAAACATATCAAGTGATTAACTTTTTTCTCTCTCGAAATTTGGAGAAACCTTGGATGATTATAATCGAAATTAAGGTCTATTGGGACGGAATTTTGACTGTTATTATTTTAATTCATAGGGCCGTTGCCAAATAGTGAAGGGTCCAAAGTGAGGGCTGATTTTAATTGAAGGTTTATCCTGAGTGAAGCTTTTCTAGCCGAATTTTTCATCTTGCCACCATAGACAAATTGTTTTCCGCCACCAAAGTCTTTCCTCGAAATACTACCAGTATTTAAGGAGATAACATCTTGCCATCGGCATCTTTAACCGGTGCTATTTACGACAGAGATTCCGTCCACCACATCGATCAAAGAAAAACCAAAGATAAGAAATTAGTTATTCACTATTTTTTTTTACTAATAACTTAAAGTTGAATAAACAATTTAACACTGATTCTCTTTTTTTATTTGTATGTCTGTACTTGGCGCCCTTTTTTATTTGTTTGGGGGGAGTTAAAAGAGAAAGCCAGAAGAAAGCCACGAACCCTGGAGCTAGCCAAGGGTATTTTTACGCTACATCTTTTAAATTTTTGTATTAAGTAGAGTCAACATTTGTAAATTTAACGTTTCTTTCTTAAATAATTTAATGTTGGAATTTTGGCTAATGCGCTTTTTCGACTAGGGTTCTTGGTCCTGGCTAATTTTTCTTGTTCCTGGCTTTTTTTTTTGGACCTGGCTAACATTTCCTTTGGCTTGGCGCAAGCATTAACATTCCTTTGGCTTGGCGCACATTCTTGGACCTGGCGCATAGTTGATCTTAGATCTGCAACAGCAATTCTTGGTGTTGTGTAGAATTTGTACACAACCTTGGACCAACGCAGCACGACACCTCCACCTGTGCAGTGAGGCTATTACAGGAGGCCTCTCACCTAAAGCATCTGCGCCAGTGAAGCGCAAACACAGATAAGCCAAGTTTGATTATTAATTCCGACTCTTTCTCACATATAGATATTGTTTTGTATCAGATGTAATACCTTGTAATTATAAGCACATAGGGTTTAATATTAATTATTTTATGCGCTGGGTGATCAGTCTTTGCTTGGTTTGCCAATAGTTGTGTGGCATTATTTTATTTTATATGTTATAAATTGTATCACTATATATTGTTAGGTTTATTGTTGATTTTTATCATAGTGAATATACGAGATAGATCTATTTTGGTGTCTTACTCAGTCAATCACCCACTCACCTCACCCATTCAATTAATAATTGTGATTGAGATTTTTTTTCTTTATTTATTTATCTCCAGCGAGGTAGGTCAGTGCCTGGAACAACAGGGGTTTCCGATTTGTACCGTCTAAATCGGTGGCGCGACTCACTTTTTTTTCTACTTACCCTCTACGGCTGAGCTGAGCATAATTTGCCAGTAGAGAAGACCACTTACCGATCTCAGCTGGAGTTGGTAATTTCAATTCAAACAATTTGAATAATTTTTCCAAATTTGTTTTTTTTTTTTTTATTAAAAGTACGGGGCAAGACACCTGTCGATTTGTGCATATGTGAAACTACTTAGATTCATAAGCTTTTGAAATGATTTTATTGTATACACCTCTATCTGAACAGCAGTAGTTTGTGTAACCAGTGTTAAAAAACAATTCATATGAGCATTACTGCTGTCAAATTCTGCTCGTGAAATTTCTTTAGTTGTTAACCCATCTTGATCTGTGAAGTAGTTTTAGAGTTATAGTTTCTAATTTATAAATTAGTTAATTTGATACGAGTACAAATAAAATGGTTCAATAGGTATTAATTTTTTTTAGTTATTTTAATTTATTGATAAAAATTTAGTTTGATGTACATAAAAGTAAATATACCTAAATATCTATACCGTTGTGTTTCAAAATAAAACATTATTAAATTTTTGTTAAATTAATAAAACTGTTAATTGCTTTAGCTAGAAATCTGTTTAAAACAAAACTATAAAAATGTTTTATGATTATTTGGCGCAAAAAATTGGCATCATAATCTATTTTGTTCGGACTTTAGCATCGTTCCCAGTGGAAACCTTAATTAACTTGTCGAATAAATCATACTTTTTCAGATGGATTGCCGAAAAGGTGAACCTCACAAACATCAATAGAAAAGCAATTAACGAGGAGATTTGCTGTGGTAGTAAAAATATTAGTTAACCCTTAGAAGCAAGAATTGACCTCAAGTGGCCATAAATTATGCTAACAAATGGTCTGCACTGCTTGCAACGGCTTTCACCTTATCAGGATAATCGACCTGCTTGGCACTCGAAGCACCCGAGCTTTCGAATGTTCTTTCTTCTATTTCTCTAGAATCTTTTGTACAATTTGGGTTTGTGTTTAATTAATGAGAAATCAATTTAGCATATTCTTTCCCATCATTTAAACTGGGTAAAATCACTATTAAAAAATTTAATCGCTTTATTAATATTGAATGATTTTTTAAATTTATTAAGAAAATTAAATTTAATTTTCAATAATACTGGATTTGTTTTTTTAAATCTTACAGTAGAGTGCAGACGGGATTAAAAATTTATCCTATCGTATTCAATGAGCGTCGAGTAACAGTACGATAAAAAGCAAATACAGGGTGTTAAAAAAAGGTGCCACAAAATGAAATGGGTGGTAGTATGGTCCAAAATAAGCAAAAAGGATTTAATAAATATATATTTGCAAAACGGTTTCGGAGATACGAAGAGTTTTGTGTTTTTGTATCATATTTAAATTATCTCTTTTTTCATTCTAAAAAACTTTCTTTTCTTATCAAATTCAACCGATTTTTTATTTAGATATTATTTGTAGCTATTATTTAGTTGTTGGTAAGTTGTTAGTCAGGAGGCTAAAGTTAAAGATTTCTTTTCGGTCCATCAGTATAGAAATTTTTTATATTTAAAAAATTAAAGTGTTTTGCAGAAATTTCTTTAGGAGTGTTATTTTGTTTGTACTAAAAATTAAGGAAACGAGTGATGGTATTTTGTATTTTATCCCGACAATAGTATAAATTAATTTAAATACCAAAAATGTTTACTGTTATTTGCTAAAACTAGGAATACATTATAATAATAAAAAGAAGTTTTCTTTTATCGCTACCACCTGACAACTTATTTTTTTAGGAAGGATTTACTCTCCCGCAAAGTTACCGACAAAAAATCCAATCCATATCAATATGGGGATAGCATATATACAGCATAGTTTTGAAATGTTTAAAACATGATTAATTCTGTATAAATATAGAATATATAGGTACCTTATGCAAAAATACACCAACCTTGCGATGAACTGTCCTATACAAGAGAGTAAAACATATCACATCTAACACTTTGTTTCTGGCTTTTTCTCCACACGCTTATATGTTTCAAGCAAACATTTAATAGATTATGGTAACTGTTCCTTGCTACCTTTTGGTGGAAAATATTTTTAATGTCGCTTTATAACAATGTATAGGTCTCCCAACGAAAGTTTGTGACAGCCACGTGTTAGTCGGCGCAGGTAGGCGGAGTCTTTCTAACAGTGGCGGACGGAAATAAAAATATATTATACATCTTAAATTAATTTTTAATGTATGATGCTAACATAATTAAGAAGAATTTATTTTATATAAATTTGTTACTGCCCACTTTAAACTAAAAAATACATACATTTAAAAAACAACTCAGAAACTCTTTCAGCATATTCGTAGCTAAATACAGTTTACAAAACCATTACAGCTACCACACTGACAAGCTTTCAGAACTGTCGTTGTTATTGTAACGCTCGTAAACTAACCACTGCGCATTGAACGAGAGGCCACGTGGTTGTCCCAAACTTTCGTTGGGCGATCTATATCAATGCAGTTTCTGTTCACTGGTATACCCCCGGAACAAAGTGATAAGTGTTTCCCAATCAAAAATAAATGAGACAGAAAGTGAATTAAGAGAAATTGAGGATGATTTTTTTAATAGTCTTGCATCTGATAACGCGTTAGTAAATGAACCAAGATATAATCAAACATTTCATTACTAAATAAAGATTTTGTTGATTCTTAATTATTATCTAATATACTTAAGTTAAATAAAAAAAATATGTGTAAACAACCAAGCAACTGTTTAAATATTACATTTAACATATTTAACAAAGATTTATCACTATACATAATTTTGTAATAAAAAAGTGTTTTTGTTTTAATAAAAATGTTATAATTTCTTAACTCAAAAAATTTTTGTTTTAATGGGGGGATCCGCCTCCCCCAAACGTCCTTCAGCGCATTCGCGGTGCAGACGGATGAGACCTAATGCTACTTTTATTATCTTTTTTCCTTTTATTTTAGACAAATTCAAGAGCTTTCCTCACCGAGTGATGAAAAATAGAATACGCAACTCGTGCGGTGCGCACGTAATCCAATCACTCGTGCTCTTTATCGCGTTCGCCTTTGGCTCACACGACAAACGCACTCGTGATGGGATCACCTGCTTTCCGCACTCGTTACGAAATGTACTATTTAACACGTTCACGACATCGTGACCCACCGGTGGGTCACACGGCTTTTTACTAATAAGCGTTTGTGACCCACCGGTGAGTCACACTGGTCTTTACTAATAGTCGTCCGTGTCCACCGGTGGGTCACACCTCCTATAATGTTAAATGCGTTTTGAAACTTGACGCCTATACTGGGGGCTTTCATATTAGAGGTCCGGCTACCTGGGGGGTATACTTACTTGCCGAAAAGATGGTCTCGAAATATGAGGGTTCCTATGTGCCATAGATTCAAAAACAAATTTTCTTGAATTTTTATTGGTAAAAAACTAATTAAACACAAGTATAAATTCTAAAACTAAAACAAATCATTGGATTTCTGGGTAGTAGCAAAAAAAATAAATATACATGCTATAAAATAGAAAAAACGAAACTAATCATGAAATTTTTTGAAGCATTCCAAGCACATCGTCGGTTGATTTTCGCAATCCTCGCAGAATGTTAGCACTTTTTTTGCCTTAACTCTGGCCTCTTTACTTCCCTTTTCTTGCTGGATATTTTTGTAACACTCTGCGCATCTTTTTCTACTTTTTCTTGCCGTACCTTCGTATTTTCCTATTCTGTGACTGCTTTTACCCCTCTTCTTTTTCTTCATCCTTTGCTCGTTTTCATTAACTGGCCCCGGAGTATTAACTTCAACTTCTTCCATTTCGGTGTCCATGCTTGCTATTAGTCCTTCAACAATTTTTTCTCGGAAACAAAGCATATTCATTTTAGGGTAAGTGCCATAGGAGTTATAAATTACCCACGCATTAACCACACAGGTTCCTAATAAGACTTCAAAAACTACTTTTTTGTACCATTTTAAGGATTTCCTGAGACTGGTGTAATAGGAGGACATCTGATCGGAGATGTCCACGCCCTTTTTTGCATTGTTATAAGCAATGACAGCAGGAGGCTTCTTAATGTCTTCGCCTTTGCGATTTTTTTTTCCTGTCGAAACTAGTCGATCAGTGTGGTCTGGTACGGAACTAAGCATAAGTACTGGGCGTTTATCCACCCATTTTATCACCCGTATGCCACTTGAATTCTCTTCGCCATACACATCTCCTTTCTTTATTTTTTTTTTGTCACACTTTCTGGGTTACCTTTTCTGTTATTTCTTAAAGTACCACAAACGTTCGTTTGGCAACCTAGGAGGTCTTTACAGAGTGCCACACTGGTATAAAAATTGTCAACATACAAAATTCGTCCACAATTTTTTAGGTTGGCCAGCAGTTCCATGCAAACTTGGTAAGTATGCCCAGTTCTGTTGGCTCCTACAGGATTGGCGTCATTTTTTCCAGCGTACACTTTCAAATCATATGTGTATCCTTCAGGAGTACATACTTTATAAATTTTGACGCCATATTTATGCGATTTAGCGGGCAGATATTGTCTGAAGACTAATCTGCCCCGCCAAGGGATCATCGTTTCATCGATAACAATTTCTTGGTTCGGTTCTAAGGTGTTTTGAAACTGCTTACAACATAAATTCAAAATGTTTTTGGTTTTAAAAGGCCTGTCGTTCTGAGCTGCGGGATCGTTATTATTTGAGAAATGCAGACATCTAAGTAACACCTCAAATCTGTTACGCGTCATTAGTTTTTTTATGAACACATTGCTGAACATATCTTTGTTAGACCAATAAAGACGCATTTGAGGTAACTTGTTTATTCCTATTAGTATTAAAATAGCCAAAAACTTTCGTATTTCTTTCTTTGTTGTATCCATCCAGTTATGCAGTAATGATCTGGGACGAATTGGCTTAGCCGAAATAAGTTGTGCTGCATACCTATTTGTTTCTAGTACTATTATATCCAACATTTCATCAGTTAGAAATGGCTTATAAATAGCAAAAGGATTGGATAGGTCCATATCTGGTTTCTTTAGTCCCCCTTGTCCAGTAAATTGAAAATTGTTTACAAGCAAATTTGTGCAGGGTCCCCATTGTTCAGAATTTGCTGTAATACCTGGAATATCATCCTCTGCAAGAGAATCTGAAGAGCTGCTATCCTCCTCATCTAAGGTTTCTGTGGCAAGTAAATCATTGTCGATTTCACTCTCGGAGGGTCTGTAAGAATCTCCTGAATCTTGAAACGGTTCCGATTCTGAAGATGAGAAATAATAGGTAATGGTCTCCTTCTGTCTGGTCTGAGCTTTTGATGTCGATGGTTGTGGTGATGGCGATTTATGTTTCAGGGTGGATGAGCTTTGCGGCAGTGTTTGGTGAGGCTGTTGCGAATGGTATAATAATTGTGAAGTCTGTAGAGGCGTTGAAGATGTTGCTGTCTTGGATGATGAAACCGGTATTGGGTCTTGCACTTCTTCACCTTCAGGTAATGCTAAAGATAATATTTTGCGGGCCCTGGAACTCATTTTAGCTTCTTATTTGAAGATTATCTGCAAAAAAGAATTGAAATGTAAGGTTTGAAACTAAAATCTAACTTTTATTTGTGCCCACCGGTGGGTCATGCTCAAAAGTAGAATGGGAAAAGAAAAAAAAAACAAAATTATACTAAAAAAACATTTATTAACACAGAATTAGTAAAAAATATTATTATAATAAAAACTTGTTTTACCGTTTTTTTCTAATAACATGTTGATTTTTCTGATGTCACTAACCTAAAAACCATAATGACCCACCGGTGGGTCACGACGTCGCGAACGTGTTTTAAACAAAAGAGTTTAAGGCAACAATGTTTTATGATTTTTAAAAATTCTTTTAATTATACAAAAAACCCAGCTTACTGATGTAGCTACTAGCCTTGTAATTGCGGTGACTAAATATTATAAATTTGGTTTTAAATTATTTATGATCCATTTTTTTAATAGTTTATTTTTTAATGATAAAAGTATTCTTTTAATGACAAGTTATGCTTATTGTACTGATCATACGAGAGTACCTGTAACAATCCTATTATAATCTTTAATTGTGTAAAAAATATTGAAAAAACAAAGGAAAAAATTTGAAAATTTATAAAAAGTGTCGGTTGTTCCATTATTGTCAAGTTTGATAAGATTTAGAAAAAAAAAACAAACGAAAAATTCGCTTTACGCTATTTTCCACAAGTCTGTGATTACAATAATCAAAATTCATGAATTTGGTTTTTAATTTGTTTGTACGTAATAAATTAATTAGAATGTAGTTAAACTAAAAAATAACAGAAAATTTTACCGGTATAATGAAAATATTTTTAATGGAAACTCATGCTGATGCCGCAATATTAATGCCCTGTGAAATTGTTAATTTCGACGTCGTGATTTAAGATGCTTAATAGGAATTTGCCCGATACCCTCCAAGACTACACACAAAACTAATTATCCTTATCGCCCTCTAAGTACATAATAACGTCGGCAGGCGTGCATAATAGGATGGCCCCTGTGTCTTTGTCTTCCTAATATCCTGTCTGACTTTGCTTCCTTACTACCGACTACTGGGTTTCCACCAGATCGTTTAATCGAAACATGGTTTTACTTTTGGCCGTTAAATATTGTCACTGTATATATTTTAAATAATTACCATTATTCATGAGTTATATTATACATCGACAGGTAGTTTCTATATTAATTAGCATTTGATGATAAATGCAATAAAGCATGAGACACCCATTTTAGAATCGCACTTAAGTTACGTTTGGTTAGAAATACAGATAGTATTTTAATGCAATTATTTATTATTAAAAGTATTATATATATATATATATATATATGCATTTTTTATCGTTTCCCTTTACTATGATGCCAAATTTTAATTAATGCTTCTATGAGACTTCGTTTATTTGTGGTATTTTCTTTGAAAAATTTTTGGTTTAGAAGCTTCTAGTCATTCTCTATTGAATTTAAGTCCGGTGCATTGCCAAGCCAAGGCAAGACTTGTATTTGTTTTACCTCTAAGAACCTACATACTTTAAGGAGCGAAATCGTGCACAAAAGTTCATTCCAAAGTATCAGGCAACTACTCGTTGATCTAAAGAATCAGCCCGTTCTCTAAACTTTTCTTATACCGCTCCAGCCTCAAACCCTTGACAATGTACAAGCGTATAGTGCCTATGCCACTATTAACCTGAGCATTACCAACTCATTCTAAAATATGGTGAATGCGCACGTGAACAACTAATATTACTTATCTACGCAATGTTACAGCTAACTGTCAAACATTTTAATCAATCTTAATTTGCAACTAAATGAATGATATTTAAAAAAACATATTTAATTTATTAACATAAACATTCGTTTTTAAATTACACTATTCTTTTCAAACAAAATTGTTCCAAACAGAAATGAAGATGAAGAACTGTTCGAACAATGCAGTTAAATGAACCCAAAACGAGACTACCTGACTACCTAAAAGGTTAACAGTTATGTTTAAAAAGATAAAGAAGTTTGTTTTAAGCCTTCTGATTTCTAAGGTTTTTCGTAGTTGAAAACATTAAAAGTATGGAATTTGCTAAAATCGAAATAGTTACTGTTGTAATTACTTTAGGACAACGATTATTTAAATTGGTAAGTAACATTAATAATACATATACAATATAGTACATTTATTTTAAATTTTAGCACCTGTTAAGAAACTAGGACACATTTTGCAAATACTTGCATTAAAGTCTATGTCAAAACAGAGACGTTTACAACACCTGCGAATTCAAAAATATGAAGATGTAATCTATATATATATATATATATATATATATATACAGGGTGTTTCTAAATTGATGCGAAATATTTCACAGGGTGATTTTTCAGCAAAAATTAAGGGGGGTCTTTCATATAAATTTTTGTTCAAAATCGCTCTCCCTCCAAGTTACAGCCCCTTAAATTTGGGGGAAAACCATTGTTTTTATTTAATATCTCCACTATGGAAGAATTTAGAAGAATGAAATTTGGCAGATAATTGATGCTAATAAAATGGCATCTTTTGACAATTTTTGTAACCCTGCAATGTTTATACAAGGGGGTGAAAAAATCAACCCTTATGATATTTTGCCTCAGAACTTTTTAATTCGTCTACATTTTCATACTTAAAAAAATGATTTAAGAAGACGAACTTAAACTGCAACTTTTTTATGTCTTGACTATTTCTCGTAAAATTATTAGTTTGATCACAAAAAAATAAAATAGGTTACAATTCGATATTACTTATTCCTTTTTCACATAAATCCAGAAGCGTTATTGTGAGTAAGCAGGTGTCAAATAATGTCATAATTGGCAGATAATTATTGCTAATAAATTGACATTTTTTGACGGTTTTTGTAGCCCCGCAGTGTTTATACGAGGGGGTGAAAAAATACTAGCCTACTTTATTTTTTTTAACAAACGATAACCCCTCTGGATGTATGTACACAAGGAATGAGTAATATTTTATTTTTTTATGGTCAAAGAAACAACTTACTGAGAAATAGTTAAAACGTAAAAAAGTTGCAGTTTAAGTCCGCCTTCTTAAATCAATTTTTTAACTAGGAAAATCTGAGGCAAAATATTATAAGGGATGATTTTTTCACCCCCTCGTATAAACATTGCGGGGCTACAAAAACCGTCAAAAAATGTCATTTTATTAGCAATAATTATCTGCCAATTATGACATTAATTGACATCTACTTACTCTGTTTTTAACAAACAATAACGCTTCTGGATTTATGTGAAAAAGGAATAAGTAATATCGAATTGTATACTATTTTATTTTTTTGTGATCAAACTAACAATTTTACGAGAAATAGTCAAAACATAAAAAAGTTGCAGTTTAAGTCCGTCTTCTTAAATCAATTTTTTAAGTAGGAAAATGTGGACGCATTAAAAAGTTCTGTGGCAAAATATCATAAGGGTTGAATTTTTCACCCCATTGTATAAACAATGCGGGGTTACAAAAATTGTCAAAAGATGCGATTTTATTAGCATCAATTATCTGCCAAATTTCATTCTTCTAAATTCTTCCATAGTGGAGATATTAAATAAAAACCATTGTTTTCTCCCAACTTTAAGGGGCTGTAACTTGGAGGGAGAGCGATTTTGAACAAAAATTTATATCAAAGACCCCCCTTAATTTTCGCTAAAAAATCACCCTGTGAAATATTTCGCATCAATTTAGAAACACCCTGTATATATATATATATATATATACATATATATATATATATATATATACATATATATATATATATATATATATATATATATATATATATATATATATATATATATATATATATGAACAGTAGTGGTGTTCCGGGTTTCAATCCGTTGGTTGTTTGTGTCTTCACGACGTTTCGCCAACATCTCAGCTGGCATTTTCAAGTGATGCTTCCTTTGCGGCTGCTCAACTTGGAATGAGCTGCGTGGTCCTGTGTTGCTGCTTTTATACGCGTCGGCGGCGGCGCAGGTTATATCGCTGTTCTGTGATTGGTGGGCGGTGCGGTTCAGGTGTTGACGTTTCCTCCACCCGAGGTCGTTGACCGCGCCGATTATTTCCTGACTGTATTTGGGCCTGGATGGGTACGGCTGTCCTTGTTGCGTTTGTGTTTCTTATTGGTTCTGCCCGTGTCTGAGTATTCTCCAAGGATTTTTGTTCTTCTTGGGTAATTGGATTGGATTGTCTTTTGAGGAGACTTTTCCAAGTGTTGGAGATGTTTTGTGCATCGTCTCTTTTGTTGAGGCTGTTGGTTCTCTCTATTTCGAGGGCTTCTCTAACTATGCGGGTTCTGTAGTGTTTGATAGGTGCAATCTGTTTTGTTTCTGGGAAGTTTATTGTGTGGTCCGTTTCCTGGCGGTGTTGAAAAAGGGCTGATGTCGTTTGCTTATTTCTGATGTTGTTCTGGTGTTCCTGTACTCTGGCTGAGATTCTTCTATTTGTTTGTCCGATGTATTCTTTGTCGCAGTTACTGCACGGGATGCTGTATACGCCTTGGTTTTCTAAAGGTATTTTGTCTTTTGGATTGCCTATTATTTTGTGTAAGGTAGTCTGCGGCTTGTAGATTGTGGAAATGTCATGCCTTCTTAGAATCCTTCCAATCACGTACCAATTGACGAGGCTCTAGACCAAATAGCTACAAATGAAGATTTCCCAAGACACATTATCGAACTTGCAAGACACTGTCTGAAGAATACGTATTTCTCGTATGAGAACAACTTGTATAGACAAACAGAAGGCGCCCCCATGGGATCCTCACTATCACCAGTAATTGCCAATCTCTACATGAAGTATTTCGAAACCAATGCACTAAGTAAAGCTAAAATGAAGCCGACTTTTTGGAAACGCTACGTGGACGACATCTTTATCATATGGCCTCATGGAAGACCCAATCTTGACAATTTCCTTGATGAACTAAACAACATCCACCACCGAATACAGTTCACGTTAGAAGTTGAAGAGAATGGCCAATTGCCTTTTCTTGACCTACTTATTACAAGAAACAATGACCTCACAATTGATTACACGGTATACAGGAAACCTACACACACTAATAGATATCTGAATGCTAGATCTCATCATCACCCTTCCCAATTGCAATCGGTAGCCAGTACACTGATATCCAGATCTATACGCCTAACAAAAACAACGAACCGACAAGAAGAACTTCATAACATCACAACCGCCCTAAGACAAAACGGATACCATGAACACACAATCAAAAAAGCACAAAAACAAGCCACGAGACCAACAACAAATAAGGAAGAATACGACATGTCCAAACCAAAAACTAAACTGCCATATATAAAAGGTGTAACAGACGTGATTGGAAGGATTCTAAGAAGGCATGACATTTCCACAATCTACAAGCCGCAGACTACCTTACACAAAATAATAGGCAATCCAAAAGACAAAATACCTTTAGAAAACCAAGGCGTATACAGCATCCCGTGCAGTAACTGCGACAAAGAATACATCGGACAAACAAATAGAAGAATCTCAGCCAGAGTACAGGAACACCAGAACAACATCAGAAATAAGCAAACGACATCAGCCCTTTTTCAACACCGCCAGGAAACGGGCCACACAATAAACTTCCCAGAAACAAAACAGATTGCACCTATCAAACACTACAGAACCCGCATAGTTAGAGAAGCCCTCGAAATAGAGAGAACCAACAGCCTCAACAAAAGAGACGATGCACAAAACATCTCCAACACTTGGAAAAGTCTCCTCAAAAGACAATCCAATCCAATTACCCAAGAAGAACAAAAATCCTTGGAGAATACTCAGACACGGGCAGAACCAATAAGAAACACAAACGCAACAAGGACAGCCGTACCCATCCAGGCCCAAATACAGTCAGGAAATAATCGGCGCGGTCAACGACCTCGGGTGGAGGAAACGTCAACACCTGAACCGCACCGCCCACCAATCACAGAACAGCGATATAACCTGCGCCGCCGCGGACGCGTATAAAAGCAGCAACACAGGACCACGCAGCTCATTCCAATTTGAGCAGCCGCAAAGGAAGCATCACTTGAAAATGCCAGCTGAGATGTTGGCGAAACGTCGTGAAGACACAAACAACCAACGGATTGAAACCCGGAACACCACTACTGTTCATTCTACCATCCGTGAAACACTACATCATAACATAGTACACCTCTACGGGGAGGAGACCTTCAGAACAACAAAACGCTTCGAAACACTAAGGTCCAAAATCACAACATTATGTTGCGACATAACATTTCTAATAAGATGTCGCGACAACAACGTTCTGCCTACGTGTACCAAATTGACTTACCATTTAAGGACAAAAAGAGCAGAAAATATCCTAAGAAACACGAGCAAATCGCTTCTAAGAGAACAAATTCGAGAAAAACGGAGACAAGTTGCCCAAACAGAAAAAGCAGCCTACGATCTACATCTGCAACTGAGCAAAGAAATTCACCCGTTACTCTGGCAAAAAGTAGATGAGTTATCAACCTGGAGGACGGAAACAGACTTCAAGAACAGAACCGACAAACAGAAAAATAAATTTGCCCGACTTCTGAGGAAAACCGAACCAAAAGTAGAGCCACTCGATATCAATAAAGTGGTTAAAAACCTCTCTGACTACCAACTCTCAGAGGAAGAGAAACACATCCTTAGCAAGGGTTTTAACTTTGCAGTGACACCGAAGACGATTCCAACAGAGGACATAATCGCGAACATCGAAGCAGCCCTAGACCAAAAGCCGGACGATGAGGCTGAAATAATACGTCAAGACGTAGCACGTATTCTCAGGACCAGCAAACCACCAAAACCAAACATAAAACCGTCCGAAATGAGAGCCCTCAACAATCTAAAGGCAAACAAAGACATCACTATATTGAAAGCAGACAAGGGAAATGTCACAGTGGTGATGAATACGGAAGAATATAGAACAAAAATGGCAGACATACTCCAAGACGACACATATAAAAAAGTCACAAGAGACCCAACAACATACCTTGAGAAGACAACAAAAGATAAAATCAAAGCCGCCAAGCTTGGGGCAGAAATCGAGGCTCGCATAATTCCTCGGGAAAAAGCTAGCAGATGCCCTAAACTATACGGGTTGCCAAAAATTCACAAGGAGGGAGTGCCATTAAGACCAATCGTTAGCGCTATAGACTCACCAACTCAACAACTCGAGAAATATCTTGCAGAGATCATGCAGCCAACCAGCGAAGAAGCAGATTCCTACGTCAAGAACTCAGAACACCTGACAAATATAATTAAAAACCTTAAACTGCACAAAGATGACCTCCTAGCTAGCCTAGATATAAAGTCACTTTACCCAAGCGTACCAATTGACGAGGCTCTAGACCAAATAGCTACAAATGAAGATTTCCCAAGACACATTATCGAACTTGCAAGACACTGTCTGAAGAATACGTATTTCTCGTATGAGAACAACTTGTATAGACAAACAGAAGGCGCCCCCATGGGATCCTCACTATCACCAGTAATTGCCAATCTCTACATGAAGTATTTCGAAACCAATGCACTAAGTAAAGCTAAAATGAAGCCAATTTTTTGGAAACGCTACGTGGACGACATCTTTATCATATGGCCTCATGGAAGACCCAATCTTGACAATTTCCTTGATGAACTAAACAACATCCACCACCGAATACAGTTCACGTTAGAAGTTGAAGAGAATGGCCAATTGCCTTTTCTTGACCTACTTATTACAAGAAACAATGACCTCACAATTGATTACACGGTATACAGGAAACCTACACACACTAATAGATCTCATCATCACCCTTCCCAATTGCAATCGGTAGCCAGTACACTGATATCCAGATCTATACGCCTAACAAAAACAACGAACCGACAAGAAGAACTTCATAACATCACAACCGCCCTAAGACAAAACGGATACCATGAACACACAATCAAAAAAGCACAAAAACAAGCCACGAGACCAACAACAAATAAGGAAGAATACGACATGTCCAAACCAAAAACTAAACTGCCATATATAAAAGGTGTAACAGACGTGATTGGAAGGATTCTAAGAAGGCATGACATTTCCACAATCTACAAGCCGCAGACTACCTTACACAAAATAATAGGCAATCCAAAAGACAAAATACCTTTAGAAAACCAAGGCGTATACAGCATCCCGTGCAGTAACTGCGACAAAGAATACATCGGACAAACAAATAGAAGAATCTCAGCCAGAGTACAGGAACACCAGAACAACATCAGAAATAAGCAAACGACATCAGCCCCTTTTTCAACACCGCCAGGAAACGGGCCACACAATAAACTTCCCAGAAACAAAACAGATTGCACCTATCAAACACTACAGAACCCGCATAGTTAGAGAAGCCCTCGAAATAGAGAGAACCAACAGCCTCAACAAAAGAGACGATGCACAAAACATCTCCAACACTTGGAAAAGTCTCCTCAAAAGACAATCCAATCCAATTACCCAAGAAGAACAAAAATCCTTGGAGAATACTCAGACACGGGCAGAACCAATAAGAAACACAAACGCAACAAGGACAGCCGTACCCATCCAGGCCCAAATACAGTCAGGAAATAATCGGCGCGGTCAACGACCTCGGGTGGAGGAAACGTCAACACCTGAACCGCACCGCCCACCAATCACAGAACAGCGATATAACCTGCGCCGCCGCCGACGCGTATAAAAGCAGCAACACAGGACCACGCAGCTCATTCCAAGTTGAGCAGCCGCAAAGGAAGCATCACTTGAAAATGCCAGCTGAGATGTTGGCGAAACGTCGTGAAGACACAAACAACCAACGGATTGAAACCCGGAACACCACTACTGTTCATTCTACCATCCGTGAAACACTACATCATTACATATATATATATATATATATATATATATATATATATATATATATATATAAAAGCGAAAGGTCACTCATCACCATAATATATCTCAGAAACTATAACACCTACAAACTTGAAATTTGGCAGGTAGGTTCCTTTTAGGGTCTAGACGTCCGCTAAGAAAGGATTTTACGAAACTCTACCCCTAAGGGAGGATTGGAAATTTGTATGAAAGTCCTATGTTTTTGAAGTAAGGGACTAGAAAATTAAAATGTGTGCTCTTTAGAGGTTGTGGAGGTGTACTTATATTGTATTTTTAGAAATCAACCCCCTTCATAAGGATTGAACGGGGGTCGGATACTTTTTATACAACTATCAACACGTCACGCGAACGACGCCGACGTCGCGAGTACATTGATTTAGAACCCAAAAATGTGGTTGGATTTTTTTGTCTGTCTGTCTGTCTGTATGTTTGTGCGCGTCACATAAAAACTACTGATTCGATTCGAATGCGGTTTTCACAGATGTATTTGTCTTCTTTTAACTTAACATCTGGGGTATAAAAATTTTGGCATGATTTTTGTATCGGGATAGTTAAAAGCATGAAGAGTGATATAGGCTACTTTTTACACAACAACCAACACGCAACGGGAACGACATCACGGGTACATCGATATACCTAGAACTCAAAAATGTGGTTAGATTTTTTATTGTCTGTCAGTCTGTATGTTTGTTTGCGCATCACATGAAACCTACTGATTCAATTCAAATGCGGTTTTGACAGATGTATTTGTCTTCCTCCAACTTAACATCTGGTGTATAAAAATTTCTAAACAAATGACTCACAAATTACTATATCCTACAGATGATTAGGTCCAATGTATAACTGTCATAGATCAATATTATAAGATAGTCATAGTCGGTGTTGTATGATTTATTATTATTAAAATCTGTTTACTGGTTGCAGCGTGATTGACTGACAAACATGAAATTTTAAATAAAAAAAAATTAAAAGTAGTTCTGCCAGACTTATTTTACTAAGGATATACCTAAAAAATGATTAAAATTAAAATTTTATGTGTAAAATACATAGTCATTAAATCATTTGTGAATATCCCAATTTTAAGCGGGCAAAGCCGCGGGTAAAAGCTATATTATATTTACATGAGAATTTTAAGTCATTTTCGAATGTCTCGAAACACATTCGACTTGTTAATACAGAGGTGTTAAACTGTAATCGAAAACCTATCGGGACGCCTGATATTTCTTTTAAGCTGCAGTGTCTTGTTTGTTTTTGTCTAATCGCAAATCAGGAGAGTTACAGCTAAGTTTATTACAAGTAGAGCTTATTTTTTATTGTGCCTTCTTTTTTTAGATCAGTAGCAGACCGTTTTAATATGACCAAAAGCAAAGTTTTTCATTGTTCGATGCGTAGGTATATGTAACATTATCAATAAAAAAGGGATCTGTATGGATAACATGGCTACAAGGGTTTGCTGTTGTTAATGTTATAGAATCTTTTAAAGTATATTTACTAAGTTTGATTAAATCTAAGTCTATTAATATATAGTTGTGTTCTAGAAAAAGAAATCATTTTAAGAAGTATTGTAGGCAATAAATGGATATAGTCATATTAATATTCGTCAACTAAAAGAGAATTCGTTTGCATATATCAATCGTAAAAAAAGAGGTCTGCAATTTTATAACAAAGTGTCTATGATTCAAACTACATCTTTACAGATTGTTTTATCGGATTTCTAGGCTCTGTACATAATGTTTTAGTTTTCCGCTGTTTTACTGTTGTTAAAAAAAGTAATATCTACAAATGAATATTTTACAGAAAATTCCCAATTCTTGGGTGTATCTGCTTACCGATTGGGCGAACGCTTAGTAACTTCATATGGAGACAATGGACACTTCAGTCCACAGCAAGTAAGTTATAATAAGCGAGATGCTAGCACTAACTCTGTTATTTAAAGCGCATTTGGTTATTTAATAGCAAGATGTAGAAAGTTTCATTATTTGAAATTAGATAATACTAATAACCCACCAATAGTAAGTTTCTGAGGATTGTATTTTACATAATATTTGTATAGCGCAAAGTAATGACATTTCTCTAAAATAACACAAATTCGAGTAGATGATATAGCTGCAAAAGTGGACGAACCACATATAGCAAGTAACAACCGCGAACGTATTTCAAAGAGAAATTATATAATAAATATCCTTTAAACATGTGTCTTAAAATGTAAGATAGATAGCTGCATATGTAAATTAAATAAATGACTAAATCAAAAATAAGCTTTATTATTTATGAAAGAATTATTAAATTATAATAATAATAATAATAATAAGAGAACAAAAAAAAATGTTAACAATTTTTTTCTAAATTTAATGGTAAGTGAAATTTTTTTTTGTTCCACTGTATACGTTTATATTTATATCAATTTAAATCTATCTATATAGAAAGGTGTACCTACACAAATATTCCGTTTTGATTTACCATACGTGATAAAACTATAATTTTGTAAAAATATGTTTGGTAATCAACTGTGCAAACTGCAAAAGAGGCTGTACGTATTTCATATAAATTGATGAATAAATTTACAAACTAATAGGAGTAACTAGGTTACGCTTTCCATTTAATTTTCCTGTGTAATATAGCTAACTAATTTCTCCAAAGTGTAATGAAGCGAATCTTTTCTTTTATATCTTCGTAATGTTTTTCGTTAGCTTGTTATATAGCTGTTTTTAACAACAGCGACATCATCGGTCCTCTTGTTTTTCCTGAACCTAAAGCATCACAGTCTGAAATAGTTTGTTTTTCGATTTAATCATTGCTTACTAATATGGGAAGTAGGTACAATAGCCAAACTATTATCCATTATTTCGTCAAATATGGCCAATTTTGTCGGTCTGTTCCTGTTTGGCTGTGATCGTCTTTTATTCTCTTATATGACCGTAAAATACTGTTCGATTTATTATGTAGATGGTTGTCACGGGCTAATTTTTCACTTAGTTTAATTATTTAAATACTTATTAAAATATAAACTCACCTGTGTTTACTTTAAAAATTCTTAGGTTAAGTATAGTTAAAGGTCATTCGGGCATATAACCAAGTTTGATCTTTTATTTCTCAATAATTTATTACGTTCCTAAAGCTTTAATATATCCCATCTTCGTTTTAACTTCATCGGTTTTACTATTTTGGTATATTTTAGAATTATTATTATTATGTCAAGCTGAATATTTTAACATATAAACAGTCAGTTCTGCTACTTCTTCTTCTTTACTCTTTTCTTTCTGTTGAATCGGAACTAAGCCGAGGCCGCATTACATGAACGTAGTGTTAGTAAAAGACCATTCAATAGGTAATTCGAGGCCACGATCTCCAAATTAATAATGGGATAGGTAAGGGCCATCTGTCATTGTACTTCCGGCCGATATGATTGATTTTCGGCATTTTGTGATTCGACAAGCCACCGAGAAGGTCTAAAGGTCTAATATTGCGGTAAAAGTTTCACAAGGAAATTTTGTGGGTGAAGTTTTGATCATAGTACATCTATGACAAGTATGTGTGGATTTTGAAACTGAACCTTTCTTTTCCAACCGAACTATAGGGTTAATCTCGATTAGTTGTTATTTTGTTGATTACGGTTCGTTGGAAATTACCACGTGTGGGATATTTTACAAATTTTCCGTTGATTTAACTGCAGTTCGTTATAAGGTGGTTTAAGTTTCAAATTCAAGCTCTGAATTATCGAAGTCCTCGAGATAAATACCCTTTTCCATCTAGGGTCCTTGGTACAGGTTTAAATTCCTTGGTATAGGTTTAAATTCCTTGGGACAGGCTTCAATTCCTGGGTACTGGCTCAAATTCCTGGTACAAGCTTAATTCATTGGTACCGGCTTACTTCTTTGACGAAGGCTTAACACCTGGTTATTGGGCTACTGGTATTGGCTATAACATTTGTTGGTATTAGCAGTAGTTTATTTTGGAACTGTTCCTGGTTCTGATCAGGAACCAAACATTGGAAGCTACCATCGCCAGTACAGATAAGCTATTTGCCTTTGTATATTGTAAAATCGTATTTTGGAATTGTTGTTTGTAACTTAGTTTTAAGTCGTGCGTGTGATCACACTGAGATTTATTATTATTTTAATTATTTAAATATTAAGGCGCTATTGTAAATTGAAGTTTATAATTTACGTCGACCTCAAACGTTTGTTCTTTTTATTTAAGAAGGGTCTAGTTTTAAAACTGATTGTTTTATTTAGCTTACTTTATTTCATTTCGTAGGATTGTGTAAGAGTTGTTAGTGCCTATTTCCGGCTTGTACCATCGAAGTCGGTGGCGCGGCTCACTTGTGTATCAACCCTCTACGGCTGAGCTCGGGCATAATTTGCCAGCAGAGTGACCGCTAACAACCCTTGCGCAATTCACCTATTGTTGATTGGATTTTTTTTAATAATTATCTTATACTTACATGAACCTTAGCAGATAGCTAAGGAAAAACCGCCAAATATGTCGCTTAATACTGATTTTTTTTGTAATGCTTTTTTATTTTCTTGATATTGTTCCATTAAGTATAAAACAGCTGCACGTGTTCATTAGGTCTTTCCTGCTTCCTCATTTTCTTTTATTTCGTCTAAATTTGTGTTTGTATCAATTGTAGCAGTACTAGATAGTTTACAAACAAAGAGTTTAAATGGTGTATGTTATTTTCAATGGACGTATTAATGTAATCCTAGAAAATATAAATAATATTCGTATCATCCATAGTTAAGTTAAGGTTTGGTCCAGTGGTATGGGTATTGTTTTACGAGTGTCGAAACTAACATTTTTGAAGCAAGAGAACAATGTTTACAAGCTTCAAAAACTAAGACTACCTACAAACAAAAAAAAAGATTTTTTACTTTTAATACCAACAGATTTTCGTTTCAAAAAAGAACGTAATTAGAATATTTAATACCTAATATCGATATTATTTTTAATCGATAAAGTGGTTATCAACAGCGAATACATGCACCATAGCAAAGATTCCGAAAATGAATTTACGTGATTTTTAGCTTTCCAATTTATGAATTTAGCGTATATATTCATATCTCTTTTTAAATTTTACTGGTAATAAATCTAAAAAGGTTTCTTCAGCTTGATTTGCTATTTCTGGTGGTGTATCTGGATAATCTGAATCACGGTCTGATTTAGAAATCATGATTACTTAAACAACTAACAATGCCTTAAGTAAAAACTGGATACTCTAAACAATTAACGTAAAACATCAAACTGATGCAACCAGGCAACCAGATATAAATTGTTTTTAAATATAACTTTGATTACTATTGATGAAAGTAGACGTTATGAGAATTTGTCTTACTTGTGACGGAAATCACGATTTCGCTGAAAATGTTTTATTACAAAATGACGGCTTTTCGTCACGGTTGTAAAAAAAACGATCTAGCTCAAACTAGCGCAAATTATTTTGTAAACTTTAAAAATGATGTGAAAATTATTTTATTGGTTAGCAAATAATTGTTTCTTTAAATTAATCCTTATTAATTTTCTGGTGTACATCAATGGTTAACTTTTCTGATATTGTTTTCTGTAGAATTATTAAGGAATTACTGTGAATCTAAGTAAAATGGTTTAATTATACTGTCAAGCTTGGTAGTTCGAAGCGCATCAAACTTATAGTTGCGGCAGCCAGGCTTAAGATAATCCATTAACAAGTTCGGTAAAAACTTGATAAAGTTAGTCGAATTAACTAGAGTTCTAGCGAAAGGTGCAATGTAATTTAGCCAACAATGTGTAGCAATATATTTCCTCGTTTCTAGAGACCTGTTTATACAGGAGCGTCGCGAGGACGTATTTTATATCAGAGAGTAATTTAGAATTTTCCCAATAGCCATCATTTCCTCCAAAACAAATATGAGTTATTTGCATAATAAGATCGATAAATAATTATTTCCTGCATCGTAGCAGTGTAATATCGGATGAACTCAAATGCTTTATTTCAATAGGCTATTTATTTGGGCTTCTATGTAAACAAATAAAGTAAAATAGATACATGAATTGGATTATTTTCTTTGAAATATTGCGTTGAGTGCTTATTATTGTTAACGTTGTATGTTAGTTAAATATTAATTTATTAATTTGTAAATAAAACAGCTAACCATCCACTCTGTTTATTTTAGATACTATTTACATTTACTAATTAAAATTTTTATTAATTTAAACCGTAGAGTTAAAAAAATCCTACTACAGGATAATTCCTCTTTCGTTCAATTTTCCCAGGATACTTATTGGTATAGGTATCTAACAATTCTTTTAGTGAATTTATTATTAAGAATATACAATAAGTAAAACATACATAATAATTGATGAACCTTTTTCTTATTAACAATATATAATTACAAATGAGTAATTCATGTAAAATAAACTTGATTAGACTTGATTTTTAATTACATAATAATTTTATATAAGGGTCGTAGGGATTATTTTGAGTAATTCCTGTAAAAATGCCAGTATTTTAAAACGATTTCAAATTTACTACCAAAAGTGTTAATGTGACGGTGCGGTGTCATTTTAATTGTCTATAAGCTTAAAATCACTTAAGAAATAATTTAATTTGTAAATATATGCCCTCCGCTTCTATTGAAAGTTAACGCATATTAATGTTATAAGAAAAGTGGTGTGGGAATCTGGATCTGGAAATTTGGGGATGGGCGAGCAAGTGCTCTACCAGCACTGAGGCCACATTGTAGGGATTTCCACACCTCAGGCTGTCATCAGGCCTAGAGATTTAAAATAGGTGTAAGCCAGTACTTGTCCAACACTGTCATACATTATATGTTCTACTGTTTCCTCTTCTTGTTCGCAGCCTCTGCATAGCGGCGATTCTGCTAATTTTATCCTAAAGAGATGTTGTCGTAATTGGCAGTGACCTGTTAAGATTCCCACAGCTGGTCGTAGATTTTGTCTGGTCAATGCCCTAAATTTTTTTGCTGTTTCCTCGCCAGAATAAGGTAATAACTCTCTGGCCAGTTCATGGTTTTATCCCAGCACTGTATAAAGTTTTGGTGAAACTGTTGTTTGATAAGGTCAATGACAGCGAACATTGTTAGCTTGATAGATGGGTGAGGGTTAACATATTTGTGGTGTGGGATAAACCGATTTAATTTTGCAATATTAATTTACTGAACCTTTTTGAAATTTTGGTTACTATTTCAATAGGCCATTGTTCATATTTTGAGGTAAAATTAAAACTTTATGCATTTTTAGAAAAATACGAGATTTAAAGCTATTGTCGCCATTATTAAAATTAACAAAATTAACAACAATTACTTCACAAACTGTCTATGTAAAAGATTTCCAATATTTTTTTAATATAAAAGTGCCACTATTTCATACCGGCCGTCACCTACAAGTTTGATTATAACGGAAAAACCTAATTTGTTTATAAAAGTAAAAAACTATAAATTATTTATTGTATATTTTCATCACCAAATTCATTAAAAACAACTGTTAGATACCTGTATCAGACAGTTTTACGAAAATGGTGTTTATTTTGCTATTTTATGTGGTATAGTGGTGAGGAATAAGTACTTAAATCTTATAAATTCATTACAGCGTCTCGCAAGACTAAATAATCTTAATTTATTAAAACAATAGATTGACAACAACAGTATATATAAATATAAAAATATGAATGAAAGTAATGTTTTCTTTATTGACTAACAACAGCAATATTAATACACTACTAATCTTTGTTATAATAAATGCCAAAAGTGACTTCGGCAGTTATTTAATGCAGTCAGTTTTTATTATTAATACCTTTAGTGCTGCACGAGACGGTACGAGACCGCGATTTGACTTGTTTCATCTCGATTTAGAGAAATAATATTAATATATGTCTCGTCTCGATTTTAAAAGGAATTTTGAACTTATGCAGAAAAGAGAAATAATTAAAGTTGGTTTGTAATAACCGTAAGATTCATAAATTAAAAGTATAAAACTTTATAATAAATGTATAAAAAAGGTCTATGTTTACTATTCTTTTTTAAGAGGCATTTTTTTGGGTTTAAGCAAAATTTTACGAGAATCTTTTAGTATCTTGTTCGGTTAGTTTCGGTCCCGTCCCGATTTCGAAATCAGATGAGACCAGGTCTCGAGCATAGTACTTTTAAAACATATTTTTGTTTATCTGAATTTGTGCTTCTCTCCTGAACTGATTGCTTTAGATACCTCTCTTTTCTGTAATCTCGTTCCAGTTGTATACTCGAGAAATCAGAGTGTATCAAACCCGAATGAGAATTGTCATGTTTATTATTATTTACATCAGTGCATCTTGTATACTAATTGAAATAAATTAGATTAAACATGTTTGTAAAACATACTCAAAATGTTCTGTTTAAATATAAAATGAATTTCCTTTTCTCATTTCAGTTGTTGCGGCTCTGGATTACGGTGAGCAGCAACTGAGTCTGTAAGTTGGAGCGCGTATTTACTGCCGCTGGTTCATGTTCTGACGTGACGTATTCATTCTCATTACTCGACGTTTCACCACCGACCCCCCGATACCGACGGCGACGCTTCTATATTAGTGAGCCCCAAGGAAGGGTTACTCCAAATTTACAACGTGCAACTTTGCTGAATTGCGCTTTTTATCGTCGTTTCCTAAAGTCTCTATATCAAACTGTTTTTTGCTAAGTTAATAGGTAACGCCAGGTATCGGAGTTCGATAGATATATAATCAAGGAACTTTATTTCTATTTTTTAAAGTTATACTTCTATTCATGCACTCGGTAGAAAAGATTTGTGTACAGTTAAATGGGAAAAATCATTACATATGTAATGGTGTGAGTAAGAGAGAGACAGACACACTTATAAGGTATATTGGTCGGTAAAAAGAAAGATGAAATATTTATCACATGTTATTAGTCATAACTATAAGTCCTTTGAATACCGTTTCAACATTCAGTACATTGAAAAGGGATGAATATACAAAAAACAGTCTGAACTAATGTATGAATATCATAGTGACGGACCACATGATTATTTGACAGATTATTTTATAATTCTGTCACGTAGATTAACATATTAAGTTAAGTATTTTATATTAATTATATTAATAATAATATTCAGTAATGAGTATTGTATTTTAGTCCAAAATACCGTCACATGGTTGCAGTATATACTGCACTATGCTTTTGAGGTTGTTGGCTACATAAACAGAGTTTTTACGAATAGTCGAGGAAATAAAGCACCAAAACCTCCGAATTCTGTAACGTAAGATTTTTTGCATTGGATTCGTTAAAGTATTAGGAAATTTGTCGCTATATTTTATAATGTAAAAGTGTAAATTGCATTTCTGCATTCAAAAAGTACATTCCGAACAGACAATAGAGAGAAAACTTACAACTTGGTAAGTATTGATGAAAATGGCTTCAATTTATATACTCAGGGTTTTTGGAGTCGCTGAACACGAATATCACAATTACGAAAGTCTCCGCGGCACTTGGTGTCTAGGGTATTTACCTCTTCTCCTGGAGTATCAATGCACACTTGGTACTCAGTGGTTTTTTGAGTCGCTAAATACGATTATAATAATGGCGATGGTGTTCGAAACACCTGGTGCTTAAGACGGACCTCGTCTCCAGGAATTTTATACAAATTCGATACAAAAAGAGTGGGCACAAGGTACTAGGAGGTTTTTGGGGTCGCTTACCATAAATATCATATAATGAGTTTGCTAAATCATTCGCATACAAATTTATGAATCCATGCGCGTGCATAGAAGTATAACTTTTGCCGGCAGTCCCACTGACTGCCACAGTAGTTTTTTTTTTATTTTTTAAGATGGTGCTTAAAAATATTATAGGTTATCTATTAAAAAATTTATTATGCAAATTGGATACTGGTCTTATTATAAAACGTGTAAGCCACAGTTTTTTCTGGAAAAAAATGTTATGGTCATGTTTTAATCTCCTTATAATTCGTTTCATGTGAATAAATAATAATACATTTCTGTGGTAAAAAAATTAATCTTTCTTAATTTGAAGTAGCTTAAATAAAAATTTTAATAATTATTTCATTGTCACGACTTAAAATATTTTTGGTAAAATTTTTTAACCTTACGCCATAAACAAAAAATAGGTTTCTTCGGTGCAATATTTTAATCTTCCAGTAACTATTTAGTTTACTTTCGCTAAAACTGGTGTCATGCCGCTAAAGCTCTCGCATTTCGATCTGCACCGTTGTCGCTTACCAGCACATTACCAATCTAAAATTTCTAAAATCGTTAGATTTGAAAAAATGGCAGCAAATTTAAAAAAATGTTTAAGTAATAAAAAAATCAATTAAGTTACAAAAAAATTAAATTATTATGAAAAAAAATTATAACGGTATATTGATAGATTTCTTTATCAATCGGTAGATGTACCGAAAGATCGGTAAACTTGGCATCGCTGCTCATCAATTCTCACTAAATTCCACAAAAAACGTCGGTGAACAGGAGCGTAATGTGGTACAAAGAATTTCAAAGGCGGCCCACAGAGTGATCCTACTATTCTTGTCTATTTACGGTGGTTTAGTTTATTTGTCAGATATATTCTTTAGCTGCCACTTTAGTAGAATCTGAAAGTTTTAAAAACCAGACCTGTGCTGACAGCATTAAAATATAAAACTGAAAATCCTCTTAAAGCGAGTATTGCTCTGTACTATTGTTTGGTAAAAAAATTAGCTGTAATAATATTGTATTAGTTTTATTTCGTAGAATAAATTATGACCATTCTTCGTCCATTGTTCGACAATTGTTCTATTCAGTCATTTTTTCAGTTTGAGCATTAAATGTTCGTTGGTAAGTATAATTACTCTATTAAAAGGTTAGAATTCAAATACAAATAAATTAAAAATTCTTATTGAATCGTCGTGGTAAGTATTAACGATTCAACGTTTACTTATATCTAGCAGGCTATCTTTTTATTTATTCACATTGGTATTGGTTTTTGTCATGTTGGTATTTGAAAGTTACCAAGTCATTGCAAGTCACAATTTGACAAGCTTGACAACAAATAGCATAAATATAATTGTCAATTGTATTTAAGAAATTAAATATGCCGAAAAAAAATTGTGTACAGACAAAAAAATGCATTCAGAGATGCTATTACATGTTTAAGAAAGACCAGAGAATTTCAGAAGACGGATATTTACAAAAGATCTCTGAGGTTTTTAATGTAAGTACTATATGTGTTCTATACACGATTATTCCATTATTTTCATTAGCAAATAGTTCCAAACATTTTTAATTTCATTATTAGTTGTATATGAAGATAATTGTTAGAAAAAATACAGTTTTACAGTTTCTACATTCAAATTACTTATTATTTATTAAATACACATAACCTAAAAACTCACTACTTTTCAATATTTTACAATGTTGCCAGATTATGTAACATAATTAAAAATGTTTTGAAAATATAATATTTTCTTTAATTAATAAAGTTTGGTAATTAAAATGTAATTTGATAGCAAATAGATGAATTAATGTTTATTCATTGATCCATTAAATTAAATTTTTATTATTTTTTTAATCTTTCGTGTTTTTTTAGGTTAGTGTTATATCTATACGAAACATCTTAAAAGAAGATTTAGCTAATGGCAAAGAAGCGGCGGATAAAAGGAAGAATGATAAAGCAGATACATTTGATAACTTCATTTAAAAAAAAACTTGCAGCGGCAGATTTGGACGTACAATTCCAAAAACGAATATTTTACTTTAGACAAACTTTTGACTGATGTGAAACAAAACTTGGATTTTAGGGGTGAACGTACCACTTTATACACACTTATAAAATCAATGGGATATAAATTTTAAAAAGTGAACGGACGACAAATTTTAAGTGAGCAAAGACATATCAAAATCAGCAAAATCGCTTTCCTTCGGAAATTTATGGAACTAAAAAAGCGCAATGAATCAATCAGATTTGTGTACTTAGACGAAACGTGGATATACAAAAATTGCACTCCAACGCGTCGTTGGGTACATGAATCTGATTTAAAAAGCAATCCATTGCATTTGAAATCTGAAGGAAAGCGATTTACAATTTTACACGCAGGAACAAATACTGGGTTTTTAGAGGGATGTGACTTGTTGTTAGACTCTTCAAATACTGACATTGACTATCACAAAACTATGAACGGTGACATTTTCAAAAACTGGATTGTTAATCAACTCATTCCTGCTTTATCCAATTTTTCAGACAAATGTGTAGTGGTAATGGATAATGCTCCTTATCATTCTGTACATCTAAGCAAACCACCTACATTTTCAGCAAAAAAAGAGATAATGCAGGGATGGTTGAGCAGCAATAACATCGCATTTGACAAAAAAAATTATACACTATAATCCAACCATACAAAAGTAACGATAAGACATATGTAGTAGATGAAATATTAAAGCAACATGAACATGATGTACTTCGACTACCCCCATACCACTGTCAATATAATCCATTAGAGTTGGCATGGGGCTTTACAAAGACGTACTATAACAAAAATATTGCATCTTTATATTCAGACAGGGATAGGGTTAAAAAAACTTGGACAGAAGCGTTAAGACAATGTACACCAGACATGTGGAAAAATTTTTGTATACATACAGACGAACTTATTTAAGCAGATTGGACTACTTACATGGGAAACTGCTCACATGACAATATTCCTCCTTTAATTATTTCATTGGAGGAATCAGATTCTGACGATTCCGATTTTGGATTTAATAGTGACTCTGATATATCCAATGAAATAATGGAGGTGGATTAAAAATACATACCGAACAGAATAACAATAGTTTTAACCAAATCTGTAGCTTTAATTTTTGTTGTTTATATGTTTTTTTTTAATTTTGTATGTTTCATTTTCTTTTGTACTTTGTTTATTTTACTATCAGTGTATCTGCTTTTCTGCTGAATAATTGCACTGAAACTATTAAACACATTTTAAATGGATTACCAATATTTGAAAGCTTAGATATATAACGAAGCATAACATTTTATGGGAATTTTTGTCTTTGTTTTACTTATCAAAATGGCTGAAACCAATTGGTATGTGATAATGTCGTACTACCTGGAAAGCTCCACGAAAAACTCCTCAATATATAGCTGCTGTAATACTTATCGACAAAATAAAATATTTTGTATTTTTCTCATTTATAGCTGGTCCAATTTAAATGTTTGTTGTAAAACTTATTATATAGACATAGAAAATTTGTTCTAGACTTTTTTCCAAATGTTTTTATTGTTTGCTTTTATTTAATTACTATTATTTTGTAAATGCATTCATTTTATTTAAATATATATTTTTAAATTGATGATTTCCTTTTTTTGTGAAAGTACTAAGTTTTAATGATTTTTGATGGCGCTGAAATGGAGAACACAATTATTTTGTTTATTGTCACTAACACTATGATTTTATTGAAGACGTGACAACAGCGCATTTACAACTGAGAATAAGAATAAATATACAGGGCGAAATTCATCACCCTAACAAGGCCTACTTTAATAAAAATAAGCTTTGAATGATGTATATACTCAGTATCTTAAAAGGTTATAATAGCAGATAAATTAAAAATTCGCGCTCTCTTTTTTTAAAAGCAATACAAAACGTGTTACTTTAAGTTTTATTTGAAGTCAGTAAGTGTTAGTTTATACTCCAGTTTGTTTATTTATACAACAATAACAAAGTACATTTTTTTACTGCTTTTTTGGTTTATTTGTAAGCCGTTTTTTCAACTGGGCATCATTTTGTAATTTTTGAATTTGCAGTTTTCATTTGGTTTTAAGAATAACAATTGATATGTTTGTGTAAAAATTTTAAAAATACTACTTGCTTACCTCTACAGCTACAGTGTGTTGCCAAAATATTGAGGACAGTCAGAAAAAAAAAATGTTTTAACGGAAATAAAATACAAAAAGCACTTTTTTAATTAAATATT
The DNA here is from genome assembly GCA_964028335.1 of Altica lythri. Taxonomy (NCBI): domain Eukaryota; kingdom Metazoa; phylum Arthropoda; class Insecta; order Coleoptera; family Chrysomelidae; genus Altica; species Altica lythri. The sequence continues at coordinate 48,200,974 of OZ034805.1, read as the reverse complement.
TAAAAAAAAGTTGTAATTATACAAAAAATATCTTAAAATAATATTAATGCAAAGAACAGGTAAAAAGTATACGATATTAATATTAATTTATCATACTCAACATTTTCTTTGTTTCTGCTTAACCAGGACAGTAGTTTCGCTTATTTCAAAAATTTATTGTTCCCTTATAGCGTGGTCAAAGTACACATATAGCTTCACAAAAAAGACAAACCTCTTGAAATTTCACATTTGAGTATTTAAAAGGGTTGTACTTAATATGAAAAATTCTTTACGAAAATAGGTATGCAATTTTCCGGAAAATTTTCGGGAGAAAAATTTTGTTTTTGATTTTTCACTCTAATTGTTTAAATAATAAATATACGAAAAAAAGTTTCAATTAAAATTTGTAGCTGATGCAATTATCTACAAAATTTGTCTGAAAAGTTTTTCTGTAAATTGAAAAGTTTACGAGATATAATTATTTCAGCGGAAGTCGATTCGTGGGTGCGCGCGAACGTCCCGTGAGCCGAATTTATTGAAGGCTTGATTTAAAAGTTAATAATTTAAAGGTTGTGATGCACTGAAAAAGCAGACAAAGTAATGTAAAATGTAGAGAAAGACCTCAACTTTCAAAAAAAATTACTTTCAAGTTTACAAAAGTAAATTTTCTAACTGTAAAATCCATTTATTTATAAAAAAACGAGCAGAAAAACGTCAATAAACAATTATATTTCCTATTTAATTAATTATTGTGGCAGCGAAAATTCCTTTTAAATTTAAGATTTCAAATGATCATTGAACATTATTATCAAAAAAACAAAGCGAAAAATGTTTAAATTTTTAAACAAATGCTTTTTAAAAATCTCTGTTTTTTACATGCCTAATTTCACTCGTTTTTTTCAAACTTTATTTAATTATATCTTTTTTCCAAATTAATATATTTCAATGAAACTTTATCTGTAAATACTTTGAAGTATATACTTTCAAAACTATTATACAGTTTTTTTTTAAATATCAAATTTTTTAAATAATAGACAATTATTTATGATAAGTGCTAAAATCAGACGTCTTTTAGAAAATCTAGCATAACTTTTTTCAGTGCTTATAAGATTATTCAGATTTTTGCCAGCTTGATAATAATTGTATAGAGAAGCGATCGCGATACATATTAACACACCTATGCGTCAGGTACGAAAGAGAAGGAAGTACGAATAAAGGTGAAAAATCAGGTAAAAAAGCCGCTGGCAGCCGCTTTTCCGCGCCGTCGCGCTGTCAGCCAGCGCGCATGCTCTTACTCTGTAGAAGCAGACGAGTTGACGTAATAGCGGTTGTTTACGTGACATTTATTTTGATCTTTTTTGGAGTTTATTTGTAACAAATAATTTGTTAACATAAAAATAAATTGTCAATAATTATTTTTCAAGTATGAATGATCAGGCTGATAATATTACTTGTTTTATTTGTAATAAAGATCATTGTAGTATTCGATGGTTATGAGGGTAATTCATCAAGTGCAAAATCTTCTGAGCGTTTACGACGTTCTAATAATGCTTCCAGCACTGATATACTTTTTACTGATAATATGGCCATAACAGTGCAGCAAGATAAATTTTTTGGAAATATTCACAATAAATCAAGATTCATAACTTATCTAACACGAAAACTCCTACAAAATAATATTCTTGTTAAACAAGCCGAAGATGATGCTGACCTACTGATTGTCAAGACTGCCCTTGAAGCAACACATCCATGTACTGTCGTCGTTTCAGAAGATACGGACATTTTAGTTTTGTTAATTGCCTTAACACCCAACAACGAAAAAGTTTATTTTCTTAAACTTGGAAAAAACAATAAAGATAATATTGTATATTCTTCAAAAAGCTTTGATAATCACCCATTTTGCAAAGAAAATATTTTATTTTTACATGGTCTAACAGGATGTGACACAACTTCTTGTTTTTATAATAAAGGAAAAAAAGTGTGTTCCAACATTTCGAAAAAAATAATAACGAAACGTTGAGAGATGCAATTCGTTATTTTTATCGAGAAAATGCCGACAAAGATCTCATTTTTGAAAATGGTGTTAAATGCCTTTTACATGTATATAAAGCTCCAAAAAATGTTCAAAGTCTAAATGAACTTAGATACATAATGTTCACGAAGTCTGTTATTAAAAAAAAGCAGTGAATTTGGCTACTCTTCCACCTACATCAGACGCTGCAAGACAACATTTTTTTAGAGTGTATTGTCAGATTCAACAATGGTTATCTTCTGAAATTTCTCCTGAATCCTGGGGTTGGCAAAAACAAGATATTTTAATGCCTATAAAAATGAAGCAAGTCGCTGCTCCCCTTGAAATTTTAAATATGATATTTTGTAGCTGCAAAACTGGTGGTAAAAAAGCTTGCGGCTGTAGAAAAGCTGGGCTACCTTGTTCACCTGCATGTGGTCCCTGTCAAACGGGAAATTGTACTAATTTAGAAAAAAACAACGTAGATATTGACGAAGATGAAGATAATGAAGACTTCGACGATCAAACAACTATAAATGGTGATAATCAAGACACTCGAGGTTCATATTTTGAGGATAACTACAGTGAAAATGAAGATGATATTGAGTTATATTTAAGCTCGGAAGAAGAATGATAATGATTAATTTCTATATGATTAATCAATAAAAACTCTAACATTCAAAATTCACTTCATTTTTTTTTTACCCACACCTAATGAATTATTAATAAAAAAAATTTAAAAATGTTTATAATTATAATAATAATAACAATAAGAATAATAATAATAATAATAATAGTAATAATGACAATTGGATCAAGTGAAATTAAAAAAAAATAATAATATAAAAAAATAAGCTGTTATTAATAAAAATATAGTAGAAATAAAGTGGGGTTTAAAACAAGTTAACGAGGAAATTTGCTTGAGATTCCTTTTAATTTTTAATTATTATTAACAAATTAAATTTTTTATTAAACAGTAATAGTGGATATATATATAACTCATTAAACTGCGTGGTAAAATCAATAATTATTAGCACTGAAATTCTGAATCTGAAGTATAAAACTCCCAAAAGGGTATGAGCAGTAACGCTCGCTTTTAGGAAAATTCTGTGTTACCTTAAAAGAAAATGTCAAAAGTAAAAAATTTCTAAACATTTTTTTCATTTATATCATGGTCCTTAATTCTTATCTCATGCAATAATTTTATTATTATTTTTTATAATTTTTTGATTCAAAAAATTGCAGGAATATATAATAGTCAAAGAAGGTTTACGTGGAAAATCGCTAGAATTTTCATGAAAAACCAATTTAATGATAAAAAAGCACGGGATATTCTGAACATATTGATCAACAACAATACCTTATAAATGAAAAATATTCGTCGTCATAAATACTAATTAAAATTATAAATGAAACTTCTAGAATTTGCTTATTTCAACGGTAGCATTTGGAAAATCGTATGTATCTTTTCGGAAAATCTAGTTACAAAAAAAATTTCAAATAATTTTTTTAGATTAAACCATCATCTTTCAAGTACACAATGTTTAATAATTAAATTGTTTAATTTCTCAATGTTTAGTAGAGAGTATTAGTAAAAAAAACGACTTTTTAGGAGAGTTTTATGTGGAAAATCGGTGATAATTCATTAAAAAATTATTACAAAAATTTTTTTTTTTATATAATTGTAGATACCTTCATTTATAGCAAATTTTATATAAAAAAATTTTTTCTACGGGTCATTATTTATTTGCTATCTTAAAATTAAAAACTTGAAAATTGATGATGTTTAAAAATACTATTAGAAAAATTTGGAATATTTCAAAAACTAATGAAAATATCAGAAATCTTTTTAAACGAATTTTGTAGGTAAATGCATTAGCTACAATTTTTGATTTAAACATTTTTCTGTATTTTCATTATTTAAACAATTAGAGTGAAAAAACAAATAAAAAAATTTTCGACCAATGTTTTTCCGGAAAATTGCACACCTAAATTAGTAAACATTTTCTCATATTAAGCACAATCCTCTTAAATACCTAAATTTAAATTTCCAAAAGGTTTGTACTTTTTGCAGCATTTTACGAATATTTTGTGTACTTTGACCACGCTATTATAATTTTTTATTCCGCCGTAACTGCGACTCAGTTATTGTTAATTTCTTTTGTTTGTTAATGTTAAAAACGGCCTTTCTTTTATAGTTTAACAACGAAAATTTTCATATCAGAGTAATAGATAATGAGTTTGTGATTATTACCAATTGAAACAGTAAGATATATTCAAAGAGGACTAGTATTTTTCATATTTTTTAATAAAAAGGTTTCAATTCACTTAATAGTTTATTGATTAGCATAATATAAACTTATTATAGTACAAATATAAAAGAGGCATCAATCATGATAATAATTAGATTCAAGTATAAATATCAGTATCGATCCCATTGAAATCACGACTGTCTACATTTATAATGAATTTATTTACAGCAGAAAGTACTTTGCCCTACTTGTTTAACATGTTTAATGTAACTTGTCCAATTTTGATTGTCTATTGCAGCGACTTTATTTTCTATCAACTGTATAACAGATACACTTAGTTTTGGAGTTTGATTTTTGCTGGCAATGTTTCTTTTCAACTAACCCAAAGAAGCTCAGTAGGATTTAGGACGCAATAATAGGGAGGTAGCCTTAACACTTTATGACCTTGTTTTGTCCAACGTTTAATGATATACTCGTTTTTGATGTTTTTGTACGTAACACTTCTAAAAATGTTTTTTTTTTTTGTATAAATCTCTTTAAACTAAATGTTATCCTATTCCAACAAAATTCAGCTCATCTTTCGCAGTATTTCTAGTCTTCCTCTAGTCTAGTCGACAATAATTGGATAATACTGGAATTTATAAATCAATGACAATATGAAACCTAGACCTGTAAAGATCAAAACCAGGTATATAATAGTACAATGGAAACGATAACCAGCCGTCGTTAAAACCGCATTAAAATAAGATAGATCAGTCTGCACGAAATTTGAACGAATCATATGTCATTTTGAACTATTGCTTTTTTTATTCAGGTTTGCTGAATCTATACTGCCATTTTTGATTTTTTTGTACCTATATCTGGTAAAGTAGATGTTAAAATTTTTTTTTGGTTTGTCTTCGTAGCCATTTATAAACAGTAATATTGTGTTATACACAGGTCAATTAGGTATTATTTTAGCACAGTCGTATTGAGCGACCCTTACTACTGCAAAATTCTATATGGATTTTATACAATAATATACTTCTGGTGTAAACGGTTTATTATCGCAAAGCTTTTATAAGGGAATTATAAAATACAAATTTTAAAAGGAATAAATTAGAACTCTAAATATTTTTGGAGATGAAATTTAAGAAAGAAAATTTAGATATACTCACTATTACGGAAACCAAGAACAAATGACAAGAGCAGGAAAGATTAATTGGAAATTATCTTATAATATAAAGCGAAGTATATAAAAGGAAAAATGATTTGCGTAAAAAGTAGGGTGCATAATTAACAGCAAATATGTAAGCAATTTAAAAAACTGGGAATTCGTTTCGATGAAAAAAATGTTAATAGAGAGAAAATGAAACGATACAGAAACCGCAAAATAGTACATTACGTAACGAGTGCGGAAAGCATGCGATCCTATCACGAGTGCGTTTGTCGCGCAAGCCGAAGGCGAGCGCGATAAAAAGCACGAGTGATGGGATTAACTGCGCACAGCACGAGTTGCGTATTTTATTTTTCATCACTCCGTGAGGAAAAGCTCTTGAATTTGTGTAAACTAAAAGGAAAAAAGATATAAATCGTATTTTATTACTTCTATTGAAAAAACAATAACTGTTTATAAAACACCATTCAATACATGCTGATATAAATTTATGTATTACGGGTGTATAAATATCAAGAAATAATGCAAGGCAATCAATTGAAGTTTAAACATATATAATTTATACGTATATAACATTTATTTAGTTTACTTTAATAACAAGCCAATCAGGATCTATAGCTTCATTGCACAATCTGGAAATATCATTTGCTGTAAACACTTTCGACTTTTTGCGTTCATAACCCTCATTTGCTTTTTTTAAAAATGCATTGACCTTTTTATATTTACTAATATCAATATCATCATATGCTAAAACACAAACTCTAAGCATTGAGTAACGCGAAAAGAGTTGGTGGTGAACACTGCATTTCACTAAAATATGCTATAAACATTTCTTCTGCAAAGGACGATGACTTTTTGGTTTTTCTCCATATTTTGAAAGCATTATATGTAGCTGTACCTATATCTTTCTTTTGACTTCTCCGGCAATAAACTTAACTGTACAGTTTTTGCAGTTTTTCGTATTTCTTCCGGATAGGAATCAGAATCACTCATTGTAAGTATATGCTATATGCTATCACAATACGATTGAAATGATTTGTTAGACACTTTAATATGACGGCTAATATTTGACAGGTTTGACAAGCACAATAATAATAAAAACAGTGCGGCGCGCGTCGTTTCGCTGTTTATACAAATAAAAAATAAAAGTAGTACTTATACAATAACAATGTAAACAAACAAATGTATATATACATATATATTGTTATGGTTCAAAATAGTTGGTCTTTGTGTATAATGTAAATGTATTTAAGACTAATTAGATAAGAATTTTAATAAGATCAATTTATGCAAATTATCAAGGAATCATAAAAAAAAAGTTGGTTGTTAGGTTTCTAAGGGGATTGACGGGATTATTGATTGGGATGTCAGAGAATTTTGAATTAAAAAAGTCATAAAAAGATATTTTGGAAAATGAATTTGAATCAATATAAGTAAAATAAAACTAAAGTAATAAATAAATAGAAATAAATGGAATAATGGTATGGACAAATTAAATAGAAAATCAAATGGAGAGATAGAAAGGATCAAATAATGAAAAATTTGCATAAATTGGAATTATTGACTAAGATTAGCATAATTTATTAAGATAAGTGGTAGTATTTATATAATAGAAATAATTATTAAGGTTTTTTAGAAAAAGTGGGCAAAATTTAATCTAAATTAAATAGTAATAAGTATCTGACGTAATGAATGTCATGAAATTTGTATTGTATGAATTTGTTATATTAAAAGTTAAAAATATTTATATATTAAACGTTGTTAAAAATGAAATGGACTTTTTAGTAAATGATAAGAGAGGAACCCAACCTGAGGAGTCTAAAAAGACAATTGTGTGAATATAGAGAATCATAACAATTATGGCGAACCAACGTGGAGCGTGAATAAAACAGGAGTAGAGTAATCCAGTTCCAAATAAAACATTATATTGAGATTGAGAGGGTAATATAGACAATTGAAGTGATTAGAAGATTAGAACAGTGAAGAATTGAAATAAAACATAAATAAATTGTAATAGAAATAAGAGGATTAGGTGAGAGTTTTAAGCATATTTATATTTATACATAGAGACCATAAAATTTTAAAAATTTTTAAATCTAAATACAAATCGAATTAATATAATAAATATAAAATAATTAAAATACTTAAATAAAATGGATACAAGACAAAATAGAAGAAATAGAAGGAGAGAAGATGAAACAATAGAAAATATTGGTATAAGAGAAAATGATGGATCTTCGGAAGGAGAAGAAAATACAAATATTCAGGAGGTAAATGTAGATGTGATAGGAGATGCGACTAGTTCAAAACCACATCAAGAAACAGACATGGAGAGAATGTTTAAATTTTTAGAAAATAAATTTGATGAAAATAATAGAAAAATGGATGAAAATACAAGGAATTTACAAGAAGAAATGAGGAGTAATAAAAATGAAATGAAAGCTGAAATGGACAAAGTAAATGGTAAAATATTAACTATGCAAGTGGATATTCAGAAATTGAAAGATGAAGTGAAAATGGATATAAGCAAAGTAAAAATTGATATGAAACAAGAATTTAAAAATATTCTTTTAAAAGAAAATGAAATGATACAACAAAATTTGGATAAAATGAATAATAAATTACAAGAAGTACAAAATAATACCAACCAACAAAATGAAGAAATCAGGATAGAGCAAGTGGAAATAAGGAAGGAAATTTATTTACAGAAAGAAGAAAATAAGAAAGAAAATGAAAGAATACAACAAACTATGGAAGGGAACGTAATGGAAGTAGCAAAGAAATTTGAAGATGAAACAAAAAAATTACAAGAGATGCAAAATGAGAGAACTGAGGATGGTTCTTATATGGTAATACATGGAGGAGAAGGAGCAGTAAAGTTTACAGGGAATATTAGCATATTACATCCATGCACTTATATGAATATGATTAAAACTAAAACTAGGAATAAAAGAGATTGGAAAGAAATTATAAGAAGTTCTTTGAAAGATAATGCTGCATTATGGTATGCAACACAGGAAAATGAGATATTAACTTTTAATGATTTTGAAAGGGAATTCCTTAAATATTTCTGGGGTGAATCAAAACAAGGGGTGAGTAGGGAAAAATATTTTGGAAAATTTAATTATAGATTAGGGAATAATTTAACCAATTATATGCTTTACAATTATATAATGTTGCCCAGTATTTGGAACCTCCTATGAGAGAAGAGGAAATTATTTTATATATTTCTAGACATTATGATATAACAGTTTCTGAAACAATAGTCATACAAAATATTAGAAGAAAGGAACAATTGATTGAGTATTTAAATCGAGTTGAAAGAAATTTAAAGATTAATGAAAATAGATCACAAAATTATGAAAATGATAGATTTAGAAATTATCAAAACAGAAATGGATATAATAGAGGAAGAGAAGAAATGCATAATTGAAACAATGGAAATTATAATTATGGATATAATGGGAGAGAAAATGAAAATCGTATAAATGGAAATTCATATAGAAATGGAAATAGTATGGAAAATAATAATAATATAAGAAATGGAAATGGTTTTCAAAATGTAAATAATGGAAGATATGAAAGATCAAGATATAGAAATATGAATGAAATCCATAATAATAATAATAGAGAAGATAGAACTGGAAATAATAATGTACCTAGAAGAATAAATCAAATTAATTTGCAAAATAGAGAAGTAGAAGAAAATGTAGAACACGTAAGAGTAGAACCAGAACAAGGAAATTTTTAAATAAGCACCTACAAAATTTTAATGTTAAATGTTGTTATATACATCCAAGGGAATTTATAAAATTAGAAGAAAATAATAATAAATTAGAAGACAAAATTGGATTATTAATTATTGAAGGAAATTTGGAGAATAAGAAAATTAAAATTTTAATAGATACAGGATCAGAAGCAACATTGATAAATGAAAAAATTATTGAGGAAAATCAAATAGAAGAAATGATTAGAATTCCAAGAATTAAGTTAATAGGTGCTAATGGAAAAAAATTAGGAGAAAGTAATAGAACTATAAATATTAATATTAAAATTGGAAATAATATATATAAAATACAAGGTTTGATTATAGGAAATATGGAGTATGATATAATATTAGGTACTGATGAATTAGAAAAAATGAATGTTATTATTAATTATGAAGAAGGTTGGATAAAATTGAAAGAAGAACAAATAAAATTAGATAAATAACCAATAATGAGGAGATAATACATATAAGTGAACTAAGAATTAATGGGGAAATAATAAAAGAAGAAGAGGATACAAAAAGTGATGATAAATATAAAGAGGAAATTAATTTGTTGTTTAAGAAATATAAAAATTTAGTTACATTAGAGAATACTACTGCCAAAGAATATACTCATAGATTTGAAGTAAAGAATATAGAAAAATTTAGAGTTAAAACTTATCCAATTCCATATCAATATAGAAAACAAGTAGCTATAGAAATAAATAAAATGCTAGAAAATAATATAATTGAGAGAAGTGATACATCATTTATTAATCCAATTGTGGTTGTAAAAAAAGGGAATGGAGAGCTGGGTAATACCGAATTCCTAACTATGGTCAGATCATTACGATCAACCCCCAGCTGAGCTATCGGTCTTAGACCCTCTCCGTTAATCCTATGTCCGAATTCCTAACTGCATACAAATATTATTTAATTTTGAATTTAATAAATCTAAAAAAGTCTTCAAATTTTTAAAAACGCATTGTGTTTTGGAAAATTTTACATTATTTTTTTTGTACGATTCATTAATTAATTAGATTTTACTCGTAAAAGTATCGCAAGTTAAAATCTTGAAGTGAAGATTTTTAGTGAAGAGATAAACTGTTTCAAGTAATTTTTTTCTACTTTCGTGTGATTAATAAAATTAAAAAAAGTTCAAAATTGCAATTATACATTTATTTTTAACTTCCCTTTTTCGCTAATTATTGTTTAAAGAGCTATATTGCCTACAATATATAAATCAGTTGATTAAATCAAAATTTAAAAAAAAAATTATTGTACTTAAACTTAATGATTACTCGGTTAATGAACGTTCGAAAGTTTCGAAAACAACTAAATCAAATTTTCATTAAACCCTTAAACATTTTGTTAATATCTCTGTTTCAAGTTTTTAACCACCACCGAATTCGCATTTTTCCCTTTCATTTTTATTATAATCCAAAAATCTAGTTTATAATTCTATTGGAAATTCCTAATATTATTACTATTTTCAAGTACTAATTAGGTGAAATATTTCTTTTCTTCAATCCGATTAAGAAAGTAGTCGCGAAGATCAGGTAGAAAATGTTGAGTTAGGAATTCGGACATAGGATTACCGAGTTACTTACTAATCCCCAAATGTTATGACCACGGTTAGGAATTCGTATATCCCGGGAGAGCTAAGGTTATGTCTTGATGCTAGAAATATTAATAAATTTTCAATACCACAATATGACAAACCTATGCATATTGAAGCAATATTTGGTAGAATAACAGGAATTCAAATTTTCAGTAAAATAGATTTAAAACATAGTTTTTGGTTAATACCTCTACATAAAAGTAGTAGGAAATATACTGGTTTTAGTATTGATGGTGTAGTATATCAATTTAAAGTTTCCCCAACGTTGCGACGCTGCTTGCTAGCCGAAAACCCATTGGCACAGCTGGCCGAAAGCACAAAATGGCGATAGGACTCCTGTGTGAGCTTTCGTTGTTTTTGTGTTTTTATGTTTATTTACACATGTTTCCCCAACATCCTTTGCTCCCAAGTACCCAACACTTTTGCTAGCCAAGTGCAATAGGTACCCTACTTGGTTATGCCGCACTGATGACGGCTAATGAGCCAGAAACATGCATGTCTGCGGTTACCATTCCTACTCGTGGCCTTATTGATCCTTTTTGCGTACATGCCCAATAACTTTCCCCTTTTGTATATATATATATATATATATATATATATATATATATATATATATATATATATATATATATATATATATATATATAGAAAAAGAAGTTTTTGCTGAATAGAAATATGGTTTAAAATTTATTGGGTTTGCAGCAATATGAAAGGTGTACTCTTTTAAATATTTATTCCAAGCTTTCGGCTATATTTATAGCCATCATCAGGGATCTACAATAATTATAAACTAAGTGTAAAAATATAAATAAAATGAATAATATAACTTACAACTTAATGAGATTATTTCATAAACGATGTTGTATAATATATATGTAAGTTTAAATTTAAACACAAAAACAACGAACGCTCACACAGGAGTCCTATCGCCATTTTGTGCTTACGGCCAGCTGTGCCAATGGGTTTTCGGCTAGCAACCAGCGTCGCCACGTTGGCGAAACAGACTCATTGTGTGAGCGTTCGTTGTTTTCGTGTTTCTTGACACATGTTTTCCCAACATCCTTTGCTCTCAAGTACCCAACACTTTTGCTAGCCAAGTGCAATACCCTACTTGGTTATGCCGCACTGATGACGGCTAATGAGCCAGAAACATGCATGTCTGCGGTTACCATTCCTACTTGTAACCATGATCCTTGTTGCGTTGATTCCCGTTATCCTCCTTTATTTTTATATTAATACGCGTTTTCTTGGCACTTTGTTTATTTCATTTCCTGGGCTAGAACGACTCAAACACAATGAGTCCGTTTCGCCAACGTGGCGACGCTGGTTGCTAGCCGAAAACCCATTGGCACAGCTGGCCGTAAGCACAAAATGGCGATAGGACTTCTGTGTGAGCGTTCGTTGTTTTTGTGTTTCTTGACACATGTTTCCCCAACATCCTTTGCTCCCAAGTACCCAACACTTTTGCTAGCCAAGTGCAATACCCTACTTGGTTATGCCGCACTGATGACGGCTAATGAGCCAGAAACATGCATGTCTGCGGTTACCATTCCTACTTGTAACCATGATCCTTGTTGGGTTGATTCCCGTTATCCTCCTTTATTTTTATATTAATACGCGTTTTCTTGGCACTTTGTTTATTTCATTTCCTGGGCTAGAACGACTCAAACACAATGAGTCCGTTTCGCCAACGTGGCAACGCTGGTTGCTAGCCAAAAACCCATTGGCACAGCTGGCCGTAAGCACAAAATGGCGATAGGACTCATGTGTGAGCGTTCGTTGTTTTTGTGTTTCTTGACACATGTTTCCCCAACATCCTTTGCTCCCAAGTACCCAACACTTTTGCTAGCCAAGTGCAATACCCTACTTGGTTATGCCGCACTGATGACGGCTAATGAGCCAGAAACATGCATGTCTGCGGTTACCATTCCTACTTGTAACCATGATCCTTGTTGCGTTGATTCCCGTTATCCTCCTTTATATTTATATATATATATATATATATATATATATATATATATATATATATATATATATAAATATCAATACATAGTATAAAACAAAGTCGCTTTTTCTGTCCCTATTTCCCTTTGTATGATTAAATCTTTAAAACTACGCAACGGATTTTGATGCGTTTTTTTTAATAGATAGAGTGATTCAAGAGGAAGGTTTATATGTATAATAATATCCATTAAATAGTGGAGAAATACTGTTATTTTTGAGGTTTATAATGTGATGTCGTTAATTTTACGAATTATATTAAAAAAATCGATTATCTGTCAATTCGGCTGACAAGTAAAACGCCATCTAAAACCAGTCAATTAACAGAAGTTGACATTTACGATTAGTAAACACAAATTGTGATCGAATTTCGCTTAAAATCCACGAAAAAATGTAAAAAAATGTGCAAAACAGTGCAAAATGATCGTTAAACCCTAAAAAACACTACATAGTATAAAACAAAGTCGCTTTCTCAGTCTCTATGTCCCTTTGTATGCTTAAATCTTTAAAACTACGCAACGGATTTTGATGCGTTTTTTTTTAAATAGATAGAGTGATTCAAGAGGAATAGTACGAGCACGTATTATTACAGAAAACTGTATCATTGTCATATTTAATAAAGCGCGTTTGTCAATAGATGGCAAAAAAATAATATAATATCATTCTGAACGCTTTATAAGTTTTTGAAAAAACATTTTCAAAGACAATAATTGAAGTATAATCCAATATCCGTTGGGGCATATAGCCCAGGAGGTAGTTGTTTCTTCTTAGTTGAACGGTCATTGTCTTTGAAAATGTTTTTTCAAAAACTTATAAAGCGTTCAGAATGATATTATATTATTTTTTTGCCATCTATTGACAAACGCGCTTTATTAAATATGACAATGATACAGTTTTCTGTAATAATACGTGTATAGTATCAAGACGAAAGTCTTGTATATATATATAAACAACACGGCGCACCGTATTTCAAAATTAATATAATACCTGAATATACACTCAGTGCGTGGAAGTTTTACATTTCGTAACTGTTAATAAAAGTATTGCTTCTTGCACGCCCCTGCATGGTTGAATGCAGTGCTTTCCGCATGAAGTGATGAAATTTCGTAACGTTGAAGGAAGCATTGCTTTCCGCACGGTCCTGCATGGTCGAAAGCACAGCTTTCCGCACGGAGTGATGAAAATTATATTAGGTAAACAAATAAGATCGCGCGGTTTTTGTATATCGTACAGTGTAATGGATATTGTTTTTGATCAATATCAATTGTATCTTACCTACTGTCAATTTAGTATGAACCATTCTTCTGTCACACATATAATAAGTTGCCAAAAATTGGTATATTCCTGGTTTCATAATTAAAAATTGCCACGAAATTAGAAATTCGAAATTGTTTACTGTATAAGTACAAACTTGGTACAACACCTGCGGTGTACCGTTAGTAATTAAACAGCTCAGAAGTGAAATTTTTTCTTTGAAAAATTTTAGATTGACCAAAGAACCGCGTAAAAAGATAGAAAAATCATTTATAACGAGAATCTTCGACATGATGTGGAGGCAAATTCTGGTATAACGTATCCAGAACTTGTAGAAATATTTAGTGTGAGTCCTAAAACTATTTGTTTGCATCTTCATTAGCTAGAAATGACGTCAAAGTTAAGCAAATGGGTCCCACATGAATTTAAAAATGTCGTTTTACCATTTGTTTAGCAAAAATCTCACGCAACGGTAAGGAATTATTTTTTAATCGGGTATTAACCTACGACAAAAAATGGGTCTGGTATTTAAATTATAAGCGTTTGTATTATTGGTTGTCGCTTACTGATTCAGTGTCACACACGCTTAAGTATTCTTTGCACTTAAACAAGGATTTGTTGTGTGTTTGGTGGACAGAAACTGAAATTTTCCATTATGAGTTTTTAAGAAGGGGTCAACCCATCACTGCTTACTTATATTGTGAGCAACTTCAATATGTACAAGCAGCACTCTTCAAAAAAGGTATTCTTTGATCAATCGGAAGAAAGTAATAACGTCATGCTTTATACCACACAAGTGAAAAAAAATCTAAACACGGCTGGTAAAACGTTATCACACCCACCATTTTCTTACGACATTTCGCCAAGTGATTATTATCTGTTTTTGTCTTTTGACAACTGTATAAGGCAAAGACAGTCAACAACACGAGATGATGTTATAAATGAAGTTCGCAAAATATTTGACCCGTAATCCAGGAGTTTTACAAAACAGGCATACAAAAATTGGTTCCACGTTGGCAAAAGGTCATTGAGTGTGATGGTAATTGCTTTGACGAATAAATGGTGTGTTATTGTTTCTAAATAAAAAAATATTTACCAAAAACTTTACGAATTTAGTTGGTTACCTGATAGTAACATATGGACGGAATAAAGACTAAGCAGCAGAATTAAAAGAAGAATATTAGCAAAAAGTAAATAATATGACAAAATCAGCGGATATTGGGTAATAAAAACAGTAGGTAGCGTCGGAAAAACCTATAATAAAGTAATTGATGGTATAGAACCACATAGGAAAAACCATAAAAACAATAATAGTACAAAAATGATAGATTTCTGTGTAGAGAACGATTTCCTAGTAATTAATATATTCTTTATTTATAAGGAAATTTAAAATTTTACTAGGCTAGTAAAAAGTAGAAATGTAAGATCTATAATAAAGTTCATGCTTATAGAGACAAAACAAAAGACATTAGGCATAAGGCTAGAAGAAAACCAGAAATATACAGTAATCATTATATTGTAGTGCCCAAATTAGAGTCCAAACAGAAGAAGAATACAAAAAGCAAAATCATACAAAAAATATAACAAAAGAGACAATAAGGACAAATAAACTACAAGACACAGACGTAGCTGGACAATATAGAAAAGCAACAGAAATTGAAGTAGGAAAACTTGAAATCAAAATCAATGAACTGAAATAAGGGGAAGTATAATACAAATTTAAAGAAATCATTCTTTAAACTGCTAAGAAAACATGTTGATTTAATATAATAAATAAAAACAAATCGCAGATTAGACGGTGGAACAATATAAAATATTGAGTAAAAATAAAAAAATGAAAATGGAAACAATATCTACATAAGACAACCGATGACAGTTACAATAATCATTAACAACAAAAACCAATGACTTTAAAATTATGAAGAGATGAAAATAGCACGTCAAAGAACTACATAGTACTAAGGACCAAAAACTCACACCAAAAGAAGGCAACTAGGCAATACTAGAAATGAAGCTAGGGACTAAATAACTTAAGAATTAGTGAAAGAAGAAATAAGAAGCTTGAAAAAAAGAAAAGTGGCCGGATATAATAGGATTACAGCAGAAATGTTAAGAAAACAAGGTAATACGGGAAAAGAAATGTTAAAAGCAAATGTTGTCTCAGTAAAATGATACCCGATGACTAGAAAGTAGGCATCATCGTTTCTTTATTAAAGGAAAGAGTTTCCAGGACATGTAGACATTATACAGAAATTACTTGATGTAGCATTTTACTGAAAACATATGAAAAAAGATGCAGAAATTCTATAGAAGATGGTCTAGAAGAAGCACAAATCAGGTTTAGAAAATTGGTTAAAGGACTATTTAAGTAATAGGTTACAAAAGACAAAGATACATTCTTCTGTGTCTGAAACGGTGTGCAATGGGATTGGGGTGCCTCAGGGTAGTGTTTTGGGACCTATTTTATTTATAGTATATATAAATGATATTTTTTGTAAATTTGATGCTAGTTTTGTTAATCTCTTTGCTGATGACACACTGATTTCTGTTGCGGGCAGTGACTTTAGAGACCTGACTGGTAAATTAAATAGTGAACTTGAAAAGTTACATAAATGGCTTTGCTTAAACAAACTTAAATTAAATGTAACAAAGTCAAGTTGTATGGTTTTGGGCACGCAGCAGAGATGTAGTGCTTATTTGGCAGAGGATCATAGAATTTCTATAGGGGGGGAAAATGTTAGTTTTGTTGATACCTGTAAATACCTAGGGGTAGTTTTGGTTAGTAAATTAAGTTTCTCTGCTCATATGGACTTCATATGTAAGAAAATAGGTAAAAAAGCAGGCTTTTTTATAGGATTTCGAGAAATTTATCTCAATGGAGCAAGTTACTGATATTTAATACAATAATTTATCCACATTTTACATACTGTGCATCACTGCTTATTGCGGTTCAGATATTCAAAGACTGCAACTTTTGCAAAATAAATGTATGCGTACAATATTAATCTGTAATAAATTTACGCCAATTAATAACATGTTAAATCTTTTAGGATGGTTAAATGTAAGCCAAATAATTAAAAAAGAAAATTTAAGGTTAATTTTTAATTTTGAATGTTCTTAGTGGATTTGAGGACAGGCAAAGGAATAATGAAAGCTTTTATTAAATTGCCAACGTTTCGACTTTTATTTTTGTCTTTTTCAAGGCTAAAATATGGTACATAGATGCTTATATATCAATAATAATAATAATAAAAAAAAAAATTGTTTAAATAAATACATATCAAAAAAATTACATTATAAATTACATAATACCTTTTTAATTAGATATGCTTCTTGCCATTGATGTTAAAATATAAATATAAATAAATACGTGTATATAATAAATTTTTAATTAATTGTATTCAAATTGAATGATGTTAGGTATTTGAAATTTTTGATATTTGACATTTTATATTTGATAGTCCGGTTTATGGTTATAAATTATCTAGTACGGTTATAATTTTCACTGTATTTTTTTAAAATGTATGTATATATGTTACTTAAATTTTCAGTATCTGTTCTTAGATTTATTGTGTTATTTATATTAATATATATCATTTCGCTTATGGATCTTTTATAATAATTTAATTCTTTGTCCAATATTGTAGGATGATCAAAATTAAAATTATGACCAATATCAAAATGATGTTTTGCTAGAGCCGTTTTATCAGTTTTTTCTTTATTTCTTTCTCTACAGTCATATTGGTGTTGATATAAACGATTTTTTAAAATAGAAAATAATATACTACCAAACTATTTGAAAAGATTTCTTGTTAAAAGATCTGAATTAAACAGTTACCCTGTGCGATCTGCTCAAAATTTTAACATAGACTATACAAAATACACCTTTCTACAGAAATCACTTTTCGGGGATGGTTTGAGGTTGTATAATTCATTGCCTGAGGAAGTAAAAAGATGTAAGACATACCAAAAATTTTGCAAGAAAATAGTGAATAGGTTCAGAGAGAAAAACAGGTGGTAAATGTAGCCTTAAATATTGTATGAATAATGTGAATTTTCCTGATGTATACTACCTAAACTGTGTAAATGTAATAGCAAATTGCTAAATAAAGAACAATTTATTTATTTATAAGACCATGTATTCACAACTAAGCAAATAATAGAAAAAACTTTAATTAAACAATCAGAGATATACATGGATTTTCTAGATATGAAAAAAGCTTTTGACTCTGTATCACACAAAAACAATTTGGGAAAATCTTACAGAGGAGCATAAAGACAAAACTGATTAAAGTTATTTTAGATGCATATTAATAAAAGAATTAAAAAAAAAATCGTTTTAGTTAGGTACTTAAAATATTAAAAAACATTTGGCATCAATCCCGAATAAAAATGCAAAAGTTTTAATGTTGTCAGTAAAATTCTAGTAGTGAGCATTAACGTCCTTCTGTTATTCTCGCTACCTTTCTGTTTTATAATAAATAATTTAAATTTAGAAACCTTGGTCGGTTTGAGTCCGACTTTTCGACAAAAAAATTTTAATTTTTCCGGAAACTTTCATCATCCACTTTTCGCAGGAGCTTAACATTATTCATCTCTTGGTGTGGTGAGGGAGATGCTCGAGACGTCCGTTAATTATCCTATTAACACTCCTTTTGGTTTCCTTCAAACTTACCGAGTTTAAGACATGTCTGTGTTTTTTCATTAAGTTGTAATGGAAAGTTTCCCACTGGAAGTTTTCTCGGTTGTCTTGCGGTTTTGTTCCGGGAAAGCTAAATGAAGGAAATTTGATTTAAGGTTTATTTTTTATTATGCTAAGACCTACTAACGGATATTATTTTGTGCTTATAAACTCTAATTAATAGCAGTTATAATTTTTAGGAAATAAAAACAAATTGCTGAGAAATCTAGTATAAGGCGTTTTTTTTATTAAACTAAAGAAATCTAAATTTTATTAGTACAGTTACTGATTTTAATTGATCGAAATATATAAAATATGATTTCTACAAATAGTTTAGGTAAATACATTCTAAATCCGTCTTCTGTAATTGTTTGATAAAATTATATTACTATAACCAATGTATATGTCAATATACTAAATTGAAACATTTTTTATACATCAAACATTACTATAATAACGTATGTCCGAAAAGCTTTGACTATTAGCTTTAATATTTACAAAAACAGAACTATATCATAATGCCTTTGAAAAGAAAAGTTTGTTTACTTACTTTAGTTTAGCTAAAATCGAATATTCCAGAATGAAATCACTTTATGCATAACCATTTGTAGTAAGTATGTCTGCATTTCCCAAAAAGTGGAATATTTACTGGCCAAAGAGATTGGTAAGAAAAACCAAAAAAGAAGGCTAGATTGCCAATGAAGAGACTGGATTATCAACACAGATCTTTTTAAAGTATAAATTCTTTAACATTGTCGCAGGTTCACCCAATAGAGAGTTTTTGCGCTTTAATGTCTAGGAGAGTATCATTGAGCCTGAAAATCCCAACATTTTTATTTCACCCTGTATATTCATTTTTATTTTTAGATACAGAACAACGTCATTCTGTTTTCTAACCATCTTTTTGTTTCTAGAAAATAACTTTTTATTGGATATTTCCTATCTTTTTCTAATGTCTCTATTCATATAGAAGTTATTATAACACTTTATTTATAGCATTCTCGTCCTTAAGCGCATGAGACTCAAGAAGAGATTTCTAAGAATCTGATCAGTTTATGGCGACCGTTGGTCACGTGGTGACACCTGTTGCCTGTTGCTATGCTAAGCCTTATTTTTAGTTGTTTTAGCGCGTAGAAGCATGGACGGACCAAGCAACCAGACTTTAGCATGTATAGAGCGTTCGCCCGAATTCTACATCTTTTCTGACCTAGTTGTTTGTTAGATACCCTTTGTGAGAAGTGTAACTTTAGTTTTTGATTGTACAGATCAGTACCGGTGTTTTTCTTAGTTCGTTTATGTTTTATACGGATAAATTGGATTCAGTAGTTATTACATTCATTTAGGCTTTGTAAATAACTTGAAGTATCCACTATATAGCATTAAGTTTGGTAAAATCTTTTATGGTTTTGTGCTAAGAATGCCGATAATTATCCTGTACGAGTTATGTAAGCAACCAATGTTTTCTTAGCTTATGGAATGTTTTTATTGGTCACCTAAAAGTGAGGGGTAAAGTTTTTTTGTACTATTATCATAAGATTAGCTTTGTATCTATAAAAGCGAGCTTCTGCACTTGAATATGACTCTGTGGTGAAGTTCAGCAAGACAATATTTTTGTATACAACACTAAATATTGATTTAAACTTAAACTTGAACCAGAATCTTGATAGAACTAGTACCATAATCTTGATTTAAACTAGAACTCAAACCAAAACCCTTTAAAAGTAAAGAATTGAACACTATGTCCCTGACTATTAATGAAAAAAGGTAGACACAGCGACAAAATCACATTTAAGTGTAATATCAAAACACAGTCGCCGAGCAAAATATTTAATTTTAGTCGACTATTTCCACAAATCCCAATATGGTATCTGCAACGGTTTAAAACACCAATTTAAGAAAAATCTCGACAAATTTTTCCTTAAAACTACAAACTTCCGTTATCTTACAATTCCAATTAATCGAAAAACTATAAATCCCAAGACGCCCTGGAATTGGCATTTGAACATAACGATTTTAGGATTCCACACAATTTACGCTTAAAGTTTCTTAAAAGAAGGGAGGTATGTTCTCCACATAAAAACAAAAGCCATCCAACATCGAATACATAAAACGCACTAACAGAATAAAAAACAAACCACGTCAAGTACGACTTCATTCGACGACCACATCACGATATAAGGACTACCAGTAGGTAAAGTTTTGTTCAAAGTTAATTTTTGCTTTTACACTTTATGTCGACAAAGGATGCCGCCAAAGGATTGATGCCGACGAAAAATGCCGCCAAAGAAAATCTTTTGTCGGCATTTTTGGGCGGCATGAAGTGGGAATGCAAAGAAAAGCAAAAATTAATTTTGAAGTAAACTTTACTCGTTCTATAGTAATGTCAATTACTTTAGACAAATCAGCTGATGGTTGATAAAAAAAGTTATTTAAAACAAATTGTTTAAGGGTCGAAATACTGAAAAACAAGCGATATAGGATTGTTTTATACAAGGGTAATTTCATAAAAAATGCACAGGTTGGTACCACTGCAAGATAGCTGACGCTGTAGCAATGAAAAATCCGTCAGTTGTAGTTCGAGGTTTAAGGAAGAAGCATGTTATTTTGATTTCATTCAAGTCTACTCCGTTCTTAAGTTACGCGATCTTGAAATGGATCACGCTCATTTTTCGGGTACTGTGACTGTGCAAGAGCAAATTTGATACTTTTCGTGAAACAAAATCGACAAAAATCCATAGTGCTTTGACTGACGATTGTGGTGAGTCACTTGTGGACCAGACTTTGACTTATTCCCGAGGTTGAAACTACCTATGCGTGTAGTAAACATAGATGGCGTACCGGATAAAAATTTTAAGCTTCCTACAATTTGGGACGTAATAATTGCAAAGGATAGAGACTACTTTGAACGACTGTAAAAGATATCAAAATATAAACATGTGAGTAATCATAACACAATGTACATTATTTATGAAATGACCCTCGTAGTTGGTTTGAGCACACAAAAAAGTGCGTTAATCTTAGTTGAGAAAACAATATAAGTAGTCTATGAAAGCTATTTAATTAGTTTTATTTTAGCTTGAATACCAATTTTAAAATAGTATATTATGCAAAGATCATGTAATGATGGTTATTAATACACGAGCATTAACTGGGATACGAAACGAGCCGAAGGCGAGTTTCGTATGGTTAATGAGAGTGTATTAATAACCATTACATGAGAGTTGCATACGCTTTTTTTTCTACGACCGATATAAATAATCAAGAACTAAAAATGTTATATTTATATTTGTAATGAACACAATAACAGTAATTACACGTATTTCTATCAAAAATTCTACAAAATTGTAATTAATGGTATTACCTGAGGTGTATTACCATAGATGTAGGAAAACTATAAACATTCTATTTATATTTATATTCAACATAATAATAATTGTAATTAATCTGATTTCTTGAAAATATTAAGATTATTTATTGTGCAGTTTGAAAAGTTTATTCCAGGTCCCACTGATCTGGAAGTGGAAGGAATATTTACATTTATTTCATTATTGTTACTCTCAATAGAGTTCAATATTGTATTGGAAATGCTGAACCGAATTTTCAATGTAGCCTTCCGCCACTGAATTTGATTTCCAGGCACCATGACGTTTTAATGTAGTAATATCACCACCGGCATCAACTAATACGGAATTCGGTTGCAGATGTTCTTCGAAAACAATGCCCTGTATATAAATTCGGATCAGGCAGATTTAAATATGTTGCTATTTGCTTCCCTAAATTACCAAATTTATTAATACCAATGTTTTGAATCGTGCATTTTCCATTAATGTAATTAACGAAAAAAGATGGGGTGGGGCAAATTTTCGGTCGTAGATTCATATATTTTTTAGCTCAAGGAGACTAGAGCTCTTGGTTTAGCTGTTTAGGAAAATTTAATAAATTTGGAATATAGGTTAGAACTGTCAAACACTTTTTGATAGACGCCTACTTGATACCTACTTAAATGTAAAATATAGGTGGTATGCGGTCAATTGTTCAGTATCTTAATGAAAACCATTATAACACTAGTGTTATAATGAATATCATTATGAAACGGATTATGGGCATATAAGTGTATTATTAGAGTACGGGCGTAGAAAAACTTCTTTAGTAGTACTAAAATGTGGGAAATTTTTAAATCTATTTAAAACTAAAATAATCTTTTTTAAATTTATTTCATCTATAACAAAATGTATTTAACTTGCAAACAAACTCATAAAAAGTAAACTGATATGTTCCCTAGTAGAAATTTATCTTGGCGCGATATTGGCCAGATGTTGGAACCAATATTCGACAATATTGGAAATAGAAAAAAATGTTAACATTTTCCAATATACGTCCAATATTGGCGCAATATTGCACAATATTGCGCCAATATATAGCCAACTTTAGGCTACATTGGAAAGCGATATTGCCCCAATATTAGCCAATATTGATTTTCCAATGTAGCCTAAAATTGGCCCGCAATATTGGGCCAATATTGGCGCAATATTGGTAGCCACGATAGGTTACAACGGCGTGCCAATATTGGGGCTATATAGCACCAATATTGGTAGTCAATTTAGGGTTTTCACTGTCACACATTGGAAGCGAATATTGTGCCTATATTGGCAACCAATAAAACCCAAAATTGGGCGGCGAATATTGCGCCAATATTGGGCCGATATTGGCAGACCAATAAAACCCAAAATTGGGCGGCGAATATTGCGTCAATATTGGTGAAACATATAGCCGCAATATTGGTATACAATTCAGAGCTAATATTGGCAAAATATATAACCCCAATATTGATAATGAATATTGGGGTAATATCTCCAAAATATATTTCCCCAATGTTTCTAGCTCATATTGAGCCAATGTTGTTCTCACCTGGAAGTTCAAAAATTATACAATATTAACAACCAATATAAGCTATATATTGTATATATATATATATATATATACCGACTGATACTTAATAATGGCCTAGTATTGGTTTGTAAAAAATTCAAAAGCTATTTGTTTGTTAATAATAGACCAATTTGATGTACGTACTTAAACTGAAAAATAAATATCCACTGTAGTGTCGTCACCATGCATTATGTACCGAATATATAGGTATAGACAATGTAAAACAATTTGTTATATTAAATATTTAGCTTAAATTGGAAGTTAATATTTCCCTTTTGTGGTAATTGAGGAGGTGTGAAATATACAAATTAGTTAGTTTTTAATGGATTTATTAAAAACAAAATAGTAGTTTAACAAACAAATAACAAACCTTTGTAAGCTTAAAAAATGTTACTATTATATAACAACATACAAGAACACAATTACAAACAGGGTGTTGCATGTTCAAGAATCACCTGAAAATGTGAGCTTTTAACACCACGTCTAAGTAATCTCCCAAGGCGCTAAAAGATTTCCCATTCAAAATACACGCAAACTTTGATGATTTTTTTAAGAGTAAGTATATTATTAAACGAGCAATCCGATATTTTATCGAAACGATATATTTCAGAAACAAATTTCCTAAACAAAAATCACCTATGTGACGGAATGCTTTGAAGGTAAAATATTGACTTATTATTAAGTGATCGTGAAGAGAAATATTTTAAAAAACATATTAATTTGCGTATAATGCTTTCAGAGAGTACTTAAAAGTTCATATGAAGAAGTCAAATTTTCAGGGGATTCTTTTTTGGACTTTTCCAACATGATTTTGAGTCGGGAGCGAAAATAAAAGAGTAACTTTCTAAAAGAAGCATCCCAATATATCTAATATATGAACTGTTGAAAATATAATGAAATATTATTATTTTAATTATCTAAATGACAACCATAAGTTCAAAATTTATCTACGGTATAATGGGCTGGATATTATTTCGTTATATACGAGTATAATGTGTCACGTTTTTGAAATTTTCAAGTGTGGTATTAAATGTTTAAATTATATAACGAGAGTAGATAAGCACGTGTTCCTCTAAGGGTCTAAGTAAGAAAGCTTGTTTGTTTGTTTTGGAAGAATTAGTGTTAGGTATCAGATTACCATGGGAAATATTCCAAAACTCTAATTAAGAAAAGAAATATAAATATGTCTTAAAAAGTTTTAGTTGTAGTCGTGACAGAGAGTTCTGTGAATAAAGATATATTCTTTTCTCTTGCGGTTTAAATAAAATAAAGTTAAATTAAAGCAGTGAAATTAATTCGTTTTAATCTTCAAGCCCCCATAAATAATAATAAATATCAATGAATGGGCACACCCTGCATATAATTCACATAAAGGGAAATATAACTAACTAAATAACACTTTTTTAGAGTAATAAAAACATTGTAAATTATACAAAAATAAGAAAAACTCAGAAATTCGTGGCAATAAACATAATTGCACAATACCAATTCTGACAAGTGAAAATATGTTTAAAACAACATAGCTGGTATGATTGGAATACAAAAAAATGAATAATCCTTTTGCAAAAACCTACTACGCAAGTAACACATATCCTACAACGCGATAAAAATATTAATTTATACTTTACGTATTATATCCTGCTAATGCACATTACCACACTGCTCAAATCCCATATTGTATTACAATTACAAATCTGAATCGTTACTTTCCATTAGAGTCGACGACAGCGGTGTATCACTACCTCTTGAAGATGTGGTGGAATTTCCTGAAGAAAAAGACGGAGTAGAAGTACCTAAAACAATAATTAGAAAACTTACTAGATAATTTGCATAAAATCAACCATGAGAAATTGTTAAATAGCATATGTTTGGGAATATTTTAAGCTGATTGTCGACCCTGCTTTCTCCATTTGCGTGAAGTTTATAGGTACAAAACATTATCAAGTAATTTTAAACTCACCATGTTCTTTCGTTGATCTCTTTCTTCTGCCTCCATCACGATCACCAGATGTTGCCAGTACTGACGAAATTCTTTTTAGTATAACAATATCATCTACGTCGTTGTAACGTGTTTTAACAGCTGCCAATATAACCTTGTAGAGCTGTAATTTCGAAAAACCACCGCTAAATTCGAGGCTGAGTTCTTTAGACAACGTTTTACGCAATATATTCGAAATTAGGTTGTTCATGTCTTTTCGTCCAACAAGTGAGACACAAGCAAGCTAAAACACAACAAAGAAAGAATTCATAATTATTGAAGTAACATCATAATCGAATTCAGTTGTATGTATAATCCATAAAATATACTCACCACTTTTTGGAAAAATTCATTATTTTGAAGCTTCAATTCAACATCCTAAAGCTTTTCTTCAGAATGCATGGGGAACATTGAAGCTATTTCAACATCTTCTTGTGAAATAGTACTTTTCGCTATAGCTATGTTCGAAGTTGACAATTGTTCACGCAGACCCCTTAGTTCACATTGAATGCCACCAAGTATTTTCCCTGTCTTTCCATAACATTGGATACCTTCTGCACAAAATCTGAAAATAAAATCATTGTTAGCTATTTGTATACCTGTAATAACAGTAAAAGTTACTGTCCAAATTGAGCATTACCATTGAAACAATCAGCTGTTAAACATATATTGCCAGTAGCAAAGGACCCATCTGCATAGTTCGAAAAATTTCTTTTTCCATGTTTGGAGGAACAACCAACCGATCTGTATAATACTTTTCTTCAAAGTAGTGGACATGCAGGTAGGTACAATAGTATCCCAATGTACATTTTCCTGCTCGAAATGCTCGGCAGTAGCTATAGTAGTGCAATAGTGGACATTGCACATTAGGGCATCTGTTGTTCAAATAAGCGGGACATAATCTAAAATATATATTATATGATTGATCAACTTTATACAAAATCCCCTTTTGAATGAGAATAATAAAATCGAAATAACTTTCAATGGCATACTTTCCTAATTACTACTACTAGTTGAAGAAGCTAAGAATTAGTATGTAGGTGGAACTTCTTTCAGGTGTGCTTGCTTGTTTGTTGGTTGTATATTTATGAACAAAAGAGTAAGTTAGTTTTAATACTAGAGGTTTCTTTTTCGTGAATGCTTGTGTTCAAATGATAGCTTAAAGAGGGTGATGGATTTAATTACACACTTGAAAATAATTCCTGAAGAGCTGATTTCATTGCCCGATTACACTACTAATGGTCTAACTAAACAGATGTTTAAGACTGATATTTTTCTTGGTAGATACCTACCTATGTATTAAACAAATTCAAATAATGCTACTAATCCTACCAAATGATTTAGCACTCAGTACCTATGCTACAATACAGTAAAATAGTAATTTTCAACATAAACATTATAGGGTGATTAAAAAAAAGATAATTTTTTTATTCTTACACTGTTAGAAATGTCTGTAAATTTGCATTATAAACTTAAGGTAATTTTAAATACAGGTACTTCAATTATTTTTCCAAGTACTTATGTAGTTTAAATTTACTGTAGCCACTTTGTAAATCTGATTTATATTACAATCGTACAATAATTTTGCAAAACAGTTTTAAAATTCAAGTTAAATTAAATTAAAATTAAATTTTAGCCTCTAAGGACTTTAAAATTAATAGAATACACGTAATTTTAATGTGTAGAATTATACTAATTTTCGAAAACATACTGCAAAGAGTGGTTTTTTTTAATTAAGTTTTTTAATGGTTGATGTTAATTTGTTTGATTGGAAGACCAGCTACAAGAAGCAAAAAAAATATATTTTTCTACAACTGTGCGTAAAGTATTACCTTTACGCACGGTTTAAGGTTCGTAAAGTTTAACTTTTTTCACTAGTGAAAAAAAAAGTTTTTTTTCCACTAGTGAAAAAATGTAAAATAAGCACTGTTTTGTATAAGATTATGCAAATAATTTTACGACTCTTATTGGCTGAGATTGTAAGGTGTTTACCTTCTACCCAGATGACTCGGGTTCAATTCCGGGTAAGGAAACTTTTTTTTTATTATTTAATTGTGTAAATATATTTAATTATTAAATTATTGCAGTTTAATACATACAAAACTAGATATTATATTTAGTAATTTTTAATTTGATTTTTAATATGATTTTTAATTCGGTTGTAGAAAAAATATTGTATGCAACTCGTGCGTAAATGTTCCTTTTTTGACTCATATGATTGTCGCATTCGCCCGCGGCTCATGCGACAACATTCACATTCGTCAAAAAAGGTCACTTTACGCACTAGGTAGTTGCATAAATAACTATTTTGTTCATTTATTTTTGTGTAATAGTAGCAGATATCTTGAGTTTCTACTTATATAGTTACTTTAACGATATAATTATAATTTTGTTTAAAGTTCTTTGAAATTTGTTAATTAAATTGGAATTTTTCGAAATATTAATCAAAAAATTGGTGTGTATTGAATTTTGACGATAAATATCTTTTTTGTTTTTCTCCTCAAATTCATATTATCAGTTTAAGAATTCAAAGATTAGATTTTATATTTGTATTGAATTGCATTATTGTTTTGCTAACAAAATATTTTATACCTGGCTCTAATTTAGATATTTTGTGAATACATAAATAGTCCAGGTAGACAGTAGTTTTATGGATTAGCATTTGTTTATCTTTTAACCGTAATAAAACGAACGGTTTGGTTTTCTCAAGAAAATTCATTTAATAAAGAAACAATAATTTCAGTGAAAAACTTTATAAAGTAAAATATATAGACTTAATTAATTATACTAAAAAGTAATAATAAACAGAAAAAATTCAATTGAATCGTAAGATAATCTTCTAGCTTTTTTAATAGCTGTTTTTTGTTACAAATATTTTTGCAGTTTAGTTCTTTTTTTAGGTCACATATCATGAAAATATTTTAAGCTTTTAATTCCTTTTTTTACATATCAATCATGGATATCAATCCATAAGGAAAGACAAAACTAGAAGAGATCAAAAAACGAACTGGCAATTTCTTTGATATTAAGGTGAAATTACTATCCGACAAACTGGCACAAAATTCCATCATGAGCCATCATAAAAATTCTATTATAAGTCTTTTGTTCTACAGATTGCATTAATTGTTAAATAAAAAACTTGTTACATTATAGGTATTAAATATTATGAAAATTAAGTGTATTAAATAATTATATTAAAAATTATAATAAATTAACGTGACTATTCTTTTAATCTACCAATTTTTAAAAATAAAAATTCCACCTTTACGCTATACGAAAATTAATAATTATATACTTACAGTTAACAAATCAAAAAAAAATATTCAATATTATAAAATTCTCAGTTTTATGTAAAGATATATAGAATAGTGTATGTAAAATTACAGCCCTTGTTGTAAAAGTTAATAATCAGTATTGTAATTTATAATGTAAATACAGAGGCAACTTTGAAAATTACAGTAACTGCTATTGAAATTTAAAGTGCGCCAACTGAAATATTAAATGTTGCTTGCTGGTAAAATTCATACCTGTTTGTAAGAGGAAAAAAACGATCATAATTTTTTTAATCACTCTATATCAACAATAATTAATAAATATACTATCGTTTTCAGCAAACGTATTACCTACTAATTAAATCCAAAAATAGAAAATGGGCATTCAGCAGTTGTTTGGAAATATATTTCTAGTAAATTTACGTAAATAACATACACACAATATGGCGACCTAACAGTTTAAAATTATATCTACTCACCTTTTACTGGTGTCCATATTCACTAACACACGAACTGATTATATTGTCTAATTATTAATTAAAACTGTAACCAAAAACGCTAAAATAGTTATAACCAAATACGCACTAAAATATTACTCCAATTCTAATTGAAAGGAAATAATTTACCGTTCACACCGGTCAGCAACAAGTTAAGTATAAAAGTGGAAAGTGGTTATTTGACCGACACAAACCGAGAAACGCCCGAACGGCCCAAACGCAGACACCTCTCACACTGTTGCCATGCCAGAGCGAAATAAAACGGTAGAACAGATTCTAACAGATTAATTGCATGATCCTCCTTTTATCACAAATGTAATAAAAATTTGGGTGAGAGTTATTTGGACGTAAATTTACGAATAAGCTATGAGACATTCAGATTAGGTTTTATTAATCATCGTATCATTCAAAATATTACTATTTTGGATTTTATCTTAGACGAAGTTGTGCCTACAATTGTACGATCTCTGGCAGCACTGCGAGTTCAAAATACTTTTGTTAAGGTTTTGAAACAGTGTTGCCACCTTCGATCAAAATTGAATAAATATCCATTTCATATGTAACTTCATCATATTTTGTCAACATTTTCTATATACTTATAAATGAGGTTTGAACTAAGACATGCTTTTTGCAAACTGATTTCTTTCAAATTGTATGTACCTAGGTAGGTTGTAATTTAATGACATATCATTGCTGAGAAATTATAGCTATAGACCTTCTGCGTCTATCGGTATATACGGGTCATAAGTACGTAGGTTAGGTATCAATCGTCAATACAGAAACTGAAAGTGTCTTCAATACCTAACTACCTACGTCTAATTTCATAGAACATAGCGATTGGGGCAATGAAATAACCATTAAAAGTAAAAATAAAAATTTAATTTCAATGACAACGCCCACGAAGTACCTAGGTATAATGTGGCAATGCTGTAAATTCATAAAATATTGTCTTAATATAATGTAAAATCACCTATGACCGGAAATATAAGATCATTATAATCTCCAATTGATATTACCTTTACGCACGGTTTAAGGTTAATAAAGTTTTACTTTTTTTCACTACTTATTAAAAACAAAAGTTTTTTTTTCACTAGTTAAAACAAGTAAAAAAAGCACTGTCTTTAATAAGATTAGCCGAGGGTCTAAAGTGCATACCTTCCACCTAGATGGCTCGGGTTCAATTCCGGGTAGGGAAAATTTTTTTTATTATTTATTTGTGTAAATATATTTAATTGTTAAATTATTGTGTGTGTAGCAGTAAAAACATTACAAAATATTCAAAAAATGTCCTGTCGGCATATTTCTCTGACAAATTAAAAGTTTTAAAACCAAATATACTACCTGGTCTGTGTACTTCATGTTAAAATCTACTCTAACAATTAAAAATAATATTGATATTTCAAAATACCATAAAATAGTTGCTTATTTAAAAAATAAAAACAATAATTTCTTTTGTTTTTATTTTGTATTATTTTTAAATTAAATAAAATGTTCGATTGAAAATAACTTTTAACACGAGTTAAACAAAATGGCGTTTCATAACGAGTTCCGTACAAGATTTTTTCGCACTAGTGCGTAAAAAAAATCAGACCTATGCTTGTATTTCTTGTAAAAAAATTCGGTTGTAGAAAAAATATTGTATGCAACTCGTGCGTAAAGGTTCCTTTTTTGACTCATGTGATTGTCGCATTCACCTGCGGCTCATGCGACAACATTCACATTCGTCAATAAAGGTCACTTTACGCACTAGTTGCATAAATAACTGTTATTTTAATTGATGGATTTCCAATATAAATTAAACTTTTAAATTTATTTATTGTTATCCCAAGGAAATAGGTGCTCGTTCCAACATTTGATTGTACCTACAATTTTTGCACTTATAATGTTGTCTATTGAATTTGGATCATATAGTCGTTATTGAAAGTATATATCTTTAATAATATTTAATTTTTTGTAATAATTATTGGTAAATTTTGCTTTTAACGGAAACGGCACCGCATGCTTTATAATACCTGAATCATAAATAACCTTTAAATTGTAATAAAATGTGTTTGCAAGTAGTCCTTTATCTCAATTGGAGGTATAATATTGGGTCGCAATGTAGGCGCAATATAGAAAGTTCGTTGGTTTATCAATATTTTGTTTCACCAATATTTAGCCAATATCTTGCCAATATTGATTCCAATATAAAATTTCCATTTTAAACCAATATTGGCTACAATACAGTTTTAGACATAACCACCAATATTGTTGAAAATAGTCTTTATAGTAATATTGGCCAAACGTTGGTTTGCCTGTGTATACATAATATTGTCACAGTATTGGGTCGCAATGTAGGCGCAATATAGGAAGTTCGTTGGTTCATCAATATTTTGTTCAACCAATATTTAGCCAAAATTCCGCCAATATTGATTCCCAATAACGGCCAATGTAAAACTTTCATTTTAAACCAATATTGGCTACAATACAGTTTTATACATAACCACCAATATTGTTGAAAATAGTCTTTATAGTAATATTGGCCAAACGTCGGCTTGCCAATGTATACATAATATTGTCACAGTATTGGGTCGCAATGTAGGCGCAATATAGGAAGTTCGTTGGTTCATCAATATTTTGTTCAACCAATATTTAGCCAATATTCCGCCAATATTGATTCCCAATAACGGCCAATATAAAACTTCCATTTTAAACCAATATTGGCTACAATACAGTTTTATACATAACCACCAATATTGTTTAAAATAGTCTTTATAGTAATATTGGTCCAACGTTGGCTTGCCAATGTATACATAATATTGTTACAATATTGGGTCGCAATGTAAGCGCAATATAGGAAGTTCGTTGGTTCATCAATATTTTGTTCAACCAATATTTAGCCAATATTCCGCCAATATTGGTTCCCAATAACGGCCAATATAAAACGTCCATTTTAAACCAATATTGGATACAATACGGTTTTATACATAACCGCCAACATCATTGAAAATGTTCTCTAGTTATATTGGCCAAACGTTGGCTTGTCAATCTGTACATAATATTGTGTCACAATATTGGGTTTATATTGATCGCAATATAGGCCCAATATTGGCAGTTCATTGGTTTATCAATATTTCGCTTAACCAATATTTAGCCAATATTCCACCAATATTGGTTGCCAATGCCAAGGCAATATTACAAAAAAAGCTGGAGCCTATATATATCCAATATTGGTTATATATTGGCAATATTGATCAATATTGCACCAATGTCTGGCCAACATTCGCAACCGAATCTTGGCGGTATATTCATTATCAATATTGGCCCAATATTGGCTGAATATTGATATTGTGCACCAATATAGCGCCAAGATTTTAATATTGGCGCGAGGTTGCGCCGATATATATCCAACATTCGGTTCTACTAGGGTTTGCAAATAAATTACGTGAATATAAATTTTTTACATATTTATACAAATAAAAAAGCGAACATAGATGGAAATATGCATTGTTTATTCCTACACACTGGAAATTTTAAAAGTGACTGAGCGGGCGTATTTTTTTCTGTTTGCATCATGAATATGCAATTATTTCAGGCAGAAGAGACTACGGTGTGAACATGAACAAGTCCGAAATCAGTGTTCCATACTTACTCTAGCGGCACCTGCGGAGTTTATTAAGCAAAGTGCCTTACTGTAAAAAATGTGTGTATTTTTCATAAAAAATGTATATTTTACAGTGTTAATATTTTACTAAAAAGAAAAATTAACACAGAATTTTTTGCACTGCTAAATACTTAGTTTTACGCTTTGATATAGAGTTAAAAACTCATATTTTAAGGCTGCAGCTGTTCTTATAAAATATGTATTTTCTCCTGATTTTAACAGACAGTGTATTTGCTGGTCAAGTATGTATTTT